>CM033469.1:322080789-322680789 GCA_019447015.1 Hymenochirus boettgeri
GTGGGAATGTGACACTGTGGGATAAGTGGGAATGTGACACTGGGGGATGAGTGGGAATGTGACCCTGGGGGATAAGCGGGAATGTGACACTGGGGATAAGTGGGAATGTGACCCTGGGGGATAAGTGAGAATGTGACCCTGAGGGATAAGTGGGAATGTGACACTGGGGGATAAGTGGGTGGGTGACAGTGAACTACTTTTAGCACTACTTCATGTCAGTTGGAAGCCAATAACACCTACTTTCTTCCCCACCAGCTCCATTAGAAGACTTGTCTCTCCCCAGTCCCTCTTACCCTAAAGGCCCCTTACCTGCTTCCATATTTTAGCTGAAACTCCCAGTCCACAGCTGTTCTGGTGCAAGGGACATGCATGATGGTAAGAGCTGTATCCTCTGGCTACTGTCAGAAGTTACATGCATGATGGTAAGAGCTGTATCCTCTGGCTACTGTCAGAAGTTTTGCAAACAGGATGGGCCTCAAAGACAAGATGGGCCCCCTCACACACCCTCTTTTACATACTCCCTCTCACACACACATGGGCTTAACTAGAACTCAGTGGGCCCCTCAGCAAAATTTTGAATGGGCCCCCCATGCCACTCTCAATCTCTCTCTCTCTCTCTCTATCTATCTATCTATCATCTATCTATCATCTATCTCTCATCTATCTATCTATCTATCTATCTATCTATCTATCTATAATCTATCTATCTATCTATCTATCTATCTATCTATCTATCTATCTATCTATCTATCTATCTATCTATCTATCTATCTTTATATATAATATTCCAGACTTTTAATTTTACTTCTGACTATCTCTCTCTTTCCCTGTCCAACTTGTCTTTGCAATAAGGAACATTTACTGCCAGTACTTACAGAACTTATTAGTCTCTTATTCCAGTGTTTGCCTTCATCCCCCTCCCTGACCCCCCATCTATAGAAATAAAACAAACATTGTTCTCCTGTTGGGAAATCCCACAATAATGAAACATTCCAGAAACTAAAAGTTAAAAGGCAATAAATATATTTTAAATTAAGATAAGAATTAATAAAAGGAATAACTGGTCTAGTCTGTCATGATAAAGTTTCCTTTCCTCATATCTCAATATATTTGTATTGGGAAGGCTTCATGTTGATGTCTATGTCATGTTGATGTCCATATTGATGTCTATGTCATGTTGATGTCCATATTGATGTCTATGTCATGTTGATGTCCATATTGATGTCTATGTCATGTTGATAAGTCAATACACAAGAGGTAGTTACAGTCCACTGGTCATAAGAATTTGCTATCTGACACAAATGGACACTATAACTAGCAATACAAACAGGGATCCATGGGAAATAAAGGCCCCAGTATTCATTTTTATTAGGGACACAATTTCAGAATAAATAAGGGTTGTCCATTGTGTAGTTCATGAAAGGTAAGGATGGTTTTTTCCTTCAAGTTCTTCTTCAAATTAAACCCACCACAGTCTTGAAACTCCTGGCATTCCTTGACTCAGGAGCAGCCGGCAACTTTATGGACACAACCTTTGCCAAACAACTGAATATTCCCCTATTGCCACTACCCAATCCTCTCCGTGTATTTTCCATTGACTACAAACCTCTCTCCTCTGATGTTATTTCCATGACCACTCATCCGTTATCCATGAATGTCGGTCCTTTCCATAAAGAGGAAATCTCATTTCTTATTACTGATTGCCCCTCCATGCCCCTTGTTCTTGGTCTCCCTTGGCTCCGTCTTCATAACCCTCACATAGACTGGCATACTAACAGTATAGCACACTGGAGTCCTACCTGCCAGACCAAATGCATCTCCTCTTCTTCAATAATTCCTGTTGGTTCCGTGAACCTAGAATCCCTACCGGTACAATATCAAGAATTTGCAGACGTCTTTTGTAAAAAATCAGCTGAAACTCTCCCACCTCATCGACCATATGACTGCCCTATTGAATTATTCCCAGGTTCCTTTCCACCACGAGGACGTACCTATCCTCTTTCCCCCTCCGAAACTAAATCCATGCAAGAATATATTCAGGACAATTTACAACGAGGGTTTATCCGACCTTCCACTTCACCGGCTGGAGCTGGATTCTTTTTTGTGGAGAAGAAGGATGGGGGCCTTCGCCCTTGCATCGATTACAGAGGACTCAACAAGATAACCATTAAAAACCGCTACCCTCTTCCCCTGATTGCTGAGTTATTTGCTCAATTAAAAAATGCCTGTATCTTTTCCAAACTAGACCTCCGTGGGGCCTATAATTTCATTCGCATTCGACAGGGGGATGAGTGGAAAAACGCCTTCAACACTCGTGATGGACATTACGAGTACCTTGTGATGCCCTTTGGCCTCTGCAATGCTCCGACTGTTTTTCAGGAATTTGTCAACGACCTGTTCCGAGACCTTCTGGGTAGAAGATCCTCGATTCCAGATTTTCCAGAGGAACCCTACAATATCTTATCCAATGGAAGGGCTTCGGGCCTGAAGAATGTTCCTGGGTCAAACATGTGGATGTACATGCTCCTCATTTACTTCAGAAATTCTACAAGGACTTTCCACGGAAACCTGGACACGATGGTCCTGAGGCCCCTCCTGGGGAAGGGGGTACTGTAAGGACACATACTTACCTGCTCCGACGCTCCGGTCCCTCCAAGATGGCGGCGCCCAGTCTCCCGTCGCACTGATGTCAGCGCGCCATCCGCGTGACGTCACGGAGGTACGTTGCGTGATGCAAGTGACGTCACGGAAGTGCGCCCAGCGGCGCAAAGATTTAAGAAGGGCCGGAAACATCAGGCAGATTCCCGAAAATAGCATCGCTTGCCTTATGAGCTGTGCTGGGTTCCCTGAATCTGTTTGTACCCTAATTTTCCATTGGATTCCTGATTTGCCTCTCCTGCTTCCCAGTTGTCCTTGCCTATGAACTTTGTGCCTGGATTACTCTAGTATTATTGGACTTTATTCCTCACTCCATATTTGTGAGTTTGTTCCTGTGGCTTGCCGTTCCTCATTGGTCCCGACTTCGCCTGTCCTCTTACAGGTAACCTTTACAGATACAGGCAGTATTGTCACATTGATACTCATGAGTTTGAAGCTTGAACCCAGTTTGTTTGGAAAAGTTAACCCAATCCTACTCGGATCTGTCTGCTTTTAATGCTGTAAATAAAAGGGTTCAACATCAGAGGTACCAAAATATATACACTGGCCATGAATATTTTTAAGGAAGGAGAGAGGTGCGTCCCGACCCTGTGTATAAAGGAAAGTGCCACAACAGGGACGTAGAAGAGAAATACAGCGCAGAGGTGGGAAACACAAGTGTCGAACACTTGGGAACGATCAACTCGGGACTTCATGGCAAGCACAGTTCTGATGATTATTATGTAGGAGATAAAGATAAAAATGGCACCCAGTGTCACTGTAGAGAGGATGATCACAAAGCCATAGGCAATATCAAAGGTGTTGGTGCCATCACAAGCCAACTTTATTACATCCTGGTGTAAGCAGTAAGAATGGGTCAGAACATTGCCCTTACAGTAGGGCAAAAGCTCAAGTATGTAGACCAATGGAATGGTTACAGATGGCCACATAGAGGTCAAAAACCATAGCTAATAAAAGTCCATAAGAAACAACAGAAAGAGTCTGAACAAAGAACATCTGCAGTAAGTACATGTGGGACTGGATCTGTCTGGAGTTGAACCAGAAGATGTTTATCCCCATGGGACTAGTGGACAGCGAGAAGAGTAAGTCAGAGAGAGAAACAACATGGAGAGGAAGAGATACCTGGGCTTGTTAGGGATGAACTAGAACTCGAACTCGAGCCTGAGTTCGAGACGAACTTTATGAGTTTGAACGGACTCTTTTGATACAGTCCCCCATAGGCGACTAATGTATAAGCTAAGGTCTGTTGGTCTGGGGAGTCACATTTGTACATGGATAGAAAATTGGTTAATGAATAGGATGCAGAGAGTAGTTGTTAATAGGGCTTCATCATTATGGACTAAAGTGCTAAGTGGGGTGCCACAGGGTTCTGTGTTGGGGCCGCTTCTATTTAATCTATTTATTAATGATTTGGAAGTGGGTATTGTCAGCAAGGTTTCTGTGTTTGCTGATGACACAAAACTTTGTCGACCATTAAAAACTTCAGAGGATGTGCAATCGTTGCACTGGGATCTAGATAGATTGTCACATTGGGCTGCTAAGTGGCAGATGAGATTCAATGTTGAGAAATGTAAGGTGATGCATTTTGGACTTAAAAATCCTTGTGCTGCTTATACTATAAATGGCTCTGTGTTAAGTGAATTCCTGTTGGAAAGGGATCTTGGAGTTTGGTGGATAAAATACACTATACATTATGGTAATAACTATATAGTCTATACATTAGGGGCTGTAAGTAGAGTTTGGATTCTATTTTTACACATCTAACATAGCGGTTTTGGGGTGGGAGGGGATGCCCTGCAATACATCAAAAGTTAAAATCGAGGGTGGAAATTCCCTTTAAAGGTAAACAGTGGCTGGGGTATCCTCCTCACACCTTCCCATGTATAAAGGAAATTATGAGAAAAGAACAGGTACGATATTAAAGGACAATTATACTGTTATTATCCACCCCATCCCCTTACAAGTATCCATGGTAATTAGAGATGGCCAAACTCACTGAAATTGAAAAAAATCTGAAAATCCACAAGCGGACCCATTGAAGTCAGTGGAAGTTAAAAAAAAGTCCAAAAGTTCTTCCTAAAGTGAAGGTATAAATCGCAATGGAAACTTACTGTAAAGGCTCAGGGACCAAGGAAATGTTCTGGGGAACACATATCAATGGTCAAAATCTTTAAAAAAACACCATCCAGTACTGGGTACACTTTCTATGTCAAGTAATACTTACCTAAACATTCCCTCGCTGGTGCAGTCTAACTCTGTCTTTCAGACTGTAAGTGACATGACCAATAGGAAGACACGCTATGCAAAGATCGCTTCTTCCCATTGGCCAGATCGCGGACATTTTGCAAATACGGAAATATACCAAAGCAATGAGGGAAAAGTGTACCCAGTGTACCCAATATTCAGATCACCCTGGGTACATAAACAATACATTTTAATATATACTAAAATGAAAGTGCACTTTCAATCCTAATGCAGCCCAATCCGGTCGCGCTATAAAATGCGCACGCTAGAGTGTCCCAATACTACAGTATATATGTATTAATGCCAGTAATTCTCAACATTATATAGTATCCCTGTACCAACCATAACTACAGTATATGTATTAATACCAGTAATTCTCAATATTATATAGTATCCCCGTACCAACCATAACTACAGCATATGTATTAATACCAGTAATTCTCAATATTATATAGTATCCCACGTACCAACCATAACTACAGTAATATGTATTAATTACCAGTTATTCTCAATATTATATAGTATACCCGTACCAACCAGAACTACAGTATATGCATTAATACAAGTAATTATCAATATTAGATAGAATCCCTGTACCAACCAGGTGGGCCGGGTCGCGATCCGAACCCGGATCGCCGCGGATTTATCCCGTTGCGGAACGGCGGATTTTTCGGATTTTCCGCCTTCCGAACTTCCGATTCGCGGATTTCGTATTTTCGAAAATTTTCGAAATTACGAGTTTTCACGTATTTTCGAAAATTCCGGAAAATACGGGAAAACATGTATTTTCGAAAATTTTCGAAAATACAAGGGTTTCTCTTAATTCCTACATAGTATTTTCGAAAATATTCGAAAACGAGGATTACTTGTATTTTCGAAAATCCATATTTTCCAAAATACATGAAAACTCGTAATTTCGAAAATTCCCGAAAATAAGTGAAAACTCGTATTTCGAAAATTTTCGAAAATACGAAAATCTCGTTATTTCAAGGATATTTTTAATTTTAACGGGTCCGCTCGCGGATTTTCGAATTTTCGGATTTTTTCGAAAATTCGCGGATCCTCGAGCGGACCGGATTTGCGAAGTTCGGACATCTCTAGTACCAACCAGAACTACACTAATTGTATTAATACCGTGATATTTTAGTTTTAGCAACTTATGCAGCCCCACTTTTAAAGCCATTCAGTGAACTTGCCATTACCACATCTGCTGGAAGACAGTCCACAGTTTCAGCATTCTCACTGTAAAGAAACCTTTCATAACCGAAGATGAAACTTCTTTTCTTCCAACCTAAAGGATGTCCACGAGTCCTCTGATATGACCTATTAGTGAAAATGCACAAGAGAGTTTATTGTATGGCCATTAATATATTGTTTAAAGTCATTTATTCCCCACACAAATGTCACTTCTCAAATGTAAACAGCCCTAACTTGTCTAATCTGCTGCATAGTCAAGCCCCTCCATTCCCTTTATTATTTTAGTTGCCCTTTAGTTGCCCTTCTCTGAACTGCTTCCATTTCCAAGATGTCCCTTTTGTATATGGGATTCCAAAAACTGCACCGCTATTCCAATGAGGCCTTACCAGTGCCTTGTTAAGAGAGTAGTATAATGTTTTTTCTCTCTTAAATCTATTCCCTCTTTATACAAGACAGATCTTGCTAGCTCTAGCCGTTGCTGCCTGACATTGTTTGCTACTGCTAAGACTGTTATCTACCAGAACCCAAATTTTTTTCATTAGAGATTCCTTTGCAGCCCCCCTGGTCCTCCCATTCATGGACCCCATGGTCCCCCAGTTGCAGGCCCCTTAGCATTCTCTTACAGCCCATGTGGCCCTGCCCACCCGCAGGTTCATAAGCCCGCTCACTTGCGGGTGCATAAGCCTCGTTCACTCGCGGGTGCACAAGCCCCACCCACTTCGGGGGTCCCGCAGCTCGAACCGGGACCCCCTCCCACAAGGACCATTGCGGCCTGATAAGGTGAGGGACCCCGGATGTCGGTCGGGTTGTCGGCTGTTCGGCAATCTGTGAACGGGCGATATCGGGAATCTCCGGCCATTCTGGGATTTTCGGAAGCAGCCGTTCGGTTTTGCCAAACGTTAGAAAATCACCAAAAGCGGCATGCGGAAACCGAAGTAGCGCGTGTGTGCTACGTCCATTTTTTATGCTGTTTCCTGTGCACGGACGTGTTCCCCAGACCATCTCAGGTCCCAGGGGCCTGTAAGGTAAGTTTGCAATTTTTATTTGAACTTTCTGAACTATTTACCCCCCATTGAATGGGTCCGTTTCCGGACTTTCGAACTTTCAAACTTTTTTAGAAGTTCGAAAACAGAAAGTTCGGCCATCTCTACTATTGATATAGTATGTGATATTCTGTAGTAGCCTTACAGGTATTAATATAGTATGTGATATTCTGTACGTGCCATACAGGTATTAATATAGTATGTGATATTCTGTATGTAGCCATACAGGTATTAATATAGTATGTGTATTCTGTTGTAGCCTTACAGGTATTAATATAGTATGTGATATTCTGTACATAGCCATACAGGTATTAATATAGTAGTGATATTCTGTATGTAGCCTTAGGTATTAATATAGTATGGATTTCTGTATGTAGCCTACAGGTATTAATATAGTAGTGATATTCTGTATGTAGCCTTACGGTATTAATATAGTATGTGATATTCTGTACATAGCCTACAGGTATTATTATATATGTGATATTCTGTATGTAGCTTACAGGTATTAAATAGTATATGATATTCTGTATGTAGCCTTACGGTATTAATATAGTATGTGATATTCTGTATGTAGCCTTACAGGTATTAATATAGTATATGATATTCGTATGTAGCCTACAGGTATTAATATAATATGTGATATTCTGTATGTAGCCTTACAGGTATTAATAAGTTTTGATATTCTGTATGTAGCCTTACAGGTATTAAATAGTATGTGATATTCGTATGTAGCCTTTAGGTATTTAATATAGTATTGATATTCTGTAATAGCCTTACAGGTATTAATATAGTATGTGATATTCTGTATGTAGCCTACAGGTATTAATATAGTATGTGATATTGTAGTAGCCTTACAGGTATAATATAGATTGTGATATTCTGTCATAGCCATACAGGTATTAATATAGTATGTGATATTCTGTATGTAGCCATACAGGTATTAATATGTATATGAATTCTGTATGTAGCCTTACAGGTATAATATAGTAGTGAATTCTGTATGTAGCCTTACAGGTATTAATATAGTATGTGATATTCTGTTAGTAGCCTTACAGGTATTAATATAGTATGTGATATTCTGTATGTAGCCTTACAGGTATTAATATGTATGTGAATTCTGTATGTAGCATTACAGGTATTAATAGTATATGAATTCTGTATGAGCCTTACAGGTATTAATATAGTATATGATATTCTGTATGTAGCCTTACAGGTATTAATTATAATATGTGATATTCTGTATGTAGCCATACAGGTTTTAAATAGTATATGATATTCTGTATGTAGCCTACAGGTATTAATATGTATGATATTCTGTATGTAGCCTACAGGTATTAATATAGTATATGATATCTGTATGTAGCCTTACAGGTATTAATATAATATGTGATATTCTGTATGTAGCCTTACAGGTATTAATATAGTATGTGATATTCTGTATGTAGCTTACAGGTATTAATATAGTATGTGATATTCTGTATGTAGCCTTAAGGTATTAATATATATGTGATATCTGTATGTAGCCTTACAGGTATTAATATAGATTATGTATTCTGTATGTAGCCTACAGGTATTAATATATATATGATATTCTGTATGTAGCCTTACAGGTATAATATAATATGTGATATTCTGTATGTAGCCTTACAGGTTTTATATAGTATATGATATTCTGTATGTAGCTTACAGGTATTAATATAGTTTATGATATTCTGTATGTAGCCTAACAGGTATTAATACTAGTATATGATATTCTGTATGTAGCCTTACAGGTATTAATATAGTATATGATATTCTGTATGTAGCCTTACAGGTATTAATATAGTATATGATATTCTGTATGTAGCCTTACAGGTATTAATATAGTATATGATTTCTGTATGTAGCCTACAGGTATTAATATAGATATGATATTCGTATGTAGCCTAACAGGTATTTAATATAGTATATGATATTCTGTATGTAGCCTTACAGGTATTAATATAGTATATGATATTCTGTATGTTAGCCTTACAGGTATTAATATAATTGTGATATATGTTGAGTGGTTTATCGGAAAATTGGAAAAAAGATCGAGCCAGGCAGAACATTTTTAGCAGACCCCATCTTCATTCCCATCTCTCCTCAGATCTCCATTCGCAGCCTCAAGGTGGAAGACTTCAAGTGGTTTCAAATCGGATTTCCGATTGTTGCACTCGATCAAAAACCATGTATGGCCAACTTTACATATTTATATACACAATTTCAGCACAGACTCCTTTTAAACCTAGATTAGAAGAATAACTTATGAGCTGTCTGTGAGGCGTTGGAATGTATTTCTTGGGTCACATCACTTATATACTTAATAAAAAAAGGGAAAGATAAGCAGACTCTATAACAAAGGCAAAGTTAATGAAGCTGGAACAGACTTTGGTTGTACTCTTTGATGTATTTAGTTACTTAAGAGAGAAAAGGCCTGATTGTTATATAAGGACACATTATCCCTGACAATCTTTAGAATGGTAATCAGTTTAGAAAACTAAAAACACAAAAAACAAACAAACTTGAACATGCTAATATTTTACTCAAACAGATTAAGGGGCATGTGTAGGATGTGTAATACTATTATTATTCTATTACGTTAGTAGGTTTTAATTGTGGGAGAGTTGAAAAGAAATGTAGGGAGGGAGGGGAGGATGAGGGAGTTAAAAGGAAAGAATTATGAACAGAGTTCAGGCCAGAAGCAAAAAACAAGTAAACACATGCAGAGAATGGTATTTATTCATGGTATACTCAGGAAACCAAGGCAAGGGCAGAAGGGAACAAACGTTGAAATAAGGGGAATTCAATATTTGGCCCCCCAAAATTAATACAACCTATTATTAAGCGCAACAGTACCCAAATAAACAACCTTCCCTCCCAATAGTACCTAGGGTACATGAAGGCTAAGTCATCACCTAAATGAAGCGGTCAAACAATGGCTTTTAGGGATGCCCTTTTGAGAAAATCCATGACTCCTTCTGCACTGTCCAATAGGAAGACATGCTCCTTGCATGAGTTATAGTTCTCCTTAGACTCCACCACCCAGTTTGTGTGTTGAGAACACTAAAGCATATTGTCAGCAAGATTGCCTACATCATGTGGGCAAGCATGCTAGGAGTACATGCCCTGACAATCTGGGCATACACAGGGGCAGATGCAATAAAAGGTGCAAACGTTTGCCCATGTTATTAATCAGTAGCAACCAATCAGATCTTAGTTAAGTAACCCAGTAAAAGCAAAGATTTAATTGGTTGCTAAAAGTTAATAGCATGGGGAAAACTTTACACTCTAATTGCACTACCCCTCCTCCTTCTACAACCCAAGGAGGAACACGGCAAATATTCCTTCATGTCTTCCTGGCTAAATCAGTGTAATTAAGCTAAAACAAAAAAGTAGGAAACTTGTATTCTGGCTTTACTTAGCAATGTTCCTTTAAAACAGTAAATCTATGTTTTCATTTGTTGTTGTTTCAAAAATTAAAATTAATAAAATTAAACAATTTTATTTAAATTTCAGGTATTTATTTTAAATGTATTTTACATAAATACCCTGTTTTTATAATAATACCCAATAAATATGCCACCCCTTCCAGCAGCCCCTCCCAGCCCCCTGCCCAGTACGCTGGGGGAGGGAAGGGCCTGCTGGGGGGGTGGAGGATTTTTCCGAAATCTGATTGGTTACTGTAAACCAAGCATTGAAAAATTGCCCAATCAGAAAACGGATTAGGGTTTTCTGCAAACCTTTATAAAGAGCTGCCAAACCTCTGCGGAGCTCAGAAGTCATCGCAGTAGATGACAGAAGAAGAAGAAGAAGCGGCTAGCAACATCGGCTCTACTGAGGCCGGCGGTGTCAACGCGTGCCTGGCATCAGCAACTTCAGTGGTGTCGCTAACGAAGAGGTCGCGTCGGATCAAGACACCGGTGACATCAGCCTGTCGAGGCCACCGGCCCCTGGCGGACGCAGGGGTAATTCTCGGGGTCGGTTGCCTCTGTGGAGTTGGTGTCACCAGATAGAAGAAAGAAGACATCGCCCAAGGTTCTTTTAAAAGCCGACAGGGGTCCCGTTCAAGTTGCGGGACCCCCAAACAAGGGCACTTATCAGTGCCACAAGGGCCTTACAAGGGCCGGAGAGGGTGCTCCTGGCAAGGGTGCAAGACCCCCTAAGCCCCAAAAGGCCCTTCTCAGGGCTGCAAGGGCACTGACAGGGCCGGGGGAATAGGGGTCCTGGATCGAGCTGCGGGACCCCTTAAGCCCCAAAGGGCTCTTGTCAGTGCCGCAAAAGGTCTGATAGGGCCGGGGAAGAGAGAGTCCCGGTTCAAGCTGCGAGACCCCTCAAGCCCCAAAGGGCTCTTGTGAGCTGCATTGTCAGAGCTGCAAAGCCTGTAGGGAGGGGAGGGAGGGGGGTCCCCATGAAAGCCCCAAAAGGCACTTTCAGTGCCACGCTGGGGGGCCCCTCCACCCCCCCAGGGGCCCTTCCCTCCCCGGGAGCGTACATGGCAGGGGGCTGAGAGAGGGGCTGCGGGAAGGGGAGGCAGCGGGTGGTCGGGCCAAAAAATCCGAGGTGATTTTGCGGTGGCGATGAACGCTCTGTGGTCCATATGAGACATTTACTGTGGCAACCACTCTATAGTGTTGAATGGTTGGGATGGAAAATTTGTCGTGTGTATCCCGCCTAACGTTCTGTTTTACTGAGAAATCCACATTTGCGCTACATTACCATTCCTTCAAAGTCAGAGTTGTGACACTGATGGCGGATGGACAGAATTTGTTGGACCTATCGGGTAAGATGGAAAATTCCATTACAGGTTGAACTATCATTTTGGAAGATTGAACTATCATTTGTATAAAGAATCTATGGAAAAATCACTCCTGTGTACATAATATAAATATATATAACAATGTCGGCAGTCAGTTATACAACTACCTACCAGAATTTCCTATTGTCTCTATTCCTGCTCACTAAGCCCCATCACAGTGTAGTAGGTACAGTAAGTTCTGTATATAAACCCAGTGTCAGCAATCACTCAGGCAGTTGCAGGGTCAATGTTGATACAGATCTCTATGCTGCTGTCAATCGCAGGGCAGACTGGATACATTTTTGAAACAAACTCTGCTTCTCACTGACAGCTCAATTATCAATGTAAAAATCTATGAACAGTCTATGTAACAATCTATATAACAGTCTATGTAACAATCTATATAACAGTCTATGTAACAATCTATATAACAATCTATGTAACAATATAGTAACAGTCTATGTAACAGTCTATATAACAATCTATGTAATAATTTATATAACAGTCTATGTAACAATCTATGTAACTGTACATGTAACAATATTATTTACAATCTATATAACAATCTATAACAACTATAACAATCATATAACAATCTATTAACAGCTAATAACAATCTATGTAACAATCTATGTAACAATCTAGTAACAGACTATATAAGTTATGTAACAATCCATATAACAATCTATGTAACAGTCTATGTAACAATTTATATAAACAGTCTATGTAACAGTCTATGTAACAAATATGAACAAGATGTAACAACATTGTAACAATCTATATAACAACTATTAACAATCATTATGTAACCAATCTATGAACAGACTATATAAGTCTATGTAACAATCCATTAACAATCTATATAACAGTCTATGAACAATTTATATAACAGTCTATGTAACAGTCTATGTAACAATCTATGTAACAGTATATGTAACAATCTATGTAACATCTATATAACTCTATGTAAGTCTATATTAAGTCAAGTAACAATTATATAACAATCTATGAACAATCTATATAATATCTATGGAACAATCTAGTAAGTCAATACAGTCAATGTAACAATCAATATAAAAATCTATGTAACAATCTATATAATAATCTATGTAACAATCTAGTAACAATCATGTAACCCCCCCCCCCAACACGCCCCTGATCTTGGTGCAAGTAGCACATAATATTTTCAGCACAGAAGAAATGATTCCTTACAGTATGTTTAGTCTGAAGACTAAAATCTAGAGAGTCGATTTGTACAAATAAATATTATATAAATATGCTCCTGGTTTATTTACTCTCTTATGTTGCTCCCAGTTATTCTATAAAGAGAATAATAATAATGATGAGGACTTGCTAATGATGCCAAGGGAACTGTGTGTACATAAGGTTTAGCAGTATTGATAGTTAAGGAGTTACATAGAGATCAAACAGTACATGGTGAGAGGTTGTCAATATACTGCACAACTTTACTGAATTACTAAAACATACTGTTATATCTGATCCCTTAAAGATGTCCTTAACATATATTATTACACTGTGGGGTTTTGTTATTTGGTGCTGTTTTACAGTTACATCCATTAGAAAGCCTAGTGCAGCGCAAATGTTCCAAATAGCAGTGATAAAAGAAAGCCTGGGGTGATACAATAAAGCTAGCCATACACAGATTTTTCTGAAAATTTCCCACATTTTGTTGGCAAACTTCTGTAGATTTTGCGCCTGGACAATTTTTTTTCTGAGAAAAGTGCTGGATATTGTTGGGCGGGTATATCCAAAAATGAACATCTTATTCGTTGACTGTTTGTGCAACTATCGGCCGTTATTTACACATCAGATCACCCTTTTCTACCGATCAGCCCAATCTACCGAACAGACACTAAAGGTCTCATACGGTGAGAACAGACAGTAAAGTTCCCACACAGTGAGAATAGACAGTAAAGGCCCCATACAGTGATGAACACAGACAGTAAAGACCCCATACAGTGAAAACAGACAGTAAAGGTCCTATTTACGGTGGGAGAACAGAAAAAATGCAATACATCAAAAGTTAAAATCGAGGGATGGGATGAATTCCCTTTAAAGGTAAACGTGGCGGGGTATCCTCCTCAAACCTTCCCATGTATAAAGAAATTATGAGAAAAGAACAGGTACGATATTAAAGGACAATATATACTGTTATTATCCACCCAATCCCCTTACAAGTATCCAGGTTAATTAGAGATGGCCAAACTCACGACTGAAATTGAAAAAAATCTGAAAATCCACAAGCGGACCCATTGAAGTCAGTGAGTAAGTTAAAAAAAGTCAAAAGTTCTTCCAAAGTGAAGGTATAAATCGCAATGGAAAACTTACTGTAAAGGCTCAGGGACCAAGGAAATGTTCTGGGGAACACACATAAATGGTCAAAATCTTTATT
The DNA here is from genome assembly GCA_019447015.1 of Hymenochirus boettgeri. Lineage (NCBI taxonomy): Eukaryota > Metazoa > Chordata > Amphibia > Anura > Pipidae > Hymenochirus > Hymenochirus boettgeri. The sequence goes on from CM033469.1 coordinate 322,095,161, forward strand.
TAAAAAAACACCATCCAGATATGGGTACACTTTCTATGCAAGTAATATTACCTAAACATCCTCGCTGGTGCAGTCTAACTCTGTCTTTCAGACTGTAAGTGACATGACCAATAGGAAGACACGCTATGCAAAGATCGCTTCTTCCCATTGGCCAGATCGCGGACATTTTGCAAATACGGAAATATACACAAAGCAATGAGGGAAAAGTGTACCCAGTGTACCCAATATTCAGATCACCCGGGTACATAAACAATACATTTTAATATATACTAAAATGAAAGTGCACTTTCAATCCTAATGAGCCCAATCCGGTCGCGCTATAAAATGCGCACGCTAGAGTGTCCCAATACTACAGTATATATGTATTAATGCCAGTAATTCTCAAACATATTAGTATACCGTACCAAACATAACTACAGTATATGTATTAATACCAGTAATTCTCAATATCATATAGTATCCTCGTACCAACCAGAACTACAGTATATGTATTAATACCAGTAATTCTCAATATTATTAGTATCCCTGTACCAACCAGAACTACAGTAATATTAATACCATAGTAATTCTCAATATTATATGTATCCCTGTACCAACCAGAACTACAGTATATGTATTAATACCAGTAATTCTCAATTATATAGTATCCCGTACCAACCAGAACTACAGTATATGTGTTAATAACAGTAAGTACCAGTTAATTCTCAATATTATATAGTACCTGTACCAACCAGAACTACAGTATATGTATTAATACCAGTAATTCTCAATATTATATAGTATCCCCGTACCAACCATAACTACAGCATATGTATTAATACCAGTAATTCTCAATATTATATAGTATCCCCGTACCAACCATAACTACAGCATATGTATTAATACCAGTTATTCTCAATATTATATAGTATCCCCGTACCAACCAGAACTACAGTATATGCATTAATACAAGTAATTCTCAATATTAGATAGAATCCCTGTACCAACCAGAACTACACTATATGTATTAATACCAGTGATATTTTTAGTTTTAGCAACTTATGCAGCCCACTTTTAAAGCTATTCAGTGAACTTGCCATTACCACATTTGCTGGAAGACAGTTCCACAGTTTCAGCATTCTCACTGTAAAGAAACCTTTCATAACCTGAAGATGAAACTTCTTTTCTTCCAACCTTAAAGGATGTCCACGAGTCCTCTGATATGACCTATTAGTGAACAATGCACAAGAGAGTTTATTGTATGGTCCATTAATATATTTGTTTAAAGTCATTATATCCGCACACAAATGTCACTTCTCAAATGTAAACAGCCCTAACTTGTCTAATCTGCCTGCATAGTCAAGCCCCTCCATTCCCTTTATTATTTTAGTTGCCCTTTAGTTGCCCTTCTCTGAACTGCTTCCATTTCCAAGATGTCCCTTTTGTATATGGGATTCCAAAACTGCACCGCATATTCCAAATGAGGCCTTACCAGTGCCTTGTAAAGAGTATAATGTTTTTCTCTCTTAAATCTATTCCCCTCTTTATACAAGACAGTATCTTGCTAGCTCTAGCCGTTGCTGCCTGACATTGTTTGCTACTGCTAAGACTGTTATCTACCAGAACCCCCAAATTCTTTTTCATTAGAGATTCCTTTGCAGCCCCCCTGGTCCCTCCCATTCATGGACCCCATGGTCCCTCCAGTTGCAGGCCCCCCTTAGCCCATTCTCTTACAGCCCCATGTGGCCCTGCCCACCCGCAGGTTCATAAGCCCCGCTCACTTGCGGGTGCATAAGCCTCGTTCACTCGCGGGTGCACAAGCCCCACCCACTTCGGGGGTCCCGCAGCTCGAAACCGGGACCCCCTCCCACAAGGACCATTGCGGCCCTGATAAGGTGAGGGACCCCCGGATGTCCGGTCGGGTTGTCGGCTGTTCGGCAATCTGTGAACGGGCGATATCGGGAATCTCCGGCCATTCTGGGATTTTCGGAAGCAGCCGTTCGAGTTTTGCCAAACGTTAGAAAATCACCAAAAGCGGCATGCGGAAACCGGAAGTAGCGCGTGTGCTACGTCCATTTTTTATGCTGTTTCCTGTGCACGGACGTGTTCCCCAGACCATCTCCCAGGTCCCAGGGGCCTGTAAGGTAAGTTTGCAATATTTTATTTGAACTTTCTGAACTATTTACCCCCCATTGAATGGGTCCGTTTCCGGACTTTCGAACTTTCAAACTTTTTTAGAAGTTCGAAAACAGAAAGTTCGGCCATCTCTACTATTGATATAGTATGTGATATTCTGTATGTAGCCTTACAGGTATTAATATAGTATGTGATATTCTGTACGTAGCCATACAGGTATTAATATAGTATGTGATATTCTGTATGTAGCCATACAGGTATTAATATAGTATGTGATATTCTGTATGTAGCCTTACAGGTATTAATATAGTATGTGATATTCTGTATGTAGCCTTACAGGTATTAATATAGTATGTGATATTCTGTATGTAGCCTTACAGGTATTAATATAGTATGTGATATTCTGTACATAGCCATACAGGTATTAATATAGTATGTGATATTCTGTATGTAGCCATACAGGTATTAATATAGTATATGATATTCTGTATGTAGCCGGTTACAGGTATAATATAGTATGTGATATTCTGTATGTGCATTACAGGTATTAATATAGTAGTGATATTCTGTATGTAGCCTTACAGGTATTATATAAATGTGTGATATTCTGTATGTAGCCTTAAGGTATTAATATAATATTGATATTCTGTATGTAGCCTTACAGGTATTAATATAGTATATGATATTCTGTATGTAGCCTTACAGGTATTAATATAATATGTGATATTCTGTATGTAGCCTTACAGGTTTTAATATAGTATATGATATTCTGTATGTAGCCTTACAGGTATTAATATAGTTTATGATATTCTGTATGTAGCCTTACAGGTATTAATATAGTATATGATATTCTGTATGTAGCCTTACAGGTATTAATATAGTATATGATATTCTGTATGTAGCCTTACAGGTATAGTTATATGATATTCTGTATGTAGCCTTACAGGTATTAATATAGTATATGATATTCTGTATGTAGCCTTACAGGTATAATATTGTATATGATATTCTGTATGTAGCCTTACAGGTATTAATATAGTATATGATATTCTGTATGTAGCCTTACAGGTATTAATATAGTATATGATATTCTGTATGTAGCCTTACAGGTATTAATATAATATGTGATATATGTTGAGTGGTTTATCGGAAAATTGGAAAAAAAGATCGAGCCAGGCAGAACATTTTTAGCAGACCCCATCTTCATTCCCCATCTCTCCTCAGATCTCCATTCGCAGCCTCAAGGTGGAAGACTTCAAGTGGTTCTTCAAATCGGATTTCCGATTGTTGCACTCGATCAAAAACCATGTATGGCCAACTTTACATATTTATATACACAATATTTCAGCACAGACTCCTTTTAAACCTAGATTAGAAGAATAACTTATGAGCTGTCTGTGAGGCGTTGGAATGTATTTCTCTGGGTCACATCACTTATATACTTAATAAAAAAAGGGAAAGATAGCAGACTCTATAACAAAGGCAAAGTTAATGAAGCTGGAACAGACTTTGGTTGTACTCTTTGATGTATTTAGTTACTTAAGAGAGAAAAGGCCTGATTGTTATATAAGGACACATTATCCCTGACAATCTTTAGAATGGTAATCAGTTTAGAAACTAAAAACACAAAAACAAACAAACTTGAACATGCTAATATTTTACTCAAACAGATTAAAGGGGCATGTGTAGGATGTGTAATACTATTATTATTCTATTACGTTAGTAGGTTTTAATTGTGGGAGAGTTGAAAGAAATGTAGGGAGGGGAGGATGAGGGAGTTAAAAGGAAAGAATTATGAACAGAGTTCAGGCCAGAAGCAAAAACAAGTAAACACATGCAGAGAATGGTATTTATTCATGGTATACTCAGGAAACACAAGGCAAGGGCAGAAGGGAACAAACTGTTGAAATAAAGGGGAATTCAATATTTGGCCCCCCAAAATTAATACAACCATTAGTTAAAGCGCAACAGTACCCAAATAAACAACCTTCCCTCCCCAATAGTACCTAGGGTACATGAATGGCTAAGTCATCACCTAAATGAAGCGGTCAAACAATGGCTTTTAGGGATGCCCTTTTAGAGAAATCCATGACTCCTTCTGCACTGTCCAATAGGAAGACATGCTCCTTGCATGAGTTATAGTTCTCCTTAGACTCCACCACCCAGTTTTGTGTGTTGAGAACACTAAAGCATATTGTCAGCAAGATTGCCTACATCATGTGGGCAAGCATGCTAGGAGTACATGCCCTGACAATCTGGGCATACACAGGGGCAGATGCAATAAAAGGTGCAAACGTTTGCCCATGTTATTAATCAGTAGCAACCAATCAGATCTTAGTTAAGTAACCCAGTAAAAAGCAAAGATTTAATTGGTTGCTAAAAGTTAATAGCATGGGAAAACTTATTACACTCTAATTGCACTACCCCTCCTCCTTCTACAACCCAAGGAGGAACACGGCAAATATTTCCTTCATGTCTTCCTGGCTAAATCAGTGTAATTAAGCTAAAACAAAAAAGTAGGAAACTTGTACTTCTGGCTTTACTATGCAATGTTCCTTTAAAACAGTAAATCTATGTTTTCATTTGTTGTTGTTTCAAAAATTAAAATTAATAAAATTAATCACAATTTTTATTTAAATTTCAGGTATTTATTTTTAAATGTATTTTACATAAATACCCTGTTTTTATACATAAATACCCCATAAATATGCCACCCCCTTCCCAGCAGCCCCTCCCAGCCCCCTGCCCAGTACGCTCGCGGGGAGGGGAAGGGCCTGCTGGGGGGGTGGAGGATTTTTCCGAAATCTGATTGGTTACTGTAAACCAAGCATTGAAAAATTGCCCAATCAGAAACGGATTAGGGTTTTCTGCAAACCTTTATAAAGAGCTGCAAACCTCTGCGGAGCTCAGAAGTCATCGCAGTAGATGACAGAAGAAAGAAGCGGCTAGCAACATCGGCTCTACTGAGGCCGGCGGTGTCAACGCGCTGCCTGGCATCAGCAACTTCAGTGGTGTCGCTAACGAAGATGTCGCGTCGGATCAAGACACCGGTGACATCAGCCTCGTCGAGGCCACCGGCCCCTGGCGGACGCAGGGGTACTTCTCGGGGTCGGTTGCCTCTGTGGAGTTGGTGTCACCAGATAGAAGAAAGAAGACATCGCCCAAGGTCTCTTTTAAAAGCCGACAGGGGTCCCAGTTCAAGTTGCGGGACCCCCAACAAGGGCACTTATCAGTGCCGCAAGGGCCCTTACAAGGGCCGGAGAGGGTGCTCCTGGCAAGGGGTGCAAGACCCCCTAAGCCCCAAAAGGCCCTTCTCAGGGCTGCAAGGGCACTGACAGGGCCGGGGAATAGGGGTCCTGGATCGAGCTGCGGGACCCCTTAAGCCCCAAAGGGCTCTTGTCAGTGCCGCAAAAGGTCCTGATAGGGCCGGGGAAGAGGAGTCCCGGTTCAAGCTGCGAGACCCCTTAAGCCCCAAAGGGCTCTTGTCAGAGCTGCAAAGGCCCTGATAGGGACGGGGAGGGAGGGTCCCCACTGAAAGCCCCAAAAGGCACTTTTCAGTGCCACTGCTGGAGGGCCCCTCCACCCCCCCAGCGGGCCCTTCCCCTCCCCGGGAGCGTACATGGCAGGGGGCTGAGAGGGGCTGCTGGGAAGGGGAGGCAGCGGGTGGTCGGGCCAAAAAATCCGAGGTGATTTTAGCGGTGGCGATGAACGCTGTGGTCCATATGAGACATTTACTGTGGCAACCACTCTATAGTGTTGAATGGTTGGGATGGAAAATTTGTCCGTGTGTATCCCGCCTAACGTTCTGTTTTACTGAGAAATCCACATTTGCGCTACATTACCATTTCCTTCAAAGTCAGAGTTGTGACACTGATGGCGGATTGGACAGAATTTGTTGGACCTATCGGGTAAGATGGAAAATTTCCATTACAGGTTGAACTATCATTTTGGAAGATTGAACTATCATTTTGTATAAAGAATCTATGGAAAAATCACTCCTGTGTACATAATATAAATATATATAACAATGTCGGCAGTCAGTTATACAACTACCTCCAGAATTTCCTATTGTCTCTATTCCTGCTCACTAAGCCCCATCACAGTGTAGTAGGTACAGTAAGTTCTGTATATAAACCCAGTGTCAGCAATCACTCAGGCAGTTGCAGGGTCAATGTTGATACAGATCTCTATGCTGCTGTCAATCGCAGGGCAGACTGGATACATTTTTGAAACAAACTCTGCTTCTCACTGACAGCTCAATTATCAATGTAAAAATCTATGTAACAGTCTATGTAACAATCTATATAACAGTCTATGTAACAATCTATATAACAGTCTATGTAACAATCTATATAACAATCTATGTAACAATATATGTAACAGTCTATGTAACAGTCTATATAACAGTCTATGTAATAATTTATATAACAGTCTATGTAACAATCTATGTAACTGTACATGTAACAATCTATGTAACAATCTATATAACAATCTATTTAACAATCTATGTAACAATCTATATAACAATCTATTTAACAAGCTATATAACAATCTATTTAACAATCTATGTAACAATCTATGTAACAGACTATATAAGTCTATGTAACAATCCATATAACAATCTATGTAACAGTCTATGTAACAATTTATATAACAGTCTATGTAACAGTCTATGTAACAATCTATGTAACAGTATATGTAACAATCTATGTAACAATCTATATAACAATCTATTTAACAATCTATGTAACAATCTATGTAACAGACTATATAAGTCTATGTAACAATCCATATAACAATCTATATAACAGTCTATGTAACAATTTATATAACAGTCTATGTAACAGTCTATGTAACAATCTATGTAACAGTATATGTAACAATCTATGTAACAATCTATATAACAATCTATGTAAGTCTATATTACAGTCAATGTAACAATCTATATAACAATCTATGTAACAATCTATATAATAATCTATGTAACAATCTATGTAAGTCTATATTACAGTCAATGTAACAATCTATATAACAATCTATGTAACAATCTATATAATAATCTATGTAACAATCTATGTAAGTCTATATTACAGTCAATGTAACAATCTATATAACAATCTATGTAACAATCTATATAATAATCTATGTAACAATCTATGTAACAATCATGTAACCCCCCCCCCCCCACGCCCCTGATCTTGGTGCAAGTAGCTACATTAATATTTTCCAGCACAGAAGAAATGATTCCTTACAGTATGTTTAGTCTAAAGACTAAAATCTAGAGAGTCGATATTTGTACAAATAAATATTAATAAATATGCCTCCCTGGTTATATTTACTCTCTCTATGTTGCTCCCAGTTATTCTATAAAGAGAATAATAATAATGATGATGACTTGCTAATGATGCCAAGGGAACTGTGTACATAAGGTTTAGCAGTATTGATAGTTAAGGAGTTACATAGAGATCAAACAGTACATGGTGAGAGGTTGTCATATTGAATACTGCACAACTTTACTGAATTACTAAAACATACTGTTATATCTGATCCCTTAAAGATGTCCTTAACATATTTATTATTCACTGTGGGGTTTTGTTATTTTGGTGCTTGTTTACTAGTTACATCCCATTAGAAAGCCTAGTGCAGCGCAAATGTTCCCAAATAGCAGTGATAAAAGAAAGCCTGGGGCTGATACAATAAAGCTAGCCATACACAGATTTTTCTGAAAATTTCCCACATTTTGTTGGCAAACTTCTGTAGATTTTGCGCCTGGCACAATCTTTTTTTTCTGATAAAGTGCTGGATATTGTTGGGCGGTATATCCAAAAATTGAACATCTTATTCGTTGACTGTTTGTGCAACCTATCGGCCGTTATTTACACATCAGATCACCCTTTTCTACCGATCAGCCCAATCTACCGAACAGACACTAAAGGTCTCATACGGTGAGAACAGACAGTAAAGTTCCCACACAGTGAGAATAGACAGTAAAGGCCCCATACAGTGAGAACAGACAGTAAAGACCCCATACAGTGAAAACAGACAGTAAAGGTCCTATACGGTGAGAACAGACACTAAAGGTCCCATACGGTGAGAACAGACAGTAAAGGTCCCATACATTGAGAACAGACAGTAAAGGTCCCATACAGTGAGAACAGATGGTAATGTTCCCACACTTTCTCTCTCTCCTGCCATCTCTATCCTCTATCTCTCACATTCCCTCTTTCCTGCAGTCTCTATCCTATATCTCTCACATTCTTTCTCTTCTGCAGTCTCTATCCTCTATCTCTCACATTCTCTCTTTCACCTGCAGTCTCTATCCTCTCTCTCTCTCACATTCTCTCTTCTGCATTCTCTCCCACATTCTCTCTTTCTTGCAGTCTCTATTCTCTCACATTCTTTCTCTCTTGCAGTCTCTATCCTTTATCCATCACATTCTTTCTCTCTTTCTCTCTTCTGCAGTCTATATCCACTATCTCTCACATTCTACCTCTCTCTCTCCTGCAGTCTCTATTATCTGTCTCTCCCACATTTGTTCTATAGTCCCTTTTTTATATGTCACATTCTCTTTCTTTCCTGCAATTTGTGGAATATGTGGTCTATATTCCTATACAATGTACATATCTAAAGTTATATAGAATCTGCCTAACTGAGGGGAAATGAATGTTTGATACAAGTCGTAAATCTGGACATTCCTGGATACTTCCACCTCATGCCAAGGAGAGGGTTTTTACATCAATGGGCTTAAAAAACCACTGTAGCCCCTTTAACTTTGTTCATACTTAAATGCTAAATTTGTATGGATCATATGTTTCCTTCTTGCCCTGAGACACAAGACTTCCTTTAGTGAGTAGTAAGGGTCTGTGAATATTTTTAGCCTTTTATTTTATATAAGCATTTGTACCTATATTGTATGTCATTTTATTGTAACACCATTTTCTTTTATTTTTGTATTATATGCACTTTGCACCTTTTGGAATATTAAATCAAAAATTTAATAAGTTTGTCTTTGATGCTCTAAAAGAACTCAGCTTCTTATAAGTTTATTTGTGGTTGGATGATCTTTAAGTGTATGGAATGCTTTGCTAGTGTAAATGCTAATTAACTCTGTGACTGCTTGTGAAAGACTGATGCTAATTAACCAGTTAGTTGCTGGAGTCAATGGTGTAGTGTTAACCATTTAGCTGCCAGGACAAGGGTGGGCATAGTCAGTGAGAGTCAAGAGTTTGAGGGCATCACCAAAGCTGTAAAAATTTGGTGTGGTGGCAGCTATTACCGATTGATTGATTGATTGATCAGATCAGGTGCCCAGTGAGCTGGCGTTCGTGACAGGTGGGCTATGTCACAAAAAAGGATTGCATCAGTTGTAAAACTATGAAGTCATAATTATTCACCTGATAAAGCCTTGTATGGTGAAACGCGTTGCGATTATATGAGTGTGGTATCACCTTCCCAAATATTGCATTTTAATCTTTTGATTGTTACAAACAATCCACTATAATGCTATCCCAGTGATGTCATCTAAAAGAGACCATGTGGGTCAACATCCGGAAAACGCATCACCGGATGTGAATCTAGTTCATTGTTCACTAATAAGCCATATCAGAGGACTCATGGCCATCCTTTTAGATGAGAAGAAAATAAGTCTCACCTTCAGGTTAGGAAAGGTTTCTTTACAGTGAGAATGGTGAAACTGTGAAACTGTCTTCCAGCAGATGTGGTAATGGCAAGTTAATTGAATAGCTTTACAAGTGGTCTAGATAACTTTCTAAAACTAAACATTAAGAATTACTTGTATTAATACATATACTGTAGTTCTGTTTGATCCGGCAATACTTTACGGTCGCCATTTGGAGTCAGGAAGGACTCCTCACCCCCCACCCCAATTTTTTAGCTGGGTTTTTTTTTGCCTTTCTCTGGATCACCTGTTAGGTAGGGTTAAAGGTTGGACTAGATGAAAGTATATGTATATCTTTATTCAATCTCATTAATTATGCTACTATGTTAACTACTATGTTGTAATGTCAGCAGTCACAGACTTAAATTGCATGGAGGGAGGAGTAAGCCTACTCTGCCAGAATGGAGGCAATAATTATACTTAAATATCTGGTAAATAATACATCTTTTTAAAGATTTTGTTTAAAGGACAACTCCACCCTCATAATAACATCTTTTAGAATGAATGGCCTCTTTAAAATATGTTGAAATATCATACTTATGAATTTATTACTGTATGCCTGCTATGCTTCTGGAGGCCTAATGGAAACCTGTACTGAGCCTGTACTGAGCCTGGGCATGCTCAGAAGAGGCAGACAGGGTATTAACATTCAGTCATTGGCTGTGATGTCAACTGTCAAATCCATAACTGACAGTTACTAACTAGAAGAACTAGGAAGCAGAAACAGGGGCAACAGGACATTGTGTAGGATTTCAGGTTAGATGTATATATTTCAGATTTCAAACTATTACCGTTTAGGGTTTTGGGGGGTGATTTACCTGTATGTAAGTTTTCATTTTGGGGCTGGATTTGCCCTTTAAAGGGTGGACATGCCCTTTAAAAAAGTGAAAATCAGAAACTTGAAAGGCAGATATCAGAAATTTAATAACAAGAAAAAAAATTGGAAATTCAGCAGTATGAGATTTTGCTACCGGTTATTGCTGCTTTATAAATTGTGCAAGGTCCAAAACTGGCGATACGGCACCAAAACTTAACAAAATATTAAAATATGCCCATTGACCAAAGACAAGTTTGGGGGTGGACAGCTCTATGTACAGTCAGTCGAAAGATATTTAAAAATGTTTCCTGTCTTGGAGAAAGACCACTTTGATTAAAAAGCAGAAAATAATAAAACGGTATCGGGGCTTTATTGTTATGTGTGTACGCTCGTTTCCCAAACGAGCGCACGGCCGCCAAACGATCGGGTCAGCCGAACGCTCGTTTGGGAAAGTCCGAAAATTTCCATCGGCCGCGCTAGACTCCCTATAGAGGAGTCTAGCGCGGACGATGGAAACACACAGTCCCGAGCGTTCTCCTTATGAAGTTTATAGGGAGAACGCTCGGGACTGTGTGTATTGCAGATCCTGTCTGTCATCTTTCAGAAATCTGTACTGTGTGTACCTAGCTTTAGAGAGGTGAACAAGGGCTCCCTTTGAAGGTGAGAGACCAGCCTTTACTTAACCATAACTTGTTTGAAAACCACAGTTCACCTTTCAAAGGAAACTAATTCAAGGTATCAAGCTCCTATGCTTTCTAATGATAATATACAATAGCACTGAATTATTTTGATCTTAATTTACAAAAAAGTATATAGAAGTTTTGTAACTTAACTAGTACAACATGTTAATGAGATGTGCAAGATGTCCATAGGGAAATCAGACAGGATGTTCTAAAGTTCGATATTCACTCATTACAAGTTAACACCCTCTACAAGTAGGACAGGTACAGAAAGGTTTTTTTTTCTGTTTTTTCTGGCACAGGCCAACATTAGTCTTCTTAATATATTCATGTTTACACCAATTAACATTTTTATTTTTTTATTTTTATTTTAAAGAATTACTGTAACATAGCCTTTTCCCATATCTCCTTAATGTCACATATTTATTATATACAGTATATACAGTATAGCTATCTATCTATCCTCTATATATTGATCTACCTCTCATCTATTTATTCTTCCTATAAATTGTGTAAAAACATGGTAATAATTATAACATACAAGGTACAAGGTTATGGCCATGTTTGTGTATATTTAGCTATGAGCTGTAAGTTAATTAATTAAGTATTTAATATACCATTTAGTGCCAAATTGGAAGCAAGAAAACCAAAAAACAGGTCTGACAACTAATGCCAAGACAAGGTGTTAGACTACAAACCAACACTTTATATACTTGTCCAGACATGTAGCAGCCATTTGGCAATAAAAATTTCTGCCCCTTAAATTGTTTCTCTTAACTCTTTGACTGTACTCATTAGCAATCAGTAAGGGGTTGTACTGTGTTGACCATTAAGTTGGCTATATATGTGTGATTACCATTGTATGTATGCTGATAGTTTCATTGCGCTTCTTCACCCACCATCCCAATGTATTGGCTCCCTCTACATAAGGGGGAACTGTGTTCTCCATACAATTATACTCATACCTTTAAAATGACTCCTGGATCCTGCTTCTAGCTGCAGTCAATACAAAGTTACAGCAGTGTTTGCTAGCACTGTGAGCTGTGAAATCACCAGCACAGGTTCTGTCTCAAAGTTTAAGGTTGGAGCATGCCCACCGCTGGGATAGAGCATCATCAGTTGCATCATAAGCCCACCCCCTATACTTCTAAATCATTTTTAAAGCTAGCCACAAGCCTGAAAAGAAAAATGTTTTTCTCCCTAAGGAGAAAAGAGGCCTCAAGTTGAAATGAGATGCTTATATTACTTTGTCTCACAGTGAGGGTAGAGGTCAAGCGAAATTTACTGCAGGGCTTGCTGTTCTTTTACATCTTATGGTTATGAATTTTTTTAGAAAGACATGAGACACATGATTTTTAAGTTAACCCTTAAGTTAACTCTCCAGTGAAGTATATAGTATAATATAATTTTATTTTGTCAAACAAAACAAGAGTTAAAAGATGATATGACACCAAACCACAAGCAGTAACCAATCCTGACTTATGTGAGCCACCACTAATCTCTTGCAGTTGAAAGCATGTCCACACCCCAGTTAATATTTTTAAAATATGTGCAGAGCTTCACTCATGTTCAGAGGAGAAATCCCCAAGAAGACCGGCAGGGTAATTCAGTAACAGTTCTTATCGTTAAAAATTGTGCTAATTTTGCCCCAACCAATCAAATGTTAGCTTTCAAATGTTAAATATAATTTGATTGGTTGGGGCAAAACTAGCACCATATTTAACAATAAGAGCTTTTGTTGAATCTCCCTGCATGTATTTATTGGTTGTGACATCATCTGTCTCGGCCATGACTGACGTCTTTACCTGGAAAAGCTGGGAGATCTGCTCTAACTGCAGCAAACACTAAAATGAAATATAATTTAAGAAGAAACTGCATAGGGGCAGTGCTGTGACTGAATGCAGCTAAAAGTTATACACGGTCAGTCGGATATCGATCTTTCTGAAGATTTCAGCTTGAAACCTGTCGAGAGCTTGGGATAGAAGATGGAGTGGGTAGAAATTTCTCTGCCTGGCCCAATCTTTGATTTTCCATAAAACTGCTCGACACTGATCCGAAACATGGAAAACGAGTTTCAACCTTTTGAATAATCCAATCGAAATGTTGAAATGTATAGGGTGCTTTAGGGGCAGGGAGCACATATTGTATTAAATATGTGAAACGGGAGGGGAAGGTGAAACGTAGCTAACAATTGTCTCCCCTTACCAGGACTTAAAGGGCATGTCCACCCCTTTTTGCAACTTTTTATATATTGTAGTATGTCCTCCCCCAGCTCCAACCGCCATAATAGAATTTTGAGAAATCCCCCCAATCGTTATTTACTTTCCATCTCTCCTCTGCCGCACTGCCCGGCCTTCTTCTTGCATGGAACTACAAGCAGGGGGCAACGGACTGGCAGCCAATCACGGACGTGGCTGCCAGCTGCTCAGAACGCCGGGGGAGAGAGGGAAAGTAAGTAACGATCGGGGGACTTTCTCAAAATTCTATTATGGTGGTTGGGGCTGGGGGAGGAAGTACTACAATATAACCAAGGGGCTTGTAGCTAGGGGGAGGGAGAGCAAAACGGGAGGGAGAGGGATGGGCTCTCCTGCGCATGCCTCAAACCATGACGAGGTTGAGGCAGAGACAGGCACAGGATGAGTCACTGAGAGCTCCTACACTGCAGTTTTCTGGACTTTGGAGGGGCATAGCAGGGCAGCCATTTGGAGCAGAGATGTCAGGTAAGGATTTAATTACACTACAGAGTGGGGCCACTATGGGGTTAAATTCCAGTTTTGGGGGTGGACATGTCCTTTAAGGTGCCAGCAGATGGAGGGAAATGTGTAGCTAATAATGGTCTCACCAGTGACCTCCAAAATGTTTTAGCCACTTTTAAACTGTTTTTATTAAAGGGACAGTTAAGTGGAAATTATCAATATTTGTTAAATTGTTAGTTTGTGTAATGCCTTCTTAGTTATTCTACAAATTCTCTCCCAATTTTGAAAAATCAGTTGATTTCATACCCTTTGCTGTTCCCTGCTGTTGACATTAGTGAGCTGACATTTCAAGTTCTAATGGTTCTTCTTTTTCCCAGGATGCACCACATCCTTGGAATGTTCCTAACAGTAATTTCTACTGATTGGCTGTTGGATAGTTCAAACATGCTCAGATCTCTACTGAGCAACTGAATCAACCAAGGGGCTGGGTCAAGGGCAAGACCATAATGGTCTCTACTAGGGGTCCTGCAAACAGGAAGTCAGTATTTTCAGTTGCAGTTATTTATATGCTTTTTTTTCTGAAAAGCATATGTATTTGCACTGAAGTTCCCCTTTAAATCATTTTATCTGTGAGAATGTTATTTACCTATATATGCTTCAGGAGGGGCCGCAATATATGGTTTTTGGTAGGGTCATTAGGCAGATTTTGTGAACCTTTTTTGTCCCTTTATTAAAGACTCTGTAATAAATAATATATGAAATGTGTATGCTTCTGTTGTACATTTGTGTATATCTGCTAAACACAAGAATGTGTTATAGTGACTAGAATTCAAGATTTTTTGCTAAAATCTTTTTGCTTCTAAAACTACCAAATATTTTGTTTCAAAACAATATTGTAAAATGAAAAATGTGTCAAGGTTCCTGTAAATAGGCAGAATGCATTTGCAAGGGGGGGGGGGTTAAATAAACTGCCAAAGTGATTTTCCTGGCATTACTTCCTAGCTGGTCATTAGACTGCAATGTTCCTTGGCACAAAATAGCAGCAAAGAAATAGTTTGCGAACAAGTGTTTTCTTTTGTCTGCCAATTACAACCTGCGCACAGGGATGTCTACAAGTTCTGACGCCCAGCATACAAAATGAAATCTCTGCCATTTTCCAATGGAAAAATATCTTCAACGCCTTTAAGATAAACAGAATTCAGTATTAATGTATATTGGCATGGGACACCTCGAAATATGTAATGTTTCATTTGTAACTATAATACTTAGATTGTAAACATTTTGGGGAAAGGGCCCTCATGGCATTAAATAAACTTACTGTAAATGATTGCATAGCATGTTTAGAGCTGTACATGGAATAAAATACAAAATATGAAAAAACACTACTACAAAATATTGGGATGATGTAATATTTCAAAAAGCTCTCCTATTACCTTTCCGGCCTCCATGATGCAGTAATCACTGCATCAGGCAAAACTTTCTATCTTGCCCTGTTTCTAAACATTTTTGGAAATGCCGCAGATCCCACATTACATATTACATTAGGTAGCATGGGTTTTCACTCATTTGGTTGATAGTATCTGATATTACATCTACCCCATATGGAGAGAGTAGAAGTTAATACATAGAACCACAACCATATAATAGCAGGAAGCCATATTTTCAATGTGTGCAATGTGCCTACCATCAAAGTTTTAGAGTCATATAAGTCATGGCTGGGACACTAATCAACACTTTTGTTACTAATCAATTATTTTTGATACTGTGTGAGGACTGTTGGCCTAGAAAAAAAAAACATTTGTACATGGATAGAGAATTGGTTGTTGGATTGCAAAGAGAGAGTAGTGGTCAATGGGGCTACATCCATGTGGGCTAAAGTAGAGTGCCTCAGGGTTTTGTACAGGGGTCACTGTTTAATCTGTTTATAAATGACTTAGAAGGGGGCATTGAGAGCAAGGTCTCTGTGTTTATTGATGACACTAAACTATGCAGAGCTTTGGAAACTTTAAATGATGTGCAAGTGCTGCAAGCAGACCTAGATAGATTATCAATATGGGCAGCAGAATGGCAGATGAGATTCAATGTTGATAAATGTAAGGTGATGCATTTGGGATTTAATAATCCTTGTGCCACCTACACCATAAATAACTCTGTGTTAAGTGCATCTGAAATGGAAAAAGATTTGGGGGTTCTGGTAGATACAGTTCAGAGACACCCCAGCACACTGCTGTTGGCTTGTTTGACAGACAAATAGGTAGGTGCAGTCCTCCGGCCCTCTACTCCTAGAGCTTAAGTTTTTCAAACAAAAGAAGAAGAGAAGCAGAGGAGCACATTATATACAAAAGATGTTCCTTTTGTATATAGGAATCCATATATAGCTGTGTCTGTCTGGCATTGTTTGTTACAGCTAAGTCTGTTATCTACTAGAACCTGAGCGACTTCAATAATTTATTGCAAAATCACACAAAGCTACCTGAAGAAGGGACATAGTGCTCCCGAAACGTTGTGGGTTTTTGCAATAAATTATTGAAGTCACTCAGGTTCTAGTAGATAACAGACTTAGCTGTAACAAACAATGCCAGACAGACACAGCTATATATGGAATCCTATATACAAAAGGAACATCTAGACAGACACAGCTATATATGGAATCCTATATACAAAAGGAACATCTTGGAAATGGAAGCAGTCCAGAGAAGGGCAAATAAATAATAAAGGGAATGGAGGGGCTTTACTATGCAGGCTGATTAGACAAGTTAGGGCTGTTTACATTAGAGAAGTAATGTTTGCGTGGGGACATGATTACTTTATACAAATATATTAGCATATATGAGCAATACAATAAACTCTCTGGTGCATTGTTCACTAATAGGTCAGGTCAAAGGACATTTTTAGACAAGCTTAGAAGTTTCCTCTTCAGGTCAGGAATGATTTCTTTACAGTAATGCTGGGTACACACCATACAATAATTTGGTACAACCAACCGTCATTTCAGTGTTTCGGTCGGTCGGGACGAATTATTGTATGACGGCCCTGACCAATCGCCGACCATTCTTTCGTCCGAATTGGACAAAAGCACGATTAGATGGGTGGTAAAACCACAACCGATCGTGTGGTCCTCTATGGAGCAGGTCCTCTTTCAGCAGATAACAGTTTTTTGGGTTTTTGTGCCTCCCTTTTGATCAACTGTTAGGTACGGTTAAGTAGGAGGGTGAAAAGGATGGACGTGTCTTTATTCAACCTCATTTACCATGTTACTTATCAACACAGAACTGATAATATTGCATTACAGTGTTTCTATAGATATCATATGTGTAATACTAATGTTAAAGGTGTTATTTTTAAACAGGGATATCCTCATGCAAACATACAAGACTATGCAATTCATAGGCAACTCAGGTAGCCAATGTAAATGATGCTGAGGACCCATGATTTCGAATTAAGTCCCTGTTCATAAGAACCATTATCTTACATTTACAGGACTTTTATTTGTATAAATACCACACCTTGGTCTTTGCTGTTATCTTTGTTATACAGTGTTTAAACATTTGTATTACATTATTATTTCACCTGAACAACAAGTCCTTGCCACAGAGCCACCAGCTTAACTATAACCGTTTGTTTATCTAAAGTATCAGACTGTTCTCTTCTCCCACATAGCCTCATGCTCTGCAAACTATTCCTGACATTGCCGAACTTTCTGATGGAATCACGTTGCATTCATGTATTTGGATATTTGTACTACATGGACAGATCCTTTTATTTGTCAAATTTTATTTAAAAATAATTTTATTAATTAAAAAATAGACATCACCATAGCTATTCATACATAAATGTACTCATCTGACAAAGTGATAATAGAAAAATAAAAACTGGCTTCAACAAACTAACTAAACAGAATTCTCAGAATAATTACAATTTTAGCCTTTTTGCTGAGACATTATTTATTTTCTCTCTATCCCGAGACAAATCACAATTGAGTAACTTGCATTTAACAAAAACTAATAGCATGGTATGATTATTATCTGATTAACCCTAGGGCCACTGTGTTAATGGACTATTGTTGGAATTATTTATAATGAAATAGCGAAAACACACACGGCCTTTGTGAACAGACAGGCTCGTTTTTTTGTTCCCATCTCTATGGTCTTTTGTTTAATTGCTGAGAATGTGCAGATAAAACTGAATAACTTGTATATAAACAATGACAAAGGATTTTGTTACACCCGCACAGTCTGCGTTAGCACAAAATTATTAAAATCTCAATGAAGGAAATGGATTTCAGTCTGACAAATTTGTTTTTGTTTGTCATATCAATTTAAAAATAGGCTTAATTCGGTAAATCTGTTAATTATGTGACATTTCCTGGAACTGCCATTCTCTGTATTTTATTGTAAGCTTCATTCTACTCATAATGGAAAAAAACATTAATTAAAGGGTAACTGTGATCTCCATACAAGTGCTCTCTATTTAACAGGGTTTTCATACCTTTCAAACAAGCCTAGGATGACGTCTCTAGCTTCTGTGGATCTTAAGTTTTAGGCTTGTAAAAATACGGTTCCTTGTCTGTCCTGTCTATCCGAGTCTCTGTGACAGTCATATGATGTTCTTTGTTAGAAGCTCCACCCACCAAAATCAATATTTTCTGAAGCTATTTACAGACCTGCAACCATTCTCTATCCTTTCCTCTAACTATGGGCACCTTAAGGAAAGAAAAAGTTTTCCTTTTGGGCTTGTAGCAAACTTTTAAAATTATTTAAAAGCTCAGAGGCGGGGTTTATGATGCAGCTGTTAATGCTCTGTCCCAGTAGTGGGCATGCTCCAACCTTAACGTTGGAGGCTAGAACAGATCAAGCAAGAAAACAACCTTTATATTGCTGTAACTTTGGACTGAAGCTAGATGCTTGATCTTGAAGTAATTTTAAAGGTAGGAATGTACCCTTTTTAATAAAGGTCACAGTTCCCCTTTAAATAAGTTGATATATAAAATATTATATTACACATGTGGTATAGTTAATTGGGGTTGCAAAGCAGACAACTAGTCATAACTAGTTAACTTTGGTCTTCTAGGTAGCAGATTCATGCCTGGTTGAATTTTCTGTGAAAAGGCCTGACCACTGTTTAGGTCTCTCAGGCTGACCCCCTAGGACTGGTACAAATGACTTTTATGAATTGTAAGTATCAGAATTTGGTCATTTTTAATGTCTTCTATTGCACTTATATCGGTCATAAATGATTTCTCAGGAGATAACACTATCAATAACCAGCCAACAAAAACAGTGATCCATTGGAATAAAATAAAGGTTCGTACACACGTGCGACCAAAACGCCCGCACATTCGGGGATCATTGCCCGATCTGCCAGATGGATCTCCGAATGAGTGGCCGGTTCGGCCGATAAAGTGCCCATAGACAGGTTGATTATCGTCTGAAATGGCCGTTCGTACACATTGTGCATCGCGGGTCGGCACCTGCGATCGCACGTGTTTAGGAACCTTAACACCCAGTGTATATCAGCCCCTTATACAGAAGGAGAAAAGGAAGTTCTACACCTTCTGGACTAAAAACAGTGGTATCTTTATTGAAGCATATTAAAAGACAATATTCCTCGTATATCAGGCCTAACTTTGTCTCTGAAACCTTTTAAGAAAGTTTCAGGCACAAAATCTCCTATTAGAAAGCTGGTTGGTATATAAAACCCCAGGGCAGGTATAGTATTTGAGGTTGAATAAAGACATACGTCCATCCAGTCCAACCCATCTAGCAATATCCTCATTTCCTGCCTAACTGTTGATCCAGAGGAAGGCAAAAAAAACCCACCAAATTTATGAAGGGGGAAAAATTCCTTCCTGACTCCAAGTGGCAATCGGAAATTTCCCTGGATCAACTCTACTTTATGTATCGATACCAGTAACTTGCAACATTCCTTGTTTGCAGAAACTCATCCAGCTTTTTTTTGAAACTGACCAATGAACCTGCCATTACAACGTCCACTGGAAGACAGTTCCATAGCCTTACCGTTCTCACAGTGAAAAACCCTTTCCGAGCTTGAAGCCTAAACCTTTTTTCTTCAAGTCTTAAGGGATGTCCTCGTGTCCTTTGACATGTTCTCTTGGTGAACAATGCCCCAGATAGTTTATTGTATGGCCCGTTAATGTATTTATACACAGTAATCATATCCCCACGCAAGCGCCTTTTCTCCAGCGTACATAATTGTAACTTTTCCAGTCTCTCTTCATATTCAAGCTCCCCCAATCCCCTTATTAATTTAGTTGCCCTTCTCTGAACCCTTTCCATTTCAAAGGTTGTCTTTTAATTTTTTAATTTAATATAGAAAATGATTGTTGAGCCGTATTAGTACAATATATATATATATATATATATATACACATATACATATATATATATATATATATATATATAAATATGTATGTATTTATAATTTTATTTATAAAGCGCCACTTGGGTATGCAGCGCTGTACATTAAAAATACAGAGTATACATACAAGGGGATAAGCGCAAGCCATTATATAGATAGATAAAAATTAAATACGATTTAATACATCGGTTATAAATTATGGATAAATGTATATAAGTGCATATATCTGTTGTATTCAATTAGATCAACTGGACTTGAAATGTAGTTCTTGAAGACGTTTCGCTAGTCATCCGACTGGCTTTCTCAATTCAGAATGACTTGTACAAGAATCTGTGGCAATTATGTACCCTGGAAAATCCCAATTAGCATATCACAGCCAGGTGTTAAGGGTGTGATTGGATAGTGGCTAAGAGGTGTTATAGGAACGCCCAGAGTAAGGTGTTAAAACAGCATTGTACATGGCAGACAGTTGGTGTCGAACCCCCCACCTCTATTTAGGCTTGGTTTCTTTATTTTCACATAAATGGCCTCCTTAACACCTCTCTTGAACCAGTCACGTTCCTTCGCCAATATGTTAACATTACAATCTTCAAAGGTATGTCCTTTATCCTTAAGATGCAGGTACACGGCTGAGTCCTGACCCGAGGAATTGGCTCTTCTGTGCTGGGCCATACGTTGATGCAGTTGCTGTTTGGTCTCCCCCACATACAAATCAGAGCATTCTTCACTGCACTGCACTGCATATATGATGTCGCTTTTCTTGTGTTTTGGTATTGGGTCTTTCGGATGTACCAATTGCTGCCTCAGTGTGTTGTTCGGTTTAAAGCAGACAGGGATACGATGTTTTTTGAAAATTCTTCTTAATTTCTCGGAGACCCCTGCTACATATGGGATGACCATGTTCTTCCTCCTGTCTTGCTTTTCCCCTTCACTGTTGTATTGTGTTCTTATTTTCCTTCACCAACAAATTGAAGATATAGTACTCGTGTAGAAGAAACTATGGTGTCCTATGATGTGACATCTTTCTCATTGTATACCCACCAAGAGGCGGTTGACATGGTGAGAAAACGGCTGGGCCAAGACAGCACTCTTACCAGCAGAACTGATCTCAACCCAGAACAGTGTGTTCCTTGTTGGACTTGTGCCTGAATACCACCTATTTCAAATACCGGGATAAGTTCTATAAGCAAAAACATGGATGTGCTATGGGATCTCCAGTTTCACCCATTGTGGCCAACCTTTACATGGAGGAGGTAGAAACCAGTTGCTTAATACCTTTAGGCATAGCACCCAGCCCGTGGTTCAGATATGTGGATGACACCTGGGTTAAAATCCACCAGAAGGAATTACAAGCTTTCACAGAACACATTAATGCGGTAGACCAAAACATTAAATTCACAAGGGAAGAGGTACAAAACAACAATGCTTAGTTGTAGAAGTAAGGAAATGGTAAACTGGAAGTAGAGGTTTACAGAAAACCAACACACCAGATCAGTATTTGATGTTTGACTCCCACCACCCTTTAGATCACAAGCTGGGTGTCATCAGAACCCCTGCAACACAGACCGAGAACATCCCCACTAGCACAGAGGCGAAGGCTAAAGAAATGAAACATCTCAGAGGAGCCCTTAAATCTTGTGGATATCCAGACTGGGCCTTTGTCAAAAGAATAGAAGGAAAGAAAAGAACACAAATACCAACAGTGAAGGGGAAAAGCAAGACAGGAGAAGAACATGGTCATCCCATATGTAGCAGGGGTTTCAAAAACATCGTATCCCTGTCTGCTTTAAACCGAACAACACACTGAGGCAGCAATTGGTACATCCGAAAGACCCAATACCAAAACACAAGGAAAGCACATCATATATCAGGAGTGCAGTGAAGAATGCCTGATTTGTATGTGGGGGAGACCAAACAGCAACTGCATCAACGTATGGCCCAGCACAGAAGAGCCAATTCCTCGGTCAGGACTCACCGTGTACCTGCATCTTAAGGATAAAGGACATACCTTTGAAGATTGTAATGTTAACATATTGGCAAAGGAACTTGACTGGTTCAGAGAGTGTTAAGGAGGCCATTTATGTGAAAAAGAAACCAAGCCTAAATAGAGGTGGGGGGGTTCGACACCAACTGTCTGCCATGTACAATGCTGTTTTAACACCTTACTCTGGGCGTTCCTATAACACCTCTTAGCCACTATCCATCACACCCTAACACCTGGCTGTGATATGCATTGGGTTTTCCAGGGTACTAATTGCCCACAGATTCTTGTACAAGTCATTCTGAATTGAGAAAGCCAGTCGATGCTAGCGAAACGTCTTCAAGAACTACATTTCAAGTCCAGTTATCTAATTGAATACAACAGATATACCATGACCGGATATGAGACCCTTCACAAGCGTATATAAGTGCAACAAGCCTCAACACATTAGGAATGAATCCCTCCCAGAAGAGCTTACAATCTAAATATATTATATATATATCAAATAAAAGTACTGTACTTTTTTTGAAGGACTAAAAGTGCCCATACATCTATAAGATTTTACTTACACGACCGAGCGCTCACCCGATGTTCCTTCGATCCTGCCGGAACCGCTTCTCCCGATTTTACATTCGACCGACATGCGATCGCAAAATGAATGGGATTTTGCGAACGCATGTCGGTCGAATGTACGATCGGCAGAAGCGGTTCCGGAGCATCGATGACATCGCGTGAGCGCTCGGTCGGGTAAGTAAAATTTTATAGATGTATGGGCACCTTAACAGTTACAGTTTATTTAGTTGACAAGCTTTTGAGGGCTCCTAATCGTCAGGTCCTCTAATCAGGTCAGAGTACTCCGAATCAGGTCAGAGTACTTTTTTTTTTTACTAGTTTAATTTAATAGAATTTGTTATCCTATGTTTTAAAAAGATTGTAACATCCAAAGCTTTAATAGCAAGTTTATTCCAACCTGTATTTGCTCTTCCTATAATTACGCATACATTGAGATAAGATTATGAAAATCAATAATGATTTTCTTAACTCTGCATTCTTTAGGAGTGAGTGAACAAGTCTGCTTATTTAAAAATAATTATCCGGGGTTGTTGATTATTAATACATTCAGGTAATTATTGTAGAATGTTTGTTATATTAAACCATGTTTTATCAAGCTGAAAAAATATCTCTCTATCAGACTTAGCTGCTAAGGAAATATGAGATTCTGCAAAGGAATCAATAAATTGATTGCTATTTATTCATTCATACATTAACAATAAATGTGTACAGTGCTTTTATAATCTGTTAGCTGCATCAATACTGCACTAGATGGCCAAATGTCTCCATTACTCCATGCAACTGGTGTATAAAGTTGTAAACTAGCTGTCTTGAACACTGATGCCACCAACCCAAGCTGGAAGAGACACACACATCCTATTCATTAAGCCTGCCAGCCAGGTATCTGGTTTCCTCATGTGCCAGCTCCCCTCTACTGCTGCTGGCCACCATTTTGGAAAACCCTCCAAACACTAGATGATATTCTAGAGTATTGGCGCAGTTTACATAATATTGAGACAATGGTTTGGGGTGCTAGTTAGCTGCATATTTGTCACTCACGTTGCATAAAATAACATTTAGTTGTCCTTTAAAACCATAACTACTTGCACATAAAATTTAATTACTATATACAATTCTAATCCAGTTTTCCAAGGATCCTCCCAAGTGGTGGTGTTATCTCTGTGTAAGTCAATGTGTATGCAAGATTAATGCCTATAAAAGGCATTCCAAATGGCATTACAAAGAAAACAAGTAAAGGCCCCATACACATTTTACTGCTGTTGCATATATGCAGACAGATTCCATGCAGACCATATACACTACCCAGAATGGTCTCCTATATTCTGATGCACACAGAAATTGATGCCCACTGCAGTAGTTGGTCATAATCACGGTAGGGTATTTTTGGCCCATATATCGTACCAAAATTAGGCAACTACCATTAGATCAGTCTGGATTTGTCAGAGATCGGCAATTTGAATCATTTTTAAATATAAAGAGAAAAGTCTGCATCTTATTCCATGTTCCAAATCTATGTATTATTTGCATTTATAAAATGTTTTTAACTGAATTAAAAAATGTCATATTGGTCACGCATTTCAAGACCCACATCAATAGTATGGTTTTAGCATGGATTTTCATCTTCTCTAATTTGTCTGGTTGGGAGAATTCTGGTATGTTAAAAAAATTTTAAAAAAGCCTGATGTCCTTGTGAAGATTAATCACACTACTATTGACGTCCATACTTTACATGGTTTAATGGGATTCTGAGGAACTAAGGAAATTAAAGCTAACTGTATTTCTTCACTGCAGTTCATTGGGGCAGCATTTTTGTGGTTGTCCGTATAGGTCTTAAAAACGAGATAAATATAATTGTTTTTAGGAACTCACATCAGAACAAAGAAAAGCAACATTAAACAAGGTCATTTACCCGCGAAAATGGATTTTTCATGTTATTTATTCTAGAGTGATTTTTTTTCTTCTTTAAAATGATTCATATTTTGGGGGATTTTTTTTTTATTTCAAAGCAAATTAAACTATATAGGACCTGACAAATACAGGAAACTATAACTAATTTGCACTATAAATGAGTGGTGGAAATCATAGTATACACTAGTGTACTGTAAATTACTATAAAACTAATTTTGGTTGAATTAGGCAAAAAGTTCTGTTTCAAAGAAAAAAGACATAATAACAAAATTGCATATTGAGACTTTTTTTTCTATCACAATTTTTAAAGATTGCAGGCCTTTTAGTAAGGGAGATAGGATGAAGTATTCCTACGCCCTGACCTGCTTGCTAAGTTGTACAATAAAGATGGTTGCATGTGGCTGTCACTTCCCCTGCTCCTCAACCTGACCTGACGTTCTCCTTTACTGTGCATGCAGTGCCCAGGAAGAAAGGAAGCCAAGTGCAGAGAGGCGCCACTCTCGGACATATTTAAAACTGGATTGTGCAGCTTACTGTATATAATTTGCAATTTAAATAGCAAACATTAATATGAATAGCTGCATTGGACTTTGTTATGCTTGAAGCCATACTTATATTCCAACATATCCCGTGAAACTGCCAGTCTCTTCAAACCTTTAGCTATTGATGGCTGAACATGATGGTCCTTTCAAATTCAATGGCGGTGTAGGGCTCCTCCCCCATTATTAACATGACTCAGTGGAGCTCCTATATTGGAAGGTGCCAGAAGGGAAACCATAATCTATCAATAAATACCTACACCCTCTCCAAAAGAACAGAGACAGTAAGTAGCACGGTAGCAGTCCCTACAGACTGGTACACCCACTAGCGTACATATAACCAGGTCAAAAGAGTTATCTTAAAACCTTTTAATGGCAAAAGATACCAACAAATTGACACACCAATAATATTATTAAATCGCATAGACACCCTTTAAATGATCATAGCAAATTACTCGTTACATCAAACAAAAACCATCGGACGGAGGGACTCAGATGTTATTGGAGGTATCCTTACACATATCAGATTATGGACCACAATATCCAAATTTGGAGCATCGTGACACTGCGTTATGCACCTGCTGCAATTTCCAACCTGCAGTGCGCATGGCAAATTTCTCCCGGAGGAGAGACAAGAGGCATATGGACTCTGCCAGGCTCCTGCTGGCCAGTTTTTGGGACTTTGGAGGGGCAGCCATTTGGAGCAGGGATATAAGGTAAGGATTTTATTACACTACAGAGTGGGGCCAGTAGTGGGTTAAATTATAGTTTTGGGGGTGGACATGCCCTTTAAGAAAACTCTTTTGACCTGATTATATGTGCGCTAGTGGGTGTGCCATTCTCTAGGGACTGCTACATACTGTCTCTGTACTTTTGGAGAGAGTGTGGGTATTTTTTGATAGATGGTGATCCTACCTCTAGGCCCTATGCAAAATTATCTGCTTCTTGTGTGTATCAGCTATTACGTTGGCTTGGTTTAAAAGTTTTTTAAGGGTATCTCCACCCCAAAATATAAATACCATGGTTATAACTTAAAAAACTGCACAGAAACAAACGTATCCAACGGACCGGACTGGCAGCTGCGTTTGTGATTGGCTGAGAGTTAGCCAATCACAGACGTGGCTGCTGGTTATTGAGAGAGCCAAGGGTACGAAGAGCTAAGTGATCCGGAGGGGGTTGAGGGAGGGAGGGCTCACCTGCACATGCCAGAAACCTCTAGGAGGATAGGTAAGAGGGGGAAACAATTTTGGACCGCTCTGCCTCCTAGTGTTAGAGATTTCTAACTTCAGTCTGGCCATCACTTGGAACTACACAGTAGAGACAAAAGGTTAGTGTCATTTTGCACTATGGGATGTGGGCAATCTATG
Organism: Hymenochirus boettgeri; assembly: GCA_019447015.1. Lineage (NCBI taxonomy): Eukaryota > Metazoa > Chordata > Amphibia > Anura > Pipidae > Hymenochirus > Hymenochirus boettgeri. Next base: position 322,121,893 of record CM033469.1, read on the forward strand.
GTGAATTTTTAGTTTGGGAGGTAGACATGCACTTTAACACAGTTCTTAGTTAGTAATTACGTAAAAGAAGTAAAATATTTAGTTAAGGTCTTTTAAGGCAATCTGTCTTTTATTGCATTTTCAGTTTAAATACTGAAAACCATTTTTTATTATTATTATGTATTATTGAATTACATTTAATACAGTGCATATCCTGAGACCATCTGTTCATGTCTGTAATCCTGCTTTTTGATTGGAAGAAAATAGGACAGTCACCGAACTTTCACGCAGAAACAGGAACATTTAGCTTTACATTACCTTGAAATACGTTTGCAAAATATTGCAATCATTGTCCTCTTGTATTTTACCTCATTCCCCAGCATCTCTACATTTTGTTATTTAAAATAAACTGTCATTGCTTCTGTTAAATTAAAAAAAAAGGCATTTAACAGCAGATTAAAAGACTTTCGAAGATTAAAGATTTCTGAATGTAATTCCAGAAATTCCATGTTAAAACTGTCTGAAACCGCACCTTCTTAGGGAGATAGGTCAGCAAACAGTTCATACTCAACTCAAAAATTATTCAGTAATTAGCAAAGCCGTGTATTAAAAAGGCATTAACTTGTCTGCCGATTAACAGCAATTTTCCAAATAAGAGTAAGATTATTTCACTTTAATTCCAGCTCCAGCTTGGCTTGCAGAACATTCTTGACAGAGCTTATTTGCAAGCAAGGTTATAAATCACCCTTAGATTATATTATTATTTTTATAGCCACAATATTACCAGGCAATGTTGATGGCACAGCACCAAAAGCTGTAGAATTTATACCATCTTTTCCCAACAATGCCTGAAAATGTTTGGCTGCCAAGCCTTTATTAAATAATGTAAATATAACTCTGGCAGATATGCCTGTACACATATCCGGATACAAGAACTTTCACATTGACAGTGACAGTATAACAAGAATTGGTTTAGAATTTGGGGGAACATTTAGTATTTGTTCAGAGTCCCATTGGCAGAGATTGTTTTATTTTCTTTTTATACATTCTTTTAATTACTTTCTACAGCTATTCTTCATTACTCCCACAAACCTCAGAGGAGAATATTCTAACCGGAACATATTGAACCACTTTTTTTAAGCCTCAGAAGCAAAAAACAAAAGCCGGAAATCAAGAAGGATGTTTGTTCTTCAAAACAGAACAGTGGAGCAGGGTGACACAAATGGATAGCTGGGTAGCTAATGAATGGATGGTACTAAACCTTAACCTTAAACCTAAAACATTAACTATGGCGATATGTTGTTTAGTTCCCAGGGAAATAAAGATTTTTTAATGCATACTTTATTTAGATGTTCTTTTACGAAATTCTGAATTTCACAGAAATTATTTCTACATTGATTAGTTCTACATTCTATATGATCTAGGCCATTCAGATTTTGGGTATGGTGCTTAGGAATCCCTATTGCTACAGTGGAAGCCACATACCTATGTTGCTCCTGGGATGGGAGTGTAAGCTTTTATTGTAAGCTTCTGGGCCCTGCTTTAAATTGTTAGGGGCCACTGAAAGATGTTTCATATGATATTAAAAATATAGTCAAATATAATAAGGCCACAATGTAACCATCAAGCTGAACTTGGAGTCTATAAGAGTGAGTTATGCTGGTCATACACCTACCTGATGACTTGATGTTTCGATACATCCTGACAGTCAACTCGATAGTAACATCTTTCTTTCCTTGCAGTGTTCCCAGTCATACACTGTATATACTCGAATATAAGTTGATCTGAAAAATTTGTAAAAATTGATTGACTTTCGTTGCCCTTTAAATGGACAGTAATCCCATAGACTAACCCCCAATTCCTTGGCACTCCAGATGTAAGTGTTACCAGTAATTTGCCTGGGCAGTCAGTATTCAATCTAGCAATCTGGCTGCCGCTTGTTCCGCTTGTACTGATATTCACTACTCGGTGCATGGAAGTGAGAGAAGCGCTGATTAGTGACGTCAGCCAGCAGATCAGTACATGTGGAGCGAGTGGCTGATGGATTGCTGGATTAAGGAGGTGAGTAACCCATGTTTAAGCCAAGGTAAAGTTTTCAGGCTATTTTTAAAACCGGAAAGCCTTGGCTTATACTCGAGTATATACTGTAATACTTTGTGACCAACATTACGCCTGTTATCTTTATCAAAGGCAAGAACTAAGTTAATGAGTCATTAATTAAAAAAACAGAACAAAAAATCATTCTGAATGGAGTGAAAAGAGTCATTACATCCCACAGAATTGAATTTTGTCTGCACGCAGAAGCACAGAAAACACTAAACATTCAGCAGAATTTGTGGAATCTTGAGTTTGTGAGGCTTCTGCTTAACCATAAGATGATGTGCTTTTCATTAAAGAAGATGATATAAAAATATGGTGGTAAACTAATCAAAACTAAGGGCTAGGCCACAATAACACGTTTTTTACCGCGTTTGTACACATGATTTTAAATAACATCACGGGAACGCGAAAAATCCTGAGATTTCCGATGCGCGTACGATTGCATCCATTTTTGTGATGCATGTGATCACCATTTTTTTGCATTCGCATGCATTTCCATAACGGAAATAGCAAAATCACATGCGCAATTGCGTGTGCTATTCTGGTGCGTTGTAGTGTGGCCTCAGCCTAAGGACGCTGTATATCTGAACCATCTTATTGTCAGGTTAATTTACTATTACCTGCAGTTGGACCGGTGCCTCATTAGGAGTAGTTTTCTGTGTCACTGCTCATCCCTGATGCATTATTTCAGTAATGGGTGTGTATGTCCACAGAGCAAATTATTAACCACAGACTATACAGTATGCAAGTTTTCATGTGCTCAAAGTACCTCAATTCTACAAGAGGATACACGTGCTAGTGAAATACTATAACTGCCTACAGCTGATTTGCAGGAAAGGTAGTGAAATAAGCTTCAGTGGACAAAGAAGGACTCCATTATCCTGACACAAAATGTTATAGGAAAATCATTGAACTGTACGTTATCAGAATTTTACAGCTGTTTAGCACACTGGTCTTCATTTAAAATACATTACTAGACATATTTTAACCACAAATACCCTGAAACTTGCAGATCAGCATCACTAATAGATTATAATTCTGATGGAAAATCAACACACAAAATTGTGATTTTTTTTTTTCCAGTTTCAAACTTAAAACTGACAAAGCTAGCAAAACAGTAAAAGAGCCCCACACACGTTCTTGTCAATGGGTGAATTTCCAAGCATATGCTCCTGTCCTCCCAATGTGTGAAATGCCTCTAAATCCAGATGGCCTTAAGTCAACACTGCTACATAAATATTAATTAAAGTCACAGCCAGTCACTGGTATTTTCATACAACATTTTACTATTTTCTGTAAAATATAACATTCACCATACGAATTACAAACCCATGAATAGTCTGACAGCTAGAGTCTGCCATTGGATGGAAAGAGATCAGCTAAGGAATGTGGCACTAATATACTGTAAGTATCAATTATCATTCCATATATGAATAAAAAAGTAAGCTGTTGAAAGGATTTAAAACCAAGGGGATTCTGAACAGGAAAACCAAGAAAGGGATAAAAAAATTTAAAGAAACCAGAACTGTATACAGGTTTCAGGGCCCCCCTTGTGCAGTCACATAACTAGAAAAATAATATGCTTTTTTCCTTCTATTTAAAGCTAGATGTTTTATGCCCGTACAAGTATCAGGACTAGAAATCAATGAAACTGGCGAAAATCTGATTAGACAATTGAATGAGAATTTTTCAAATTTTCAAACTAAATTTTCTGATCTAGTTTTCAGTCAGATCAGCGGATTTATGAAACCACCAGTTCCATATCTAAACCAGGTTAATTTTAAAACCGCAACTCATCACTAATTAGGACAAGTGCTAGAAACTGTTTCCAGCTCAGCCATTAGCCTTTATTGATATTACTTTTACGAGTACATTGGAATTCCTGTATGAATTATTATTATTATTGTGGTCGGATTTATATGGCGCCAACATCTTCCGTAGCGCTTAACAATTAGATGTATACGTTCACATCAGGCCCTTCCCCCGAAGAGCTTACAATCTAAGCACATTTATTTGACACATACAACCTATCAGTATGTCTTTATGATTGTGGAGGAAACTGAAGTGTGTGGAGGAAACATGGGAAGAACATACAAACTCCTTGCAGATGTGTCCAAGGGTGGAATCGAACTCAGGACTACAGCGCTGTATGAATGTACTGTGTTGCGGTTAATGTGTCTATGTATATAACTTTGCTGTGCTGGTACAAAAGATGTGTTAGGTTGGGTATACATGAACCAATATTTCAACCTGAAATGCTTTTGTACAACATGGTCCGTAGGAGGCGAAATTTACTTCTTATATTTTGGGCGTTTGACAAAAATTTTATTGTGCCGGCCAATCAAGCTGAAATATTAGAAGGTGTGGCACAGCTTTCAGACTGAATCTCTCCAAAGTGAAGGAAAATATTGATAATTCACTACATTCATTTGAGGGTGCAGTTGTTAATTTAACAATCGTTGCCTTTTTACCACCAGGACCCAGTGTTTCATCCATTCTTGCTATTCATTTAAAAGTGATGTACGGTATTCTTTTAAATTGAGATCCTGTTATCCTTCTGCATTGTCAATGGTTTATAACTGCAACAAAATTCCTACCGCTTTAAAAAGAAAACTGAAAAGAAAAACATCAAAAGTTGTATAAATAGAAAAACAATTGTCTTATAAATAACTTGCAACTTGTGCATAAAATCCACACTATAGATATATTAAAATTAGGATAACTTGCTTTTTAGATAGAAGTACCGTATGTCTTTTTTTCAACCTCAAAATATAGTGCAGAAATGGTCTAAATATGGATTAAATAAATCTATTCTCCCCTACACTAATCAACAAGTAATATGCCATGTTAAAAAATCAATTAATAATGGTAAACTAATGAATGAAATAACATGCTGAATTTTGTATATTGATAACTAATGCAGAGCATTTTGCATGTTTGGTTTGTAAATTTCTTGTAACAGGTCAGTGTTAAATTACAACAGCACAAGACACAGTTGAAAGAATGGAATTTTATACCGGTTTGCTATATTTACAAATGGAAAATATACATACATACTTCCAATCTCTTAAAACGTATCGGAATCTTTTATCTACAACATTTAATTACCTTCTAGAGTACAGAATACTATAAAGCTCACTGATAAACCATTTTAAAAGAACATGGAGAGAGAAGCATGTAGGATAACAAAAGCCACATTTTGACCATGACTTTTTTTAAAAGACCACATACACACATTTAAAGGCCACTTACATATTTTACCTTCTAGATATTTCCTTGCCATTACATTTGATAAGGCCTATTTTTCTGTCCTTTTTGAGAGCGCAGTGACACTTTTTATCCAATTTTGCATGTTCTGTTCCCTTTGTGAGGCATTTTGCAGGACACAAGATCAATAAAAGTTCCTATTGTTAAAAATGGTGCTAATTTTGCCCCAAACAATCAGGTATTATTTAACATTTGAAAGCTAACATCTGATTGGTTGGGGCAAAATTAGAACCATTTTTAATGATAAGAACTTTTAGTGTCTATAAGAAAACGTGGAACTGTCCCTCAAAATCCAGGACTGATGGCAAAAATTCTGCAACAAGGATGAGCTACCTCAGCTAATCAGGATCTTAAAGACCCTTTTCCACCTGAAGAAAAAACCTTTGATATAGTGTAGGGCACCCTAGCCCACCCCCAACTTAGTTTTGTTAAAAAAGCAGCAAAAATATACTTACAGTCCTTCGTTCCCATGGGGCTCTGTTCCTGGCCCTCTGCTTGCTAAGAGGCAGCCAGTCACAGATGCAGCTGCCATAAATGCAAAGTGCTGGGGGAATGAAATAATGTAAGTATGTTTATGCTCATTTTTTAACTAAATAAAGTTGGTGGTTGGGTGCCCTACATTATGTAAAGAGCTTTTAATGGTAGGGCATGGATCAATCCAGAGGGAGGGGGGGCTCCCTTGTGCATGTCACAGTCCTTACTGAGAACAAGGCTGAAGCAGGGACCGGGTGACTCACTGACAGCTAATACGTATCACTTTCTGAAACTTTGGACAGTCACTGCAGGAGAACCATTTGGAACAGAGGAGTAAGATAAGGATGTTTGAGCACTACACAGTGGGGCCAATAGCGGGTTAAATTTTAGTTTTGGGGGTGGACATGCCCTTTAAAATATTTATTTACCACTGAAACTTTATTTACCTAACCCATGATCAATACATTAACATCCACCCATCCAACCACCCATATATAGTGTTAGAGGTCCCCATTAGGGGATGTTTTTAGTATTTAGTTGCTTTTCAAAAAAAAAAAAGCAAAACAGAACCCCGTCTCCATGGTGTAAGTTTTACTATTGCACAATGTGTCCCCTCATACTAATTTAACTGGAATTGCTTGGATATCAATAGGAATCCATCTGCTGACCTCATTATCTATTTCCAGCTACACATCCAGGTGCAACTCAGCATGACCCCCACATGCTACAAACTAACATGATGTTGTATCAGCAGAAAAGTTTCCCTGTGTAAGTCCACAGCAGGCTGCACCTACGTAAACAAGTCTTTCAGATAGTTCAGGATTTTGTAACCTTGAGACATCAGAAATCAATCGCCTGCAGGGTCCAGAATCCTCAACATATAATCAGACCCAAACTGGAAACATTTCACCCATGAAGAAGCATTGCTATAGCTCCACTTATTGTAGAAAATATAATCTATACATTGTTCTGCAGCTAAAATACAAACAAACATTATATATATATATATATATATTATATATATATATATATATATATATATAATATATATATTATATACAGTGGTGTGAAAAACTATTGCCCCTTCCTGATTTTTTATTCTTTTGCATGTTTGTCACACTTAAATGTTTCTGCTCATCAAAAACCATTAACTATTAGTCAAAGATAACATAATTGAACACAAAATGCAGTTTTAAATTATGTTTTTTATTATTTAGTGAGAAAAAAAACTCCAAATCTACATGGCCCTGTGTGAAAAAGAAATTTCCCCCTGAACCTAATAACTGGTTGGGCCACCCTTAGCAGCAATAACTGCAATCAAGCGTTTGCGATAACTTGCAACAAGTCTTTTACAGCGCTCTGGAGGAATTTTGGCCCACTCATCTTTGCAGAATTGTTGCAATTCAGCTTTATTTGAGGGTTTTCTAGCATGAACCGCCTTTTTAAGGTCATGCCACAACATCTCAATAGGATTCAGGTCAGGACTTTGACTAGGCCACTCCAAAGTCTTCATTTTGTTTTTCTTCAGCCATTCAGAGGTGGATATGCTGGTGTGTTTTGGGTCATTGTCCTGCTGCAGCACCCAAGATCGCTTCAGCTTGAGTTGACGAACAGATGGCCGGACATTCTCCTTCAGGATTTTTTGGTAGACAGTAGAATTCATGGTTCCATCTATCACAGCAAGCCTTCCAGGTCATGAAGCAGCAAAACAACCCCAGACCATCACACTACCACCACCATATTTTACTGTTGGTATGATGTTCTTTTGCTGAAATGCTGTGTTACTTCTACGCCAGATGTAACGGGACACGCACCTTCCAAAAAGTTAAACTTTTGTCTCGTCGGTCCACAAGGTATTTTCCCAAAAGTCTTGGCAATCATTGAGATGTTTTTTAGCAAAATTGAGATGAGTCTTAATGTTCTTTTTGCTTAAAAGTGGTTTGCGCCTTGGATATCTGCCATGCAGGCCGTTTTTGCCCAGTCTCTTTCTTATGGTGGAGTCGTAAACACTGACCTTAATTGAGGCAAGTGAGGCCTGCAGTTCTTTAGATGTTGTCCTGGGGTCTTTTGTGGCCTCTCGGATGAGTTTTCTCTGCGCTCTTGGGGTAATTTTGGTCGGCCAGCCACTCCTGGGAAGGTTCATTACTGTTCCATGTTTTTGCCATTTGTGGATAATGGCTCTCACTGTGGTTCGCTGGAGTCCCAAAGCTTTAGAAATGGCTTTATAACCTTTACCAGACTGATAGATCTCAATTAAGTTATTTTTTTAACTTATTTTATAAGGGGGGCAATCACTTTTTCACACTGGGCCATGTAGATTTGGAGGTTTTTTTTCTCACTAAATAATAAAAACCATCATTTAAAACTGCATTTTGTTTTCAATTATGTTATCTTTGACTAATATTTAACGGTTTTTGATGAGCAGAAACATTTAAGTGTAACAAACATGCAAAAGAATAAGATATCAGGAAGGGGGCAAATAGTTTTTCACACCACTGTATATATATATATATATATATAAAACCAACCCCTGTAGTGGATTTCTATGGGAGGAACTGTAAGATTATAGCCTTATAATCTTAGCGTTCCAGGAGGAGAAGGAAACCAGAAGCCACAAAGGGGTAGATTATAATAAATAATGCACCCCCAACTGTAAATTAAAGGCATATTAAAAGTCACCTTTTATATGGTCACGGAACTCCTTGGTGACTTATAATATCCTTATAATTTACAGTTGGGGGTTGCATTATCCACTATATCTACATCTATCTTTAGTTATATACCGGTATAAAAAAGAGGGACATAACTAGAAGTCACCAGGCCCCTCCCCTCAGCAGCATTCACAGCAGGAGCTGCTTTTGGTAGTAACACAAAATGCTAATTCTTTTATTTAACAAAAATAAAGAACAATAAATACCACACCTACATGATCTCAGAATAATTTACACCATTAAGATGTGTGCATTAAAAGACCCAATATATATTGGATATCTAAATACACAGGGGACAGATCAACAACAAAAAATGGATCATAGTATTTGGAAAGAATTATAGTTTCCAGTAATGAGCAATTTAAAAAATATAATTCGTGTACACACCATATATACTATACTATACAGTGCTGATCACCGCAGTGACTGCTGTAGTAGATGGCACTGTTACCATAATGGATGCGTAACAGAAGCCTTAATGGCTACATTCAGCCATAAGAGCATCATTCCTTCTTTTAACATATGCTATAAAAAGTACCAAATGCATATTTTTTGAAATGCAAACATATGGTTAAAGGGTTGCTCAGTTTAGAAGCAAATGCTATACTACTGTATCTGTAAGAGGAATGTGCAAACACAAATTAGATAGAAGGTGCTAGGTGTCGTAATGTCTGCTTTTTTCAATTGCAAATCATCAGTATTCATTTACACATGAACAGATGTTAGACATGCTAATTTTAAAACTTCCTGTTTGTTATAAGTAAAAAGTACTTAACTTTGCCTTTCCAAAAATTCTTTTACTATCTGTCATGCAGCAGTTTGAAAAAATGCAGTTTGCCTTTAAATCTGTGGTTTTAAAATATGCAAGAAAAATGCTACAAATGAATATATAGTAATAGCATACACATTTACATGGATATGCAAAATGTTGGCCACCCCTGGTCAAATTATGTTTTTCTTCACCAAAAGAAGCTAACAATGTAAATTTTTGGCAAACCTGGATCAATGTGAAATGTTTGAAAATTATTGTTGGACACTAAAGGGGCTATGTACCGAGAGTCATTATCGCTCTCTATTGCCCCCTTTAGACAATGCACTGAGCTGATAGTGGCTCTCAGTGCATTGTGACTGGAGTTTGCCTTTTGGAAATCTTTAACACCAGCTATTTGCTGGCGTTAGAGATTACGTCTTAGTACATTGGTTGCATCAGTTATGTGACACAAATTATGTGTAATGTCGCAAGTGCCGTTAGTTGTGTCTTAAAGTCACACTAACCCTTGATACATTGGTTAACGTGCCTTTAAGACACAAATAGCGGCTCTCGGTACATAGCCCTATAAATATGCTAATGGGATCATTATATTTCAAAATCACACTAAAAGAAACAAAAGAATCCCCTTACAAGCACTCATTGCTATTATGTCCCCATATATAAATAAATGCTATAACCTAGCGTCTGAAATCACATCCTGTTTATTGGCATAGTTGAACATATATTCAATAAAGTGCATCCTACATAAAGTGCATATCCCAAAGTGCAAACAAAGTGCAACAAACATGTATAAAAATATTAAAATCATGTACACATATATAGAGGGAGAATGGAAACACTAGAGTAAATGGAACAGTCTCCTTTCTATATCCAAGGGGCCCAGGCATATATCCCTAGCAACCATGAATGGATATACTGATCAGGAGACATCCAAAATATGAACCATGCCGCTGTAAAGTCAAGACCGTTATAGTAGATACAATGTCACACCACATTCAGAGTTCAGTATTCACCGTTCCCAACCTTTCCAAACTCACATCGAGCTGAGGCACGACCAAGGAGGACCAGTAAGAATTGCACCGGGACTTACAGCCAAGCGCTACTGCTTCTTACCTTCATTCGGGCACTGGCTTGACCAATGGTCGGGTACTTGGTATGTGGATGAGAGTTAATACCAGCACTTCAATCTCCAAATCCCTCAAAAGATGGCCAACGCACGTTTCGCATCGCTAGACCGCAGGCTTCGTCAGGGCTCATTATATTTCAGCATGGTCAGGAACAAGTTAACTTAACTTACTTCACTTTCATTAAATTTCTCCTGATCAAGACCAAAGCCAAAGTCATCAAACTGAGAGAAGATAGTTATTGGAGATATAAAGTTTACATGTATTGCCAGGTTAAAACATACTAAATATTAAGCTTTCGGGTAAGGGTGTTCCATAACCATAAGCAGTTTTTATACATCTATAACATGGATAGAGGAAATGTGTGCATTCTACTAAGCCATAGTAATCAGTAAATGCTAAAGCTATTAGGCTCATTTACCCAGAGCCGCTATCGCTCTGGGTAAACGCTCCTTTCGTGATTCACCATCGCGTTTGCTAATGTGGGTTAATCCCAGTAAGGCATTTACCTACTGCGGGATTTTAACGCCAGCTGTTTGCTGGCGTTAAAATCCAGCGCTAAAGCGGTATTGAATCGTGAGCATCGGATGTGCAGGTAATTTCTGAGGAACCCACGCATCAAACGCTAATATGGACTTAAAGTCATGCTAACCGGTAGCGAACTGGTTAGCGCGTCTTTAACTCCATATATTTGCCAAGCGAGTCTGGGTAAATGAGCCTGTCTGTGTTTTACTAGCACAGACAAACTAACGCTGTAACAGCTACATCTGTTGTATTCAATTAGATCAACTGGACTTGAAGTTTAGTTCTTGAAGACGTTTCGCTAGTCATCCGACTGGCTTGCCCAATTCAGAATGAGAAAGTCCAGTTGAAAGTCCAGTTGATCTAATTGAATACAACAGATATACCATGATCTGGATGAATGAGAACCTTCACAAGCATGTTACATCTACACAATCCCTACATAACTGATTAGCATTTTAATTATTCCTCTGGTGGTCTTTATTGTTCCTATTGTTCCTTTTGTATGATCTTTTATTATCGTTAAAAATGTGCAAAACATAGAAAGACTGTTTCTCTCTATTTTGGCAATTAGAATTAACATAATGTTAAACACTCTAGCAGTTGTAAACACATGGAAATGATTGGGCAACTGAGCTCAGAGATTGTGTTCAAACCCATGTGAGGAAATGCTGTGTGGTATATTTAGTGTAACACCCATGCCATCCCCTCAGAACTGATATTAAAAGGTATTAGGGTGGCTTTTAAACTAAAGTTGTGGCAACTTCCCAAAAAAACAAAAAAGTTTAATGGAGGGTGTATAAGCCTTGAGGCCAGTATAGCTTCTCCCCATAGTTCCTGGGTTAAATACAATTTCAGTGCCTTTGGGATAGCCATGTCAGTTGAGGGATCAGTTGTAATGGTTAAGCTGGGTACACACGATTAGATATTTCGGTCCGATCGACCAATAGTTCAGTGTATCGGTCGATCGGACCGAAATTATCGCATCTGAATGCTCCCATGTCCACATGGTGGAAAACCTCGTCCGATCGTGCAGTCCTCTATGGACCGCATGATCGGTCGCGGTAACTATCGGACGCGGCTGCTTTTGCCGCGACCGACAGTCCTTCCTCCTGGCCGACCGGTCGAAAGTATCGAACGGTCGGTCAGGAGGAAAAATCGCTAGGTGTGTACCTTGCTTTAAGGTTCGTACACACCTCGCAATTTGTACCCCAGTGCCGCCCCCCGGCCGATCCTCGCCGTAAACCTGTGGCGAACTGCCGAAATGGCTGATAATCGCGCGTGTGTATGCGCTCAGTTGGGGGGCGTTCGTCGATCTGCCTGGCGGACGACCCCCGACCGAGCGCATACACACGCGCGACTATCGGACGTTTCGGCTGTGTGTCTCGGGTGTACGTCGGGCTCGGGGATCGGTCGGGGGTTGGCGCTCGGGTGCACATCGCAGGTGTCAGATTTTTTAGTTGGTCAGATTAGCAGGCCCTGCAGAAGTGACTGAGATCTCATTTAATACTTATTTGTACTTGTTAGTATTGTAGTGTAGTATAGTATAGTATAGTATTACGGGTTGAATTGTTGGAATACACTGGAAATGTATAGTCCCTTCTAACTAAATTATTATGCTGGGACCACTGAGATACTTTGTAATACACTTTGCAAGGCTGTTTTGTCATTATTTATTTTTCTGTGGTAATTGCATATAGTACATACCCAGATCTTGGATATTTTAATGTATACACTGGCTAATGGATCCCAAGTTATAACATCAAGTGAGTGAGAAAATATCTACCGGTACTTATTTTTTACTGGAACAAGCAAAGGTAAGTGCACGCTAACCCAACGAGTGGGTGCAGACACCTCAATAATCCTCCCTCAGGAACAAAAGCATCAAATAAAGAAAAACAAAACCGAGGGTCGCACTCCAAGTGAAGAACTCAATAATTTATTTGTGACCACACATCTCACTGTTCTTCCCTTGGAGTGCGACCCTCGGTTTAGTTTTTCTTTATTTGATGTTACCTTTTTTTTAACCTCATTGGGAGTTTCAAACACAAACACCAAAATTCCACAGTTTACACCCTGTCTATTCACAGCTCCCAATGAGGGGCCATTATCTTATACATGTGCAAATGGAAATGCACCATTGTCTGCTCTATAATTTAGTGCATTTGGTTTGTGTCTAAAAATCTGTAGTGAAAGACATAGACCAACTATTCTGCTTATTACAAAAACACACTGATTTACCCAGTCGCTGTGCAAATATATGGAGTTAAAGTCACGCTAACCAGTTTACTACCAGTTAGTGCAACTTTATCTCCATATTAGCGTTGGATGCACAGGTTACGCAAAAATTACCTGTGCATCCAACGCTCGTGATTCAATATTGCGTTTGCGCTAGTTTTTGTGCTGGATTTTAACGCCAGCAAATAGCAGTAAGGGATTTACCCACATTCCCAAAGGCAATATTGAATTGCGACAGGAGCATTTACCCAGAGCGACCCATAACCACACTGACCCACAACAGTGAAGCACGGCTGTTTCAGACGGTAATCGCGCATGTGTATGTATCCGTGGATCAACAAACGACCCCTGACCAAATCCATACACACGTGCGCACATGAACGCACTTGGGGGTTGTGGGTTGATGCCAAGATCGGACGTGTGTATGAGGCTTTACTCCAGGGTATTTTCTGGAACTTGGGATTACCCTATCTGAGGCCCACATTATTTTAATAAAAACAATTAAAAGAATATAACTAACCTACAAAGAAACTGTCTAGTTTGAACATGACAGAGTCTTGACTTTGTAATACAGAACTATTATGTTCATTAGCTGTTTTTTTCATTTCTGCTTCATGTCCTCAAGCTGTAAAGATACAAACAGACTAGCTATCAAAGGTTATTACACTGAACATAAAAAGTGTCAGAGCATCTTAAAACATAAGGCACATTACAGTTTGAAGAACCAAGGAATAAATAATCACTCCCACAATTCCCAGTGGACAGAGCCATGGAAAGCTACTTCTCTATGACCCCTGTGGACAACAAACATGTCCAGAAACCATGACACTATAATAAGCAAATACAGCTTAAAATTTATGCAAATATGACTTGTCAATCTTGTCTTATAATGCTTTTGGTTCTGGAAGAAGTGGAGACCCCCAAAAAGCTGTGTGTATGCATCATCATATGCATGTCCACCCATAAAAAAACCTAGTGACTTCTCCTTTATCTGCCCGCAACACCAACTATTCATTTTTACCTGTTTATTATATGCATTTGTAACCAGATATTTATATCTTAAAGCTGGGTACACACAGTAACGATAAAGCCCGATACCGTCGGATCCGACGGTATCGGGGCTTTATCGTTACTGTGTGTACGTTCGTTTCCCGAACGAGTGCGCGGCCGCGAACGATCGGGTCGGCCGTACGCTCGTTCGGGAAAGGCCGAAAATTTCCATCGGCCGCGCTAACTCCTATAGGGAGTCTAGCGCGGCCGATGGAAACACACAGTCCCGAGCGTTCTCCCTATAGGGAGAACCTCGGGACTGTGTGTATGCAGATCTTTGAAAGATCAGACGGATCTTGCAGATCCTGTGCCTGTCATCTTTCAGAAATCGTTACTGTGTGTACCTAGCTTAAGCATGTGCAGAGGTGGCAGCTGGTGAAACAGTAGACAATGATTGGATGTGATGATAGCAGTCAAGATTGACTGCATGGAGGGAGGGGCCAGCTTACTCTGCCAGAATGGGGACAATAATAATCCTTAAGTATCTGGTTAATAATGCAGGCAAAAAGTACTAAATATATCAGTTGGGGACAGGTAACTGACAATTGACCATTTTTTTGTTTTAAGGGTGAACATGCCCTTAAAACAAATAAATAAGTGTAAGGCATACTTTATGTTCTTTTCTCCTGTAATATGTGTAATGCTATTTTATATCATGACTCTATAAAGTACATTCTGTGTTAAGAAGGCTCTACTGCATTTCATATTATTTAATTCTGCTTGACTAATACCCACAGCAAATGAGAACATGTTTATTCAGCCTTTTTTTATAGCTAAGACTCTTTATAACATGCAGAGAAACATGGTGTTCCACTAATATAAGAAAGCAATCTGCTACTACATTTAGTCCAATCTGCCACTTAACCAAGGACACTGTTAATTATGTTTATTTCTTCCAATTATGTGTGGTATGGATATATACTGCCTTGTGAATAGCTTCCCACTACTCAGCCATAAATTAGTTCCATCTGTGTCCGTTATTCTCCCTTATTATTTATAGAACTTTCTTTCTGATCTAGAAAGAAAGTCACAAAATTGCAGGAATGTGTATGAAATTTTCAGGAACAATGATCATGGAAAGCACTGTATTCTTGGCTAGATCATTTATTTGAAACTAATCTGAGAAATTCCATCTGTAACGTGTCTGAGGAGCTCATTAAAGACCCGATACAGATCCAAGGTTTTCATATCTTTGCTATTATACATTCAGAAATTCACTAATGATACATACAGCAGATATTATTGCTGTTTGGTCCTCCTATCAGCCACTAAATCTGTAGATTCTGTGGACAAACTGACTATTAAAATAAATCTTAAATAACTGAATTTAATGTTCTAAATTTGACTGGAGAGCCCAGTGATGCCTGGTGCAACTAGGGATTTGGGTTGTGTCCGGTGATGCTGTATGACCTTGCGTAAAGTGCAGCTTCACTGTTAGAATGTAAAAATATTATTTTAATTTTTCAAAACTGCTGCTTTAAATAGCACAGCATTGCTGAAACACATTGTCACTTGCTCTGTTATGTTTAAGCAACTTAGTGCCTAGCAGCCTCAAGCTACTTGGGAGGTGTAGATTAGTAAAGAATTTTGAGTATTCTGGCAGCAGCAACTGACAAGAGGTACTAGCTAGAGCAAGCACAGTATGTAACTTGTAGCATCAAAGTTTAACCCAGTAATATTACACAAATAAATTAGTCAAATATTATATTATTTGAGAATATAAGAGCAGTTTTTAAAGGGTATCTAAAATGGACTTTTTTAAATTGCCCATTGCTGGAAACTGTCATTGTTCCCAACGACCACTGTACCATTTTTGATCTCCCCCATATTTCCAATCTGAAGCATTTTACATTTCAGCTATCAAGTTGCTTATTATCATATCCTCAGAATAGGTAACTTCATGCAGGCTAGCGATACCCAGGGTGTATAAGTATACTACCTGGACATCGGAAGCCTGCCTGACTACTGACACAGCTCTCTGTGAGCACCGACACATGAAACAAGTGATTGAGGTGTCTCATTATTATAAACTTTTCTGCTGTATGCATTAAAAGGTTACAGTTAGTATGTAGGGAATGCATTGTGGGAAATTCCCTCTTCCGCTGCTTGCTTATAGTGAATACTGCACATGCTTGCCCTCACAGAGAGCTGTGCCTGAAAAAAGGAGCTTTGATTAAGAGTGGGGAAAAATTTAGCCTGAGCAAAACAAGTACTGTATTGTAAGGCATACTGTAAGGCATGCAGCAACACACACACACCAGAGTGCTATTTAAATGTATTCATTTATAGATTCAATCGATTAAGATGAGGCAAAGTTATTTTTGTCAATATATCTATATCTATATATCTATATATATATAGAATATAATAGTATATATATTTTTTTTTTTAATAACAAACACTGGCATATACTCAAGAATATGTATCCAAATATAGAGGAGTTCCAACAATACCCCATGAGAACATACAGACGGGGCAGAACAATGGGGTCCATGGTAGCAAGTACACAACCTAGAGCACAAATGTAAAAAAAAAGTAACCACATGGCTTCCAGAAATAAAGAAAGGGATGACAAAATGTTATAATTGCGTACAATGTTCACAGGTAATTGTAGGGGACCAATTTACACATCCGAGTACAGGAGAGAAAATATCTATTAAGGGTTCACACACATGTAATACCAACTTTTCCATCTACGCCCTTATATGCCCATGTGGGTTAATATATATAGGCGAAACCACCCAAAAATTCAAATCCCGTATTTCCTAACATAAATCGTCAATTTCACTCAGGCTTACTGTTCCAGAGCATTTTATAGAAGCAGGTCATAATGCTAGTGATCTTAAATTAACGGTGTTGGTATCTGTAGCCATACCTTTGAGAGGTGGCGACCGACACCTAGAGCTCAAAAAGAGGTAAGTTAGATGGATAAAATTTTAAAGACATTGGCTCCATCTGGCTTCAATCGTCAATATGATTTATATAATTAATTTATTTATTTATGCTTATATGTATAATTGAGTGCTGGAGTCTTTTGTGTAATGTATAAATTGCCGGTTCTCCTTTGCACCGCACCTGAAAGTAATTTAGAATAAAGGTTTGAGCTGCATATCCTTGTATTTGTATATAATAAAGGGCAATATGGCTAAGTAAATTCATTCCCCGCCCCTTTGAGGCAGTCCAGATAAAAAGAAGGTTTCGAAGCTCTGTAAGCTCCCATGATTCCCTGGTATAGGTCATACTAAATAAAGAAGCAGGTATGGTCTTGTTCCCCCAGGGATTGTACTTTACTCATTAGGTTAGGACTGATGCTGGGAATACTGCCTTGAAGTGGCACACAAGCTGACGCAAGTTTGTACAAACTATGTAACTAAACGTATCCATTTTAACTTTAGTGCAGGTAATCACCCTTCGTTGCTTGCATATATGTTTGATCGTGATATCTAATTAATTTATGCTTATATGTATAGTTGAGTGCTGGAGTCTTTTGTGTAAGATAGATAGATAGATAGATAGATAGATAGATAGATAGATAGATAGATATAGATATATATGTATCGTATAGAAAGAACTAAGTGCACTCCAAGGACTTTTTTGCAGTCAAACTTAATTTTTTTTTTTACCAATTTTTTGACCAATCATCAAAAAAGTGTGGGGCTTTTTTAACCCCCAACCTGACACAGGTACACACACCTACTGATCTACTTATCCATTTCTGTGGCATCCATACTAAGCAAGTTTTCAGTGTTTGCTGATGACACAAAACTTTGTCGACCATTTAAAGCTTCAGAGGATGTGCAATCATTTCTGGTGAATATAGGTAGATTGTCACATTGGTTAATGTAGTTACTGTGGATAACTACATTAACAGGCCATACAATAAACTATTTGGGGTATTGTTCACCAATAGGACATGTTAGAGGATACGCAGACATCCCTTAAGACTTGAAGAAAAGAAGTTTAGTCTTCAAGTTTGGATAGAGTTTTTCACTGTGAGAACGGTAAAACTATGGAACTGTTTTTCAGTGGACGTGGTGATGGCAGGTTCATTGGACAGTTTCAAAAAAAGCTGGATGAGTTTCTGCAAACAAGGAATGTTGTAAGTTACAGTATTGATACATAAAGTAGAGTTGATCCAGGGATATTTCCGATTGCCACTTGGAGGGAATTTTTTCCCCTTCATAGATTTGGTGAGGGTTTTTTTTTGCCTTCATCTGGATCAACAGTTAGGCAGGTAATGAAGGTATTGCTAGATGGTTTGGACTGGATGGATGAATGTCTTTATTCAACCTCAAATACTATACTAAAGGGTATCTATAGTTAAAAACTAATTTTGATCAATAATCAAACAAGTTTTTTAAAACCCAACCTGACACTGGTAAACACACATACTAACCTACCCTTCCATGACTGTTGCAGCCACACTTTAATGGTAACTAAAGTCAAAAAACAAATTTGACTAATCATCAAAAAAGTTTGTTTTTTTAACCCCTCCAACCTGACCCAGGTACACACACCGACTGACCTACCCTTCCCTTTCCATGGCAGCAATATTTAAAGGATAACTGTAGTCAAAAAACCTATTTTGACTAATCATTAACAAAGTTTATTTGTTTTTTAGCCTTCAACCTGACACAGATACACACACCTACTGACCCATCCTTCCATTTCCGTGGCAGCATACTTAAAGGGTAACTATAGTCAAAAAACAAATTTGGCCAATAATAAAAAAAAATTGTTTTTTTAAACCCTCAACCTGACACAGGTACACAACCATTCTTGAAGGGTAATTTTAGTCAAAAACTAATTTTGATCAATAATCAAAAGTTCATATTTTTTTAACCCCCAACCTGACACAGGCACAAACACCAAATGAGCTACCTATTCATTCATGTGTTAACCATATTTAAAGGGTAAGTACAGTAAAAAAACACATATTGACCAATCATCAAAAAATTTAGTCTTTTAGCCCCCAACCTGACACGAGTACACACGCCAACAGACCTACCCATTCATTGATGTGACAATCATGTTTAAAGGGTAAGTAAAAAATAACAATGTCCTTATCATTGCCATTATTGAGTTTTAAAATCTGCAGCACAAACACACACATTCCCTTCCAAGGCCTTTCAAGCCTTTAAGATACCCTTGTAATACCCTGAGATAGTAGAAATTGTTTAATGGAGAAACAATCTGAAGCAACCAAAGGCTTATGGTATAACATATATTACGGGCTAGCATTGAGGGTCTTACCATATAACATATATTACGGACTAGCAACGAGGGTCTTACCATATAACATATATAACGGACTAGCAATGAGGGTCTTACCATATAACAGATACAACGGGCTATAGACCAGGGTCTTACCGTATAACAGACAGAACAGGCTATAGACCAGGGTCTTACCATATAACAGATATAACGGACTATAGATCAGGGTCTTACCATATAACATATATAAAATATAACAGACTATAGACCAGAGTCTTACCGTATAACATATATTGCGGACTAGCGTCCAGGGTCTTACCGTATAACAGATATGAAGCACTAGCGACCAGGGTCTTACTGTATAATAGATATAACGGACTACAGACCAGGGTTTTAACGTATAACTGATATAACATACTATAGACCAGGGTCTTACCATATAAGAGACTATAGAAAAGGGTCTTACCGTATAACAGATATAACAGACTATAGACCAGGGTCTTACCGTATACCAGATATGACAGACTATAGACCAGGGTTTATTATTTAAATTGTTAGCACCTTTTTATTAAAAGTAACTATTTGGCTATTCAAGAAAAAGTTCCAAACTGGTTAAATATGTGTAAAAACATCAAATAAACAGGGTTATTCAATAAAAGTTCCTATTGTTAAAAAAGGTGCTAACTTTGCCCCAACCAATCAGATGTTAGCTTTCAAATGTTAAATAAGATCTGATTGGTTGGGGCAAAAGCAACACCATTTTTAATGATAAGAACTTTTATTGAATCTCCCTGTATGTTTAGAATCATCTCCTATACAGAGAGATTTCATTCATTTTATCGTAAAGTAGCCATGGAAAGCACAATAATACACGACAGCCTGTGTAAACTACATGTGTGTGTGAGACAATATCCCTGCTATAGAATAAAACTGTGTCAGTTTGTAGCAGATAAATCGCAAATTTACTGGGTGTCCTGCACAACTTACAACAAATCCCACATTTTTACGTTGACACATTTCTGTTTCCCAGTTACTGCGGAGAAGATAATAATCAAAATACTAGCAAAGATGGTAGATATAACATACAACACGCATAACATACAACACACAACATAAAACACTTATAAGGTCTGGGAATGTTCTCTTGTAAGTGGATTAGAAGGCCTGAAATATTAATTTGACACTATTTATACAGTGAATGGACAACTTGTATGTATAGTTTATTTATAAAGCACCACTTGGGGCCCAAGCTTGTCCGTTTCCGACAACACAAAGTTGAATAAAATAGAAAAATTAATAAATAAAATAGAAGCAAGTGGTAGCTGATGCGATGTCCACAATTTGGTGAAAAGCCAATTGCGCCGTTGTTAACATTCCGCTGCCAGGTTTCTCCATTTTATAAATTGCGGTTATTCCGATGTTGGTGAAAACGGCAGGAAAAACGGTGGCTGAAAGTTAAAAGACTTTTATAAATATGCCCCTAAACGCATGGGGCATATGTGTTTTCGGTCGATTGAATATAGTTTTGTCCCCAAAGTGTTGTTTTTAGTCCACTAAATGTGTTTTGTTACTACTGAATTTCTTTGGTCACGAAGTGTGCTTTTTTTGTTACAAAATGATTTGGAAACAAACGGCCCCCCATAGAACAGAAGTTAATTTGCATTAGGTATTATGTCAATTGTACAGTTTGTTGTGCACCCATTGGCTAAAATCAGCGTTGGGCAGAACCAGTGAATGCAATATATTATAAGCTAGAGATATATGGGAGAGTACACCGTTAAACAATGAAATATATTGTGTAACACTAAATATAGCAGTGCGCCAGGGCAATAATATTGCACAAACTAGAATAAGAAAGAGAAAAAGAGTCCAGACCAGACTCAAAGTACCCCAACAAAGCGCACGAACACTTGACTATAGAAAATACAAAACATTTATTGCAATTCACTATAATAACGCATATGGAAATATATATAGTCTGCTATAGTGCAGATATCAGTACATCACACAATATAGTAACCAAAACATTGCTAAAACAATAGAACACTTCAAAAATCCAAGGAATCCTTATAGCAGCAGTGGGTAGCACATGGCCATATACTTGCTATTAGCTGTTCAGAGTCCCGGTTCCCGTATCCCAATCTCCAGTGAATCTGCTGAGCTCAAAACCCTGGTACGTTGCTGAACTCAAACCCCGGTACGTTGCTGAACTCAAACCCCGGTACATTGCTCTAGTCAGCCTCCTGTATCTAGTGAGAACCACCTCTGGACTTAGCGTGAGAAGCCTAGTCACTCTGTGAGCAAAAACTTTTAACAGGTGAATTTTAAAGGGAATGTGTCAGCTTGAATCCTCCTTTTTCCTTAAATGTTCACATTCCATTTTCATACCCTATTGTTATCTATTCAGAACATTCTGTCCTATTCATTTCCTATCTATCACCCACTTTGCAACTATGAATCACTCATATTTAATACAAACGATGTGCTCTATTTTAAATAGTTACATTTGTTTTATACAATATACTATCAAAGCAATCAGTCTAAACAATTATTCTGTTAAACCGTACATTTAAATATACAATTTAACCATCCCCATGCATTTAGTTTACAATAAAGAGGCATACTGTAACTCTTCATTCAGACCTCCAGGAACTAAGGTTTTTAACCTATAAATCCAAGCTTTCTCTTTTTGTGTAATCTATTATTCAGGTCTCCCCCTCGAATGCCGAAGGTAACCATCTCAATACCATAGAACTTCCAACTAATAGCAAGTATATGGCCATATGCTACCCACTGCTGCTATCACACTAGCAAACGCAGGGTTCCGCTGTAGCTTGCTCAGTTTGTGTGCCAGGTTGGGTTGCTGGTGAGGTCTCCCTTTGCCTCTATGTTTTTTTTTAGTTGGAACAATCTGAATGGGTTTGTTAAGGTGGCCATACATCTATGAGATATTACTTACCTGACCGAGGGCTCACGGGATGTTCCTTCGATCCTGCCGGAACCACTTCTCCTGATCTTACATTCGACCGACATGCGATCGCAAAATGAATGGGATTTTGCGATCGCATGTCGGTAAAAATATACGATCGGGAGAAGCGGTTCTGGCAGCATCGATGAACATCGCGTGAGCGCTCGGTCGGGTAAGTAATATCTCATAGATGTATGGGCACCTTTAGAATGAATTTGTGGCTGGGTAATAAATCCCCCATTATATACCTGTTGGCCAAACTTAATGTAGAAGGAGGGTCCCACGCACTGCACTTTCAGTGGCAAGCGCAGGATTTTTTAGGGGGGATTCCTAAATGGGTTACCACTGAACAAGCCCAGAAGGAGGTTCATGGCTGAATACATGCATGTGTTCTATTATATATGGATGATATAATAATATATATATATATTCTCTACTTGCCATGATTACCATCACAGTTAGCCAATACAGATATTCCCTATACTTTTGTTATAAAGCATATTCATTAAAAGGCATGCCCACCCCCAAAACTATAATCCCCCCCACTAATGGCCCCACCATGTAGTGTAGTAAAATCCTTACCTCACATAAGCTCCATAAGGTTCTCCTGTAGCCCCCCCCCAAAGTCCCAAAAACTGCCCACCAGGAGGATAGCAGAGTCCATATAGGACTCTGCCTCCTACCTGGCCTCCGGGAGAAGTTTGGCATGCGTACTGCAGCCCCTTCTCCCCCTCCCTCTCCCTCCCGTTTTGTGATCCCTCCCCCTAGCATAAAACCCCTTGCCCATGTAATAGAATATGTTCCCCCAGCCCCAACCGCAAAAAAAGTATTTTAAGAAAGTGACCAGAACTCTACTTACCTTCCCTCTCTCCACCGGCATTCTGAGAAGCCGGCAGCCGCGTTCGTGATTGGCTGCCTCTCAGCCAATCACGGACGCAGCTGCCGGTCCTGCCCCCTGCTTGCAGTGTCTTGCAAGCAGAAGGCTGGGCCGGGCATCGGAGGAGAGAGGGAAGGTAAGTAAAGATCTGGTCACTTTCTTAAATTATTTTTATAGCGGTTGGGGCTGGGGGAGGGTATTCTATTAATGGACAAAAGTTGTTAATACGGGTGGACATGCCCTTTAAGGCTGGGTACACACAAACAGATTATCAGGTCAACCTACAGATATTTCCGTGTATCGGCCCGAAAAATCTAAGATGATTTCAGAGGCTGAAATCACCGTTTGACTGGATCAGATGAACGAGCAATTTGACATGCCGGTAAATCAAGTAAGAGCTGTAACACTGAGGCGGATCTGACAGAATTTGTTGAATATTGTCGGTATCGGGACCTACTATGCAAGACAGAAAATATCCATTACCAGCTCCCTGTTCTACATTAGAAGGAGACGATAACTTTGGACCATGTATGGGCACATTGAACAATCATTCTTTATAAAGTATATATGGAACATTCACTGTGTGTGTGTGTGTGTGCATGTGTGTGCATGTGTGTGTGTGTGTGTGTGTGTGTGTGTGTGTGTGTGTGTAAAAACAACAAAATGCTGCTTAGAATTTTCTCAGTAAGCCAAGTTTTTATAAATATTGGGATATTGCAATATCTGTAAGAATAGTTGATGTTTAATATCTTCCTCCATATTATTGGAAAGTGACTGGACATTAGATTCTAGGAGGTCGGTATGGCAAAAGACAAATCTTAAAGCTTGCACCAGCCCTTTATCCCCTTCTCTGCCTACGATTCCTCTTGGAGCAGCTCCTGTAAGTCTGTTACTTCTGATACACCCTTGAATAAAGACATTTGTCCATCTAGTCCAACCTACTCAGCAATACCCACAGTTCCTGCCTAACAGTTGATCCAAAGGAAGGCAAAAAAAAAAAAAAGAAAACAGTATGGAGGGGAAAAAATATTCCTTCCTGACTCAAAGTGGCAATCGGAAATATCCCTGGATCAACTCTACTTTATGTATCAATACCAGTAACCTGCAATATTCTTTATTTTTAGAAACTCATCCAGCTGCGATAGCTGTATGCTTGTTATTTTATTATGAGAAAAGTTTTAATGCTTAAAGGACAAAAAAAACATTTTTTATAAAGTTTGAATAGCATTGTAGTCTGCTGCTCTGGGTCACCCTAATATCATGGGCTTGCAAAGTAAATGCATCTAATTATCAAGACGTAATATAAAATCCGACTGTTGGCTGCTATAAAAAGATAAAAAGATAGCTGTATCTGTTCTGTTATTTATTAATGAGGAATATTGAATGACTTTCTCTTTCAGGCAAGAAAACAAAACCAAAATCCAAAGCTTTTTATGATCCAGATGATGTTGCATCATTGTTCTTTGAGGTTTAAAACCAGAAAAACGTACTTAACTGGATTCAAGAGAGGATGGTGCAACCTCTGGCAAAATGAACCAAAAGCCAGAAGGGGACCCACACTTTAGCAATTTAGATTCTGCACCAGCAATGCCAACACTGATAGATGTAGAGGATAATAGCAAGGAGTTCTCAGAACCCAATGACGATAAGGAGGGCTCCCTTGGTCAATGCTGTTCACCAGTATCCACTAGCTGGAGCTTCTCTCTGGTGCTCCCAATATTTCTGGATTGATTTCAGAACTGCAACTCATTGATTTGGATGCAAACTCTTTTAGCAAGTCTCCCCAAGAAGAAACCCATATCAAAGTCTGTAAAACAGCAGATTAATGTAAAGACTGTTTTGCTGACAAGCCAACTACTGTAGACTTAATATCAGAGGATAGAAAAGAATTGCCTAAGGTAAAAGTCCCAAAAAAGTTCTTTAAACAAAGCTGATGTAAAAGTCTTGCAGAATCTCCCACTTAAAGAGAGAATTCTTTTAAAGTACACTATCTAAATCACACACATACTGACCTACACTTCCAGTTCTATGGCAGCCATATTTAAAGGGTTACTATAGTCAAAAAACTAATTTTGACTAATCATCAAAAAAAGTTTGTTTTTAACTTCCAACCTGATCCAGATACACACACCTACTGACATACGCTTCCATTTCCATGGCAGTCATATTTAAAGGGTAACTTTAGTCAAAAAAATGTTTTGACCAGTAATCAAAAAAGTTATTTTTTTAACCCCCAACCTGACATAGGTACACACACCTATTGCAAATATACAATGTAGAGTCGCACTCCCTAGTGAATGGTTAATTTATTTAAAACCACTCATCAACAAATGAGTAATGGGGGTGGACATGCCCTTTAAGTTATAGTGTTGTAAAATTATAATTCCCTGTCTGTCTGAGTCTTTGACAGTAATATGATGTGCTGTGTACGAAGACCCCCTCCCCAAAAATTGGTCGGTGTATGCAGTTACGCACCTGCATTAACCAGTTTCAATTTTTAATAAGTAAGATCGGCTTATTAGAAATATTTAACAGATCAACTGTGTGCTTTGGGTATACAGAATTTTATTCAGTGTACTTTAAGAGGCATGTCCACCCCCAAAACTATAATTGTACCCACAACTGGCCCCACTCTGTAGTGTATAAAAATCTTTACGTTACATCACTGCTCCAAATGGTTGCCCTGCTATGCCCCTCCAAAGTCCCAAAACTGGCCACCAGGAGCCAAGCAGAGTCCATATATGACTCTGCCTCCTGTCTCTTCTCCGGGAGAAATTTGCCATGTGCACTGCAGCCCTCCCTCTCCCACCAGTTTTCCTCTCCCTCTCCCTAGCATAAAACTCCTTTGGGGTATATTAGGTCTCCCTCCCCCAGCCCCAACCGCTATAATACTTTTCTCAGAAATTCCCCCGAACTCCATTTACCTTACCTCTCTCCCCTGGCGTTCTCCACTGCCGGCAGCCGCGTCCGTGGTTGGCTGCCTCTCAGCTTCATGCAAGCAGAGGACCGGGACAGTATGCCAGAAGAAAGAGGTAAGGTAAGTAGAGTTCGGGGGAATTTCTGACAAAAGTATTATAGCGGTTGGGGCTGGGGGAGGAAGCCCTACTATATATAAAAAAGTTTTAAAAGGGGTGGACATGCCCTTTAAATGGGGCGTTGGCAGCCCTTTAAATAAAGTTTCAAACACTGGTCAATTGTAAAAAATATATATTTTGCTTAATAATTAAGTTACATTCTGTTTTTGGTACATATAAAGTGACCCCTAAATTACTTAAAAGCAGCAACAAGATAAATATTTTACAATCTTTAGACTGCTGCTTTTCATTTGGAAATAATACCTGAAAGCCAGGAGAATTTAATCACCTAGGGTGTGGCATGAGCTAAAACAAGAAAGGAATTTGGGCTCCGATTTGGTGTACTGCAAAATGAGGTTTCCTTGGACACAGATTTTAATTCCACTAAAATAATTAACTATAAAAATAAATACCACTTCAAAGGCCATTAAATTGAGTTGTCTGTTTAATAATTCCAAAACCTAAAATACCGCCTCTTTTCCTTCCTATTCTTGCCTTGTTACGATGATCACCTCTGAAACACAGTATACAATCACAACACAGGTAACTTGTCATTATGTAATTTGGCCAGGAAAAACTTTTGCGGTTTATACAATTTTTACATCACCGATTTAACATTATGTCTATAATGTTATCGTTTTTTTAATCACTGCAGAAACAGCAGATAAACAACACCTTTAGAGTCCTCCTAAATATGGACAAGGGTGGATTTAAAAGTACCAAAAGTACTAAAAGGCAGCAATGCCAAAAAGTGAGATACTATGCTGTCACTAAGTATTCTTAAATCTACACCTTGTAAATCATTGCAGCCAAACCCAAGAAAAGAATGCTCCAAACTTACATTTTGTAATTTTTTTTTTAACATTAATTGGAGGTCTTATGCCTATGACACTATTCAATGCATGGGAGGCCTCTTTTAAAAGCCAGTAGGCAAGGGGAATTGAAAGTCTGTTAAAGGGCATGTTGATCCCCCAGGTACCAACTATGATTATTTAAAGTGCCCCAAATGCCAATAATGAAACTGATTCATCAGATGGTCCATTAATCTGGATATAGCAGTTGTGTTATATTTCTCTTCCTGCTGGCAGCACATTAGCATAATCTCCCTTATCTGTGCAGGTCGGCAGATTCTGCCTACACATCCAGAATCGGGCAGGGCAGGTTATGAAATTTTTTTTTTACCTGTCTAATCTGTAAAAGGTCTGATTTCTATAAAGAGTGAAGGCAAATGTTTACATAAGCAAAAATATGAAGGATAGGGAAACTGCCTGGACAAAATAACTGATGCACAAAATAGAATCTTAGCACACATTCAATTGTGAAGTCAACTACCATTCAACACAACAGAAGTGCTAGTGAACCGTTACTCAATTTATAAAGATAAATGATGGTTAATTGCGCAGTGACTGTCACTGCACTTTCAAAAACAAGTATCAAAAAATTTCTTTTAATATTTCCGGGAAGGTAGGAGGTATCTGCCATTTTTATTTACTATAGCTGATCTCTGTAGAATAATGAAGCAGCTTACAGCTCTCTGGATTATTTTAAAGATGGACATACTGTTGGCTTGTTGGAAGGGGACGGGGGACATAGCTATAGGCAATAAGATAAGATATAGTAAGTACAAATGGAGGGTAGGAGACATTTTAAAAACGTATTTTGGGCACTGCATTTGCCCTTTAAAATAATATAATTATATGTCTTCTAATATTTTAATCATTGAGTTGCTTATTTGTTTTCCTTTGATAAAGCACAACTGGGGTTTGAAGGTTTTTTGTTTTCATTAAAAAAATTGGTAGCTACTGAAAATTTAGCAATTGTGCTAGTTTGTGGTAAATAAACAGCAGTTCATGGGGAATATATAATAGTCTCTCATTATAATTTTATTCTAGTCCCTGTAAATGTCTCTAGGGCCAAACACAGCCGTGCTAGAAGATTCAAGTAGCCCCGCTGTTCTGACACTTTTATCATTCAAGTAATTCATGATCGATCCATTTTTTTGAATTGCAATAAGCACTTTATTAATAATAAATATTATATTATATAAAACATTGATTTTGCCAAGAGACTTCTGGAATCTATTTTCAAGTTTTTTAAGACTGTGGATGACTTTGCATTAGTTTAAGACGTTATTTTTAAGGGTATTTCTTTCCAACTGCTAAATTACCTTACACAGCAGTCTTTTTGTGAAAAAGTTTAGGTGGACAAACTTGGTGACATCAACGGGTATACAAATAAACGCCCCAAAATGAGTCTGATGTGTATTGTTTTTTTATTATTATTATATAATAAGTACCTTACTGACTACCTGGTGACTGAGTACCTTGTAACTGACTAAATTGCTGTTCCTGTGAGTGAAACTTGAGTGGAACTTGTAAAGTCCTTTGGCATAAATGGCAGTGGTATTAGGGCAATGAAAAGAAAGGCATTTAATCATCTGATGGTTGCATGGTCTGTGGGGAAGATTTAAACTTGGGGTTGTTTGTGCTGGGATGTGGTCTCTGTACATATCCATGTGTAAGTAAATACATCTCTTTAGTTCTTTCTGTAAGTAAAACTGGTGAGGGTTGCAATAAAGTTTTAGGCACTGTGTTTCTAGATTTTAGTATTGCACCTGTGTGCAATAACTGATTAACTGTCCCTGTGAGTGGAAAAAACTTTAGTGGAACTTTAGTATAAAGCAATTTGGTATAAAGCACTGGGTTATACAAAGAAACCACAAGGTTCTGCCTAAGGCCAATAAACTTAATAGGAGTCCATTTTAAAGGGGAACTAAAGACAACCTTGTCCAAATAGACAGAGCCTGTTCATAAGCATACAAGCTGTGTCTTACTTCTCCCTTTGCTGTGGC
This sequence comes from Hymenochirus boettgeri, assembly GCA_019447015.1. NCBI lineage: Eukaryota > Metazoa > Chordata > Amphibia > Anura > Pipidae > Hymenochirus > Hymenochirus boettgeri. Next base: position 322,151,114 of record CM033469.1, read on the forward strand.
TGCTGGGTGATTTATCAAATTAACCTGTGGGTAATAAGAGTCAGCTCCCATAATCTATCCTAGCTGGGCTAAGTGTCACAGTACACTTCACATGCTTTGTATTGCTCAACAGATTAAAACAGTTGCAGCCTTGATTCCTAGAAGCTGGCAGCCAATCATATAAAAGCACGGAAATCCTCTCTCTCCCTGACACAGAACAGGGATTTCATGTTTCCAAACACATTCTATGTTCCTATTCTTACAGAAGCATTGAATACCTTTAATACAAAAATTAAAATTAATATTTGCAGTGTATCTTACAAGGATGTAACATTTCAGTAAAAAATAAAAGCAAGTCTGGGTAATTGAACCTGCAACTTTATGCTTTTACCCCTAACCCAACAGAGATACTAATTGGAATACTACATGTAGAATCTTTATCTTTTGTTAGGAGCATAATGGAAAAAATATGTCTGGAGATTTGAACCTGTGACCTTATGGGCTGTGTGTTTCTAAAACAAGTGCCTTAGCATTTGGTACAGGTAGATTTAGAAGTCCTATCTTTTGCTAGGCTAAATGGTAGTAACACAGCTGAATAGTTAGTTTTTCCCCAGGAAGGCTATATACAATTAACACTCGCTAGTAAATAAACTGCAGGGTAACAAGCAGAGTTTAAAGTATTATTACAGACTTCCATATCGGTGTGGAAACATCTGTATAGAAAATACTCTGTGCATGGAGAGATTGAATACTGGGGTCAGGGGGAGTGGTTCTTTGAAAACTACATGGGTTGTGAACTGTCAAAAATAGGAATCCAATCTCATGAAATGTGAATCTTATAATGCTTACTTATTTATTGCGGTGGTCCGGGTGTAAGAAACCCCAGACCCCTCGTTCCTCCAGATAGCAAGATAGAACACTTCCAATAGGAATTCAACAATATATATTCGGGACTTACCCGTGCTTCTTGGTGACCCAGGTGCAGAGTGCCCCAGGTCCGTCGCTTGAGACCAAATCCCACGGATATAACAAAAGAAGAAACGGCACTGCATCAACCAGGAAAAGAACAAGAGAACTCCGGATACAACATGAATGAATGAATGAATGAATGAAATCACAGCTTTATTAATAAAGCTGTGATTTCGTTCATTCATGTTGTATCCGGAGTTCTCTTGTTCTTTTCCTGGTTGATGGGTTGTGAATTGAACTGGTAACAGCATGGAAGTCTTCTTAGTTACAGAATATATTCCTGCTAAATGTGCTAAATGCAACTTACTAGAGAAGAAACTTACACTGTATAGTTGGTGTTCTGGAGATAAATAATTTAATATTTTGATTTAAAAAAAACAAACTATTTTTAGTTCTCCTTTAACAATTTGTCTATGCAATACATATTTAGTGAAAATGCCCCCCAAATGGCAGCCATGCCCATATCCCCAGTTGATCTTAATCCAGCTCTGCATCTAGGTGGTCATTGCTGCTATTAGGTGCTTCATTAGCATTTCTCTTACAGCTCATTAAGTTCTCGCTAGACTGTTCCCAGCCTTAAACCAACATGTCATGCTTGCTCATTATACTCTTTGTCAATTAGTAGTGTTAAATCAGGTGTATCCCTAAACACCAATTTTATTTTGTTCTCCACTGAAAATGTTTACTTTCTCTATTTCTAAAGAGAAACCGAAGATTACAACATGTTTAGAGAGCAAGTTCTGATAAAAGAAAATGCAGTTATAAACCAAAGTGTGTTTTAAGAAGTTACCAACACATAATTGTGCTTAGTGCAAGAGACTATAAAGAAAATTGAGCGTGTGTACAAGCCTTATGGGGCTTATTCAATAAAAAGTGCAAAAATGTACCTGTGCTATTAATTTGCAGCAACATATCAGGTATTTTAACTGGGTTACTGCACTTAGATAACATCTAATTGGTTGCTGCAGATTAATAGCCATGGGAACCTGTAACTTTTTATTGCATCAGACCCTATATATTTTTTCTTTATTTATCGTTATTTCATTGTATAGGTTCCAGGCAAACCGGGGAATTTAGTTTCTCACACTACTTCTCTGTCGATCCTTGTGTGTATTGTGAGTAATGATAAAAATGTTTATGTCACAGCACAAATCTGATTTTGCTAGAATGCTTGACAAAAGAGTTTTGGGAGAAGATAAGGAGAAACAAACACAAAAGATATTGATGGCGGGGGAAAAGACAGTATCTGCACATACAAGAAAACATTTAAAACAAAGGAATGTGTTGTGTGGCACAACTGTCCTTTGAGTTTTTCATGTGATGTAACAGTTCCTTAGTCCAAATTAAGCTTTTCCTGTGATATAATAGACATTTCCTACTGTATTAGAACCCACAAAGCTAGAGTTCCTGTGCAGCTGCATCACATTTTTGTGAACTTTTACTTGTTTTTGTTTAACTTATATTCAGGTCACAAGCAAAATCGAATGAGTTGCTAAGTAAATCTTTTTCTCAAGAACACCAATTCCTTCACAACCAACCCTATGGATGTCAGCCTAGCAAGTTACTAAAGTCACTAAAATGTTGACCTGAGTGTTATTTTTTCCTGCTCTTTCCAAGGTGGTCAAACTAGATATACGGTACTACATACATCCCAATTTAAATGGAATGTCCACCCTTAAAACAAAAATCTAGTCACTTGTCCGTTATCTTCCCCCAATTCCAACTGATATATTCAGCCCATTATCACCTGCATAACTAATCAGATATTTAAGGATAATTATTGCCCCCCACTACCGTTCTGGCAGACATACTGATAGGGAATGTGTGAGATAAATTGCTTCGATTGTAAGCTCTTCAGGGCAGGGTGAAATGTAAATGGTTTTAACAAATGTAAAGTGTTGCAGAATATGTAGCACTGTTTAGGTAAATAAATACATAGAAATATATAAATATGACACCTAGTGGGCATCATGCATAACTGACAGGTACATTTTACTTAAAAAGATTTATTTAAAAGTAAAGTTAAGATCACTTTAATTCTTAAAAGGCTCTTGACACTAATAAGGATGGCCAAAACCACTTATTTGTAGGCAATCATGCCCTTGAAGGACTTAAAAACTGCCACCCCTGGGTTTTGCAGAGATCTCCTGTGACACTACACTGAAATTGTGCTAGTGGTCCCACATCCTCCTACAGAAAATGACTACTCCAGGATTGGCCCATGGAAATATGCTTCTTGTAGAGTAAATCCTGCCATTGAACAAACTCTGGATTAAGGGGGAGGCAGGGCCAGGCTAGGACTACAAAATAAATTTAACCAGAGTAGCACAGGGGCTATAGGCAAACCTCAGAGGTGAACACCTAGTGGTGTAGCTTCTTATTCTGGGTACTTTAAGGGGAGGGGGGAGGTTGGAGTGTTTTGGATAATATAATTCTCCCTTAAAGGGCATGTCTACCCCCAAAACTATAAGTTAACCCACTACTAGCCCTACTGTGTAGTGCATAAAATTCCTTACCTTACATCCCTGCTCCAAATGGCTGTCCTGTAATGTCCCTCCAAAGTCCCAAAAACTGGCCACCAGGAGCCTGGCAGAGTTCATATAGGACTCTGCCTCCTGTCTCTCCCTCAAGAGAATTTAGCCATGCGCACTGCAGCCCCCCCCCCCCCCCTCCCGTTTTCCTCTGCCTCTAGTGTAAAAACCTTTGGGGTATAGTAGGTCCCTCCCACAGCCCCAACCGCTATATTATGTCTAGAAACTCCCCTGATAATTACTTACCTTGCCTATCTCCTCCGGTGTTCTGAACTGCCGGCAGCCTCGTCCGTGATTAGCTGCCTCTCAGCCAATCACGGAAACGGCTGCAGGTCCGGCCCCCTGCTTGCAGTTTCATGCAAGCAGAGGGCCGGGACAGTACGGTAAGTAATGATCGGGGGTAATGAGGTAAGTAATGATCGGGGGAGTCTCTGGACATAATAATATGGTGGTTGGGGCTGGGGGAGGGAGACCTACTATACCCTAAAAGTTAAAAAAAAAGGGTGGCCATGCCCTTTAAACACTCACTTGACCTTTTGTTTTGTGAAATCTCAGCTTAAATAAGTTGTAGTTTCTATTAGCAGCTTCCCACCACCAAAAGAAGCCAAACTCAATTTCAACAGTGTTCTGGGTGTGATTCTACTAGTTGTATTTAGCTTTGCACACTAAACATACAAATAATCATTATTCATATTGAAGGTGAATAAAATTTTAGGGGGTTGACTGCTTGCAGTAAAATTAAGAGATTAAAGTTGCATCATATTTATTAGAACAGGCTAAAATTATCATGCAACTAAAACATATATCAAAGGATATAAACATTTCTGTACAGACGTCTTAAGTTAGATCAGTTACCACTGATTGGCCTAAAGAAACTGGAGATTTATTTGGTGCATTGTGAAATGTTTTATAATGTGCTTAGGATTGATGCCTTGGGCTTGTTGCCCTTAATCATGGACCTATTCTTTTTTGCACAGATAAGTAGTATGCAGGAATCATTAAATAAAGAACGAGAATTCTAAATGGAAAAACTGTCTGCCGATTAATACACATGGTCCAGGGACGGTGCAGAGAATTGTAAATATCTACTGATCAATGGCAGGAGATCACTCTGTTTTCTCAACACATCTGTACGAACGAGGACAATTTGGGATGATTGGAGCTGCAACTTACTTGTTTAACTTTTTTAAGTTTTTCTGTAGACATTCAGCATGCATTTGATTTAATGCAACTTAAAGGGATGCAGTTTGCATTATAATTATCTTTTCCAAAGATGCTTCTAAAGTTACTTATATAAACCTATCCCTTCCCACAGCTGTCTATTCTACAACTTCCAAGTAATGGCCATAAGTCAAAGCTGTGATACTGACATTACAGTCAATAGCTGACAGGCTTTACCAAACCTGCCTGCTCTGCTTGCTTGAAACCAGCTTGCAACAGCAGCAGAGGTGTCTGTTAGTAAAGCTGGGTGCACACATTAGTGATAAAGGGACGATCCTGTCAGTACCGACGAGGCTGGCCCCATATGCCTAATGTGTGCACTTCCATAATAAGTGTTTCCGATGCCGACAACACACAGCTTCGGAATTGTTACAAATGGAAAATTACCCTCGGTTGGTAACCTTATTAAGTATAGGGAGTTGGCAGTGATCGTTAGGGTGTATGGCAGTCACAAAAGGTGCCCTATACTTTATATAGCCGTGACTGACAGTGCTTCGTACCAGTCAACCAATTGCTAGCAACCACCCCCCTAAAAGCTAGGTCACGCTAGCACGTTTTTGCCAAGTTTTGCAATCTTGTTAAGAACGTAAATCGCGGGGAGCTAGGCCCCACTGTGTGTGCGCTGCGATCAATTTTCCAACGCATGCGATCAATTTTTCAACGCATGCGATCAAAACTTATGGTCCGTTTCTATCACAATCGCACTCAACACAAGTCTATGGAAGCGTATAAAAAGCCAGGCGAAGCGGCACAATCAATATAACACGCGGATTTCTTTTTACCCATAACCCCCGGACAAATGCAGGCAAAGTGGATACAAGGGCATGGCGAAAGCTCACTGAGCTTTTTTTTTTTTTTTGCATTGCAGTGTGGTCTCAGCCTAAAGAACTGAGCCTTGTTAATTTCTGTGGCCCCGTTTATTGGAATGCTGGGAGCTCTGTGGGGCCCTATAGTCTTATGTATGGAATACACTGCACTCTCCCCTCCTCCCCCCAGCTGCCGATCCCCGTGTGAGTGACTGCTTGGGACAGTCCCGGGTGCTGTGGAAGGGAGTTGTCCTGAACGCATGCGCCTCCCCGCACATAGACATTCCCGCAGCTCTGAACCTGCGGACACAATGCAGAGCGGCGAGGAGACCACCCTGTGAGGGAGCAGCCGAGAGCATCATTATCATCGGGCTCCTCCCTTCAGCATCACAACCCGGAACGGCCTGGGCATTGCAGAGAGACGAGCAGTGCCGTGCGTGTGTGAGGGACAGAGAGGTGAGGCCCCCGGCAGCTGCACTGGGCGGTACCTGCTTCCCGCTGAGGGGATGGTGATCTACCCACAAACCTCTGGGACAAGCGCACGTCCAGGCTACGGAGAGCAGTTTGGGGAGCTGAGTGAGAGTTCGTATTGCAGTCAACGCAAACCAACGGGCACTGGACCGTAGGGCATGCTGGGATTTGTAGTGCGACACCCGGATAGCCGCATTCTGCGTAACTTTCGTTTGCGGCGCAGCTAAAAGAAAGGTAAGTGCGTGGGATGTGCGGGGTCAGACCTGCGGTGGCTGGTGCCCTCACATCCCTTGACACAGCGGTGGGTGGGGTGGGTATCACTGGTACATGGATACCAGTCCCCAGTAAGCTCCTATTACACACATGGCATGTGGTGCCGGCTCGGGGGGCGGTCAGTGGATGGGAGGGGTTTATTGTAACCCAATCCCAAGCTGCCCCGGGGCTCCCCTGTGCTGCATCTCCCTCGGTTCCATCAGTCTCCATAGGGCAGGGCAGGGTTTGGCTTCTCCCAGATAAAAGTGAGTAACATTGGGGATGGGGGAGTTGGAGAGAATTTGTGTCATTGTGATGAATGGGATTAGCATCTTATTAACACATTAATTGTATATCTTAGTGTGATTGTGGCTGTGTGTGTACCTTTCATAAACTTACACTTGACACCTTTCCCTTTAACACTGTGTATATGAAATGTAAGGCAAAGTAGCAGCTGTATGAGGATCCCTACCTTCTATTTCTAATGTCGGTACCGAGCAGTCTGTAAGCATGCTGTGTATGTTAAAGAGAAAACGTTGCCATCCCAAGGTCACAGTACAAGGAGACGGTGGTGATTGATTGGCACTTTAATTCTAGGACCGTGTTTACATCTCTTAGGTCATCAAAGTGTTAAAATCTACGATTAGTCATCACAATAAGACAACATGCTGCATCCATGTCATGTACATATAGAATCTTCTGATAGGATGTAAAAATCTGGGTTGCACTCCTTAGTGGAATTTCAATAATTTATTATAAACCACACATCAAAAACACAAAGTTTCGGGGGCATATTCCCCCAAAACCTTGTGTTTTTGATGTGTGGTTTAAAATTTCACTAAGGAGTGCGACTTCAGACCTTGCTCATTTTCTAGTATCTATCTTCCTTGGAAGTGGGAAAAACACTTGCAAGTCAGCACCCACTACAGTTTGTGTGCACAAGAATCCTGTGTTATTTTGTTAAAAATCTGGGTTGGCATTATGGAAAGCACACATCTCTGTGGAAGTAAGAGGTGTCTCTTCTCCACCTCTTCTCCTCCCATTTCTCTTACAATAGTCACATTCATCATTCCTAAGAACCATAAAGAGGTGGTCTTAGGGATCTAGGTGTATCTTTAAGCAGAAGAAGGCGGTGTCTACATTTCTAACTTGGTTTCATAGTTGTTGATGAACTGTGTTTTAGGAGCAAAAGTCTCACACACAGGATATATATATTACAGCTTGAAAATGTTCTTTCATAATATGTAATATGTGTTTGTTCTTTCTTTATATTTCTTATAGATTGGAAGCATATTTTGCATCTTCAATTATTTGTTTGCAAATTGCTGAGTGACAGAACTGACAAAAACACATGGAGAAGAAGGTAACATTAAGCTCAGATCCGACTGATCTTGGAAAGTCCTCCAGTTTCACTCCTCCTCCACATGGCCAGGATCTACAGGTTGAAGAGACACAGGGTGGGCGACCACTGGGACCTACTCCAAGCCAAAGTCGATTCCAGGTGGATTTGGTCACAGAGGGATCTAAGGAGACAACTGACGGCAGTTTACGTGAAACACAGCCGCATGAGGATGGCATTAGTCACAGAGGAAGAGGTGGCTCAGGTGGTGAGGAGGCAAAAGGGCGCTTTAGGGTGAATTTTGTTGATACAGTAGATCCTGAAGTTAGTTTACCGGAAAATGTGGGGGTTGATGGTGGTGGTGGTGTAAGCTTCCAAAATGGAGACACAGTGTTAAGTGAAGGGAGCTTACATTCTGGTGGAACTGGACATCACTATCACTATGATACACATACTAATACCTATTACCTACGCACTTTTGGCCACAACACAATAGATGCTGTGCCAAGGATAGACCATTATCGGCACACAGCTGCTGACCTTGGTGAGAAGCTACTAAGGCCTAGCTTGGCAGAGTTGCATGATGAATTTGACAAGGTAAGGAATCTTCGTGCTTGTATTTGTGTTTCTGTACTGTAAACACTGAGTCGTGTGTTATTTTTAAAAGCAGATGAATTGCTAGTTATGCTAATAAAGAATAAAAATGTGCTGATGTTAAGATTTTGCATAAAAATGTGATTTAGGAGTAGGATTAGAATTGCATCTTAAGTTCCATACAAACGGACCAACCAAGTTTTCCGAAAAGAGAATCGCACCATACACATGGGAATCTTGGTTGGCAGTCCACGTGTGTACAAAGCACAAGGCTGTGTACACACCAGCCAATTTTTATATCTGATAGACTACTGATCGCTAAACCTGATCATTATTAGGTCTTGTGGGAAAAGTAGTGCTGCCAATGCATTGTAGCAAACTAATTGTGTGGCCTATAATTTCCACCATGTCTGATCCATTTTTCATCCGATTTTGGTGAAAACTTCATTCAGTTGGATCAAAAAATTGGACAGCGTGTACACAGGATAGATAGTCTGTTTTCCATAAATTGTAATGAGGGCTGCCTTAATAAAATCTGTATACATAAAACAGATATGGTTATTTAATGTACAAAGAAGTGCTCCTAGCAATATCCTGATAGAATCAGACAGTTTTTCATGTCAGTTTAATGGATTGAAATTATTTTAAATACACTAATATCATGCCCTAACGGAAGTCAGTTTCCATACCTGGAACTTAAACAGGTAAAACGTTGCTTTTATCGTAAACTTTGTATATGCATATGCACCCTCTAACTAATTAAAACTGAAATACACAGCTGACTTGCTGTTAAGCAGAGATATCCTTCCTCGTGTCTGGTACTGCAGTAGCTCCCGGCTCTTCTGGGTATTCTCTGCAGTCATGGCTGTGACTGATGACATCCCAGCTAATGACTGCAGTGTATTCGCAAAGAAACCTTTTAAACATCAAGAAAGCTTAGTGAACATGCGCTTATCCTCTCTGAGCTTTCATCATGCTTCATGAAGAAGCATATTTTTGTATAATCACAATTTTTAGCTGTATCACGGTTTTACTCTCAGCCAATCACAGACGTGGCTGCTGGTCTAGCCCCTGTTTTCAACTTCCGGCAAGCAGAGAGCCGAGGAAACACACTGGTAAGTCTGTTTCTGGGGCTTATTTTAAAAAACTAACATGGCGGTCGGGGGTGGGCCAAACACCATGTACTTAAAGGACAACTCCACCCTCATAATAACATATTTTAGAAAGAATAGTCCCTTTAAAATATGTTGATATATCATACTTTGTCCTCTAAATTTATTACTGTATTCCTGCTATGCTTCTGGAAGCTTCATGGAAACTGAGCAATTTAGAAGCCTGTACTGAGCCTGAGCATGCTCAGAAGAGGCAGACAGGGGATTAACATTCAGTCATATTGGCTGTGATGTCAACTGTCAAATCCATAACTGACAGTTGCTAACTAGAAGAACCAGGAACATGCAGATATTTTAAGCTGACTGTCAGATATTTCGGGCGATTTCCTCAAAATATCAGAGGTATTTTTACATTCACCAGCGACAGTTATATTGTTTAATGTCCTGTTGGTCGTTCTTTCTTCCAAATCTGATGTAAGGCTGTTCAGAGTTGGCAGTAATTCATTGCCGATTTTGCAGTCTCCTATGGACTGCATGATCGGTCACAGCGAATGGTTGGCCAGTCCAAAAAAATATGTTTGTGTGTGCCTAGATTTATGGGGCCCATACATTTACCAATCCAGGTCGTAGGATCGTCGGTTCATGTATGGCTGATCGTACAAAGGGAACATTTTTATCAGACCAATATCAACTGTACTGTTGGGATCGGTGTATGTATAGGCCCCCTTAGGGAAAAGGCAGGAAATCCACACTATTAATAAAGGCTATGTAATTACTGGGATGTTCCACGTTATTTAAAACTTTAAAGTGCATATAAAGTGGGAAAATGTAAAAAAAAAATTTCTATGTGTTATATAATTTCCCCCAACCCCCAGATTACCTTTATTTTCTTCAGTTTACACATCTGTCCAATTAACCACTACTGCTTGAGCTGTCAATCAAATCCGCTAACAGCATGCCAGTGTAGTGTGTAGGCTTACACAAGTTTTACAGCAAGTCTCCCAATGACTCCTTCCTGCTCACTAAAATGCTTGCCAAATACTGGGTTAATAACAGAAGTAAAGGGAAAGAGAAGCAGAAAGTGCAGGACTGGGTCCCCCTCCTCCCAAGCTTTCACCAATTTATTGCCTGTCAAAGGGAGATCGAGCTGAAGTGATAAGGCAGGTCTCTCCTAACTCACCCCCCTTTCGCTCTTTATGTTGAAAGTATCTCCAGAACAACTGAGACACTTGCTCTCTACAGGCTTACATACCAAGGTTTTTTTTTAATTTTTTTTTACAAAGGATATTGTAAAGTGTAGGAGGATTAATGTGCATGAGCAGCTTGTTTTACAGCCGTATTCTATGAATGGGAAATGACCTGGGAGTGGATGTGGGGAGCTCTGCAGTGAATCAGACTGTTTGCAAACACGGAGCCACAGAGGAAGGTGGGAATAAGGCAGCTTTTGTAATACGACAATGTTCGGTCCTTCTTTCTCCTTTCAATAGGAACAGTAATTAACTATTTATACACTATACAGTATACAGGGATTCCTATATAAATGACTAATACAAGGAGGGGAGAGGCAGTGGAAGGGTAGGGAGAGAGTGTGTCTGTACTTTTTTTTTTTGTGGCTGGCCATATGTATTTATAAGAAATAATATGCTACCAACTGTGTAGTATAGGGATTTACTTCACCTCGGGGTTCTATGTCCTGTATAAAAGCACTTGGCCTGCGGCCTTGTGCTTCTGTATGGTCTTGGAACTACTCAGTGGAGTAATATCCTTATATTACACTATGGGAAGCGTATTATCCCTTATTTTATGCCTGGATTGGAGCAATGTTTAAATTTTACCTATAGATGCCCTTTAATCTGCAGCCCAAATCAAAATGATATTCTTGTGCCATATATAATGTATTAAGTTACAGATATGTCAGCACTCTGATTCCAAACAAAATCCCACGGGGTGAGTATACATCCAAAGGACGCTTCTCATCGCAAGGCGATACATATACATAGATAAGTGGAACAGGATATGGATAAAACCTCAGTTTTTTATTGAAACAATGTAAAATCATGGATCAGCACACATTAAAGATAGATGTGTGTTTTTAACATTGTTTAATTGGTATCTCCACTTCTAAAATCACTATACATACATATAGTATAGTACATACAAATTATATGTATATATATATATAGTCCATATAAAGTTTAGTGCACTCAGGGTAATTTTCAAAGATTATTTATTGTGCAAATAGCATAACAGCAACGTTTCGGCTCACGTCTAGAGCCTTTTTCAAGCCAGTGCAAAACTGTCTATATAACTATGTATATACTGTCCATATTACTGTGTATATACTGTCTATATAACTATGTATATACTGTCTATATTACTATGTATATACTGTCCATATTACTGGGTATATAGTGTATAAAAACAGTAAATCCAGACACCTGACAAATGGGGGGGGGTAGAAAATGTCCCCAAACTGCTGATGAAGAGGAATGAAGAAAAAAACAATCCCTTCCTAATGACTTTTTTGTAACTGTATTTGTTTAGTTTTCTCCCAGTAATGAATGAATTGAATGTCCCTAGGGGCTGATTAATGGTTCAGTGTCAGTTCTGGGTCAGCACAGGGGGCGGTGATTCTGTTTGCTAGAAAATATTGAAAGTTTATTTATTTTATATGGAAGATTTTTATTTTTCTACATTCAGGGAAGGATTAGCTGGTTTAACCCTTACTGTGTCTGTCACTGATTAATTATCTTAATGTGATGTGCTGGATATGTACTGTACAGTGTTATGGGAACCAGAATTCCCCACCATGTATGGACAGGGAGATCCCCTTTGTGTTTTACAAGGTTTTTCTAGATGTATTAACCTGTGTCTAAAATGGTATTAGCCAAGGCCACCTGGGAATATGGCAGGATTAACCCTTTAAATAATGGGAATTAACAGGAGTATAATTTTAGGGGAAAAAAATGTTATAATAATAATAATAATAATAATAATAATAATAATAATTAATAATAGAAGACTAGCAGTATGGGAGCAAACTTTGCTAATTTTTGTGACATAGGGACTGATTGGGTAATTGTGTGTTAAAGGTCAGTGAAGACTACAGATAAATAGATTTTTGTTTCTTGCCTTAAAATTACATATTTGTTTGCAGTCAGTCATGTTAATTTTGCCAGCACAGAGAGTTGTAGTTCAGCTGTAGCAGATTATACAGATATTTCAATGGGGATTGGAACACAACAGGATTATAATAATATAATACTATTTAACTTGGTTTTGTAAAGTTGGGGTTAAAAATCTGTTTAACAATTCAAATTGAGAATATGAATTTCTATGTTAGACAATTTCTATGTTAGACACATAACATTACTGATCAATCAAACCTATCTCCCACAATTCACAAGGAGAATGGTTAGCAGTGCCCCCCAGGCACCTGTCTCTGTGAAAGTCGATTCTGGTTAAAAAGGGTGGAAGGCTGTGGAGGTTCTGCCTACAAACACCTGGCCAGTTGCTATTTCCATGCTATGTGGGTATGGACTTTTTATGGTAATGTTAGATTGACAGGCATTATGGGTAGGGTCTAAGGGTTAAAAATATCTTTATTCCACCTGGACTACTATGTTATTATTGCAACAAACAGGTTTTTTGTTCTCTTTAATGGAAAATAAATAAAATAAAACTTTACCTGTGGAAGGTGTGACAAGGTGCAAGTTATGTGTGTAGAGGAGATTGGTGTCAATATTGTTTTAAAGCTTTAGAACTGGACTGATTCTGGTTTTGTAAGATCTAATCTGAATGGAAACTTGCCATAGACAGGGGCGATCTACCAGCAATTGGACATCATAGTCTTAAAGTCACGTTAATCCTTTTGTGGTGATGTATTAAGGGTTGACGGATATGGTAGTTGCGGCAGCGCCCAAAAAGAGGGTTACGCCACCGATATGCAAGCCAATTAAGACTCTTTGGTGTGAGTTCTTTAATGCCAGCCAATAGCTGTTCTTAAAGACTCAGAATGAGTTAACCTATTCGCAATGTATGGAGAGATGCAATTGATATTAATTATCTTTATTTACCGTCTTGAGTGGTATGTTCCAGATGATGACAGTATCACTTTAAATATACTGCTTAGGCACTGCCTATCATATGTGGGGTCTATGATGTTATGGGTGTTATTCATAAAGGATCGATATCCGTACATCCTAATATTAATCCTTTATCGTGATTGTTGTTCTCTATTGGGGCCGCGCAATCGGTCGCTCGCTAGTGGCGAACGGTCGGTCGGCGTAAGATTTTCCACGATTTTCCACCTGGCCCAATCTTTACGATAAACCGATTGATATTTTAGTGTCCAATAATGTGTGATAATCAGTGCTGCAAAGTTAAATTCATCGCCTTTCATTGGTAATGTCCTTCCAATCTGTATCTCCTTCCTGTGAAAAGAATTATTATTATGTGATGCTGAGAACAAAGCACAGTTTATAACAATATAATTTACAGGTTATTGCTATTATGACATTGCAAACAGATATAGCCTTCTCCCAGAAAAATAACTGTAGATGAAGCAAGGAGAGGGGCCCATACTCTGTTTACCGGGTGCAATGAGGTAGGCTACCGGCAATCCAAAGATAGGTTAAAATGTCCAAACTTTATTACACACGTTTAAAAAACAACAATATCCATTAGTGTATTTGCAGGATAGAAAACCATATGCTCCGCCCAACGCGTTTCGTGGCTCAGGGGCTTGGGCTGTGTCAGGGATCATACATACATTGTTAAAAGCCCCATTAAAAACAACTAACCCATATTGCTAGGACACAGGCAAGGGAAATATGAATCCTCAACTAATAACAAAAAAACTGTAAATGTATAATACATGACATAAGTTTTATAAATATAAATATTAACCATTAGATATTACATATTAGTTATATTAAATATATATTAAATACATATCAATAAAGGCTGTTTTAGGAGTTTAGGTGTATATTATTTTTCAACCCCAATCCGATCTGAGGTAATTTTATTAGTTACAAAAACAGCTTAGTTCAAAATCCCTATTTAACCCTTTGGGGCTATGGTGCTTAAAGTGCGGATCCAAAACGCCTTTTTTTTGAGGAGCTCTCTGTCCCCTCTAATCTTAGAATCCACATGGTCTATAACCTGAAAGCTTAGGTCTAATTCAACGTCATGATCATACACTACATGGTTCTGAAATGAATGTATTCAATTTTCCATTTAGGGAGGTATTAACATGTCCAGACATCCTCTTATAAGTAGGGATAGGGGGCCCACCATAGTTTTGCTGTGATTCCTAGTTATGCCACTGATTACAAACCCCCCTTTATAAGGATATAATTTACAGTATATTTGTGTATATAAAGATAAAGTATTAGGGTGCAGTTGTTAAAGACACTGTACTCTATATAGTGGATATTATTGATAAAATGATGGTTTTATAAAAAGTGCCTTAGTAAGTCTACATTCTCTGCTAGCTGTAAATCTTGTATATTAATAATAATAATAATAATACAGGCAACACTGATATTCACATACCCCTGCTTGTATTGTGTTTAAATTAAACCTTGTTTGGAAATACAAGTATCTGACCACTTTCTGGCAATAACTCACTTTTCAAGCTCCTCCCCCTCCTTCATTAATATATGTTATCTGGAGATAGGAGAATCGTCAGTGACAATGACTGTGGGAGGAGCCACAAAGTAGTCAGTTACTGCATGAGGGTAATTCTCCTTTACTATCCATTCTCTTTTACAGATAAACAGGGAGATTCAATAAAAGTTCTTATCGTTAAAAATTGTGCTGTTTTTGCCCCAACCAATCAGATCTTATTAAACATTTGAAAGCTAACATCTGATTGGTTGGGGCAAAATTAGCACTATATTTAATGATAAAAACTTTTATTAAATCTCCCTGATACTGTATTATTCATATTTGTACAACATAGAGACATATGGACAGCACAAGTCACCAGTACACGTATGACTCACAATTCTACTTTTGTTTTGGAAGGTTACAGTGCTGTGGCATTTGATGGGACCCCTAGTTATGGACATACTCCATCCCACCATACTGCACAGTTTACAAACCACTCCTTCAAGCACGAGGACCCTATTGGACAACAGACCTCTTTAGGTAATACCAGTATTCAGGGGTTTGTATATATATATCTTACTTTAACTCCAACCTCCTTAAATGGTATGTATACTATATTTATATTCTATAAAATATAAATAAAAAATACAGAAGAAATTTACCCCAAAACACTTGTTTTCTATGTAATTCCTAACTAAAGATAATAAAATATTTTACCGCTAAATGCCCTCCAGTTACTTTTTAATTCTCTTTTGACCAGGAAGATTCCTCTTTTTCTTGGTGAATCAAACCGAGCATGTCTGAGCTCAGTAAACCAGGGGAGGGGCAGTAGCTGCATTTTTTTAAAGGAAGGATTTTACTGTGTATCTTGTAAATTAGGAACTAAATAGAAAGACAAGTTAAACATTGTTTTAACCATCAGATTCTGGGCTGTATGCCATGGAAAATGTATATTATTAGGGTGGGATTCTCCTTTAAATGCATTTGTACTTCCTTTCCGCTCTCCTTTTCTTTATTAATTTCATGTTCTTCTCAATATATCCTTAATGTTCTCTTCTTTATCTCCCCATATCCTCCCCCATTAATAACAGTGAAGATAAATGATGAAGCCTCTGGCTCCACCTCTCTGTGTAATTAATATTACTGGCATTGCACTAGCCCGTACATGTTGGGATAATAAACTCATCAGTCTAAAGACATTTTATTAATAGAAATAGTATGAATGTTCAGATTAGTCTCCTACAGAGAGTTGTAAATGAAAAGACTATGGTGATTAAATACTAAAACCCCAGTTGTAATTTTCATTACTACAGATACATTAATACTGATCATACACTAAGAAACTTACCTCCTGACGTTCCTGCAATGGTCGGATAACCATCATTTTGTGGTCAACTTTCAAAAGGTTCCCCAAGATGGGGAATGTTGCATGTCGGGAGGTAAAACCACCTGTGTTTTTAGATATAAGAGTCTGGAGACCTGTAAACATGTGGGATTATTGTTGGCCGGACTGGCCACTAAACTTCCAAAGACCAACCAATTGGGATAACAATATGTGTGTCGGCTCCAGTCATCTTTTAGTTATTTGCTGGAACAGATCTCTAACAGCAGCACTAATAACTAAGGACAATGTTAGGAGTCCCTACACATGTTAGACTGGTGGCCCAATGGTTACTTTGTGGACATTTGTTTGCTTATCCGGCCAACAATAAGTAACATGTATGTGAATCCTTCATGTTATATGGAGTAAAAGGAAACTAAAGTAAATGATAAGTGAACTGCTGGTTAGGGAATTTGTTTATCTGATTGCAGTTTCCCTTACAGGAGACCAGCAGTACTCAGTTCCCCCTCCAGTGTACGGTTGTCACACCCCGACAGACAGTTGTACTGGAAGTCAAGCTCTCCTCCTGAGAACTCCATATAACAGGTAAGAAAGATCTCCAGGTAAAAAAACCCTTAGTCCATCTTGAGCTGTAACTTCCATTTCCTCTAAATTTGTCATTATCAATAAAATGCTGATGTGAGCATCTTGTCTTTTTAAATGATCCCCAATGTAGAGGAAAGACAAGAAAGGATTATTTCCCATTTTTTCCCACACACACTATGCCTTCACGCAGTCTTTGGGTGAATCACACAGAGCATGTCAGAGCTCACTGAGCTAGGAGAAGGGGAGGTAACTGCATGGGATCTAGCACCTCTCTTGGTCCTCAGCAATTCTAAGTCTATGGTTGGATCCTGGTAAATTGCCCTGTTAGACTTTATGGCAAAACTGTTGCTGTAAGTGAACATGCATAGCAGTGCAAAAAAGTCTTCTTGATCCTGTAAGTGGCTATAGAACTTTCCAAGATGTCAGCCAGTTCAAACCCTGGACCAGAATGATACAATGAGCTACTTTCAATTTTTTTCCTATATACTAAAAAAGCCAATTAACTTAAATTGTAAGTAATTAATATGCCTTTGAGGTTCGTACACACGTGCGATCGCGGTTCTGATCTGTGACACATTATGCTCTTTTGGCTGAGTTACAAAATTGCTGGGTGAGTCTTCTGTAAAAGTGATTAATAGAATGTTTATATCTTTAAACTCAAATAGGGAAAACCCCTATAGAAGCCAGGATCTTTATAAACACATAAACTAAAAACTATTATTACTATTGGCTCTCAATGGATTTAGAATTTTTTCATGCTGCAACCGACATCTTTCTGACTCCTCCCACAGTCTGTCGTTCCCTTTATAAGAATATGCTTGCCTTTGTCAGAGAAGTGTCAGGTACACTAACTGTGGGTGGAGCCATGGAGCAGTCACATGACAGTTTCCCCTTTAAATGAACTTCCCTAAGCTTGTATTTTCCTGCTTTTTCATTGATAATGAACTGTTCTGGGCAGGAGTCCACCAGAGCCAGGAAAACCAGCAGAATATCTAGAGAGCATGTTCGTAATTATAGAAAATATGGGAAAAGGTGGTTAAAAAAAGCAATGAAAAAAGCAATGACATTTTATGGGTATACAGTGTGAATAAATACATGTCAGATGATTTATGGGTGTGCATGATTGGTTAAAACCCCCCTATCGGTACCCATCTGTTCCTGGCTGTTGCTATATTGGTAAAAAAAAAAAAACGGAAAAATCTAGGAATAAATTTTAGAAACATGTTTGTTGTTTGTAAAGTTGTGCAGATGACAGGGTTTACAGGGTGAACAATAAAAAGATAAAGGTAAAAAAAGTGTATGAATATATGTTAAAATTAGATCAATAAATAATACAATATATTAAACTTTAAAAGAAACTTTACCCTTAACTTACATTTTGGTGTGTACCTATTATTCTCTTTTTGTTGTTAGAAGTGGCTGGTTCACAAGCCTGTATTCCCTTTTTATTTCACTCTCATATTTCAGGGTTGGTCCACACAATTTGTAGTTTTTAAAGGCTTTATTTCACAAGAGTATCAAGTAAAAAGATAAAAACATAAAAAAAAATAAAGAAACATAGTTTCCCTTTTAAGCAATAAAGAAGGGGCTGTTCTGGATAATCGTGCAGCTGTTTAGCACTTTATAGCAATGATCTACGCGTTTCGCTATCTCATATAGCTTCATCAGGATCAAAATTGTTGCATGTTTATAGTTGTAGTGTGCTTTAAATAGTCTAAATTGGTGGCAAAAACGGGCTTAAACCGGAAGTCAAGGCATGTGTTCCAACTGTGGAATGTATAGGGAGTCTGGCCGCCATCTTGGATTTATGACTATTTTACTTCATACTAGTTCTCGCTTCTATTTACATTATATTTAGCGGTTTTCACTTTTTCTAGGAGGTGGGTCAGTAGGTTCTTCTATCTGGAGGTCTATTATTTGTTTTTTTCCCCTTTAATAATCTACAATCACCCATTTTTATTACCACATGTGTTGCCCCACTAATGAATTTTATAGTAACCCTTAGGATTTTTATGATCTTCATGATGTAGGTTTTATTCTATTTATATTGTTATTATGGTTATTGTTTTTACTGTTTTTTATTAATATTTTTATATTGCTATTGTATCATTTTTATGACACTTTTATTAGTGCCATTTGGAAGATAAACAGTTTCTTTATGCTTTTTAAAAAAAAAAAATTGTCTTTATGCCATTTAATAAGGTCTTCCATATATGTCCTTTTAAGCTCTTTTTACCACTTAATTTTGGTATTGCCTATTTATTTATTTATTTATTTATAGCGTCCATTATAGCGACTTCCAACCCCCAAACCTAATTATTTAAAACACCCTTTTTCTGTAATAAGCTCTCCAATATATTAAATAGAAAGATGCACCACCAAAAAAATCCAAAAATTGCTAGAAACCACACTAATACAAAGCAAGAATTACGGTAACCTTAAAAGAATCCAAGATGGCGGCCGCGTCGTTATGCATTCCAAAATAGACCTCCAGATAAAAGAACCTATTGATCCACCTCCTATAAAAAATGAAAACCGCTAAATATAATGTAAATAGAAGTGAGAACTAGTATGAAGTAAAATACTCATAAATCCAAAATGGCGTCTGGACTTCCTATGCGTTCCATAGTTTAAACCTGTTTTTGCCGCGAATTTAGGCTATTTAAAGCACACTAACCACAACTATAAATATGCAACAATTTTGATCCTTATGAAGATAGCGAAACGCGTAGATCATTGATATAAAGTGCTAAACAGCTGCACGATTATCCAGAACAGCCCCTCTTTAGGCGAAGGCAAAGTTTATTTTAAAGTTTAATATATTGTATTATTTATTGATCTGATTTTAACATATATTTATACACTTTTTAAAAAACTTCTTTATCTTTTTATTGCTCACCCTGTGAACGAGTCATCTGCACAACAAACATACTTTGCCCCATAATAGTGGAATAAAGGTCTACTGCGACACGTTATACACAGGATTAAAAACCACTGGCGCTGAGGATACTTTATACTCATTGTAAACTTTAGAAACACTTTGAGCACTTAAACGTTTTGTGTAAAATATACTATTACTACTATGTGTAGTATGTTATGTTTAGTGAATTCCACCTATGAGTAAGAAATGTGCCAGGCGTTTCATGTTTGCTAAATTGGAATCTCTATACGGTGTGTGTCTCCCCATTTCATCTTTTTTGACTTTAGTTCCCCTTTAGAAATATCCCACCTAACCTTAAAGGTTTTGATTAATCCAAGACTCCTATTGTCTGAAAATAACCATAATGCTGACGGTTTAGTGGAGAGATTCATTTTCTGCAGTCAATATAATTTCCAGTTTCTAGTGAACTTGGCCGCACTCCTGTATCAGTCTGATAAAGCCAGAGACTGGTACAAACTGCACTGCTTACAGAATGGGAATACCATAAGTCATATCCCCTCCCCTTTCCCATTAAACTATGCATTATTTTCAAAACTTATTGATACATTCTACACCGACATGAGGTCATTTCCTCATTTTCAATACAAATTCCTAAAGTCACAGGAAAGAGTTAAATGAGGTGAGGTCAGTGTTCTGCTTAATGGTAATCCTCATGGTGGAAAAACAGACAGACTGGATCAATGGCAGTCAAGGCATTGCATAATATATAAGGGTATATTATGGGAATGCATTGTCTGGGTGGCTGGATAAATTGGGGTAAGGTTGTAACAGAAGGCAAATCAAAACCAGAAACTAAAGTAAATAGTCCAAACCCCTTTTTACTCCCCCCTCTTAGCATGGAGGTAGCTGATTGGAGGTCTGCTCTGTCTGTCACCTGATGATGTACACTGAGCATGTCCTGGTCATCAAACGGGAGAAGTCAGAAATCAGGTGCTCTGGCTACGAGGAAGAATGCTAGACTTTGCAATGCTGTATTTCTGTATAGAAATCACTTAGAGCAATATGCATTACATCGTTTGAATCAGCAATTTCTAGGATTATAAGTGAGGGGGGAAAAGTATTTTACGGTTGAAATGGTGAAATGTGCGCTTGAATTTGCAATGATTAAGTGGCGATTGGGATTAACTGGGATATACTGCCAGTAGGTTCATTTATTTTTTCTTGGTTTACATCGAATATATCAGTAAGTTTAATGTGCTTCTCTAGTTTAATATTTGGACTGTGTGTACACAGGTTGACTGTTGCAACCGGAATTTCAGTCGTTTGGTAATTTTGTCAAATATTCTTCCAAATCGGAGGAACTTCGGTCAGACAGGCTGGTAAATCTCTTCTAATCATGTGGTCCATTGAAGATGCGAATTCCAGCCTTGGCACTGCCACAATAGACCAACAATAGACCAATATTTATAAAGGCACGGTATTGGTTTTTAGCGATAGCGAATGTAAATCTATGATTGTGATTGTAAATTAACGATCGTCCATAGAATACTGTTGCGGTACCATCCACTGAATGTTTTCCGTAAATGCATGATTGCGGCCATACCCACGGTATCGCAAACTTGTGTGTAAATATGGGCCCATACCCGACCAAACAGAGCATATTGTAAATCCCCCCCCTATTTTTATTTTCATTCTTCTTTCTCCAGCATGATTAATTCAATGGGTTGGGTGGAATATGGAATTTATAGGTTAGTGATACTATTTACATCTAATAGAATCTCACAACACCCAAGTCCCTGAGTAAAGAGCCCATATGATGTTGAATGAAGAACTGTCTATGTGAGTGTGTGCTCTTTATTCTGGCCTCTTTCTATGACATCATTGGCCCTATCTGACCGATTTGAACAATTTTATTTATTTTACTCAAATCAGCTATTTTCCTTTTGAATCCCTTTCAATACATTTTGTCATCAGATTCAATGCAAAAAAAAAAAATCTACAATTCCCATCCTGCAACCCTCGCCCATGAAACATTTACAAGATTTCTAAGAAGCTATATTGTGTTTGACGAAAACCATCAAAGTCCGTTGAAATCAAAATAATCCCTTTTACAAAAGCTTTATAAATACAGTGCTTCGTCTCTGGGAATTTGATGAACAGCAGAAGAGTTTATGTCTGGAACATGAACTTGTACACACCCTGTACACATCCACTAAAACACATACATCCACAGAACCAAGCTCACAAAGGGAGAGCCATAGAACCCAACTCCTTCCCAGGGCCCAGGGTCAAGTGGGGTAAGATGGTCCCAAACAGTGGAGTAACTAGGAATCATTGGCCCCCCAGCAAAACTATGATGGGTCCCCAATACATGCTTCATCCACAGTGGTTTTCTGGGAGGAGGTTATACCTGTCATAGGAAAAATAAGAAGATTAGGGCCCTCATGCATCTGCGTCCCAAACTACTTGCATCTCTTGTGAACTTTGGTTTATGGGCATAGAAGCATTTCTCCTGGGCTTTCATAAAAACACAAACAGTCACACAAACACACAAACACTGTAGCACAAACAACATACACACAAACACAGTTGTACATACTTAATTGTGAGCCCAACGGGACCTTAATGTAAATGTGGTCTGGTTTATTTATTTTTTTTGCTCTGTATAATAATAATGTCATCAAATTTCCATTTCATTGGCCCCTAATCAAATGGCTCATTATAAAACGAAGTCCTTCTGCCCTCGATATCTGTTATCTCCCAGTCTAGGTTAATATACGCGAGTACTGTACGCAAGTGGTAATTCCAGTGAATGAATCTGTTTTGTGATCCCCCTTTTGGCAGTGAATAGGTTATCCAATATGTAATATGAGTCACGCTTCCAGGGTCTACAGAATGGGGGAGTATCAATGGAGATTAAAGCTGTATCCAATCCAGGGTCAACAACCACCATCTCTACTCTTCAGGCCAAAACAAACTCTGGATGATCTACGACTGGGTTCCTTTTAAACTTTCTCTTGCTAAAAGTCAATTTCCTTTTATTTGACTCCAAAACACATCAATCCCTCATTGTATTGTAGAAACAGTAAAGTAGAAATAGACTCGCAGAGTCGCAGCACTTTGATACCTTTGATAATACACAGCAGGGAATGAATGGTAAATTAAGCCGCTCGGATTAATGAATGGCTAAAAATACAATAGGATTGAAAAAAACTTGGCTAATTGTAAACATGTAAGTGCAGTGTGTAATAATGATGCTCCTATCTGTTATTTCTACGTCAGGGTTATATTTAATATTGCTGATTGGTCCACACTACAGTATCTTGAAGAATAAACAGAGAAGAGAATTCTCTTATTAGATCTAATGAAATGTTTTTACAATTAAAGAACAGTTTGGTTTGAATTTCCATAAACTGGCCCGATTCCAGCAGGACAGTAACATTATTATTATTGTTATTAGGGGCCTGTCCTGTCATATGGAACCACAAAGCCATGTCCAGGATTAAGGTCTGGGGTGGGGGAGTTTACTGGGGCACTGTCAGGCCCACCCTCTGTTCCGCCAAGGTCCCAGGCTTAGTTGAAAGGTATATTTTTCAATAGTCACCTCCATTGTGTTCTCTGCTTCTCTTACGACCCTAACATGGGTTCAAGGTGGTACATTTTCTTGTTAACATTACATTTTCATACACGGGGCAGGTTTATAAAACCAATCCCCCTTGTAGTATTGTATTTTAGGAGAAAGTTATCAACAAACAAGATTAAAATCGCTTCAGATACTTTCTTTAGATTTGGAAAGCTCAGGTCCTCTAATCTTTTATTATATTTCTCAAAATAAATAACTTACTGTTTCCATGATCCCGGAGGCCTCTTTTATTATAATTATGGCCATACCTCATTTCTAATTAGGCTGATGGAAATGTCCGTTTTTCATTCAAATATTTTTGCTTGTGCAATGGATTTCAGGCCCGCAGAGAGAACCAAACCAGAAGATGCTGGTTTGGTGAAAGAATACAAATATAGAATTTTAGGATGTTTCAAGCGTAGTAACAGACAGTTCCCATCCAATTGGGTAATTAATTAATTTATCCAGGCAACATCCAATAATATGGGGGGAGGGAGTATCAAGCAGTCAAGCAGTGTCAGGAACAAAAACTGCTGGTATCAACTTTCTACACTTTCCCCCAGACTTACTTCTCACAACTTTACAGAAATTGATTTCATAGGAAAGATCTACCTCAATGAATATTATGTATGTACAGTATTTTATTTCTTATATAGCGCTTCATATTCCGCAGCGCTTTACACTTATTTACTCAATTCACATCAGGCCCTGCCCCGAAGAGCTTACAGTCTAATCACTTTATGTACACATACAACCTATCAGTATGTCTTTATGATTGTAGGAGAAACTGGAGTACCCGAAGGAAACCCACGCAAGCACAAGGAGAACATATAAACTCCTAGCAGATGTGTCCAAGGGTGGAATCGAACTCAGGACTTTAGCGCTGCAAGGCATCAATGCTAACCCCTGTGCCACCATGATATTTTTGCTGCTCGCAATCTGAATTTAGACTTTCCCAAATTAAGAAAAAAGACCTGCACTTCAGTCCTCCAAAACAGGCAGCCACTTCTCTATTCTAATCCTCCTAGACTTATTTAATTCCCCACCCCCTCACATGTGTCCTCTAGAGGGAATAAAAAAATATTGCACCCCAAAATCTGTATTACGTTGGGTCCTATAGCTCTCATAGAGTGCACTCATTTATAGGTGTGCTTTTATTAGCCCAATGATTCTTATTGCACGTATGCGTTTTTGTGGCTAAGGTAATGAGTGAGGCTACATTATTTCTTTAACAATGTTGTAAAAGAATGCAACATTTTCTCATGAACCAACGTTCGCTTACGATGTTAGAAAGGGGTCAAACCTCTGGAATCCAGAAAGCTCTTAATTTACTGGCAACACAATTCATCAGGGAACTTTCAGGCGATGAATGGATTTAATGTGATATATTTTTTTTGCAATTCTCTGGATATTCAGTCAAAGTCCCATATTTCCTCTCCACTGACATAGATCTCTCCACCAGCCATGTCTGGTTAGCTTGGTGTAGATGGATTGCATGTGACTTTAATCTCCAGGTTTATAACTTCACTGAACATATTTAGAATGGATTGATGTAGGATAAATGTAGGAATAGGAATGTTTTCATATAACACAGACATTTATGGCTTTTTTATGCTCTTTGTTGCACTTCAACACCGCAGAAGCCCTGCAAAGTGGTGTCGGTGTACGACGTAGGGCAGAGCAGGAATGTTGATGTCTCGTTGATGTAGGAACATTCCTAGGTTGATCCTATATTGATCTGTAATAGCTATGCATACAAATCTTGTTAAATGTGTCTCCACCCCCTTATTCTTTAGCTTTCTCATTGGCTGAAGGTGGTGAAAAGTATATAAAGTATCTTTTCTAGACTTTTGTGGTTTCCCAGCTAGCTCCTAAACATAAGCTCAGCTTTCAGCAACAGTTTGGATAGTCAACCTACGATACATTAATATTAATTAATATTAGTCTGTCTTTGGACTGTGCGTAGTGGAGAATTGCTAGGTTTATAGCCCTAAGGATATACGGTTCACATCACAAACGCAAAATAGTTTAAGGAGAAGTAGTCAGGGCCGAAATTTTTGCAACACAAAATATGAACTCTTGGTCTTGAGTTAGTGTATTGAATAGCTGCATGCTATAACCTAGCAAAACCGGGTCATTGCTAGAAACCAAAAATTCAGGTTTGGGTTCAGGGCCATCTCAAGTCACTGCTAAGGGTTTGTACACACCATGCAATATTTCTGCACGATTGACTGATAGTTCAGTGTATCGGTCAATTGGGTTGAAATAATCACATGGATTTTCGGCCATGTCTGACTGATGGTTCGTCCGAATCTGACAAAAGGATGATCGGACACGCTCTGTCGCGGTAAACTCTCAGCTGCGGCCAATATTGCCGAGACTGACTGTCCTTCCTTCTGGCCAACCGGTTGGAAGGGCCAAACGGTCAGTCAAGAGGAATCATTGCATGGTGTGTAGCTCAGATACCTAGTCCATATCTATCCAGACAATGTTGCCAGCCACTACCACTTCAATGAAAATGTTATCCTAGGAAAGGGAAAGGGAGAAGCCCCCTCTCGCCTCTCTGTGCTCATATGATACATAGAGGTAAATTGGGCATTAAATAAAATGCTAAATTCTGTCTTAAACATGCTGAGATCCTGGTTTCAGTTTCCATAGAGCTATGGTATGACATATTTCTTACTTTGAAAGGAACAGTCCCTTCTCACCTTGCAGACTGGCTTATGAAAGTGAAAAGGACCTTATGGTGGCCATTGACGCTACAATCTGATCACACAATCCGTGGATCATGCGATCGGATTGACCAACTGGTCCTGATAGGGAAAATTTTCGTTCAATCACCAGTCAAACACCTATTCAACTGCAATCGGAGCGTGTATGGCCACCGTTTTTTTCCCGATCTGTACAAAAACAAAATAGGATCTGACCTATGTGATCGTAAACAGAGATGGTATCTGCCCATGTCTCTTACATGCAGGGCGGTGGGGAGTTTGCCACTTTGTAATTTAATTCTGACCTAATTTGATTTTCTAGATTTTTTCCAGAAATGAAAGTCATTAGTACAGATGGTTGTTAATATTATTTCTGTTCTTTACCCCAAATGTTCTGTTCTACACCGAGTTCTCAGTGTAGAATCATAAGAAATCATTATTTATTCTCAGAATCCATCGGTTCCAATCCAAAACAGACACAGGAATATCTCAGAAGTCTAAGTAAAGTGCTTAGGATACAGATGTGATTAGGAAATATGTATATGTCGGCTATTTTAGTACATCTTAGTCAAAACATGTTTATGAACTGATTGCCTTGTGCTGTACTGTGACATAGAGATAACTACTGTCAGATTGGAACTTCAGTTTAAAGTTTACCAGCGTCTGTCAATGGGACGTGAGGATTTAGAAAAAGACTGAAAACACAATCAGAAGGTTAATAATATTTCTTCCTCACAAATCACACAACGTCCAGTTATTTTGGGAGTTCCGTCTATTTTTGGTTATTTGCGTTTGACTCTCTGAAAAGGTTTATGGGATTTCTATAGGTCCGACTTTTCTGTCCACTTTTCTGTCTGTAATGACACTTTCAGGGAGATTCAATAAAAGTTCTTATTGTTAAAAATGGTGCTAATTTTGCTTCAACCAATCAGATCTTATTTAACATTTGAATGCTAACACTTGATTGGTTGGGGCAAAATTAGCACCATAGCACCACGATAAGAACTTTCATTGAATCTCCCTGTTTATTTTTTAATGTAAATTGCATGAACGAGTTCCAACTATCAGGGAGATTCAATAAAAGTTCTTATCGTTTAAAATGGTGCTAATTTTGTGCCAACCAATCAGAACTTATGTAACATTTGAAAGCTAACATCTGATTGGTTGGGGCAAAATTAGCACTATTTTTAACGATCTTTTTAACGAACTTTTATTGAATAACCCCCTATGTGCGTTGCATTCTGAACCTTTAATCAACTGCGTGCACAGCTTTTGTTAAATGTGTGTCCATTCCTGTCTGCTTTGGGCTTAAATTCAAGTCTATGGTAATGCAGATAAAAACACAAATGCATTTTACCCACAGTATAAAATGCAGACAAATGTGGACAAGTAGACACAAATACAAACGAAAGTGTTATTTTCAAACTGATGCAGTGGGACCTTATGCTGTGTACACATCATGCAATTTTTCGGTCCAATCGACTGACCGGTCAATCGACCCTGAAAAATGAATTGACGACCATTAATTTGTCCGAATGGGTGACCTGACACATCCAAAAACGACAGCCGATCTTGTGGTTCTCTATGGACCGCACACTCAGTTGTGGTGAATTTTTAATGCGAACGGCAGTCCTTCGTCCTGGCCGACTAGTTAGATGTGCAGAACAGTCAGTCGGGGTATTGAATCGCGAGCGTTGGGTGCGCGGGTGATTTTTGCGTTACCCCGCACATCCGAAGCTGATATGGAGTATAATTAAACAGAAACAAATCCCTATTAAGGTCTATTATTGAAAAAGAACCCCCATGGTCCCCAGACCCAAAGTTTTGATCCTGAAAAAGTAATTGATCACAAACCTATGTTTGGATGATAAAATCTGTGCATTTACCTGGACACTTGTTGAAAGTCACCAGTCATCACAATAATACAAGTCTTGGGGGTCTTTATAGGGGAGATACAGAGGCTAGAGGATATAGAACAAGAAAATAGAATCTTTATAATGGAAAAGTTTTCCAACCAGTTTTTATTTCTTCTGCCCCGAACCAGTTCATATATTATCTACAGAGGATTTTTATAAACATCTGTTTGTACAAGGTCCAGTATTAGTCAGTGAAGCTTTCCATGCTACTGTATGTATAGATTTACTTTGTTTCCTTGCAAGTTTCACCGAGTCATGTGAGCCAGGTAACTAGTGATTATAACTTTCGTTTTATATGAATATAATTGGGTATCATTTCTATTATTTATAATATTTTATTATAAATATAATTGCAAGAGTATTTATAATTTCATTAATTATAAAAAATATTACCCCCCCCCCAAAAAAATGACATATTACATTGGCAGGGAGAGGGACCACGGTGATGTCTTTGATGACATCAGCAGGAGACTCGCATGGATTGGATAGCTCCACTAGGCATATGCCAAGGTCATTGGTTAAGCTTCTTTTCTATTTTAGCTGACCAACCATCAGCAACGATTCATCAGACAGATCATTTATTCTAATACCCCCCAACACACACACACCAAGTAACCCACTCTTACACATCCCCAGCCCCATCTCCAAGTCTCTTCTAATTGGCTTCAAGTCATTTTAACCTATTGTTTGGCTAGAGAGAGGTAATAATGGATAAATGTGTTATTGCCAAGTGGTTGACATATTTTGTGTACAAGGTGCAGCTGTAGCATCCTGGGAGCACAGGGGTTAATTGAATTCATTATCTGGTGACTGTCAACATTGATTTAACTGTTTTGTAACAAAAAAAAGGTAACAGTTTTACCAAAGAAAACAATGGGATGTGATCCATGAAGATTAATGGAAGGTTGGGTGGGGTGGGGGGGGGGGGGGGAGGGATATGAGATTGCTCATTTGGAATTAAGAAAAACATTTGAAGTTAAAAATGATGTGTCAGCTCACTGGGAATTTCAGAGGAACTCCTGCTGTAAGTGTCCTGGGATGGTATTTCCAATAAAGAGAGAGAGAGAGAAAAAAGAAGTTTGGGCCTTGGAGGTATTAATTACAGTTTTTGTTACAGCAAGAATGTGTGGAATTGCTAAAAACAGTGGCACGGACTAGTACAGGCTGCAAGAGAGAGAGAGAGAGAGAGAGAGAGAGGAGTCTGCTCAGTTTAAATGCTTATTATCATTACTGGTCCAGGCTCAAAATGAATTAGATTTCTATAACTGACACTCATAGCCCATCTAGAGTTAGGATATATAGCTATCAGCCTTCCAAACAAGGAATGTTGCAAATTACTGCTATTGATACATAAAGTAAAGTTGACCCAGGGAAATTTCCGATTGCCACTTGGAGTCAGGAAGGAATTTTTTCTCCTTCATAAATTTGGTGTTTTTTTTTTTGCCTTCCTCTGGGTCAACAGTTAGGCAGGAAATGAGGGTATTGCTAGATGGGTTGGACTGGATGGACATGTGTCTTTATTCAACCTCAAATACTATACTATACTAAAAATAATAGTTTTTGCTCCTTACTAGTTATTTTTAATGGGTCTTGTACTAGTTAGACTGGATACAAATGAGATGTAAATCCAGGGCACTTGTATGGAGACCACAGTTCCCTTTTAAGAATAAATAAGGAATTAAAGGAGAACTATAGTGCATATAAAGTTTTTTCAAAAACAGTTAAAATGAAAATTAAGGAGTGGCAGCATGAAGTAAACTGCTTCTGCCAGGCTTCCTGGGTGCTTCAGCACTATCTTTAATACAAACCTGGCAGATGAAAACTGAATCTGCTGTAGCTCCTCAACAAAACAATATTGGGAGGTAGGAATAATGAAGCCTACGTCCCTGCCCCAGGTACTTTTCATTTTGAAAAAATTTAATTTTGCATTATAGTTGCCCTTAAACAATTGCCTTTTTACCTAAAACGTAACATCTATACAAATCAAATTGATAATACAGCTAATAATAGACATTAAAGAAGAACAACATGGATACATTCCTACCCCCCTTCTTATGAAGAGTGACCTAAAACATGAAATCCTCACCCCTGTTAAGTAGACAAGATAGACTGGATACAAATGAGTTGTAAATCCAGGGCACTTGTATGGAGACCACAGTTCCCTTTCAAGAATAAATAAGGAATTAAAGGAGAACTATAGTGCATATAAAGTTTTTTCAAAAACAGTTAAAATGAAAAGTACCTGGGGCAGGGAGGTAGGTTTGGTACTTACTACCTTCCAATTTCAATTTTATAAGGAGTGGCAGCATGAAGTAAACTGCTTCTGCCAGGCTTCCTGGGTGCTTCAGCACTATCTTAAATACAGTGGAACCTGGCAGACAATTGCCTTTTTACCTAAAACGTAACATCTATACAAATCAAATTGATAATACAGCTAATAATAGACATTAAAGAAGAACAACATGGATACATTCCTACCCCCCCCATTCCTATGAAGCGTGACCTAAAACATGAAATCCTCACCCCTGTTAAGTAGACAAGATAGACAGAACTTATACCGAAGCTTGCAGTTCCTTCACTGGTCAGATGGGCCAAACCTATAAATGTGCCCTCCATAACGCCAAAAAGGGTGTCTTCCCAGAGACCCTGTCAACATCAGAAAAGTGGGCCATTTTGTCTATTCTCAGGGGTCAGGAGAATTTTAGGCCTTAGTACATGAAATTAAAGGAAGGGGGGGGGTATTTAACCCTATTGTTCTTCTTTATAATGTAGATATGCTCATATACGCATTCTAATTCTATATTTCTTAAACAGTGATAATCTCTACCAAATGACCTCACAGCTGGAATGTATGTCATGGAATCAGATGAATTTGGGATCTTCACTAAAAAGGTAAAACTATACATATGATGTTTTCATGTTTCTTTTGGTCGTGAGATTAATCAGACAAGAGGATTTGTAGACATGATTCAAGATTAGTTCATTGTTAGGTAAACTTCACAAAGGGCCCCTGGGAATATTTGGGTTAAAGGTTCTAATTCACTTGACCTTACCTTCTGACATCACGTTCTAGATCACAGGTTAACTCCCATTTCCAGTGACAATGATCCCATGTAGACTTTGTTTTTATTTGATTAGGAAGAGTTTAGGAAGTTCTTTTCCATGTTTAGATGTTGATGGGCAAACGTTAATCAAATCGATTTTAAAGTGAATTTTTACCAGTTGTTAAAATTTAAAAACCATCAGCGTTTATGTAACCCCATGACATAGATTGTCAAATTAGCAGTATATATATATATATATTTAGCAGTATGTATCTATATTAGCAGTGACAGTTTTAGCTCCCAACACTCCCTGTCCCAGCCCATTCATTCATAACATTGTGATATCAATATTGATCAGTATTTTTTAACCACATTGTTGCGCTGGAACTTGTAGTTCTCAAATATCTGGAGGGCCGCAAGAAAAATAGGGGGTCAGAAAAATATTTTAAGGACAAATAACCCACAGCTCTCAAAAGCAGTGTTAATAAACATCTACAATTCCTATACATAAAATAAAAAGATTTTATTACTAATAAGCTTATAAGCCAGTGATTCGGGGTGCAGGATTGCTACCTTATCTTCTGTTCCATTCTGGCTATATAAATTCAATCTGTTCGATCTTTGGTAACAGACTGACATCTACTCTTTCTCACCTAATATTGTATGTATGTTTCACACTGAATTCCTTCAAGACATCATACACATCATTAGTCATTTTAACAGGGCCACAGCCCAGACATTAGTTATCACTTCATCTGTTAAGTCTGGAGACCTCTGTACTAGTGATTAAGGCTGGGTACACACCAGAAGATATTTTTGGCCAACCAACAGATTCACACCACTTTCGGTCGGTCGGACGAAAATATCTCCTGGTGTGGGGTGGTTGGCCGCGACCGACCCCGATCGTCCATATCGGACGTGTTGGAAAATCCTGATCAATCGTGCGGTTCCCTATGGGACTGCATGGTCGATCATTCGCAAATTTGTCTGCGGCTGAATTCGTCACGACCCGACGGACATTTGTCCCAGCCGAACTCTCGCTTGGGACAAATGGTCCCTCCATGTGTACCCACCCTTAAAGATGTGAGTCAGCGTAGACGTGCATTGCACCATGGTCTTGCAGTACACGCAACAGGAATCAGTGGATTAACTAGGATTTACTGGGCCACCCTGGCAAAAGTATAATGGGGCTGCTTCATCTACAATGGTTTAAGAGAGATTAACTCTGAAGAATCACATTTAAATTGTCGAGGATCTAAATAAAGTTTTAGGGGATGATGCAATAATAGGTGCAGAAGTTTACGCATGCTATGTAATTTGTAGCAACCAATTAGATTGCATTATACCAATTAGATTGCATTATAGTGGGTTGCTGCAGTTTAGCGACATCTGATTGGTTGCACAAATTATCTGGTAGAGATCTGTGGAATTTATAAGAAATGACAAAATTAATTCATTTTCTGTGTCCAGAGTTTACCAGGCGGTCAGTGGAAGGAAGCGTTAGACCCAATCAAGCTTAACAAAAATAAAAGAGATGATCGATGGATCTGAAATAGGATGAAAGTCTAACCTCACCCCCCACCACCACTTTTTTTTAAAAACTGTTCTTTTTAGGCCAAATAAGCAAAATCTGTGGAAAATCAGTTCTAGACATAGCCTCATCTTTAATACCCAGAGCCAAAATATTTATCTGACTTCCTAAGCCGAGAGTTACAATGCACAGCCTAGGATGTCTAATATCAGTGGTCATAAACTTGACCTTCTTCTTATATATAGATTCCAAAAGATTTACATCTGCAAAATATATGGGCTGCTCCAGGAGATAACTCTCAATGCTCTCTGTTCTTTGGATGATTACGTTGTTTCTGCTATAAAAATCAGCCAGAATGATGATGTTGCGGGTTCAGTTCTAAGTGCACAACTGCCAGGGAATAATTTAATATTTTAATAGCCAGGAAGCTTAATATGAGACAGTAAAGGAGACATAGATGTGGAATAAAGCTCTACGTACTGCACATACTGTTCCATCTGAGGCCATTTTGTGGTCACATGGGTGGAGTCATCCGAGCGTGATTGGGCAAGATACCAGGGAAGCTCACATTCTACTCACGAAGCGAAAAAGAGAAAAAATCTAGATAAAGGGCAAATTAATAAACAAAGAGTAAGGGGAAAATTTGTAAATTAGTGAGAAAAAAAATAAAACAAAATGTTGAGTGGGCCTTTAAATTTTCCCATGGGCCCCTGGACTTGTATTTCCTGGTGGGAAACAAAATACAACTGAGGGTCGCACTCCAAAGCTTTAGCAAATTTTATTGTGAACCACACAACATCACATCACAACGTTTCGGGGGGATGCCCCCTTCTTCAGGTGATCACCTGAAGAAGGGGGCATCCCCCCGAAACGTTGTGATGTGATGTTGTGTGGTTCACAATAAAATTTGCTAAAGCTTTGGAGTGCGACCCTCAGTTGTATTTTGTTTCCTGCGGAGTCGACGGTTCCTAAGGGAAGAACCTATAGAGGTGTCTGCACCCATTGTTGGAGAGAGTGCACCTCCATCATTGTTAACTTTGCCATTTCCTGGTGGGCCCCAACACCCAAGTGTGACACTGCACCAGGTGGTTTGATTATGTTGGTTAGAGTGAGTGTGGTTGGATTCTCTGTTGGTACGTAGTAGGCGTTGGACACATTGGAGACAATACATAGCTATTTCGATTACATTACAACGAATGTATTTTTCAGTGAATTTATAGTAAAGGATGAACCATATCTTATGGGTAAATGTCAATATCCAGTCACCACAGTCAAGACTGGCCCTCAGGGGCCCTGCCTAAGTTGAACATTTATAGTTTCATCTGGTCCCTGCTGTATTGCATGTTGGCTGACCAGTGTAGAATGAATCTTACTAAGGGATGAATTGCAGTGTTCTTCTATTGATCTATGTTACGTTTATTTTGTTTGCAGCCATGGAGCGACTTATGAAAATGAAAGTCACACTTCTCCAATGCTTTATAGCTGTGGGGGCCAGTACAGGATACACACACACGGGGTGTTCAGAGGAATTCAGGTAAGGAATGAGTTAACTGTCAGTGATCTAAATGGTAATACAGCACATATGCCCAATATTCCAAATGGAAGGTGAGAAAACGTCGAACCGTGTTCTGATTGGTCCAGCATAATTCCTATTTAGCAGCCATATGCAATATGTATTCTTAACCGTTTAATAACTCAATCTGAAATGTGCATTTATTTAGAATTATTATAACAATTATTTATATCTATAGTGAATAATAATAAAAGGATAAGGATAAGTACGAGGACTCGTGGTCCTCAGAAGGAACTGCCTATAACACTCATGTTTGAATGAGTCATGTGACACTAGGACTTCAGTGAATGGAATGTGCTATGTGGCTGCAGTTTAGTTATGTTTATAGTAATGAGTGAATACGGTCTGTGATTCATTTCTAATTCCTGGTAGGACTTCTGTATCTGCACAGATGGTCATTAACTTAACACGTCAGAATTATTCACAATAGTCATGAAGGAGTTTTTTTTAAAAAAATAATCAGTGATGATTCATACACTGGACGTGACTGATGGATGGATAAGTAGAACGTTTACCGTCCGATATCCTTGGGAAAAGCACTGTGCACTGTTGATGTTTGTCTGTTTGTAGGGTGTCGGGCTCTTGTGTTGACGTTGGACACCATGCACATATGAAATGGAAATAGTGACAATTCTTTGATGTTTTTTTTCTCGTAGAAATTTTCGAATTCATTATTATTGAAATAGATAATGTGAACATTTATATGGTAACCTAAGGGGCTTAACTGCAGGGCCCCGGGCCCCCCATGAGATTGGAGGCTGGGCCCCTAACCCACCCCCCTCCCCAGACCATGATCAGGTCCATGATCACCTGTTTTAAAATAGCTGATCGCACATATGAAGGAAACATACGTGCAGTCAGCTGTTTAAATGACTGGACTCAAACTTCCGGTTCGGTTCTGGAAGTTCGTGTACGGTCTTTTAAACAGCTGATCGCGTGTATGTTTCCTTCATACACGTAATCAGCTGTTTAAAAACAGCTGCACATGGAGTTTGCGGCGGGCCCTCTTACCGTCCGGGCCCCCAGTGGCGGTAGTTACGCCACTGGGAAACTTCTGTACCTATCTATGTTATTGGAACATATGTAATGCACACGAGAAATCATGCACATATCATTACCCCACTTCCCCCCCTCACAGACAGTCATGGTATGGTTCCTCCTGGGTGAATGTACCGAGATCTTAGTGGTTTAATTAACGTCAAAGAAAAGATAAACATTCCTAGACCCCATACAATATTATATTATCTGTGCACTGGTGTACATTATAAACACACTGTAACAAACTCTAATAGAAGACGGAATTGTCCCTTCAGGGGCGTGTTTAGTTGGGGATTCCTGGTGCCTGGAATCCCCCCTTTCTGCCTGCTCAGTGCTGTCTGCTATTCTACTTCTACTGGTGTCCATAGACTGTTACATTGACTGTTACATTGTCAATTGAGCTGTGAGTGAGAAGCAGCATTTGGATGTTTCAAAAATGTATCCAGTCTGCCCTGTGATTGACAGCAGCATAACCAATTATAATTGATACAAAACTGTATCATTATTAACCCTGCAGCTGCTTAAGGTGATTGTTGAGACTGGGTTTATATACAGAACTTACTGTACCTACCCCACTGTGATTTAAGAGATCCTGGAGGTGGTAGCTGACTATTAACATTGTATTATATATATTATATATACACAGGAGTGATTGTTCCATATATTCCGTATACAGAATGATAGTTCAATGTGCCCATACATGATCTAATGTTATCAGCGCCCCCTACTGTAGTAAAGGGAACCGGAAATGGACATTTTCTGTCTTGTCCGATAGGTCCCAATACCGACAATATCCATCAAATTCTGTCAGATCCGTCGTCAGGGTCACAGCTCTGACTTTGAAGGACACTAATGATATTGAAGGGCAAATGTGAATTTCTCGGTAAAAGAGAACATTAGGCTGGGAACAAATGGCCAAATGGTCGCGGCAAATGTCTCCTATGGACCGCACAATCGGCGGTGATTTGCCAACATTGGTCGCTGCCGCCGCCGAAATCCCCTCATATTTTTTAGCCCAACCAACCGATATACATAAATATCAGCCGGTTGGGCCAAAAAATCTGCTTGTATGTACCCAGCCTTAATGAAGATACTTTAAGTGATATTTGGCTAACTGTGATGATAATTATGGCAAGTACAGAATATATAATATTATTATATGATCCATATATAATAGAATATATGGATGTATTTGGTCATGAACCTCCTTCTGGGGATGTTCCATTCAGGAATCCCCCCCTTGAAAATCCTGCGCTTGCCCCTTATAGTTAAAGTGTGTACCCTGCTTTAGTTTACCGTACATTACTGTCATCACATAAATGAATCGAATCATCAATGAATAAGCCAATCGAAAAGCCACACAAAAAAATGCCTTAAGGCAGTTTTGATTTAGTTTTTCTTTTAAAATGATTTGGTATTTTATCATAACTGCACCTAAAGGCAGTCTTATATAGACTATAATAGGCTTTAGCAGCTGTTTGTTACATGTGCTACAGTATATGATGGCAATGTGTAGGGAGAATCACCAGGGGGCGCTCTCTTAGCGGCAGGTAGATTGACCTTACAGTTAATCCCTTGTGGAGTTTGTATTGATCTTTTTTCATTTGTATTTACTGTTATCTTAGGACGTTAGGCGCGTACCTGGCATGACCCCTGCAATAGTCAGATCCTCCATAGAAGCCAATGAAAAGCGACCGTTCATGTGTGCCTACCCAGGATGCAACAAGAGATACTTTAAACTTTCCCATCTGCAGATGCACAGCAGGAAACACACAGGTAAACCTGCTGATATATACTGTGGTTCTATGTACAGAGATACATCACAGCCAACACTGGAAACTATTAATGGAACTGCGAACAGATAGAAGATGCTGCTCCCTAAAAAGTGTCCAGTACAAAACACGCTCCTTTCATGCAGCCAGATCAGAGAAAAGAAAACTGCTTCTGCCAGGCTTCCTAACCTGGCAGATGAAAACTGTATGTGTTGTAGCTCCTCAACAAAACAGTATTTGGAGGTAGGAATAATTAATCCTACTTCCCTGCCCCAGGTACTTTTCATTTTTAAAAAGTACATTTTTATAGTATAGTTGTCCTTTAATAGTCTTCACGGTTTCCTTTGTCCTGTTAGCACCAGCGGTCAATGTGCATGTTGTTTATTTATCTCTTTCTGTTTCATTTTTACACCTTAAGGGGAAAAGCCATACCAATGTGACTTCAAAGACTGCGAGCGGAGATTTTCTCGTTCCGACCAATTGAAAAGGCACCAGAGGAGACATACAGGTTGGTGAACTCAATATTTATCTACTGCAGTTGGATTACAGTGGAATTGACCCAAGTTTGGACAGAAGACATCACTGTTTAAACAGTATCTTTCACCCATAACATGGCTAGATAAACACCACACAATAATTGTGCCCAACCGGCCAACATTTCAGTGTTTCGACCTGGTCAAAATATTGCATGGTTTCTAATTTTGGCTGTGACTGAACACTGACTGTTCATTCATCTGGATTGGGTAAACACACAATCGGACGTGTCGGAAAACAACGGCCATTTGTTTGGTCCTCTATGGACCAGACGCTCGGGTGCGGCTAACTGATGGATGCGGCTGCTTTTGCTGCAACCGACAGTCCTTCCTCCTGGCTGACTGGTTGGAAGTGCCAAATGGTTGGTCAGGAGTAAGGATCACACAGTGTGTACCCAGCTTAAGCAAAGCTTTGCATTAGACCTGAAACGATCAGTTCAGGTTGGTGATATCGCTATCTTGAGACAAAAGAACATGATAAATGTACAGAGGCTTATTTAGAAGGTGGGGGAGGGACTATGTTTGCCTGGACTTACTGTTCTGATGGACCCTGTATGGACACATTGAAACACATTAGAAGCCTGTGTATTTCATTCAAGGGCACACAAAGTTCCTACTGGAATCTAAACAAGAGTCTAAAGCAGTGGTGGCAAACCTATGGCATGCTTGCCAGTGGTGGCACTCGGAGCCCTCTCTGTGGGCACTCATGCACAGCAGAGTTCACCAGAGTTTGTTACCAGAAAGCCAGAGAGAAAGTGTAGCGGCTGTCAGTAGCAGAGAGAGGTCACATGCTATAACATTCAGCTCTGCTTAAATCCCTGCTTTGGATCTCACACTCCTATCTAATAATGTAGGGTTAATGGTCACTGTTTTAGATCTCACACTCCTGTGTGGTAATGTAGGGTTAATGGTCACTGTTATAGATCTCAAACTCCTGTCTAATAATGTAGGGTTAATGGTCACTGTTTTAGATCTCAAACTCCTGTCTAATAATGTAGGGTTAATGGTCACTGTTATAGATCTCACACTCCTGTCTAATAATGTAGGGTTAATGGTCACTGTTTTAGATCTCAAACTCCTGTGTGGTAGTGTAGAGGTTAACAGTAATCTATAATGGATCCTATCTACTGTATTGGTCTGTGTCTATTTGAGTTGTTTCCTCTAAAGTAAAAACTCCATATTCAGGTAAAATGATCATGTTGGCACTATGCAATAAAAAGTGGGTTTTGGGTTGCAATTTGGGCACTCGGCCTCTAAAAGGTTCCCCATCACTTGTCTAAAGGTTCAAAAGAAAAATGTATTCATTGTGTTATTCATTCTGCTACACGAGTACAAGAAAATAAATATTATTCTACAACAACAACAATAATAATTATAATGGGAGAGTTTGTGGGTTTGAAATGCAGTTTGTAGTTAGGCTGCTTAGCAGGCAAACAAATAAACCAAGGACGTGAATATGACAAGTTCATGTTCCTACCCACAATTATAAGCAGATCCCAATCCCACCGTTACACAATCCAGAGTTAATCCTATACAGCCGAGCTATGGGATATGGGGTGTGTTCTACTCCAAGTGGTACCAATACACCAGCGGGGGGGGAAATTATTCAAACAAGGGGGCACTTGCTTTGAGAATGGGCTTGGGAAGTTTTGGCCTATACTAACATGGGGTTAATTTCACCTTTGTTGTCCAGGCATTAAACCTTTTCAATGTAAAACCTGCCAAAGAAAGTTCTCCAGGTCTGACCATCTGAAGACCCACACCAGGACTCATACAGGTAAAACAAGTGCGTAAACTTTTTTTCCTTCACATTTTATATTTTATTATGTTGCGAATGTATAAAGGTGCTAGAAATTCCCAGACATTATGTTACAACATTGTCTTACTAAGGGAATTGAATTATGTGATCACGTAAACACCATTACCAATGTAAATTAAGAAATGGTAACACATTTACCATGTTTCCCTCTATGTATTAGAATGCTTTGGTTTGGTCCAGCCACTATTGACTGGATGGCTGGGGCAAAATATTGTTGGGCCCTGTGAAAATCAATATTTCGGTGTGACTGTACGTGCAGTCCAGAAGACAGCATGATCTGCCAAGTAGGGCAACATGTCCATTTCGAACCTTCGATATGGCGAAGATTCGACCTACATTGGTCGGTGACAGTCAAAAAAGTATCACCGATATTTCGACCCAATCAACCGCAATGTGTACCCTGCCGCAGCTTTCTTTTGTATGGTGACATGATCAATGACACAAAAACTTTCCTCCTTGACTAGGTCACTGGGCCTTTAGAGCTCTATCACAGAAAGGCTGATAATACATATTATCTGCCTAAATGAAAGGTAAAATAGCAATGGTAACTTACTGTAAATGGCTCTGAGACCTCGGAAATGGATTGGGGAACCATTCTTTCTGAAGGAATCTGATTGTAACCAAAACTGATTGCAAAAGAATCTGATTGGTTAGTATACCAAGCAGATTCTTTTTGAATGAATCTGATTGTATCTAATCAGAATTGATTACAATCAGATTCTTTCAGAAAACAGAAAGAATCTGATTGTTTGTTCTTCAGACCATTTCCCAGGTCCCAGAGCCATTTACAGACAGATACAGTATAATTTTTTTTAAAAATTGAAAATTAAAATTTTGAATTTTCGAATATTTTTGAATGCGGCTTAAAAAAAATCTGCAAAGCAGAATTCCATAAGATCTGCAATTCGTGGACATCCGTCATTTAACCGGGTTCGGATCCGCGATCCAGTCCATCTCTATTAAGGGTATGCAGGAGAATATAATGGGAGATTAGTGATCATCAGATACCTTGTACCAAGGGCTGAAGTGAGCCTAAACAATGCAAAGCCAGTTTGCAGACAATGATGATGAACATTTTGTTAGGCTGTATAATGGGATTATATACACAGTCACTGACCAAAGAAAAAATACACCGCTGTGTAGAAGGTCTAGGATTTGTAATAATGTAGGTAATGGTCTAGGTGGTATTTATCTAATCATTATCCAGGGTTCTCACTGATCCAATCCTGATATCGTACGAATGTCGATTCGTGTATGGCCAATTGTTAGTCGGACCAAAGGAAAACTATTTATCAATCCAATACCGAGTGTACAATCGTGATTGGTGCATGTATGGGTCTCACATATAACCAATGGGATTAGAGCAGACTAAAACTGCATGAGCCAATAAGAGCCCAATGTTAATAGATGAAAACTGTGGCAATCATGTTGATTAAAGTTTTTATCTATACTCCACTGTTTCCTCCATGATAACTGAATATTTTTGTTGAACAGGTGAGAAGCCTTTTAGTTGCCGGTGGCCAAGTTGTCAAAAGAAGTTTGCCAGGTCAGATGAGTTGGTTCGCCACCATAACATGCACCAGAGGAACATGACTAAACTCCAGTTGGCCTTGTAAAGACCACAGAAAGGACAATTAGACTGACACATCTACTGTATTTTATGTGTTCCATTGTGTGACTGCTTGGAAAAGTCTATTAATGTTATTGGATGCTGTAATTAAGGATTCCAAGGTCACTTCATCTAATTTGCCTTTAATTTCTGAGCTTCTTCTGGCATTTATCCTGTTCACCGTAGGAGATCAAACCTGTACCGTGATCACAAAGTGATGGCATTATATCGGCACAAAAAACACCTTCCTAACAATTTTGGCATAAAAAACTACCAACAACATTTAACCATTTTTTTTTATTCAAAGCTTGGAGGAGATAATTGATTGGGTGATCCAAGCGCGTCATACATTAAACCTTGAGTTGCAGGACCGTTAAGAAAGTAAAATTTCGAAAAAGTAAAATAAAAGTCCCCAGGGCAGTTCTTTCTGTATTGCCGGGAGCGGCCATTTTTCTTTTAAAATCCAACTGCAGTCTGACAAGTAAATCTTCAGCTTTGGATGCAATGTACTTTGTGAGGCTTATTGTGTTTTTCATTGTAGTAATTTCTGTAACAGACATAATAATTCTTGTTTATAGAATGGATCCAGTTGCAGTACAATGTTAAAAGGGAAAGTTCAGTGGAAACTATTATTTTTAAAATTCTTAGTTTATATTACACATATCTAGTTATTCTACATAATTTCTTCCATTTTGAAAAATCAGTTGAATTTATACCCCTTGCTATTTCATAAACAGGTTCTGCAATGGTCCTTCTTCTTCCCAGTATGCACTCCTCCTTGGAATGTTCTTTAAGGTATTTTCTACGGATTGGCTGTTGGATGAGTCAAACATGCTCAGATCTCTACTGAGCAACTGAATCAAGCCAGGTTCTGGGTCAAGGGCAAGACCACAACGGTCTCTATTAGGGGTCCTGCAAACAGGAAGTCAGTATTTCGGAAGCATTTATTTATACACAAACAAAATGCTGAATGGGAAGATTAAGGTCATTAGGATCGAAAAATACTGCTCTTTTTTCTTAAAAGTAGGTATTTGCACTGAACTTTCCCTTTAAATTATATGTTTGCAGCATCTTCCAGTTTACTTCTAGATTCTACAGAACCTTTGCTGATCTCTCTCCTGGATTTCCAAAATAAGTTAAATGTATTAAAGGCAACTTAGTCTTAAAAATAGTCTTCCAACACTGTTAAAGGGCATGTGCACTCTAAAATAAAGTTTGCTTAAAAATGTTTTAACACCCCTCCCAAACCTAGGTATCTCTTTTTCCTTAATTTCCAAAGATTCCCCTGAAGGGACTTACCTGTCCGGGTCTTTTGCCGCTCCTCCTTCTCCTTACTGGGATACATTTTTTTGCGAATCTTGTACTCAAACATTCAGTTAGAGAACTGCCCTTAAGGCTAGGTCTCAGATTTAGCCTCTCATTTTAAAGGGAAAGTATAAGCAAAAGGGTTAATATCCCTCAAAGGCCCCTGTAATTTATAATGGGCTCTGTGTTTATAAATATGTATATGAGAATTGCTGTACTGCTTGGTTTATGAGAGGCAATTCTTTTGGACATCAATCGACTGCACATAGAAACTTGACAGGTAGAAAGCAATATGGCGGCACGCATTTCTCAAAGTGAAAGCTAAAACCTACTTAGAAATCCATTTGTCCCTTGCTACGTACACACATTTAGATCTCCCCTGGGTAAGATGGATATTCCTTTATCTATAGTTAGAATTTGTTATGGTGTATCATTTTGTATTTTAAAGGTAATTTTAAAATTATTAAGTGTATTGTTTTTTTCCCTCTTTTTGTAGATTTTTAAGTTATTTTAAAAGCTTGGTCAAGACAAAGCAATATGGAATCCCCTTGGACCGTATTTGCTTTGTACAAATTTGGTGCCAGAATGCTCATTATAATGCTGTTTGGTTCTGCAGTGACTCAGTGAGGGGATTATTAGTCATGGCTCCTTCCAGTAGTTTATATGTTACAATACCCACAATGCTCCAGGCCAGACCAATTACTTTTAGTTTTAAGGGTCACATAAGTCGAAATAAATATTTAGGAGCAGAAGTGTTTTCTGGCGATTTGCAAACACTGTATGTGCCGCGCTGGTATTGCGGACGAAATATGTAAATATGCTGCTTAAAACAATGTAATAAAAAATATGATTAAAGGGACTGTCCACTCCTCTACACACAAATCTTTACCAGCTACAAAACCCCCCAAAAGCAGGACCTTGTTATGTTTAAAATTACCAAATCGGCAAGTTATTATACTTACAAACGCCTCTCTCCGCTGCCGCTTCCGGGTTCCTCAGTCAGTCTCCAGTGTGGCTGCTGTGTTCTTTTTATGTTCTTGAGCAGCCGCAGTGGAGACTGCTCCGGGAATGGCAGTCTGTGATTGGCCGATGTCACTGTCATGGCTGACACTGACTGCTTTACCCAGAAGTGCAGAGCCGCGGCGGTGGAGCGAGGAGGAGCATGTAAGTATAATAACTGTGTCTGGGAGCCAAATTGGTAATTTTAAACTTAACGAAGTCCTGTTTTGGGGGGGTTTGTAGCAGGTAAAGATTTGTGTGGAGGGGTTGACATTCCCTTTAAGCAAGATACGTAACGGCTGGTCCATATTTTTTTTTGTTTGTTTTCAGATCATTTCTTAAAGGGCACGTCAACCTTTAAAACAAAAAACTGATGAGATTTCAATTATCTGGCCGCAACTCCAACTGTTATTTTTACCAATTTATTACATGTATTTGTAATCTGATATTTAAACATAAGTTTTTTTCCATTATGGAGAAGGTTTCTGCCTCCACCCTTGGCTCACAGAGGTTTTTTTAAGCTTGATTGTGTGCAGAGGAGGCAGCAGGTATAACAGCAGTCAATCATTGGCTGTGATTTCAGTTGTCACAGCCTTGATTGACTGCATGGAGGGAGGGGCCAGCTCACTCTGCCAGAATGGAGACAATAATTATACTTAAATATCTGGTTAGTAATGCATCTAAAAATGTGCTGAATAAATCATTTTGGGTCTGGGGCCGGTAATGGACATATGGACAGTTTTTTGTTTTATGGGTGAACATGCCCTTTAAAAACTGTTTCCAGTACGGTAATTATATCTCTGTAACACCTTAACTTGGTATTTGTAATTAACATTGTTTTTGACTTTTTTTGTGTGTGCTTGGCTGTATGTAAATAAAAATGTAATATAATTATAATATGGCATTGCCGTTAGAAATGTTCCCTGTTTTGTATGTAAAAGTAAGCTTAACTCATCCAGCTTTAATAAAAGCTTCTGACATTGACACCTGTGTCTTTCTTGATTCAAAATCTGCAGATTTACATACAGAATTAAAAACAAAAAAGCTGGAGAAAAAAATCTCAGCAAGTTTATGTCTAAAAACTGTAACTCAAAGGAAAACTAAATCTACAATTTAAATTACTCTCAAGTAAATGAATAATTCCTAACTAGAAGATAGCTGTAACTCTTACATGGTAATTGGTTTTCTGACTGCCCAGTCTTTATTACAGAAACACCATAGGGAGCTCAGCTAGAAGTTTGTAGAGACTTTACAGAGCATGTGCAACAACTTATCTGGGCCAATGGTACACTCTGTAAAGGCCAGAAACCTGCAGAATTGAACAGATGATTTTCTCCAAATTGTTGCTCATTTCAAAGGCGAGAGATACATCAATCTGTTATTTAGCAATTATTGAATTCACACACAGCTGTTTATACTCTAGCTTTAGCTCTCCTTTAAACTAGATTTGAATATAATGCAATAGTTGCAGCACAAGTATTATTGTTATAATATATAAATAATAATATATTAATAGACATCCCAGGCCGTTGCAGGCCTATAATAATAAAGACATCGTAGAACTTATTTCACAATTGCCTTCGTTTAGCAGTTATCACAATCATCTTGCATGCTTAGCAAACTGCAATATCTGGCTAATTGTGGAGACAATAAACACAAAAATGTATTATGTGCAGTATTAGGCTTCTGTACATATGTTACACAAGGCCATTAACAGACTGTTAATGTTTTGAATCTTAAAGGGCAACTAAAGGCACCCAACCCTTCTGAGTCTTTACAAATACTAAGGGTAAGCCACTAAAAGGTAAT
Organism: Hymenochirus boettgeri; assembly: GCA_019447015.1. Taxonomy (NCBI): domain Eukaryota; kingdom Metazoa; phylum Chordata; class Amphibia; order Anura; family Pipidae; genus Hymenochirus; species Hymenochirus boettgeri. Next base: position 322,196,090 of record CM033469.1, read on the forward strand.
TATACTTCTAATTTAACAGACAAAAGCTACTTATAAAACATGGAGCTGTATTTTCATAGGAGGTCAATAGGTTATGATTCTATAGAAATTAATGCAATTTCTGTCTTTTGAATAAACAGACCTAGAACGTGCATCTCCAGTCTCCAAGCCAATATTTATCAATAGAAACATCAAAAGGAAAGTAGAGACCAGAGAGTCCTCTTGTATCAGCAGAGGAGAGGACTTTTCATTCTTGGAACAGACCTCTATGGTATGATGTGTTTATCATATGGTAGACAGACAAACTTGACTAAGTAAGGGCCCATTCACACTAGGAACGGCCAAAAATGCAACTTAAAAACTTAGCACGTTTAGTGACGTTTTAACACGTTTTTGTATCTGTTGCTGACCATTTGCGTTATTCTCCATTTTTCTGCGTTTCTGTCCGTTACATTTTTAACGCATTTTTGATTACATTTTTCGAATTTAAGGGGACCAAATAACACTTGTCACTTCCTTGGAGTGTGGCAATTTCAGGAGATTTTGGAGAGAGAGGTAGCAGATAATGTTGTGGAGAGAGATCTTGCGATTTTCTGGTGATTTTGGTTTTCTTCAACGCATTTCCTATAGCCTGCCGACTGGAAATGACATCACAGGAACCCAGGGGTGAGGACAGTGAGGTTTAGGTCCTCACCCTGGGTACTACGGATGGCAGGATCATAGAGTAGGTGAGTATAATTGTCCTTTAGGGCTAAGCCACACTAGCGTGGTTTTTGTGTGTTTGCGCTCGCATTTGCACATGCGATTACACATGCAATTTTTTTCTAACAATTCAATCGTGGCAATGCACCAAAATCCTGTGATTTCGGGGGCGTTGCGACAGCACATCCATTTGCGATATGCAATCACGCGATCAGCATTTTTATGTGCAATTGCATGCGATTTCCTATCTCAAAAGGAGAAATCACAAGCGCAAACACACAGAGATCGCATGTAAATTGCACGGGCAACCGGGTGCGTTTGTGTGAGCGCTTTCGGTGCGATGCAGTGTGGCCATGCCCTTAAAGGGACAGAAATATTCTACACCATGACCCTCTTAAAGTGGCCATACACATGCGACCCCTATCACGTTGGTATCTGTCAGCACACATCCGGGGGTGGCGAACACACAAACCCAACCAATCGCCCATATGCAGTATGGGGATCGGTTGCCCATGTGCCTATACATGGGTTAATAGTATCAGCTCCCTTTCCTTAAAGGGAACCGGTACTGGCCGATGGAAATTTTCCTTCTATCCCAACCAACCATAATGCAGAGTACGGTCATTTGTCAGCATTGCGGTCGTTTGGTTTTAGCCCATACAAACTGCCATTACTGGGTATATCCTATTGGTCCCTGATGGGAGTTACCCATTATGGGTTATGTGTATGGCCATCTTTAATCTAGGATAGATTTATGCTGGCCATATACTATAAAGACATTCGATAGATTTGATGTTTATGTTTTACATAGTAACATAGTAACATAGTAATTAAGGTTGAATAAAGACATTCGTCCATCAAGTCCAACCTATTCACTTTTTTTTTTTTTTTTTATTTATTTATTTTTTTTTAACCCTACCTAACAGTTGATCCAGAGGAAGGCAAAAAACCCCAGCTAAAAAAGGGGGGAAAAAATTCCTTCCTGACTCCAAACGGCAATCGGAAAGTATCCCTGGATCAACCAGATCTATATGCATTAATACCAGTAATTCTCAATATTTTTTAGTTTTAGAAACTTATCCAGGCCTTTTTTAAAGTTATTCAATGAACTTGCCATTACCACCTCTGCTGGAAGACAGTTCCACAGTTTCACCGTTCTCACTGTAAAGAAACCTCTCCTAACTTGAAGATGAAACTTCTTTTCTTCCAACCTTAAAGGATGTCCACGAGTCCTCTGATATGACCTATTAGTGAACAATGCACCAGAGAGTTCACTGTATGGGCCATTAATATATTTGTATAAGGTTATCATGTCCCCACGCAACCGCCGCTTCTCCAATGTAAACAGCCCTAACTTGTCTAATCTGCCTGCATATTCAAGCCCCTCCATTCCCCTTATTAATTTAGTTGCCCTTCTCTGAACTGCCTCAATTTCCAAGATGTCCCTTTTGTATATGGGATTCCAAAACTGCACCGCATATTCCAAATGTGGCCTTACCAGTGCCTTGTAAAGAGGGAGAATAATATTTTTCTCTCTTGATTCCATTCCCCTCTTTATACAAGACAATATCTTGCTAGCTCTAGCTGTTGCTACCTGGCATTGTTTGCTACAGCTAAGTCTGTTATCTACCAGAACCCCCAAATCTTTTTCCATTTCAGATGCACTTAACACAGAGTTATTTATGGTGTAGGTGGCACAGGGATTATTAAATCCCAAATGCATCACCTTACATTTATCAACATTGAATCTCATCTGCCATTCTGCTGCCCATTTTGATAATCTATCTAGGTCTGCTTGCAGCACTTGCACATCATTGGAAGTTTCCAAAGCTCTGCATAGTTTAGTGTCATCAGCAAACACAGAGACCTTGCTCTCAATGCCCCCTTCTAAGTCATTTATAAACAGATTAAACAGAAGCGGCCCCAGTACAGAACCCTGAGGAACTCCGCTTAGAACTTTAGCCCACATAGATGTAGCTCCATTAACCACCACTCTCTGTTTGCGGTCCAATAACCAGTTCTCTATCCATGAACAAATGTTTTCTTCAAGGCCAACAGTCCTCAGTTTATACATTAGTCGCCTATGTGGCACAGTATCAAAGGCTTTTGCAAAATCCAAATATACCACATCCACAGCTGTGCCTGAATCTAACTTCTTACTCACTTCTTCATAAAAACCAATTAAATTTGTCTGGCATGATCTATTTCTCATAAATCCATGCTGACTACTACTAATAAGATGATCTCTGGAGACAAAGTCAAGGATATGATCCCTTAACAAAGTTTCCATCACCTTCCCTACCACTGATGTTAGGCTTACAGGTCTATAGTTACCAGGCTGTGAACGACTACCTTTTTTGAATATTGGTATTACATTGGCTTTTTTCCAATCCAGCGGCACATCCCCAGACAAAAGCGAATCTGAAAAGATGAGACACAGTGGTCTTGCTAGAACTGAACTAAGCTCTTTTAAAATCCTAGGATGCAATCCATCTGGTCCTGGCGCTTTATTGATATTAACTTTGTCTAATTGATTCCGTACCATATCCTCTGTTATCCAATGTGAAAACTCTTCATTTCCTCCCTGCACATTGTTACAATCCCTACTGTAAGGATTCTCAACAGTAAAAACCGATGTAAAAAAACGGTTTAGCAGATTAGCCTTTTCGGCATCCTCTACAACCACCTCAGCTCCATTATTTAATGGTCCCACATTCTCAGTCCTCATTTTTTTACCATTTATATACTTAAAAAACATCTTGGGGTTGGACTTGCTTTGTTCGGCAATCCGTATTTCATTTTCTATTTTAGCTAGTTTAATTGCTTTCTTGCACTCTTTATTACAACTTTTGAAGTCCCTGTAAGCCTGTTCTGTGCCTTCTGCTTTCAAAATTTTTTTTGACCACGAGTCCTTACCTTCCAACATTCCGTGATGTTCCCACCTGACCCAGACCATAATCCCAGTGCGGGTCCTTCTAGCTGGTTCACAGGTGTGTATAAAGGCTGGAATTTCCCATTCCACACTATGGGGAGCCAATAGGCTACTGTGAATAAACCCTTAGATCTTATTACAGAAAAGAAAATTGAAATTAAAGTGATGCCTTTTAACATCTAATCAACATGATTGAAATAGAAATTTTTGAAATAGCTCAGTTCCTACGCGCTTCAAATGTTGCATTTTTATTTATTCAAGTTGTCCAATGGTAATATGTCTTGGTTAATATAAATGGCCGCCATAGTACAATTCTTTACTGCTGAAATAAATTGAGGCTTTACAATTACCTGTCTACAACAAATGAATCATTTACATCAAAATCCTTCATTTTGCTTGAATCAATGAAAAAAAAGAAAATCAAACAACTTTATGTTTTAGTTGTTAAGGGGAAGTTCAGCACAAATACATATGCTTTTCAGAAAAAAGAGCAGTATTTTTTCATCCCAATGACCTTAATCTGCCCATTCAGCATTTTGTCTGTGTATAAATAAATGCAACCGAAATACTGACTTCCTGTTTGCAGGACCCCTAGTAGAGACCGTTATGGTCTTGCCCTTGACCCAGCACCTGGGTGGATTCAGTTGCTCAGTAGAGATCTGAGCATGTTTGACCCATCCAACAGCCAATCAGTAGAAATGACTGTTAGGAACATTCCAAGGATGTGCTGCATCCTGGGAAGAAGAAGGACCTTCAACAGCAGGGAATAGCAAAGGGTATAAAATCAAAAGATTATTCAAAATGGGAGAGAATATGTAGAATAACTAAGAAAGCATTACACAAACTAACAATTTAACAAATATTTATCATTTCCACTGAACTGTCCCTTTAAGGATCCACTGACAAAAATCTTCCAGCAGTTACAATACAAAAAAACCCACTATTAATTTAAATCATGGCAATTTACAACAAACATAAATATTTGGCTTTTAATTATCTTGCTTTAGTGTTGCTGCAATTACAAAGATGACAAAATTAGCTTTAGTATCTAAAATGAAAAAGTAGTGGAACAGGTAGAAACTTAACAACTTTAGACTGTAGAATTCCCCAGACAAAGACGAGATATCTCTGTAATGTCAAACACTGCTCAAGCTGTCGAATTGCGTTAATATCAACAGATTTATCTAGACTCCAGTGTTTTAGAAGAATTCATTAAGGCAATATGTGATACTGAAACAGAAGGCTTGCTCTCCCTCAGACTAGCAATGGGGAAACAAGAGTCCCAGCTGAACTTTTATGACTGATAAAGACAGTGTGTGCTGGCAGATTCATTTTTTAACTGGGCCATCTGTATCCAGTCAAGGATAACTCTAGTTTCTGCAGAGCCATTTATCACCATCCACTGCAACTCAACTTTCTCTTGATGCTTCATGTTAGGATGACCAGAGTTAATATAGTCTTCTGGAGTCAGAGGTCAAGACTGGTTTAGACAAAGCCATGTCATGATAATATACAGAAGCATTGAAGTTTTTTTCTCGAGTTGTATGTTTACGAGACTTGGTACCTTGGTTCATTGTTATCTGGGTTTGCTATAAATTATTTAGTTCACTTGTAGCATGGCTATAAATCTTGACATCAGTTGGGTTTTCTCGCATTGGCTTTCAAGACTTCCTTTTAATTTTATCACCTATAGGTGGGTGGCACATTTGAAGAATGAAATATTGTCTGCATTCTTTTTTTTATTCTTCTTCTGGCTACGTATTTTACTTTTATTTATTTACACTTTGTCTAGACTGCATTGGTTTACTGAGGTTAAGGGTTATTCTCAAATGTTCTCGAAGAAGATGCCCTAACTGGTGACTCCAATGCCGCGCTTGTATAAATAGTTTTAATATATATTTATACTGGACAGTGATAAAATGATGGATATGCGGGATGATTGGAAATTAGAATTTTTTACACAGGTTGGTCCCTTCAGTTTGGTTATTCATGTTATTTGTAAGATAATCTTGCTTTTCAGGACACACGTACCGCTATATCATGCCACAGTAGCAGATATTTTGTGCCGACTGATATTTCTGTATTATGGTTAGTTGGCATGAAATTATGTATTTTTAGGGCTGCCACCAACCAATGTTGGTCGTTCCATTTTGTCCAAATTGTTTTGAGGCCAATTCTGAGGTCTTCTATGGCTCACACAATTGTACGAGATCTGCCCACGTGTACCTAGCCTAAAAAAAAATAATTACAGAGAAGCCACCTCTTTTTCAAGCAGGCTGATATGATTCTTCTGGCACTTGAGTGTGAGGGACCAGAGGTCGAGAGTGGAGAGGATGGAGGCGGAGAGACGGAGCATGGACCTTCCTAGGATGGGTTTTCAGCCCTGGCTGCAGGAGGATTTTGCCAATACAGTCAAGACAATCCTGTGACAATAGGGACACCTGGCAACCCTGGGCCCAGTAAACGTCAGGAGGGCTAGATATAGTATTAAAGTCCATACAATACAAGTATACCGAACAAGTTGCCTCTAAGGATAGCACTGCCTAGGGCACTATTTAATATTAATCCATATCTGGTAGGCTCTGTAACAATGCACAATACTGGGGCTGTTACCAGTGGCGTAACTATTGCCCCCTGATCGCGTACACCTTTACTTACATAAGTGCGATTTAAAAACAGTTCATGGCAGTACCAGGCCTGCTGATGGGAAGAGTAGGGGATGTGACAGAGGCTGGCAGGAAACTTGCAGGGGGGCTTTGCAGTTTCTCCACTGACTGTAATCTGCACTAAGGAAGGAGTTAAGACTGAAAACCTTGTGCTGGCCATACAAGAAGAAGCAGTTTACGCACATTCCCAGTCAATCCCGTCAGTCGAAACAATAATTTTGGTAACAAACTTTCTACATAAGCATTGGAAACGGTTAACAGGGAGATTCAATAAAAGTTCTTATTATTCAAAATGGTGGTAATTTAGCCCCAACCAATCAGATGATAGCTTTTAAATGTTAAATAATATCTGAATGGCTGAGGCAAAATTAGCACCATTTTAAACAAACTTTTATTGAATCTCCCTGTAAATTTCGCCCACGATTGTAGGGAATATGGCAGTAACAAAGGTTCTCCCTATACTTTATATAATACCTTATATAACGAGAACGTGCAAGACTGTGCGTACTCCCATCTGTCAAAGATGACAGACAGAATCTTGATTGAAATTACACCTTGAACGCTGAGCGGTATAAATGTATGGGCACCTTAGGACTGTTAGTAATTGTTATTTTCAGGGGTGGGGTATTACCCATTAAGGTAGAAATTTGGAAATCATTTCTATTGAAGATTATTATTACAATATGACTTAGTGCTTGGTCAACATTAAGTACCAGTTTATGTTGAGAATGATAGAAATCGAGTTTTATTCATTATATTTGATGCTTTGTATGTAAAAATGTTTTTTTTATAGGCAGAGAACAATTGGAAGTTTGCGGTCTAGTGACCAATTCTCATTTAATTTATTTTTGGCAGAGGTTAAAGCCATCTCTATCATTTCCGTGAGTCATTGCCGATGTAATATTTACTGGCAGAAACGGACAACTGATAAGAAAATCACATGGAATGGAACCTACAGAGAAACGTTACTTTAAAGGACCCCCCTACCATTAAAGGGATCATTATCTCTACAGAATAGACTTACCCCGCCTACCATTAAAGGGATCATTATTTCTACAGAATAGACTAACCCTGCCTACCAATAAAGGGTTCATTATTTCTACAAAATAGACAAACCCCGCCTACCAGTAAAGGGTTTGTTATTTTTACAGAATAGACAAACCCCGCCTACCATTAAAGGGATCATTATTTCTACAGAATAGACTTACCCCGCCTACCATTAAAGGGTTCATTATTTATACAGAATAGACTAACCCTGCCTACCAATAAATGGTTCATTATTTCTACAGAATAGACAAACCCCGTCTACCAATAAAGGGTTCATTATTTTTACTGAATAGACAAACCCCGCCTACCATTAAAGTGATAATTATTTCTACAGAATAGATTTACCCCGCCTACCATTAATGGGTTCATTATTTCTACAGAATAGACTAACCCCACCTACCAATAAAGGGTTCATTATTTTTACAGAATAGACTAACCCCACCTACCAATAAAGGGTTCATTATTTTTACAGAATAGACTTACCCCGCCTACCATTAATGGGTTCATTATTTCTACAGAATAGACTAACCCCTCCTACCAATAAAGGGTTCATTATTTTTTGGGTAAAACCACAACGACTGTGAGGGATCGCCTAGCTAATCATAGACAGGCGATCAGAGTAGCATTAGAGGGGACTAAGGGCACCAAATTGAATGCCACCGGAGGGGTCTCTGACAAGTTTGGGGAACAGTCGGTAGCAAGGCACTTTAGACAAGAGGGGCACACACTGGCCACCCTCAAATGGATGGCAATAGACTTTGAGCCACAGAGGGAAGGGGTGGATAGAAAAAAGAGCCCTGCTAAGAAGAGAGGCCAGATGGATTAGGAGGTTGGGCACACTAGCGCCCCGGGGACTGAACGAACAGTATACGCTATCATGTTTTTTATAGAAAGGATTGGGCCCTAGGGGTCAGTGGGTTTCTCCCAGTAAGTGTGGAGAGGACGGTTCTCTCGATCTTGTGTACTCCAGACAGGTTTAACCTTACATTCTGTTGGATCATTAGAGAATACGGAATAACACTTATCTGTTCCACCACAGTATACCGACTAGATGTCGGTTGGATTAGTAGGAATATAGGATATTTTAACATTGTCCATTTGTATTGAGAAATTTATAAGTTTTATATAGTACTATATATTTTTAGTCACAGTATGTATAAGATCGATCATTGGAGAGACATCCCAATTTCACAGTCTCAGACTCCCTCAGTGTGTGAGGGAGACAGGAAGTCCCTCCACCTCTCTGCTGTGTGAAGTCCTGACAGAGTAGGTAAGGGAATCTACACTGAATCCAAGTCCAAGTTTTTTTTAGCTTAAAACAAGGTTTAGTAAGAAATATAAGCAGTTTTTTTTACGTAATTTAATGTTCTGTTACATCTGAGATACAAGATTTTAGGATCCAACCTCACCAGGGAGCCCCATGTGGTCACAAACGATTTTAATCAGTGGGCTCCAAATGCCCTGGAGTCTGGAGCAGTTCCATATCTTATGGCATAAAATACTGGGGGATAAGTGACATTTAGGGCACAGTAGGCTACAGTGAAAGTTGTCGCAGAGTCATATGTGTCCTATATAGTATGTAAAGTGTTACCCTGTCTGACACTTTTGGACATATTTATAAATTAAACATCGTTAATTTTATGACTGCGATCGTAAAATTATGGACGCAATTGTACAATTACATAATTCATCACCACATGGTATTGTACAGCGTAACGGTCTTAAACGTGCAACCGCAGCCGTAAGTGTGCGGAGGTACTAATTATCTTACAATTACCTGCAGTATCAGAGGTTTCTGATACCATGGGTTAATAAATATGGACTTTGGGGTGATGCTAATTTATGGGCTATTCATTCTCCTTACCACTCTTCCCCATCCATTAGTACCAATTCCTGTTGAAGGGTATCTGTACAGAAAAAAGAAAGACTTCAGGGCATTTAGCTGTATAATTGCGAGTGAGGTGGGAGATTGTACTCCTTAGCTTTCTCCTGCTCCCCCATGTGCACACTCATGGTAGGATGGCAGGAATAGGGAAGTGTCGCAGACTTGGGAAAGGGCGTCCTGTCACGAGTCAAGTTTAACGCTAAATATCCTAGACAAGTAACGGAGATCGGAGTACCGTCTCCTACCTCACAGATAATCATACTGGCAAATGCCCTGAAGTCTTTTTTTTTTTTAGTACAGATACCCTTTTCTTCTTTTTTAATTATATTTTCATTTTTAACTTTATATAAAACCATCACTGGCTGTTACATCTTTTCAGCTTAATGCCTTTGCACAAGAATGTTTTCCTAGGTACAGCATGCTCTTAATGATACTTTCCTTCACAGTTAAACAATATTTCATTGACTAATGAAGTTTCCAAACTGACAAAATTACTGAAATCCCTGCTGTTCCCTAAAGAGCAGGCTTCTGTTCATAAAACTCAAACTGCTTTTTTGCCTTCAGATAACTAACTTTCTTCAAATTATATCATTGTTTGATCCTCGCATCTTGAAAGTCCAGTTTGGTTTGCTGTTGCTCACTGTCTTTAGTGTAAAAATGTTTTTCTCGCTCCTTTCCAAACCTTAGTTATCCAAAGCATGTATTTCTTTAAATCAACCACTATATTGTTACTGTTCGATCTTAAGCAAATTTCATCTTACAAACTGCTTAAGATGTAGATATGCTCAAAGAAATGCAATTTATTTTAGCCATTTTGACACAGTGCTATCCACTCACAAGAATATAGGTCCAAAATTGCAGCTAATTCCAAACATTTGACATACTTAGGCTTGCCATACATTGATTAAACTTTTTATTGATTTCGATCTTTAAGTTGATTGGAAAAGTTGGTACATTTTCTGACCTGCAGCTACTTAATGTTCTCTGATCACCAGCACTTCAGCTGGTTGCCAAATACCTAGCTTCATGTTGGTCACCAACCCACAACTGCTATATTTATCACTTCAATTGAAGTGATGTGTAAGGTTGACATCTTGTGCCCCTGTTGCCTCCTCTGTGCATGTGAAAGTTAAAAAAAACATATTACATGGGAAGAAGGGGTATATATCAGACAGTGCTGGTGAGAACAATAGACATTACATCTCTGCAAACATCTTGTTGGTAATTTATCTGTTGAAGTGCTAAAGATAGTGGTTGGGGCTTGTTTTTTAACAGGTTCACAAGCTGGTTAATACCTCACAGAGCAGTATTGGAGATTGGTTTGGTAACAACTGTCAGCCATTGGTTGTGTAGTTACCACCATGGCCTTGACTGACTTGCTGGTGGTGGGAGATCACTCTTTGTAAGTAAGTGTAGGAGCATGGGAGGGAAATGTAATTATTGCAAAACTTGGTTTTTAGGGTGGTCCTACATTTAAATCTACATTTTAATTTTTGGGGTAGATTTGCCAATTAATTTAAACTAAAAACAAAAAACTGAAAACCATTTTACAAAAATATTTTGCCAAATGAAAATGTTTTAAGAACCACTAAAACCAATATTTTTATATTCATTAAAGGCATTCCGTAAGTATTGTGCTTTTTGTGGATTTATTTTTTTAAAACTTTTGTCCACCGTTGCATATATATTGATAGTTAAAAAGGGTCATGCACAGATGACATTTTGCAAAAAATGTTTTTGCACAATTATTTGAATGATTGCTCCCAGATTTTAATCGGTTCCTATACAGGACATGTACTTTATGGAAAAACTGTTTCAAAAAAGAGCATTATCTATATAGCTTTATATCTAGTTTTAAGAGCAACATTCATATTCTTAAAATGGTAATTTTGTGTGCAATTAATAATTAATACCATTAAGAGCCAGGTTTTTAGGTTAATTTGCTCTTTTGGGAGTCTGCATTTGTTAACAATAATACTTGGTAATAAACTTTCCCACACAGACTGCTGGTAGATGTTTTACAACAGTCAAAGTTTTTTTTTTTTTGTGTGTGAATTTTATGAAGACATCAGTTTCCTGTCCTCCAGAGGAAGCTTTCTGTCTTTTTGACATATTTTGCAAACACACAATTCACCCATAGCAGGTCTGCAATTTTCAGAAAATGCAGTACCGTCCTCTAACCTTCAGGTGTTAAAAGTAGTATGTCAGTCTGATATGTGCCATTTTATAATGTAAACTATATAAAATAGAGCTTTGTGCCCTCAACACAGTATAGAGTGCAACTAAAAAACAACAGGGAGAATTCTGTATTGTAAACATAACTGCAGAACCAACACAATCCAATGATAGGAGTATTGCAGTTATTTTATGGGGGTTATGCCATTTCCTGATGTTTTTTGCAAATAGCACATGCGTTACAACAATAGAATGGAGTACAAGGTAGGAGCCCTCCAATAGCATTGACATTGCAAATCAGAAGTGAGATCTAAGCGAAATTGTGCAATTGGGACCTAGCCCTATACCTGGTTGCTTGGCTTTTAAAATAAATGACCTTGGCTTCGCTATAGATTTGTGGACCTGAAGTTTGTATGTGACAGACTTTGATGGCCAATATCATGCAGTGCATCATCTTCCTAGACAGAAGTTCATTGTTTTTTTTCCCCAAAAGCAGACACAATCTTTATATAGCTTTATACATTCAAGTATTGGCAGTGATGAAATGCCTTGTATGTTTTCTTTCAATAAACATGGAAAATACATTAGTATATTAAAATGCAGGGTCTGAGTCAGGGGGGGAAGGATTTTTGGACATACGCCATAGCCCTTTTGTAACATTTAATTTTATGAAGAAAAGTAGAGTGAGCATTTATCTAGAATTTCGTAAATATTTACAAACGTTGTTAGTTGTATTATGGTAAGTACCGCATAAATGGTTACAACAAAATATAGACAACTTACAAGGAGATATTATATCGCCCATGAATTCTCCCACGATGCAGTTATCATTTATAGTCGGTACTGCATCGCTGGCACAGGTCAGGAATGTAGCATGTTCTTTATGCACCCATTGAATCGACGCCCAGTGCTGTTTTCTAAAAAGTACCAGAAACCACGCAAACCCCACAAAACTACTAGGAAACCCACACTAATCTGATATTACATTTTTGCCGATAGTATCTTGTTTACATCTCCATGTAAAGATAGATTTCTAAATTGCATGTGGTAAAAAAACTTACCTTCCTGAGGTCCCACTCTGGGCCTTTATTTCGAAAGTGACCTTTCTTTAAATAAAAAAAAAAATGAAAGGTGTTTGATTTTCACACTGTACTTTTCAACCTTCACAAATATTCCAAGACCTAACATTGATTGCAATGTAAATATGCTGTTTACATTTTGTCCTACTTAAACGTAAGCAGGTAGATAGCATTGCTTGTCTGAAATACACAAGAATAGTCTCTTGTGTACTGTACTCTGATGTCTAATATTCAACTGTCCTTGAGAGATTGTTTCTATGTAGGAGCATAAATGTTTTTTTTTCCTGAATATTTGCTTGTGGTAAGAAGCAAATGTTTTATTGAAATTTGAATTGTGCAAGTGGCATCTGTAGTATGCAAATCTAAATGAATGAAACCTCAACATGTTAATACAAATACATTTCAGACATCCCATACTGCCAAACGTGGCTTCTGAGCAGGGTGGGGGGATGGGGTGTGGCGGGGCGACATCACCTGGGGGGTGAGATGGAGGGTAGAGCATGGCATGGCGTTTGGTGGGATACCAAACATTTACCTTGCATTAGTATACTATTTTTCTAAACTTTTCATTCTTGGAAATGTTCAAAGCAGCCTAATTGTATATTTATGGTGTTTTCTATTTGCAAACTTTTTATGTCTGTAGTCATGTTATTATTTTGTTTGCCTTGAAATGCCCCATAAAGAGCATGACCACCACCACACAACTGTGACTGATGGCTGTTACCTAGAAAAACTGGAAAGAAGACAGGAGCTGCCTGCAATAGTCACGAATGATTCCTCTCTTCGTGGACATTAAAGGGAGGGATACATATTGCAGTCTTCAGGCAAAATTTGTGGCAAAACTTGTGTTTGTGGGCAGAGATGAATTGATACCATGTGAGGCCCTAGGCAGGGCCATCATTAAGGGCCCCTTTTTTGTTAAATATATTGTATAGAATATAATATTGTTACTGCTTTTGAAGCTGGGCCCCCAGAAGTTTCCTGGGCCCTAGGCAGCTGCCTAGGGTTGTCTTGTGGATAATCCTGCTCTGTTTGTGGGTAAAGGTTTGCCAGAGCAAAATTCTATTAAAAAATAGAAATTCCATGGACTGTAATAGAAATACCAATACTTAAAAAAAAAATTGTCCATTAGTACATGTTTCCGATGCCATATCCAGATTCCTATGCAATTTGAATACTTTTAATATTGATTTTGAAATAAAAAATATTTTTTATGAAACCTCCCATTGCCTTTAATTGGTTTCACAGAGCAAGATTTCAGCCCCAAAAGATGGTGGTGAAATAAAACCAGTAGGTTTTGTGTTTCTCTGGTCACTGATAGGTGATCTGGTGCACGAGTATTACAGGAAGGAGGTATAGGTGATCTGGTGCACTAGTATTATTACTTGGAGGAGGTATAGGTGATTGGGTGAACTAGTATTATTACTTGGAGGAGGTATAGGTGATCTGGTGCACTACTATTACAGGGAGGGGGTATAAAGGATTGGGTGCACTAGTGTTATTGTTATTACAGGGAGGGGGTATTTGGTAGAAACTGTAGGTAGATTAGATTTTTGCCATAGAGGTTAACAGTTGCACTACAACAATGAGCATGTTAATATAGAGGGTAACTAGGTGCAATGATGTTATTAAAGAGAGGGGGTATAAGTGATTATTACAAGGAGTAGGGAATAGATAATTGGGTGGACTAGTATTATTACAGGGAGGGGGTATAGGTGATTGGGTGAAATAGTATTATTACATGGAGGGTATATAGGTGATTGGGTGCAATAGTATTAAAAGGAGGGGGTATAGGTAATTAGGTGCACTAATGTTATTACAGGGAGGGGGTATAGGTGATTGGGTGCACTCGTATTACAGGGAGGGTTGTGACAGAGAGAGTCCCAATCTTTAATAATACAAAATTGTTTCATCCAGGAACCACCTCTCCAAGTATTATATCTTGTGCAAATATATGTAAATGTACCAAGCACACTGTTGGGGATATGCAGTTATTCATTTGTCCACAAGATGGCTCAATGGGTAAAACTCCTGGGACTGCCTGTCATAAAGTCATTAGTATGGTGCCAGCTTGGCTGGATTAAGTAATTGCTGAGTGGTCTGCTATTAAGCAAGTCTGATGATTGACTGCTGGTTGATTGTTTGTCATTTGTGCTTCAAATGGAATGTGGGAATAAAAAGAGCATCTTTAGTCCAAATGGGAAGCACAAATGACGAGCTAGGATGCATGCTGAGGCAGTATCATGTAGCTAAGAGCTGATTAACACTATCCTGTCCCTTAGCTTGAGAGCAAGGGATACAGCAGGCTAGTCGGCAGGAGGAAGCAGACTAGGGCTTGCCAGAAGGGAAATCTGAGCAAGGGAGAACAGAGCTAGGACACATGCTTAGGCAGTGTCCAGCAGCTCGGAGCTGTAGCACACTTCCCTGTCCCTTACCTTGAGAGCAAGAGATCCAGGAAGAATTCAACAGCCCAGCAGTTTTGGAGCCAAGGCAGTGGATCCTAGAAATCCCAGGTATTGCATCAGTGCTTGCTTAATAGGATAAGGTTGTGCTTCATACTGGTGCGTTATAATAAAGCTCCTCCAATTGCAAAAGCGCTTGCGTTGCCTGGTTTGCCTTATTTCCCACAACCTCACACAGGACATCCTGTGACAAGGGGGTATAGGTGATTGGGTGCACTGATGTTATTACAGGGAGGGGGTATAAGTAATTGAGTGAACTAGTATTATTAAAAGGAGGGGTTATAGGTGATTGTAGGTGAACTAATATTATTGCTGGTAGAGGGTATAGGTGACTGGGTGAACTACTAATATTACAGGGAGGTGGAATAGGTAATTAGGTGAACTAGTATTAAAAAGGAGGAATTTAGGTTTTAGAATGCACTAGTATTGCAAGAAGGCGATATATGTGACTGGGTGAACTAATATTTCAAGGTTGGGGGTATAGGGGTGATTGGGTGAAGTAATATTATTACAAGGTGGGCTATAAGTGACTGGGTATTATTACAAGGGTATAGGTAATTAGGTGAACTATTATTACAAAGGAGGGGTTTAGGTTGTAGAATGCATTAGTATTGCAAGGGGGTATAGGTGACTGGGTAAACTAGTAATATGACAGGGAGGTGGTATAATTAACTTGGTGAACTAGTATTATAACAAGGATGGGGTATAGGTGATTGGGTGAACTAGTATTATTACAAGGAAAGGGTATAGGTGATTGGGTGCACTAGCACAGTCTAGCTAAACAAAGGACATGTTATGTGGCCACACCTATCACAATCCATTATATGCATCATTGCCATTTACCTGAATTTACTGCCACTGTGATGTTAAGTGACCTGACAGTTTGCTTGGCACCTTTTCTTTGAAAATAGATTAGAAACAGATATTAATTAAGGTATAGCTCAGTCTTGTGCTACAATTGAAATATAGAAGATTCAAATATTAATTCTCCTGAAGAATTAATTAACATGCCATGGGGTATATAAAGAGGTAGAAAGTTCATTTTCTATATCTCTGTAGATTTTATAGAATATTAGCATTTCCAGATATAACATCTATCCCATTATTACTGATGTTACCATGTCCACAATAGAATCTTTCAATGCCGGCGCTTCTGATTTTGAGGTTTATTTGAAATTCCAAAAATGTACCAAAAGTGAGCCAGCAGTTTTGTATTTCTGCTCCCTAACCAAGCCTCCTGCTCTGTACTTTGGACTGACTTTTTGACCTTCAATGTGAACATTGTTTTGCTCCTTTTTTCTACTTCACCTCCATAACAGGTGACTTTTCTCAGTGACCTTAATAAAGATGGATGCATACATTGACTACAACCTTGTTAATGCCATTGTTGATCTGGTCAACATTTGTGCTCTGCCAATGAAAGTTTTGAAGATTGGTTATGGAACAGGCAATTCAAGGGAGTCTATAGTCCCTTTATGAAACAAACAACACTAGTTTATTCATCCTTGGAACTCCAGATGTTTGGAAACTACAACTCCCAGCATGCTTTAGTTACTGGGAGTTGCAGTTTCCCAACATAATACATGTTACCATAACTTGCCTGGGCAATCCTTCTCAGTAATCCGGCGGCCGCTTGCTCCCATCCTCTGCTCTGCCGCCACTATTCAACGCCGGGAAGTGAGACAATGCAGAGCGAGTGGCTGCTGGATTACTGAGAAGGTGATTGACCCGAGTATAAACCGAGGTTCGGTTTTTAGGCTATTTTTAAAGCCTGAAAACCTGTTTATACTACAGTTTATATGGTATTCTATTTTCACTAAGGGAAAGGCCACACTGCAATGCACAAGCAGGCGATTGCAATTCCAGTGCCATTTACTGTGATTTTACCTTTTGAAATATGGAAACGCATGTGATTGCGCAAAAAAATTGTGGATGACATGCAATACCAAATCGCAACGTACACAAAATCACATGATTTCAGTGCATTGAGTCAATTTTAATACAATGTAAAAATTTCATGCGCAAACGGGATCGCAATCGCACAAAAATTGCACGTGGCCTAGCCCTTATAAAGCAATGCTCAGACATACTAAATTATTGAGGTATATCAGATTCAGTATATTTTTTTATGAAAAGAACAAATGTATGTACTTTTTGGGGCAGCAACCACATAGGAAGAAATACAGTGTAGAACAGAGGTGGAGATTGTTAGGGTGAGGCCACACTGCAACGCACAGGAATCGCGCACCAAATTGCGAGCATTATCGCACGCGAATGCGCGCGCAATTCTTGTGCGTTTTGCTTCGCGTTTTGCGCATGCTATTCGCCATTTTGCGTTATAGGAACGCATGCGTTAACGCACCAAAAATGGTGAACGTATGCGTTACCAAAACGCGAACGGATGCACAATCGCATGCACATCAGAAATCGCAGGAATTTTCGCGCTCCCGCAATTTCCATTTTAGCGAAAATCGCATGCGCAAACGCGTGAAAAACGCGCTAGTGTGGCCTAGCTCTTAGTGCTTGTTAAAAGCATTTCCTTGCATGTATGTCCTAAACAAGATTAATGGCAGTGGGTGTAAGCATATATTACTCATCTTTTTATAGCTTTACTATTTTTTTAAGATTCCCTTCCAAAATGTATCCCATGCAATCCAATACCCACATTTTATCTTTCAGTTTCAAACCATTTTTTTACCCTACTTAGTACATCCGACTTAGTTGTAGAAAGAATCTTAAACGTTCTGTTGATTCTGCTGTAAACTCATACCCCCCCATAAAATGTACAAAGATGACCAGTTTATTTACATAATTTATCTGGTATATTGCATGAATTTTATTAATTTAACAACTACTCTACCGGTATGTACTTTAGTAAGGAACATATGTATATGCTGGTGTGTATGCTGGGTTTCATATTTTAAATGTAGTTCTGGACAGACTTGATGGCAAAAACAAAACTGTAAATTAATATTTCTCCAGTCAATTGTCTTGTATAATATTTATTTCCAATATACCTGCATTGGAATATTAGACAAAAAGGCACAAACTCACGGGAAATATATTTTTATCTAGGCAATTCTACAAATTGTACTTATTTAAAAAGTAATAATGTTAAACAATCAATTAGTTTGAACCAAGTGTACACAACATACAAGGAAGAAAAACATTAGACTAAAAATTAAACAGTTAATGGTGACTGTAGTTATCTTGTTTGGTCTGTCGAAACACTAAAGACTTTAAAGGGATGCCAACTACACAGTTGGTAGACAGTTCTAAACAGCACATACATGGGCGGGGGGCCAGGAAACTAAATACAAACTGAAATCTATACATAACATATCTTATAGCAGAACTGTATTCTATCAATTTCAATAATGAAAAATAATATTTTAGCTGTTAAGAATAAAAACAAGTATTGTCACAAGAAAACCTTCATGGTTATTAAAATAATCGGGCTTACTTAATAAGAGGTGCAAAATCTTGCTGGTGCTGTTAATCTGCAGCAACCATTCAGATGTTATCAAATATTTTCTAACTGTAGTAGACAAGTGAAAAATATATCATCTGATTGGATGCTTCAAATTAAGAGCAAGGGCAATGTGTTGCACCTCTTATTAAAGGGCATGTCACGTCTGTTACCTGCCCCAATCCCAACTGACATATTCAGCACGTTATTAGAATTCTTTTTAACTTATGCAATTTTTCTGCCTGATCGTCGGACACTTCATTGTAGACCGATACTTCAGCATGGCCTTGCATTGGCCCACCACTGATTGTTCGTTCCTCTAAATCGGGTGTTCAGACACATCCAAAAACCACCGCATGCTCAGTCGTTACGAAAGGTCAGCCACGGCTACTTTTGCCACAATCAAGTCCTTTATCCTGGCTGACCGATCGATAATGGCGAACGGTCAGTTGGGACGAAGGATCCCATGATGTCTACTCAGCCTGATAAAGCCAGATAAATAGAACCATTTGGAAGTGCATGAATTTGATACCTTTACATCTACACGATTCAGTACAAGTTCTATAAGCTTGTGAGTATAGTTAAATCTTTATCTAAATCACCAAGATATTATTTCTGGTATAATTGTGTAATTTGTTCCTTTGGTCTACAGCTTAAAAACAAGGCTTATCAGCATGCTTTTATAAAAAGGTACAGCGTGGAATCCCCCATAAGGCAGATATTTGTAACAGTAGGATCAAAAATGGGTTTCAAACCTAAATATGTCTTTTTATTTATACATGTAGTATTAAAAAACAAAGCAAAAGAAAATATGTAAAAGAAAATGTCCATCCCCAAAATGACATTTGATATTCTGGTAGAGAAGCCCCCACACTGTCCAGAACTGTGCACACAGCTAGTTATTTAGCACGATACCTGCAGGCAATTTGCAGAGAGCAGGGAAATTTCAGGGCTTTCATACATGCTCTGATGAGATTTCCACTGCTTTCAATTTACAAGCCTCCAGGTAACTCATTTATCATTGGCTGTGACATCGTATTCAACCAGGAAGTGAAAGGAGTTTGCTAGTATCTGATGTAGGGATCAGGCTGAATAGTTAGCTTTGTGTGCAGTTTTAGTCAGTGTGAATATAACCATCTTAAGGTTTTGGGGGCTTCTATTTCAGAATATAAAAAGTTATTTGGTGGGTGGACGCCCCTTAAAGGGAATGTCCAGCCTAAATATAAGTAACTTTTAACATGATTATTACCCCCAAAAAACTCACTTTCGCGAGGTTCCTAAACTTCAAAGATCCCCAGAACTTACTTACCTGACCCAGACCCTCGCCGCTTCTACTCAGCGTGACCAGGAAGAGAAGCAGCTGTCAGTGCAGAAGTCCCCTGCTCCTGTTTTTGCTTGAAACAGGAGCAGGGAGCATGGAATAAACGGCGAGGGACCGGGTCAGGTAAGTAAGAACTGGGGCATCTTTGATCTTTAGGAACCTTGCGAAAGTGAGGTTTTGTGGGGTAATAATCATTTAAAAAAAGTTTTTAAAGGCTTTTTTTTAGGCTGGACTTGCCCTTTAAGCGTCTTTGTATGGGGCAGGACAGATTTACTCGGACACATGCAAGGTAGACCTATATGGGTAACTGGTTTATGGGCCGTTTTAGTTTTAAATTTTAAAAAAAGGTTTTAACTTTTTAATTGATATATTGGTTTATATCAAATTACATTTAATTAAAGACAGTATTTTTAAATGGCCTGATTCAGACTAGCATAATTTTTAGACAGTATTATTTTTATATTAGTTTTTTTTATAAATGAGTAAACTTAATACAGTATAAACCATTTATTTTAATTTATCAAAAATAAGATTTTCACCAATTTGGTCCCCTTGTTATTGCTATAAGTACTGCCCATTTTGTTTTTAGAGGTTATGAATCAGAAATTATAGACAATGGCTGATAACTGAATTAGCTTTCTCAATATCTTCAGTAATCCTGAGACCTTTGTGCAGGATTTACTAACAATATAGCACAAAATAACTATTTAAATCCATTGGTTAGACACTAGGCCCCCTTCTGGCAAAACAAGATCTGCAAGGAGCACTTTTTACCATTTGATAGATTTCAGACCGAGGGGGTGGGGTGTAGCTTGGACACTGCAGTTGTCCTTTAAAGTGACAGCACATAGAAACATTTAGCAGCAACACACTACTGTACATGTTATTTTAAATTTAATTTCAGGGTCACAAAAAAATTCATGTATGATGTTAGAAAACAAGATTTAGGCTACAAAACAAACAAATGGTGTTCTAGCAGTCTTATAACAAAAGGTAGAAAGGGTTGGATTTAGGCATAACTAAATATGGCCATAGGTAGTTTCAAAAACCGGTT
Source organism: Hymenochirus boettgeri (assembly GCA_019447015.1). Taxonomy (NCBI): domain Eukaryota; kingdom Metazoa; phylum Chordata; class Amphibia; order Anura; family Pipidae; genus Hymenochirus; species Hymenochirus boettgeri. The sequence goes on from CM033469.1 coordinate 322,216,861, forward strand.
CATTATTTCCCCGTGTTAAAGCTAAGGTGTCACTGATGACTATTCCTAGGGAAAACTTTGCTGACCTCTGAATTATACAATTAAATTCCTTTAACAATTAGAAAGCCTGCTATTACCAAAAACAATTCTATAGTAGAAATGACAATGGGAATTGAGGAGGCAACATGCAGGGTGGAATAATCGAATGCAGACATACACCTGGTTTCTTTGTGGCTCCTCCTTTAAAAATTCAAAGAAGAAAGATCCCTTCAGACAGCATAGACATTACAAACTTTAAACCCCTAGTGCATTAGAACTATGGTACATAATGCCTTTTGAAATACCATTCGGACAAAATCCACAGGAAAGACAAATAGACTTCTGAACCATTCATTTAGGATAGCTAAATTAAATTGTGCATTGATTTTTTTTGGAATGATTTTTACATACAAGTAAAAACAATGAAAAAGTTAATTTTACAGGGCCACAAATAATGTACTGTCCTAAAGCAGAATAGGATCACACATTTAATAGCATATTTGATTATACAATGAAAGACTAAGGAAACACAAATATTAAATAGGATGGAGCGTAGCTGCTTATATACATATATAGCAAGGATCTATATTATTGCATGACTGCTGGTTTGATAAAATGGTGCATGCTCCACCTTTCCAATGAACTCTCCAAAATGTACAGACTCTTTACAACAAAGAACACTTGATTTCATAAAATAAATAGATAGACTGATGGATGAGATATTTTTCCAGCATTATATTTTATGTAGATGTACCTTAAAAAAGAAGGCATACAGACCTTTTGAAAATACCCTCTATAAATATCTAAACCTTTAAAAAAGAAGCAAACAAATCTAAAGGATATTAATATAATTCAAGTAGATCTCTGGTGATACTGAACCCTTTTACAGGCAAAAGGAGCATTGCCAAGGGTTTTTCATTATTAATCATTATCTCTTCTCTCTTGGAATGAGGGGGGGAAGACATCCAAGCACAATATCAGAGAGAATAAAAAAGGGGGGGGGGGATGTGAAGTTAAAATAAACCATCAGCAACTCACAATATCACAATACACCGATTCTTCTAAAAGTGACTTTTAAATTAATCTGGAAAATGTCATTGAAATTATTAGAGGGAAGGGTTTTCTTCATAGACTATATACACAATGCACCTGGGGAATGATCATCCTCATCACACAGATGCAAGAATTTTAGTACTTGTAAGTAGGACTGCTAGGTCACAATATTGAGGGGTGCCTAGAATTAGCTATAAAGGGATTAAAATCGTCTTCCAAAACAAGTAGTGGAGATGATCCACATGGGATTTATCAGGATTGGAGTATGGAGTTGTCCAATTTAGTCAGGTACACTGAAAGAGAAAACAGAACACATATGAAAAAAACGATGTTAAGTACAGACATGCCCAATAAAAGGAGGGCCAATATTACAGTGCCCCTAATAGTGGGTTATTTTTCTTATAACATCTTTAAATATTCTAAACTTTCATTAACAAAATTATATACTGTAAGAGGACTAAATATGTAGTTTTCCTTCTAATTCATTCACTTCCAAAATGGGTGCTATGCAGTTAGCAATGGTAACCAAAAAAAAATAAGAGTACATGGCCTCTATAAAGCCACCACCTAGTGTTCTACCCAGGAATAAAATAAAATGATTTGGGTGAAGGAAAAAAAAAATTGCGTACCATTATGGAAAGTGGGTGCAGTGTGGAACATTTAACAAAAAAAAAACCCTCTGGGGAGATCACTAATCACATATAAAGACATGCAAAAATACATGCCTAAGGGCTAGGCCACACTGCTGCGGGTTTTTTTTCCCGCTTGCGTTTTTTTCATATCATTGAAAATGCGGCAAAGCACCGAAAACACACGTTTTCGGGTGCGTTGCGATTGTGATTTGTGTTCCGCATTTTAAATCGCAATCGCATGCGTTTTTCAATACTTAATGAAAAAACACATGCGCAAATGCAACGAAATCGCATGCGTTTCCATGTGCGATTGCGTTTGCGTTGCAGTGTGGCCGTGCCCTTAATATATTTATTAATACCTTGCCCTTTCTAAAATTTTCATTTTCATGCAAAATGATGACGATATGCTTAATTGTTAAAAATAGACTGTAAATTATTCTTATTAGAGCTGGAATTTATTAGAATTATAATATTGAAGCACCACTTTAATCAAACCTCTTAAGTTTATTGTAGTTTGATTCTAGCTGAGGTTTATAAACTTATTTCTGCACTTATAGGGTATGTCCAGTGGTTTAAACCACTTTTTGCTAGGAGCTGGGTCTTACCTCCTGTTCTTCAATAAAACGTTCAGGAGCAACTTAAACAACTTACCTGGTCTCTCGCTCCTCCGCTGCGTCCTTTTGACAGGTCCCTAGGGACTTGGTACTCTACATCACATACTATGTTACTCTTATTTTTCTAAGCCATTGGCAAAGCTTACCTTTCCCACTTTGCTTGCTGGCTCTTCCTGCTCAACTGTAAACTTGTCCAATCCACTACTCCTGTGAGACATGATGGAGGTGAATCCCATTCGGTCAGATAGGCAGTACTGCCCTGCTAGCTGAATATTACATCTCAAGTAAAATGTGGACCAAAACGGGGACTGGATTATCAGAGTTCCGCTTCTATGTATATAATGCAATTCTGTTTAAAGGGCTAGCACTGTAGAAATTGAATATTGGTAGCATTGCACAGCAGTCATCTATCAATGTGGCTCAGTGGTTAGCACCGATGCCTTGCAGCGCTAAAGTCCGGAGTTCGATTCTACCCTTGGACACATCTGCAAGGAGTTTGTATGTTTTCTCTGTGTTATCTTCTCTGTGTGGGTTTCCTCCGGGCACTCTGATCTCCCCTACAATCAAAGACATACTGATAGGTTGTATGCCTCAAATAAATGTGCTAGATTGTAAGCTCTTCGGGACAGGGCCTAATGTGAATGTATACATGCAATTGTAAAGCTCTACGGAAGATGTTGGTGCTATATAAATCCACAATAATAATATATGGTTAATCTTTAGAAATGTTCCTGTGAATTTCCTTGCACAATTCAGGGGGCATTTCAGAGGCTTGCCGTCTTCCGATTGATACGATTGGTCCGCCCTCCACCTATTGGAGTAATGGTGAGGAGACTGCCATGTATATAATTGCGGCGTAGCGAGGCGTCTGGCACCTATGATTAAGCTCCAAATGTGAGCGAAACTCGGCAGGGGGTCTACCTTTATCTCTCAGTATAGCTTGCAAGCCTTTGGGGAGTCCCTCCCCAGACTGTGTTGATTATGGGGGACATAAATCTGTTATCTATACTGATGTTTTATGCGCATTCCAGCTGTATCACTTATATTAGGGACCAAATCTAGGGACTCTGATTAAATTAGGACAGCACCGAGTGCTTAGGGCTTCTACTAATTGTGAGGGCTAGCCAGTTTATGATACTGTCCATTTATTTTGAGGGACATATAGGTCTTTCTCTTGCCTATTTAACTATACCTCTAGCCAGTCCTCACCTATTATGTTATTTGTGATGCACTATTTTTTAATCCCAGTGCTACCATTGTGCCTTGATCACTGAAGGTAGCTTGTGCAATACAATTTTTGATTGTTTCTTTTAAATGTGTATTTTTTTTATTTTTGCAAGCATGCATTTTGGGGCAATTTTGGGGCAAATTATGTTTGGGTGTTTGCCCTAAAAATAAAATTAATGTGAGAAGATGTTGTAACTCATTGTTAAAGGAGAAGTTGATATGATACACTTTAAAGGGAAAGTTGGTGTGATACGCTTTAAAGGGGAAGTTGGTGTAATACGCAATAAAGTGGAAGTTGGTGTGATACGCTTTAAAGGGGAAGTTGATAGGATTTGCATTAAAGGGAAGGTGATGTGGTACGCATAAAAAGGGAAGTTGATGTGATATGCGTTAAAGCGTATCATATCAACACCCCCTTTATCTTTAAAGAGCATAATATCATCTTTCCCTTTAACAATGGGGCACAACATCTCACATTCATTTATTTTTTAGGGTAAATACCTAAACATAATTTGCCCCCAAATTTGGACACTTTGAAATTACCCTTAAACAGACTGTGTTGCACAGCAATAACCCCTACATTTCAAAGTAATTGCAATTGACCAAAATAAATTATTGATAAACAATGCCCTTCAGAAAACACAATTCAGATGCCACACTCACATAAAATGTATGCTTGCAAAAATAAGAAGGACTCATTTAAAAGAAATTGAAGTGTGCAAGGAAGTTCACGGAACATTTCAAAGGATTGACCACATATATAGTCACACATTAATATTGGTGGCATTGAGCAGCAGGCATTATCATTTTGCTACAGTGTTTGCCCTTTAAACAGCATTGAATTATATACATAGAAGCGGAACTCTGCTAATCCAGTTCCTGTTCTGGTCCATGTTTTACTTGAAGTGTAATATAGAGCTAGAAGGGCAGTCTTGACTATCTGACCGAATGGGATTCACCTCCATCAAGTAGGAAGGGCCAGCAAGTAAAGTGGGAAAGGTAAACTTTGCCAATGGCTTAGAAAAATAAAAGTAACAAAGTGTTTGATTTAAAGTAATAGTTCACTGCTAAAGTAAACTTTTCCTTTAATGCACTGATTGAAGGAGCTATGTGAACTATTCCTTTAAAAGGCACAGCTTTGCAATGGACTGAACTTTGATTTACACTGTACATTAAAGGAGGAGTGCATATAAACAGGGAGATTCAATAAAAGTTCTTATTTAAAATGGTGCTAATTTTGCCCCAACCAATCAGCTCTTATTTAACATTTGAAAGCTAACATTTGATTGGTTGGAGCAAAGTTAGCACCATTTTAAACGATAAGAACTTTTATTGAATAACCCTGATAGTTTTTAAGAAAAACATTTAAAATTAAACATTTGGGTGGTAGGATAGGCAATTTCTACCTCCCAATAACTTTCTGTCAGGAGCGTCAGCACAAAGAAAATTTCTTCTGCCAGGCTTCCTTTATCTTAAATACAGAAAAGCCTAGGACACTATTCAGGCAGATAAAAACTGTACATGCCAGTGCTCCTCAACAAAATAATATAGGGAAATGGGGATAATCAATCCTACCCCCCATGCCATGTACTTTTCATTTTTAAAAATGATATTTTACAGTGTTCGACTTTTTGCTAGACTGATCAGTATTGCTTGATTTGATAGAAAAGACTTAACACTATACTTACAGAATCTACTACTTGACTACTAATCATCTGCAGCCATCATTCCTTTAACAGGGTCCTTCTTTCGCATCTAAGAATGGAAAGCAAGTTATTTTAGAAGAGTTTACAAATACTCCTATTGAATTAACATTACAGTATTGCTATTACCGTATATACTCGAATATAAAAGTCAACCTGATTATAAGCCGAGGTACTTATTTTTACCTGAAAAAACAAGCAAAACTGATTGATTCGAGTATAAGCCGAGGATAGAAATGATCACCAATAATAATAGGTATACCACATCCAGTAACAGCCAATACCTTGGCACTCCAGATGTTTGCAAACTACAACTCCCAGCATGCTTTGGTTGCTGGGAGTTATAGTTTCTAAACATCTGGAGTGGCAAGGTTCAACAAACTTATTACCATAGGCCAATGCTCCTGCCCACCTCTAAGCCCATAGACCCCAAAGAAGCTTTTGAAAACTACTGGTAGCTCTTACCAGTACCTCTGACAGGAGAATCAGAGCTCCTTACTTGCTCCTCCATTATGTCCTGATAGCTGGATTTAGATCATATGGGGCCCTAGGCAGATTTAGATCATATGGGGCCCTAGGCAGATCATTTAGGGCCCCCTTTTTTGCTACATATATTGTATAGACTAATTTTGTTTCTGCTTCTGAAGCTGGGTCCCCAGAAGTTTCCTGGGACCTAGGCAGGTGCCTAGGGTTGCCTTGTGGATAATCCTGCTCTGCCTGATAGTGTTAAGAGGAGGTGTGTAACTATGCTGCTCGCACGCCTATGTACTTCCTTCCGGCTCTCCTGACTGCTCCGGTCTTCATTCAATTTGCAGCCGTAAAATTTGCTTTGACCCGAGTATAAGATGAGGTAAGCTATGCTTGTGAAGGTTCTCATTCATCCAGGTCATGGTATATCTGTTGTATTCAATTAGATCAACTGGACTTGAAATGTAGTTCTTGAAGACGTTTCGCTAGTCATCCGACTGGCTTTCTCAATTCAGAATGACTTGTACAAGAATCTGTGGCAATTATGTACCCTGGAAAATCCCAATTAGCATATCACAGCCAGGTGTTAAGGGTGTGATTGGATAGTGGCTAAGAGGTGTTATAGGAACGCCCAGAGTAAGGTGTTAAAACAGCATTGTACATGGCAGACAGTTGGTGTCGAACCCCCCCACCTCTATTTAGGCTTGGTTTCTTTATTTTCACATAAATAGCCTCCTTAACACCTCTCTTGAACCAGTCACGTTCCTTCGCCAATATGTTAACATTACAATCTTCAAAGGTATGTCCTTTATCCTTAAGATGCAGGTACACGGCTGAGTCCTGACCCGAGGAATTGGCTCTTCTGTGCTGGGCCATACGTTGATGCAGTTGCTGTTTGGTCTCCCCCACATACAAATCCGAGCATTCTTCACTACACTGCACTGCATATATGATGTCACTTTTCTTGTGTTTAGGTATTGGGTCTTTCGGATGTACCAATTGCTGCCTCAGTGTGTTGTTCGGTTTAAAGCAAGGACAGGGATACGTGTTTTTTTGAAAATTCTTCTTAATTTCTCGGAGACCCCTGCTACATATGGGATGACCATGTTCTTTCTCCTGTCTTGCTTTTCCCTTCACTGTTGGGATTGTGTTCTTTTCTTCCTTCACTTCTTTTGACAAAGGCCCAGTCTGGATATCACAAGTTTTAGGGCTCCTCTGAGATGTTTCATTCTTTAGCCTTCGCCTCTGTGCTAGTGGGGATGTTCTCGGCTCTGTGTTGCAGGGTTCTGATGACCCCAGTTGTGATCTAAAGGGTGGGGGAGTCAAACATCAATACTGATCTGTGTGTGTTGGTTTTCTGTAAACTCTACAAGTGTACAAGTCATCTGAATTGAGAAAGCCAGTCGGATGACTAGCGAAACGTCTTCAAGAAAAATTTCAAGTCCAGTTGATCTAATTGAATACAACAGATATGAGGTAAGCTAATTTTAAAGCCAAAAAACCTTAGCTTATATTCAAGTATATATGGTAATTAAAGGTTTAAAATGCACCTTTAAACTTGGTGTCCCTCAACTTGTCATAGTGCTTAATAGGCCACACATACACACAAGAGATAGAGTGGAAAGGAATTTACAGGGTTATTCAATAACAGTTCTTATTGTTTAAAATGGTGCTAATTTTGCCCCAACCAATTAGATGTTAGCTTTAAAATGTTAAATAAGATCTGATTGGTTGGGGCTAAATTAGAACCATTTTAAACGATAAGAACTTTTATTGAATCTCCCTGTTAGTATCCCAATCTATCTGCTTGATTTTTTGTTGCATCAAACCTTAAGTGAGCATATTTAGAGTTAACCCTGGTACTTTAAAGGGCATGTCCACCTTTATAAAAAAAAATTGCCCTATAATAGAATGCCTTCCCCCAGCCCCAACCGCTATAAAATAGTTTTAAGAAAGTGCCCAGATCTTTACTTACCTTCCCTCTCTCTTCCGACGCCGGCTTTTGCTTGCAAGACATGCAAGCAGGGGCGGGAACGGCAGCCGCGGCTGCCGGCTTCTCAGAATGCCGAGGAGAGAGGGAAGGTAAGTAGAGTTCTGTGGGACTTTCTTAAATTATTTTTTAGCGGTTGGGGCTGGGGAAGATATACCATGATATGGGCAAGGGTTTTTATGGTAGGGGGAGGGATCGCAAAACAGGAGGGAGAGGGAGGGGAGAAGGGCTGCAGTACGCATGCCAAACTTCTCCCGAGGCGAGACAGGAGGCAGAGTCCTATATGGACTTTGGGGGGGGGGGGGGGGGGGACACTACAGGAGAACCATAACGGAGCTGGGATGGGAGGTAAGGATTTTATTACACTACATGGTGGGGCCATTAGTGGGGGGATTATAGTTTTGGGAGTGGACATGCCCTTTAAGTTACTGTAACGTGCAATTCTAACAAAAACACTCAGTATGTTGGTTTACTCAGATAGGTATTTACTGAATAAGTCCCTTTTTAGGTGTCAGTGACTTGAGTAGCAGCATAGAGCCTCTAGCGATTAGAACAATATATAACTTTAGCATTGACAAGGTACAGTTGATTGCATCTAAATTAAAGGGGAAGTTTCAGTGCAAATATGAATGCTTTTTAGAAAAAAGAGCAGTATTTTTTCATCCCATGACCTTAATCTGCCAATTCAACATTTTGTGTGTATAAATAAATGCAACCTAAATACTGACTTCCTGGTTTGCAGGACCCTTAGTTAGAGACCGTTATGGTTTTGCCCATGACCAAGCGCTTGGGTTGATTCAGTTGCTCAGTAGAGATCTGAGCACGTTGACCCATCCAACAGCCAATCAGTAGAAATAACTGTTAGGAACATTCCAAGGATGTGGTGCATCCTGGGAAGAAGGACCGTTAGAACCTGAAATGTCAGCTCACTAATGTCACAGCAGGGAACAGCAAAGGGTTTGAAATCAACTGATGTTTCAAATGGGAGAGAATATATAGAATAACTAAGAAGGCATTACACAAACTACCAATATTGAAAATTTCCACTGAACTGCCCCTTTAACTTTTTCATTTGAAGAAAAATACTTAAAGGGCAACTGTGGTCTGCAAACAGTTAGGATTAAATGAAAGCCTACAGTCTATCTATTAAATAAAGCCTGGATCACATCTCTGGCTGCAGCCAACCTGCATCACCCGACCTCTTGTTCTCCCTGCCCTAGAGTGAAGCGTGCTCAGTTAAAACTTTATTCTGGGAAAAACAGGAAGTACCTACACAGACAAAAAAAAATGATGCGACAGAAGCTGTCAATGACTGTAAAACACAGGAAGTGTTCAAGTGGGAAGTAATATTGCTGAACTTTTCCAGCAAAACTATTAAAGGGTATCTATACTCTAAAAAATCAATTTTCATTACCTTTAAATACAGCAAGATCCCACTGCTTCAAACTTTTTTCAGATTTTAATCTGGTTGTAAATCCTGAGAAATTCATCATTTTAATCACAGCATTTGCAGGGAAAGACCTGTCACTCCAGGAGCAGAAATTGTAATATGCGACCCATTATATGACCTCTTACTAGGATCTTGCCAGCTGCCAGCACACTTTCTGCACCAATTATTAGAATCAGCAGAGAAAAGAAGGCAGGGGGGAGATGTGTAAGCAGAGCAGGTTCTAGGGTAAGGCTTTGCAGAACTTATAAGTGTCACAGACCCTAAAATAAGGCAGTGAGTAAGGGAGGGTGGGGGGAATTAGGAGCACTCACTAAACAGTAATAATTAATAACAGAGCAAGCACAGATATGTGAGTTTTACTTTCTCTCAAATGTAGTTTCAGTAAGTATAGTGACCCTTTAAAATTTTACCTAAGATGTGATTTAGTGTTCATTTTAAAGGTCAACAAAGGCTGTTATATGTAACCCTAACTTGAGTTTTCCTAGGCTCATTTATAGGTATGATGGGAGGCTTTATTGAACCCTAACTTGATCAGAGATCACAGTTGCCCTTTACTGACTACAAAGTAGCCGAAAATGGGCCCCAATGCAAATACCCATAACCCTAGGCCCCAAACTATCCTGCCTATATACACACACAATACTTTTCCATAGATGTATGCCCTTCCATCACACCATTCTTCTACAGTAATCACATCACAAATATACTTGTGTGTACACCCTAGTATCAAGTGGGAAAAATAACAAAAAATATAACAGGTTTCTAAATATAATTTTGAAATTGTATAGCTAATTTGATGTATTATTACAAAGGGAACAGTAGTGTCCGAGTAGTTAGGGTTAAATAAAGCCTGCAATCTAACTTTTAAAATGATAAAGTTATGGTAATGTAAAGGGTACACTTGCTTTACTTTAAAATACGACTGCTGGCTATTATTTAAAGGAGAACTAAACTTAAAGGGCATTACACTAGCATTTTTTTTAAATTGCTATGAGCGGAAACTTAATCATCCCAACATCGCTGTTTTTTTGTTAATCTGCCCCCTATTTCATTAGATATCCAATCTTTAAACATCTTACATTTTAGCATTTCTGTAAGCAGTTTTTGCTGTAGCTGGAATGGTTTGACAGTTTATGTGCTGTACACTGTTGTGCAGTATAGTATAAGAGTTGGTATGGGGGAAAATAGTCAGGTCAGTGGTCAGAGCCTGAGCAAAATGCTTTATTGAAGGCATGTAGCAAACACGCACACCTACCAGTGTTAACCTGTACTCACAACATATTTATTTATAGATAAGGTGAGGCAAAGTATTTTTTTCAGTATACATACACTTTAAGTTCTTTTTAATCCTAACGTGAAAGCTTTCTCTCAGAAAAATTTTTCTCTAGCATTTAGTACATGTAAGTAATAGCGTTTTAACAAGAATGCTTCCATGTTGTTGCCAGTGGTATCCTAGTTGGCTTCAAAGAACAACACCCCCCTTACCCCAGGATTCACTGCCTCTATGTAAAGTTTGCAGAGTTTCGTTTCTGTTCGTGTAAAGGGAACATTTCTAAATGTTGTGGGTTGCTGGTGGTGCACCATATATTTGCTGTGTTTTTAGGAAACCCATGCAGTGGAAGAAACACAGATCATCTTTTTGAGGGGAGCACTTTTGTGGCACTGGGGGGTTTACTTTTTTTTTTTTTAAAAAAAAAAAAAAAAAAAAAAGAAAGAAAAAAAAAAAAAAAAAAAAATAATAAAAAAAAAAAAAATAAAAAAAAAAAAAAAAAAAAAAAAAAAAAAAAAAAATAAAAAAAAAAAAAAAAAAATAAAGAAAACAAAAAAAAAAAAACAGAAAAAAAAAAAAAAAAAAAAAAATAAAAAAAAACAAGAAAATAAAAAAAAAAAAAAACAAAAAAAAAAAAAAAAAATAAAAAAAAAAAAAAAAAAGAAAAAAAAAAAAAAAAAAAAAAAATAAAAAAAAAAAAAAAAAAAAGAAAAAAAAAAAAAAAAAAAAAAAATAAAAAAAAAAAAAAAAAAAAAAAAAAAAAAAACAAAAAAAAAACAAAAAGAAAAAAAAAAAAAAGAAATAAAAAGAAAAAAAAAAAAAAAAAAAAATAAAAAAAAATAAAATAAAAAAAAAAAACTAAAAGAAAAAAAAACAAAAAAAAAAAAAAATAAAAGAAAAAATAGAAAAAAATAAAAAAAAAAAAAAAAAAAAAAAAACTAAAAAAAAAAAAAAAAAAAAAAAAAAAACAAAAAAAAAATAAATAAAAAAAGAAAGAAATAAAGAAAAAATAAATAAAAGATAAGAAAAAAGAAAAAAAAAAATAAAAAAAAAAAAACAAAAATAAAAAAAAAAAAAAAAAAAAACAAAAAAAAAAAAAAAAAAAAAAATGAAAAAATTTTCCTTTTCAAAAGACTATCATGAGAGGGTTGGGATCTAGATAAGGAACTCCTTAAAATGAAGCAGAGATATATTTTGAGTATAAGAGTATGAAACCAACAGGTCTAAATGACCAGATAGAACTGGCCCCATTTCTCTAATAGGCACTTACCCTTCTCATACTTATTTACTTGGGAGTATAAGCAGCATGAAACCAAAAGCCAAATAGATCAAACAGAATTGACCTTGATCCTTTATGGGTATATTTATCTTTATACAATATATTTTTTTAAGTGACCCAGAAAAATATAAGATTTTAAATGATAGTAAATGGAGGGTCGGTTTAAAGAAAAATAAAAAGGCAGAACGATTGATGCAACTTATAAGGGCCATCAAGGCCAATGATTTGATATAATAGGAAGTCCTAAATTTGTTTGTCATAGTTATTGAGAATGGACAGTATAATTAGTTATCAAACGAATGTGATTACCGTACTATGTAATTGAATTGTAAAATAGTATGAATTGTGCAACAAAATAACTCTGTTTTCCAGTTTGGATAAAATTGTATAGAACTTGATGGAACTGAGCTATCGAATGACAGAGTCTTACAGGGCAGCAGTGTACAAATACGATCAGTCTCAATGCTGAACTACACGATCGGTCACATGATCGAATTATATAATATAATGTTGGGGAGGTTATTCCTGGGTCCGGAAGTGACAAGAAACGGTACTGAAAATAAAACAAAAAGGTATTTAAGAAAGGGCCAATAAGAACTGAAAGTGGGGTCCTTATAAGCGACCGGTGTAAGGTGGGTGTCACTATCTGACGAAGCTCTGAGGAGCGAAAAGCGGTAAACGCCGGAAGAAGGAGGTGGTCTGGCGCCAACAAGGTTGGAATTCAAATTGAACTACACATTGCCACGAGAAGCATCACGACTACATACGGACCATAGTACCTGCTAGGATCCGACGAAATACCTAGTGCAAAAGGCCACGGGTGCTCAAATAATACCTGTGTCCGGGGGATCATAGGATCGCTACAGTGTGGTAAAGAGTATCTCGTGAGGAGCGGTGATGTATACTATAATCTTGTATGACTATACCACCTCATTGAATTTATGTGTGCACACGTATTCTTTTGTTACGCAAAACGGACTCCAAGGGAGTTATAGGATCCACCGTTCCTATATATTTCAGGATTTGACAATATGGAGACAATTGCCTTGTTTGAATTTATCACACATATCTCAGTTACTGGACTTTATTTGCTCTGCATCTGGGTACTATTTTAGATCCACAACCTAGATGGTGTCTATATTTTAGAAGTTCCATTATAGATATTGTATAGATACTTTATTTATTAGGTAGAGCAGTGTGTAGCTGGCCAGCTATAGATATTGTGAATGTGTTTTATTGATAATAAATTGTATTTTATGTTTTAGCTAAGTGTATTTTGGTGGTACACAGGTTGCACCCAATTATCTTTTGTAGGGGGTGAGGGAGCCCGAGGTCATCGCACATAGTACAACAGTGATTTCGGGGGGTCTCTTTCCACCTGTTCTGGTCTGCTCGGTAGGGGGGGGTCCCTGGGCGCCTCCTGTGGTGGTTTCAGTATGGTACATTTCTACTTTTATGTAAGTAATAGCTTTTGTAACAAAGAAGGCTTCCACGTTGTGCCAGTAGTTCAAATCCCAGTTTACAAAATAGTTACTGCGGAGTTTGTTGCTTTTTTTTGTTTCCAAGAAACATATTAATTTTCTACTTATGTCCAAAACTGTATATATACCAGCCTTTATTTTATTACCAACCACGTGAATTGCCAAACAGCCTTCTGGAGCAATACAAAAATAGTGAACTGATTTACTAACAGTTACTTGAAATGTACTTTTGGAAGTGTAGTGGTGGCGTGCCGCTTAAGTGTAGTTTTTGGAAACAACAGACCATTGGGACATGGGTTCAATTCTGGCGTACTTTGTTCACATATGTTCCTAGCAAAAGATGAAGATTCTACATGTACTGATATCCCAACATCTGCCAACACAGAAAAAGGCGGATGAGTTCCTGAATTTGCTGCAGGATAATTTTCTCTCACAGGTGGTTAAAGTTCCAACTAGAAAATGGGCTCTGCTGGATATGGTAATATCTAACATCATGGAGAACATTATGGATACTAAGGGTAACTGGAGGCTTGGGAAATATGACATGAAATAATGTCATTTGGAGTAGTTTGGAAAGAAAGTTGTGCTTGGTTAACAAAGAACAATTTCCGGAAAGCAAATTTCCCAGGTAAAAGGAGCTCTTCAGAATGTCAAACCGGGATAAGGTATTACCAGGTAAAGGTACTGACAGAAGTGGACTGTGTTTAAGGGGATTTTAAGCCATTCACTTCTAAATTTATACCCTTGGAAATAATGTAAAAAAAAATCAATCGCACCATGTCGCTGATGTAAAGAGGCAATGGAAAGGAAGAAAAAGGCATTTAAAACCATTAAGTCAGGGGATATAATAAGTAGTAACCAGCTTGGATTTATGAGGAATAGATCTTGTCAAACTAACTAGCTTGGCTTTATGAGGAAGTAAGTAGAAATTAGATCTGGCATAGCAGCAGATGTAGTTTACTTGGATTTGAAAAGTTTTGATACAGTCCCCCATAGGCAGACTAATGTATAAACTAAGGTCTGTTGGTTTGGGGAGGCACATTGTACATGAGATAGAAAATTGGTTAATGAATAGGATGCAGAGTAATTGTTAATGGGGCTTCATCATTATGGGACTAAAGTGCTAATGGGGGCTAAGGGTTCTGTGTTGGGGCCGTTCTATTTAATCTATTATTAATGATTTGGAAGTAGGGTATTGTCAGCAAGGTTTCGTTGGTTTGCTAACGACACAAAACGTGTGTCGACCATTAAAAACTTTAGAGGATGTGCAGTCGTTACAGGGGGATCGATAGATGTCACATTGGGCTGGCAAAAGAGATTCAATGTGAGAAATGTAAGGTGATGCATTTTGGACTTAAAAATCCTTGTGCTGCTTATACTATAAATGGCTCTGGTTAAGTGAATCCCTGTTGGAAAAGATTTGGAGTTTGGTGGATAACAAACTTAAAGGAAGAAGCAATGCCAGACAGCAACAGCCAAGAGCCGGCATGGAATTTGTCTTGTATAAAGAGAGGTATGAATCAAGGGAGGAATGGAAGGACATCAAAAAGTACATCTTTGAAATGGAAAGGGTTCAGAGAAGGGCAACTTAAATAATAAGGGGATTGGGGAGCTTGAATATGAAAAGAGGACTGGAAAAGTTACAATTATATACACTGGAGAAAAGGGCTTGAGTGGGGTTATGATTACTGGTTATAAATACATTAACGGGCCATACAAAAACATCTGGGGCATTGCTCACCAATAGAGCATGTCAGAGGACACGTGGACATCCCTTAAGACTGAAGAAAAAAGTTTAGACTTCAGCGTTCGGAAAGGGTTTTTCATGTGAGAACAGCTATGGAACTGTCTTTCCAGCGGATGTTGTATGGAGGTTAATGCATGGTCAGTTTAGACAAAAAGCTAGATGCGTTCTGCCTGTTAACCACCCGAACTACAGTATATTATTACTACCAGTAATTCTCAAATTAATATATCTCCCTTTGTACCTACCCTGAAACTACAGTATTGTATTTACAGAATTCTCAATATTATATAATATCCCTGTACCAAGCAGAACTACGTATATGTATTATACTAGCCATTCATTCTTTAATATTATATAGTATCCCTGTACCAACCAGCAACTACAGTATATGTATTATACGCAGTAATTCTCATATTATTAGTGATCCTGTACCAACCAGAACTACAGTATTGTATTAATACCAGTAATTCTCAATATTATCTAGTATCCCTGCTCCCAACAGAACTACAGTATATGTATTAATACCGTAATTCTCAATGTACTATAGTATCCCTGTACCAAACCAGAAATACAGTATATGTATTATTACCAGTAATTCTCATTATATAGTACCCTGTACCAGCCAAACTACAGTGTATAAATTAATCCATAAACTCTTCATGTTATTATATATCCCTGTACCAGCCAGAACTACAGTGTATAAATTAATACCAGTAATCTAGTATATGTACACTGACGACAAACAGTGTTATAAATATAGTACTCCTGATAGAGTCCTGTACCAGCCAGACAGAACTACAGTGATCAAATTAATCCAGTAACTCTCAATATTATATACTATCCCTGTGTCCAACCCAACAGAACTACAGTATATTGTTATTACCAGTAATCCAATCATATATAGTATCATAGTATCCCTGACCAGCCAGAACTACAGTATATGTTTAATACAATTAATTCTCAATGTTATTTATGTATCCTGCCAACCAGAACTACAGTATATGTATTAATACCAGTAATCTCAATATTATATAGTATCCCCGTACCAACCAGAACTACATATATGTATTAATACTAGTAAACTCTCAATATATATAGTATCCCTGCTAACCAGAAAACTACAGTGTAATGAAATTAACTACCAGTTAACTTTCCAATGTTATTAGTATCCCTTACCAGCCAGAACTCAGTGTATAAATTAATACCAGTAACTCTAATGTTATATAGTGTCCTGTACCAGCCAGGAACTACAGTGTATAAATTAATACCAGTAACTCTCACTGTTATATACTATCCCTTGCCAACCGGAACTACAGTATATTGATTACCATAATCCTCAATAATATAATATCCTGTACCACGTCAGCAGAACTACAGTATAGATTAATACAGTAACTCGCAATATTAATCTAGGTATGCCACCGTACCAAACCAGAACACAGTATATGTATTAATACCATAAATTCTCAATATTATATAGAATTCCTGTACCAACATTCTACAATATTTTTGTTCCAACAGAATTACCAGTATATGTAATTAAAGAGGGCATGTCCCCCCCAAAACGTCATCCCGCCAACATACTGGCCCCACCCATCATGTAGATGGTAGTGTAATCCTTATCCTACCCATCAATCCCAGCTCCATAGGGTTTCCTCCCTGTAGTCCCACGCCCAAAGTCCCAACAAGCCCCACCCCAGAGGCTAGCAAGAGTCCATATAGGACTCTGCTCCTACCTGGCCTCCTGGAGAATTTTGGCATCCGTTACTGCAGCCTCTCTCCCCCTCCCTCTCCCTCACCGTTCTACTTACTAGCCCCCCCTAGCATAAAACCCCTTTAATACAGTTATTCCCCATGTCTCCCAGCCCCAACCGCATGGTTTTTTATTTTTAGAAAGTTACCCCAACTCTACTTACTCTCCTCTTTCCTCCTGCACTGGAAGACCGGCAGCCGCGTTTGTGATTGCCCTGCCCCCCCCCCGACTCAGGCCGAATCAAGACGCGACTGCAGTCCCGCACCTATGACCTTCTTCCTCGGCAAGCAGAGGGCCGGCAGCGCGGTGAAGGAAGAGAGGGTGAGGTAAGTAAAGTTGGGGAGCTTTCTAAAAATTAAAAACCAGCGGTGCGGGATGGGGGTGGGTGGGACGGGGAGGAAAGGCAATATTAAAAAATAGAAATATGGGGTGGACATACCCCTTTAATCCGAGTAATTCTCAATATTATTTTTAGAAACTAATCCAGCCACTTAAAAGGGTGTCTCCACCCCCACAAACTTAAAAAAAACCCCCCAAAAACATAATGAAAGGAACCCCTTCAACCCTAAATGCCTAGCTTTAAAAGTTTAAAATCTTGGCCCCGAAATGTACTTACCACCTTTGTTCCCCTAGCCCTTGGTCTTTCTCTTGTTATTTCTGGTAACGGATAAAAGCATGAGGGGCCAGACCGGTAGCCGCTTGTCTGTGATTGGCTAAGAGTCAGCAGAGGGATCAAGAAAGAACAAAGTGTGTAAGTGCTGATTTTTAAGCGCATGTCCACCTTTCTAAAAAAATTTTATATGTTTGTAGGGCCTTTCCTCACCCCAGCCCCAACCGCATATTTAATTTCCCAGAAACTCCCCTGTCTTTACTACCTTCCCTCTTCCTCTGGCTGGAACTGCCCGGCCTTTTGCTTTAATTGGAAAATGCAAGCGGGGGGGGGCCGGACTTGCAGGCCCAGCCGCGTCTGTGATTGGCTGAGAGGCAGCCATAGCGGACACAGCTGCCGGCAGTTTAGAATGGCGTAGGATGGGGAAGGTACAGTAAATCGGGGGGAGTATCTGGCTATTATAAATAATGCGGGTTGGGCTGGGGGAGGAGAGACCTACAACATTCCAAGATGTCCTCTTTGTATTATGGGATGTTATCAGCTGTTCTTGTAACACACCAAAAGGCATCATCTGATTTGTTGCAAAATAAAATAGGGTCAGATTGATTGCAACTCTTTTATTAAATAAGTTCATTGTGCAAGGTTTAATTTTGGAATTCCTGTGGCCTGCCTATGGTAGACTGTAAACTCCATTTTTATGAGAATGTTTGTTAGGATAAAATTAGGTTTTGTGAAAGTGTACCTGAGGTTACTGCGGGGCACTTTCCTCCCAGATTTTTTACAAATCTGTACAAATGTCCACAGCATAGTACCAAAAGATACAAAACTGTTTATCTAGCAGCAGTAATGTGTCCTTATATTTACTGTTAAGTTCCTGCTATGAAGATCTTACTTTTTTTTTTGCAAGGTGCATTGTGCAACATTTGTGTTTTGCTAACATAAAGATATCAGTGATTTTTGATGACCATGTGACCCTCTTTAAGAGGAATTGGAAAAAAATATTGTTTTTTAAATTATTTCTATCAGGGCTGCGACACAATCCAAGGGCCCAGGGAGTCAATGTCACTAAGATTTACCTGCGTATTCGATGGGTGAGCCATACACATAGCCATTCTATTGGACCAATCCCTTTTAGTAGTTTGTTTTGTGAAGAGTGCACCCTCTACCAACCGTTCCTCCCACCCTCTGTCCTTACCAGCCTTTCCTCCCACTTTTCTTACTAGCTCCAGTGTTCTCCCTATGGTCATTTTAGCCAGGACGGCCCACCCGTTCTACTTTTCATGCCACCCGGCTGCCGGAAAAAAACATCTCCCTCTTGAGAGACCCACTGTTGCTGATTAAATTAAGAATTGTTAGATTAGGTTTACTATGTTGTTTGAAAGATCCCTGGCGCCACAAAAAGGTGGCAACCCGCTGTTTTGGGTCACATTTGATTGTGCTGCATGTTACTCTGGGTTTACCTCGATGTTTCTAAAGCTACACTCCCGAGCATTCTGCAAACATATAGTGGGACAAAGGTAGACATCCCTAACCTATTATCAATGAGCTATGATGCAAGGCTGACAGTCTTCTCATTAGAATATGTAGAAGCCTGTATTGTTTTCAATTGTAGATAGCTGCATACTGTTAAAGGGCATTGTCAAACCTAAAAATATTGAGAAATATTACTAGTAAAATAGAGCATTATTTAATTCCCCCACCACAAATTTGCTATTCCCAGGCCTGTCCCCACCGGCTATTGTCATCCACCTGGCTGGAAAAAAATTCTGGGGAGAACCGGTAGCCTTTCCTCACCCTCTTACTTACGAGCCTTTCCTCCCAGAGTTCTTCTTACGAGCCTTTCTCCCACCACTTCTTCCCTTACCAGCATTGCTCCCAACCGTTCTTCCCTACCAGCCTTTGACTCCCTCTCAACTTCCATCTATCAGCCTTGATCCAACTTCAATAAACAAGTCATTATACACTCAGCATAGACAGATATAGTAATTTTACATCTGAATAGAATCCTTGGTTTAGAAAAAAAAAACTTATCTGGTTGGTGAGTAGATTCCTATACATGGTCCAAGTATGCCCTTCTCCTACTCTCCTGAACAGGGATTGACAGGCCAGAATATCTCGGGTAATCTGACTGTTGTCCACCATAGCAGGCTGTAAGAATTAAGCCCATATCACCAGAAATCTCAAATATAAATCATCCGCTCCTTGCGAAACATCATTTCTTCAACAATAATATACCACGTTACAACACAACAAACGCTGCTCCTCCAAACACCAAACCACAAAGACAGAAGAGTACACCACAGTGAATGTTGAAAAATGCGTTTTGTTTCCAAACAACGCACAGGCTGGGAGGTGGGCAAAAACGTGAACAGACACGGAACAAACCATAGACAATCGATGTCTTTCACCACACAGGTGTACTGAAACGCATTGTCCTTAACGCAACTCAATACGACTACAAACAACAAACATAGTAGTGGGACCAGCCTAAAGGAGAAGTATCCTCTCTTCCCCCCTGTTTAAAAATGGGGATAAATTATTATTATGCTAGACATGTGCACATCTGCCTTGTCAGTATCCCTTTATTTTATGTACCTATAGAATGCAAATAAACTGTCCAAGGTGACAGTGTGTCACTTCCTTGCAGTGATTGAGTCTCATCCATCAGCCTAGAAGAGCATATATTCTATGACAAAAAAGGTCAAGGGAGCCCCTTCCTGCTCTCACCTGACACACTCCACACACGTTTGTACACATACACTATAATGCACATAATCCATACTTCCCACATATTTTACTTTATACGTTTGTTGTTATCATAATTATAATAAGCTTTCAGTATATGTTTAAACTGGCTCTATAACTTGTTTTGTTCTGTAATATTTTGATATAATAATGCTGAAATCTATTCCTTGGATGATGAAACTTTTCACAAAATATTCAAAGTTGAATGCGTGTATACATTTTTATGCCTGCCGTGTATTTGTACCCTGAATGAGACCTAAACTACTATACCCCCCTACTTTACACACAATTATTTATACTCCCATGGGTGAGGACCTACAACCACTAGGTGAGAAAACTGTTCTTTAAGGCTGATGCCAAACTGCACTGGGCTCCCCATATACACTTGCCGACTGTGTGCGTGTACTAGCTCCTGAGAGCGTGTTTGCCCGGGATTGCCCTAGATTGCAGGCCAGCGCATGGATTGTTCAAACAATAGCAGATCGCATGGCGCTCTGAGTACAGATCGTCAAATGCAGAGCGCTCCGCAGTGCACTAGGTGACCATATCAACTGACCACACTATTTGGTCCTTTAAAAAAGCCGCGATCCATCGAGCGCATCAGTGACCTAGCCCTAAGGCCAGTGATATAAGGTTATGGTGTTGACACAGGGCCGGAGATTCAATAAAGTTCTTTCGTTAAAAAATGGTGCAATTTGCCGCCCAACCACCCAGATCTTATTAAACTTTGGAAAGCTAAAATTAGCACCATTTTTAACTATGAAAGTTATTGAAGCTCCCTATTATGTTCTCTAAAAAGAGAAGCTTATAAGGTTCTTAATAAAGTTTACTGTTAAAATTGGTGGCTACTTTTTGCCCCACCAATCAGATGTAGCTTTCAAATTTTAAACAGATCTTGATTGGTTATGTCAAAATTAGCACCATTTTAACAATAAGACTTTTATTGAATAAGAACTAGCAGGGCGAGAATTCAATAAAGTTCTTATCGTTTAAAGTAGTGCTAATTTAGGCCACCAACCAATCAGATCTTATTTAACATTTGAAAGCAAACCTCTGATTGGTTGGGGCAAAATTTGCACCATTTTAAACGGTAAGAACTTTTATTGAATAACCCTGTTAGTTTTTTAAAGGAAAGTATAATATAGTATATTATAAGCATTTTGTTCAGATTACTTAATGCTGCAGAGCTATTTACCTAAAGAAAGTTATATTATTTACTTATTGGATGACTTGTTGAGCTAAAATGAAACAGATAATGGAGTTTTAGTGTTATCATTAACCTTACAGGGTTAGGGCAATTTAACCATTGTGGCGTCTACATGGTCTGCACACTGGTCCGCGTGTGATTGTACCAGTTGCACCAGTGTGTCAACTTATGCTGATCTTTTCTATTATTACTTGTCTACATTTTCATATTGGCAGCATTGTTTTGCTTCTTGGAAAATACACACAGCATTGACCCATAATTTGGGAGCTGATTTTTTTATTATGCCAATGATGCTTAGAGGTGCATCATGGGACTCCCCAGACATACAAATATAATGTGATGCTCCATCCTTTTGCTTATTGTTGTGCATTGTAATTGGATTCCTCCTAGCGGTAGCATATGGTTTTGAACAATGTCATGTTTTTCTTCTTTATTGGTTGCATTGGTTGGTTCCCTGTTAGTTTTTCAACTTACCAACATAAGGAAAAATTAGGACAGACTCGATACCACTGAGAGTCCTATATAGGAAGCTTGAAGTCTTAGGGATCACAATAGTGCCACTATCTGTGGTATGAAAGACTGGAACTAGACTAATCTGCTTAGCATGCAGTCCTCATAGAAGAGCGAAGAGAATATGGATGATATTGGTTTCCCTTATATTGAACAAGATTGAAATGATTCAGATCTGAATGTCAGCATTTATCTGTAATGTTGTTCTGTAGAAACTTGTCCAGTGCTGAGGTATTGTAAAAGGATTGTTTGCATAGTGAGTACCGTCACTGAGTTGTTAATTGCTCTTTTAATCATTAGTTGCTGCTTTCTAATTCGGTTTCATTCGATGTGGTTTATAATGTTGTGAAGTGCTTGACTGCTTATCCAATTGTTTTATGTTTTAGAAAAAAATTGTTTTGTAAATACTTCAGTAAAACAAATGCAGACTCCCCCCTACCATTTGAGGCTACTCCGGGGAGGGGGGAAGGGGTAGGCAATGATGGGGGTGGAGAGATGCAGAATTAGTGGCCTAGGGGATGGGGGATGCGGGGTTAGGGCATTCTGTGGGTTTCCAGGGGCGTGGTGATAAAAGGTTACTGGCCCGGGAGATTAGATCCTCCTCTCTCCCACAAGGAGTCTGTGGTGGTCTCGCCCTAGAATGGTGAGACTCCCCGCGGGAGCGTTGGATACCTACAAATGTTATTATCTTATCCTACTCTAAATATATTTTTTGAGACTGCAATATAATTGTTGTAGGGTAACTTTTATACTACAAGTGACGAGCTCAAATTATATATATAATATATATAGATGATTATATATAATATGGTATAGTATACAAACGCCGTGCCACAGCAGAAATTTTAATTTTCAATGCTCCACAAGTCTGAAATGAACCATTGCTGGGGGTGTTTAGAATTTGTACCTTTTTTCTTAACAAATAAACGGCATCCAATGCCTTATACATTCCCGAACACTACTCTCCTCCTGTTGATGGGTTGTGGGGTGAGACAGCATGTCATGAAAGCGGCTTTTTAGCCCCATGTCCCATTTTTGAGAAAGTGCTGAAGATAACTTGGGCGCTTTTTTGTGTGTTGCTGTTGAAACAAATTGTCGTTTTAAAAAAAACTTTGCTGCTTATTTTGACCTAAGAACTAACTGAAGAACATTTTAAACATCTTTAAATCCGTTTCATAGTCTTGTATTAACAACTACATTAAATTGTATGCAAAGAGTAAACATTTAAAGGCTGACTCCTTTTTCTTCATAACTTCCCTGCATGCTTGCTCAGGCATGCTGGATAATCATTTTAGGTGCCAAATCTACCGATAATCTGATCTGATTTTTTTGATTGCCCTTATTCACATTAATGGGCTTGTCCACCCTTTTTTTTTTTATTTTGAACTGGACCACAGCTTCTTCTCAATGAATTAATAGTTTGGGGAAATGGTCCATGTCCCAAAGTGTCAATGTCAAATATCTCCTAAGACACATACAGGGAGATTCACTAAAAGGTTCTTAATTGTTGAAATTGGTGCTAATTTTGCCCTAACCGAATCGGATATCATTTACCTATTTGAAAGCTAACTCTGATTGGTTGAGGGAAAAATTATCACCATTTTTTAATGATAAGAACTTTTATTAAATAAACCTGATTATTATGAAAATTTTTTCCTTGTGATGTTTCTACAAATGATTTTGCACATTATGTTACAAAAACTAAAGAAAATGATTTTTTGACGTTAGACCCTTAGAATTGCAATCTTATCGGGCCCCTGCTATCGTAGCTTGGAGGTGGAAAGGTTTGATGGGATTAATTCTTCGCACTATCTTAGTTTCTTGACCTATCATGGGGGGAATATCAAGAGGTGTTAAAGAATGCCCAACAGAGACCCCTTCCTTTTCTTCCTTAGGCCCCGGGGCCTTTTAATTAACTTTTGTAGATTGAAACCATTCTATCTTACAAGTATTCTGCATGGTGGGAATTGCACTAAAGGCAGTTACCGCCTCCAACGGATTGTCAAATTGCACATCGTTGTTGCCACTGAGCTACCTCAATTGAGGCATAAGTTCTCAAACGTAGATCTCTTAATAAGATAATTACAGATCCTTTTCATAATCCTAACTTGAATTCTTTGCTTTGTTACCTTCTGGCAGGCGGTTTGAAAATTTTTTTCCTTAAAACAATGTGATTTAGGAATATTTTTATCCACGCAGTTATCTTTTTAATTCTTAATTTAATAATAGCTGTACCAAGCCACCCCTCTGCTTCTTTTTTGTAACATTACCATTATGATACTTTATTAGTATTTATACTTTTTAGATCTAAGTACATGGTTACTTATACTGTTGTATTCAATTAGATCAACTTGCCTTTGAAATGTAGTTCTGGAAGACGTTCCGCTAGCATCCGACTGGCTTTCTCAATTCAGAATTACTTGTACAAGAATCTGTGGCATTATGTACCCTGGAAAATCCCAATTAGCTCTCACAGCCGGTTGTTAAGGGTGTGATTGGATAGTGGCTAAGAGGTGTTATAGGAACGCCCAGAGTAAGGTTTAAACAGCATTGTACATGGCAGACAGTTTTGGTGTCGAACCCCCCCCCCTCTATTTAGGCCTTGGTTTCTTTATTTCACATAAATGGCCTCCTTAACATCCTCTCTTGAACCAGTGCGAGCGAAACGTCTTGCAGAACTACTTTCAAGTCCAGTTGATCTAATTGAATACAACAGATATACCATGACCTGGATGAATGAGAACCTGCACAGCATACATGGTTACTTGTTTCTTGCTGATGTTCACTCAATGTAACTTGTATCGGCTTTTTCAAACTTTTCATTTCACTGACTCTATACAATTTGGAGTACTGTGACAATACATTGAATCTAATCACATCAATGGCTGAAAATACACTGTTGGCACAGTAGGACTACTGGTATGTTTAATTCTACATGAATAGTTTTTTCCAGATCTCCTAAACGTTAGAAGGAGTATCTATAGTAATAAATTTATCCCCTACTGTAAATTATAAGGATAATTGTAAGTCACAAGGAGTTTTTGTAACTAGTAAAGGGTGGTCCAGCAAAATTGTAAGTTTTGTTTCTAACTGATTTAACTGAAAACAGAGTAAATGCACTATCTCTTACCTCCCGTCTTCGTAAATCTTACAGGAGAGGAAGAGACACTTTACCCGTGAACCCCCAGCGCCGACTTCACTGACAGTCGAGGATTTCGTGCGCTGGAGAGGGTCCGGGGGTAAGTGTCTCCTACCTCTGTAAGATTTACCTGGGAAGAACGGAGGTAAGAGAGTCATTTTACCTCCTTTTTCTTCAGTAAATGCAGTTAGAAACAAACTTACATTTGTAAGCATACCCTCACTGTTTCCCTCTTGACATCAACCCCCCAATCACAGACACCATACTCGTCCTCTTTTTAAAACAATAAAGAAAAAATAATTCACTTTACTTAGTTTGTGTTCTGCTCTCGGTCTTCCTTTCCATACATCTTACAATCCATTATTAGATGCAACGGAATGGAAATATCTCAGGACAAGCATTTTTTCATTAGAAATTGACATATGGCAACAGAGCACTTTGCCATGATTTTCAGAGCTTCGAGCACCGTTATCTTCCTTCAACTCCCAACTTGCTATTTTTAAACCAGTTTTATTACATGCACTTGTTACCAGATATTTAATGAAAAGTTCTATTCCTGTCTGGCAAGGTATCTGCCTCCTCACCTGCCTCAATGGCTTTTATAAGCTTGAGCATGTGCAGAGGACGCAGCAGGGGACTCGGCATCAAATCATTTGTAATGTCATCTAATATTGTGCTAAATAAAAATTTGGGGTTAGGGCAGTAACTGACATGTGACCAATTTTTTTTTTGTTTTAAGGGTGGGTATGCCCTTAAACATTTTTGGGGAATAATTCTTTATGATTTGAAAATCTGGAAATGTTTTGCGTGACCATATCTATACAGGATGAGGTTGAAATGCCTATTGAGTATCAGCCCGCTTACACAACCCATGGTTTCTACCTACAACTAATGTGGAGGGAGGCCAAAAAGATCATAATTTCTAAAATTTATTTTACACTCAACACATACGTACTTTAAATAATAAGGTAAGCTTTTATCAATACCCTTTTTGCTAACTGGTGGTAATAAGCACATTGGAAAGAAAAACACGTAAAACATGTATGTTGCTTTCTTTACATACAGACCCAATTCTTCACAAGTGCTACATTGCTGTATTGAGCATAAGAGTTTGGTATGACCTTCCTGTCACCTGTGGGTGTAAGCTCTTTGGTGTCAGGAGCTTAAGCTACATGGATACATTTACGTTAGTGCTGTATGTTCTGTTTGGTTTTATTTATCTGGATCATTTCATTAGATCATTTTCAATTTGACCTATTTGTTATGAAAAAATTTTTAAAGGTACAAGATTTGTGTTGTCAAGTCCTAATTTCTCCACATTTTTTGTTTGTTGTAAAAAACAAGTTAATAGATTTTGCTGAGGTTGCAAGCGAACATTTTACCGATTCCTGATTCAGTAATACTCTATATTGTGTTCCACATAATCTGCTATTTGTGCCAGACTTCTCTTCGCCCTCTGAAGCTTTGATATGATTGTTGTCTCTTTAAATTTTGCCGACCATCTCCCTCTTTTTAATGCTACCCCTCTTCGCTTTACTTGAGTAAATGATGAAAATTTGATTAAGAGCCCGTGGGAACAAGCTTCGGAAATGTCCTACTTAGATAGTGACCTTTCTGTAACCAAGGTCCATTTTCCACAGTTGGGTTTCTCTTCCAGTCCAGTTAATATTTCATAATAAAATTGGTTACTGATTGGAGGTGACTTTCCATAGCTGCAAAATGATAGAGATTAACTAGGATCCTATAATAAAAGAAGAACCACTCCCTAAGTTAGCCATAGGTGTAGCAATATTGGGTCAAATAGGCCTGTTTTTTTTATCAGGGTGGAAGAAATTGTGACTGATACGTATTATCGGCTGTCGATGGCCGAAACAAACATTTCTCTGATTTTTTAAACAGAAACGCAGATTAAAATGTTCCAACTTGTCTTCTATTAAATTCCTTATTAAAGAGAACTAATTGTTAACCCTGCCTTTGCAAAAATACTATTTGTGACTCTGAAAACTCCCCATAAGACCACTCAAGCTCTGCCCCATTCTGGTCTGGCTCCACCGTGGCTCCACCCTCTTCAGTGTTAGGTGTCCCAATCTCTGAGAGGACTTTTGTTTTTACAGAACTCAGCATCCTATATGCCAATTACCTGTTGGTAGATTGTGAGGGGTTAACTGCATATTCCCCTTTTTAAAGTATATACTTTCAAAATGACTGCTTGTATTTTGAGTAGGAATCACAAAGTGACAGTTTCATTTAATATGTTTTAGGGTGAAATGCTCCATTGACGACCATATTATAGCTGCATTTATAATCACTGTACTATTTTATAAAATTAACTATTTTTAAAAAGTATATAAAATAGTTAAAAATGAATTGAATAGTCCTAGTTCAGACCTTGACGCAAACCGACAGTCAGAGACGCCAATTATTGACTAAAATCATGTATGTCATAACATACCATGTGCCTGCCCAACTCACGATTACCGTCTGAGTGATGACTGGGCTGGAAGCTTTATGAACTACAACAAGGAAGAAAGCCTGGGGCACATCTATAACAATATATCTAAACCCTTTATTCACAAATAGTATGGGTCATAAAAATACATATTAAAACATCTAACCATAGTGAACCCAAGAACCATAGTCCTGTTCCCACCAACATATCAAGTAATATCCATGAGTTCTGTGCAAATACGCTAGAGTATACAAAATAGCTTCAAACAATATAGATGACAATTGCACTTTATATGGTTTAGTGCAAATATAACAGTCAGACTATCGTAATATCGAAGCATGTGGAATAGAATCAAAATAAATATCGGGGTATAATGCACTATCCCCAAAGTAACACCCTGGCGGTGATATTCTATATGCTCAATCGTGTGTATCTGTCCAGGTCCTGGGCCGTTGCCAAACTCTGTAGTACTTAAAGCACTAAAATTTAATGATTTCATGTTCATAGCCACCTTCGAAATGTGTTTTTTGTACAAGTATGGTCTCCATACCCACAATGCCATTGTATAGAAACATTCATCCTTTTCTGTGTCCTTACAATGTTTGTGCAGTTTTTTTTTTTTTTTTAATTGTGTAAAGCACAAACATAAAACAGTATAATTAACTTTACCTGATCCTGTTTTTGGTACATTTGTTTTCATAATAGCCATTTCAGTTTCAAGGGACAAAAACGTGTCCGTTGTTAAATTAAATCTCCAGCAGAGAATCCATGTTTTTCAGGTTCTTGTGTAACACAGTAGTATTTAACAGCTAACAGCCTTTGTGCCATTTTCAGTTGCCTCAATTTGCCCTTGTAAATTGTATTTTGCTGGGAACGGTTTATAGCTGGTTATTCATTACAAACAGAAGCTTTGTTTTGTTCCCTTTTCCATCTCCTATAATTCGTTAGTAAACGTATTTTATTTGGCTTTATTAATAATTTTAAAAGGACCTGTAGAGTGATAAATTGGCTTTATTTATTCCTCACTAAAACAAATATATATAGTGAAATAATATACTTTATATAATATTCCACTGGTACTATAATGATTTACGATACTCATTTAGTTAGTAAAGGGCATGTGTAACACCCCCTAATAAGAACATTTCTATTTAACCCCCCAAACCCCTGACATTTGTTGGTCCTTGAATCCCATAATACTAAAATGCAACCGATGCAAACGCGTAATCACACACAGCGTTATCAACACAATTGCGTGGTGTGATTCTGGTGCGTTGTCACACGTTGTTTCCGCATTTTGCCATGCAATTTTACTAGTTAACGTTATGAAATCTGCATTTGCGCAAAAAAACTGTGATTGCAAAACTGAAACGGATGCGTCAATGCCATTAGAAATCTCTTGAACTTTTGCGTTCCTGAGTTTCCTTTCTCCCTAAAAACCCAAAATCGCATGTGGCCTCGCCTTAGTAATACAAGGCAGTCACCCCCCCAGCTCTCCGAATTTTTGCCATAAAGGGTCACTACCACCCACCCAAAAAAGAGCCAAAAAAAAGGAAAAATCCCCCCCAAAAGTTTTTGGGAGGTAGAAGATGTACCCTTACCTTCCATTCTAATGGGAGGATTAAAAATAAGAATTTAAGAGGATCTCCTGTGGCCATTTGTTGAAGCTAAAACATAAGATTTTAGGACTGGTAAAACGTAATGGCCTTTTAAATATACGTAATGGAATGAGTTACCCTAAATGGCCTGAACAACACCACTTGCATTATCATGTTTTCTCTTTAATGTGATATTTTTTTTTTAACTTTTGTATATTGTTAATGGACATAATCCACCAAGGCTCCTATATAACGCACCCTCAGTCCTGCAGGGGTGTCCGTAAATAATAAGAGACTAGACAGCTCTGCTCTCTATATGGCTGATCTGTTTTTGTGTGATCCCTAAAACAGTCTGTGTATTGAGAGGGTTTTGATCCCTTGTACAGTGTGATCCTGATTACTACAATACACTATCCTGTGTGTCCAAACTGTTTACCACCACCTGCTGAAGGGCAAGTTACTGGAAGCAAGTTTACCTTATTGGGATACAAACTCTGACATAACAGATAATGTACACCAACTGGCAAGGAGACACAATATACCGGCCTGATCATATTTAGTGTGGTGCACCATAGACAGGGACTACTTACTCCATCACTGGATATATGATAATGGGGAATCTGTTTGTTATTAAAAACCATCGTCCAATAATTTACCTTACATGCAATTAAACCGTTTTATAATCCGTTCAAAGAAAGTAAGTGCAGCTGTTGCTTTGTTCCATACCACCAGAGTAACCCACTGTGTGCCCTGCTACCCATAATCATCCATACAGCAGTGATCTGGGTTCAATATTATTGTATGCCATTTAGGATGCCCTAAATTGTGTTATATGTAAATTATATTCAAATTAACATGCACTTGGCTCTCAGAAGTTTCTTGCCTGATGCTATACCAAAAAATCACAATAAGATACGTTGGTAGAAAAAGTTCAGTTGCACACAAGGGACACAGGCAACGTTCCGGTCCCTATATCTTGACTTGGCATGATAAAGGTCCAAAATAAAGGCCTGAAACATGCCGTTTGGCACTATGATGTAATAAGCTTGCTATGGATTTTTTGTGATTTATATGCAAACCTCCGATTCTTTTTTAAGAATCGGTCAACCCTCCACCTTGATAGCCCCCACCACCCCCCCGCGCTCTCTCTGACCACCTCCCCGCGCGTCTCTCTCCTGCACCACCTCCCCGCGCGTCTCTCTCCTCCCCACCTCCCCGCGCGTCTCTCTTCTCTCCTCCACCCCTCCCCGCCGTCTCTCTCCTCCACCACCTCCCCGCGCGTCTTCTCTCCTCACCACCCTCCCCCCGCGCGTCTCTCGCCTCCACCACTCCCCGCGCGTCCTCGCCTCCTCCACCACCCCTCCCCCATCCTCCACCACCACTCCCTCCCGCGCGTCTCTCCCTCCCCACCTCCCCGCGCGTCTCTCTCCTCACACCCCACCTCCCCCCGTCCCCGCGCTTCTCTCTCCTCCACCACCTCCCTTCCCCGCTCGTCTCTCTTCTCTCCTCCACACCCTCCCCGCGCGTCTCCTCTCCTCCACCACCCCCCGCGCGTCCTCTCCTCACCACCTCTCCCGCGCGTCTCTCTCCCCACCACCTCCCAGGCCCGGTCCTCTCCTCCACCACCTCCCCGCGCGTCTCTCTCCTCCACCACCTCCCCTCGCCGTCTCTCTCCTCCACCACCTCCCCGCGCGTCTCCTCTCCTCCACCACCTCCCCAGCGCATCTCTCTCCTCCACCACCTCCCCGCGCGTCTTCTCTTCCAGGTTAGGGCTCGTACACACTAGAGCATGCAGTGGAACCCTGGATGCGTGCTTTTGTTCCCCTTCATTAACGCACACACAAATTCCATTACTTACTTTCATAGCAACTCTGCACGCACGAACACCTAACGGCGCTTTAATGTGAACGGCCAGATCGTTTTATGGAATCATGCGTGCACGACTTCTTGCGCTATCTATATAACTGTTATTCCCCGTCACCATCCGCAGCATATCCACACACAATAAGCGGTGCAGAAACCTTGAACGTGCTGCCATGTTGAAGGATAGTGGGACATAAGCGTTAAAGTTACTTTAACGTTTGCTTGGCTTAAAGTTCTCAAACAGCCCAATTACTTGATGTACCATTTGTCTTCCATGTAATTTCCTAAGTAAAAGTAAAGAAAGCCCTCCCCTTTCACTTTCATATTTACGTACCTTCCCCTTCCTTCTGCATCCTTCTTCACAGGGATTTTGTCATCTTTAATAGGGATAACATTGTTTTAATCAGGTAAAAATGGTTTTAGGAGATTTCCACCTTTAACGTCACGCAGTTGTTGTTGAAGGTGAGAGAAGCTCTGATTTTATCAACTGATGTAAGTGTTCCTTAACTGCATTAGCCCCCCCTTTTCTCTCACAATTTCTTTCTGAGAGAACAGTTGCAGAAGGTACCATGAAATTTTGAGGAACAGGTTGTAATTGTACAGGAACAACCACATTAAACCACCCTTTCTGCTAAGTCCCTGGAATGACAATATTTCATTAGACAGCCAAACTACAACTACAACAGCCTCATAACAACACTAAATCAGAAGGCAAGAACCCCTGAAATAAAAGCGATCTAACCTCTAATTTTTGATGTGGGGGCTGGGAATGTAGCTATCTACTAACTGGGGTTGTGTTTTATTTCATTTCCCAGTATTCCAGTATCGCACAGTGTGGTCACTCTGATCATTGTGTTCTTTGCAGATTCCACAATTCTATTTCTAATCTAACAGGAACTGTACCGCAGGTCACTCCTACTATTATCTCGCCAATCCGTTAGTCTAAAAGACAGGGTCCATGAGGCGTCATTAGGTGTGGTTTATTTACTTTAAAAAGAGCAACTCTAGAATCGAATTTTAATTTTAGAATACTATAGATCTCAAGATCCCACTACTTTAAAAAGGTGGGTGTAACAAACCGGAAATTAATATGAGCTGTAGATTCCAAAATAAATTTGAAATCGCAGCCTTTACAAGGGAAGACCTGTCACTCCAGAAGCAGACATTATACTGTTCCTCATCCGTGACCTCCTACAGATCTTAAGCTGCCTGGCAGTCAGTACACTTTTCTGCAACCAGAAGGAGGTGGGGGAGGATATGTGTAAGCGGTTCAGTGTCCTTGTGAGTTTGTGCAGACACTTATAAGTGTCGCAGGAAACTACAAGGATGTGGTTGCTTGCTTTTAACTTCTCTCAATTGTAGTTTCTAGATAATGTTGAAGTTTGACTGAGTAAAGTGCCCCTTTATTAATGCTGGTAGTGGTCAGTTAACAGTTTATTGGTGTTCTCATTGGGAACTTTCAGATTTTGGAGTATATAATTTTGGT
Source organism: Hymenochirus boettgeri (assembly GCA_019447015.1). Lineage (NCBI taxonomy): Eukaryota > Metazoa > Chordata > Amphibia > Anura > Pipidae > Hymenochirus > Hymenochirus boettgeri. The sequence continues at coordinate 322,249,153 of CM033469.1, forward strand.
TTGGTCTCCTTTAAAGGAATTATTTCCCCGAACTGATCTTAATTCCCCTTTGAAAGCACACAAAAGGATTAAAACGGAGTTGGTGTGAAAATCACAATTCCCTGACCTTTCTTATTGAAAATAATCATCAGGTTGTGCATAGGACCTTTCTAATTAACATTCTATTCGTTTCTGGGAAATGAGTTTCTCTGTAAGCAAAACATTCTTGTTATAATCTATATTACTTTCCAGTAGCAGACATAAGCAAAGCCCCTGAGGTTTGGGTCACCCCCGGCAGTTACTGAGTTTGGGTGAAATAAATAACGTCACCTTGCATGAGAGAGATCTATGTCAACACAAAATGTGTTTTGCCTGCAGGTTTACTTTAAGCACGTAAGGGGTGCCTTTTAACTATTTTGGTTTTATAATTTGAATGTATTATAACTAGAAGGTTAGGTATCCGTTAATAAGTGTGAACTGCAGAAACTTTTTTACCTTTGGAGTAGAATCTCCAATACATTCATTTGGGAATAAACACAATCTATTGCCTTTTTAATGTTATTCAACTGAAACTGTAGCCAACTGAAATCAATAAAATCTTTCTTCAACTGCAGAACGCCGATTCGTATCTTTTGTTTTAACCTCCCTCTCCCGTAGGCTAGGTCCCACTACTGCAATGTCGGAACTGCTATTGCGCTCTATTTGACGTTGCCCAGTATGTGCCACTGCGGTCCAGTCCGTTATTGGTTCACATCTGCACGACTTTGTATCACACACATAAGCAATTTTTGCACAATCCTGCATGCGGCGCGTTGCACGTTTAGTTGTGGGGAAATTCACACTGACGGTCTGAGCCGGCTGGTTTTATGGATGGTAGTAGCTGCAGACAAAATTTTTTTTTTTTTATCTGAAATGTTTTTTAAATGTATTTTTCTTTTGAAACACTAGTGATACCTCCTTTCTTTCTGTGTTTTGTGGGTGAGGATCTCTCTCTCTTTTTTTATTGGCTCCAGACCTACATTTTACACATTTGCTTTGTTTTTGTAAACCACAATAGAACACATGTTTTTGTTTTTTTTTAACATTCTGAAACAAAAAAATCACTGGTAACTGATTATAAAAGGAAATATTTGCCTGCTAGAAACAGTGGTGAAATGATATACCTGTAATGAAAAAGGACAATATCTTACCTTCTCGCTCCCCTCCTCTTCTGTCCATGTCCTCACCCTGTGTACATTTTCCTAAATTGTAGAGTTTTGTCAGTCTAGTCCCGATCTTATGGTGTCTGTGATATGGCCAGGGGGAGGACATACTTTTTGTCACTGACAGTCTGTGGGGCCACCTTCGCTGGGGCAAAGTAAAGGTAAGTATTACGAAGATAGTACTTTCCCTAACTTCCTAATGGTCTCCTTCGGGGATCTCTGCTTGTCCCCTTTCCCACTGTCGCGCAGATTGCGTACACCATGGGAAGATACGCTTTGCCAAGGAGCCAATGTCTTCCCATTGGCTGCACTGTGGAACCTGTCACTGACAGTGGAAAGAGAGGAGGGGAAAATGAAATAGCTCAAGAAGACTTGAGTGAGGTGGTGCAGGATCGGGAAAATACCAAGGTGGGACTTAGCAATTTAGGTCCTCACCCTGGTACTATGCAGCTATGGATCGGGGGAGGTGAGTATAATTGTCCTTTCGTTATAATTACTTTTTTTTAGCCAGTGTGTTTTAGCCAGTCCCTGCTGACTGTTTTGGCTCTGTGTGTACAGTATATTTTTGAGAACAGCCCCAAGATGAAATCAAATGTTTCATTATTTACATATTTTAGGGTTCTTGCAGTCTCAGATTTTTACCTTCACTATATGTAAATTTGAGATCTGATAACATCTGCCTGGCAGATCCGTCAATGAAAAATGTATGTAATAATTACCCTTCAACAAACCTCATTCAAAGGCGAGAGAATGCTTGAAATGCTGGCCCGTTTTCTGTCAACCATTTCTTTCCTGGTTCTTCTGGTTAAGCAGCTGTCATCTTGGTGTGAACAGTTGCATATCACTATCCCCTACTGCCTCCTCTGACGATGTGCATGCTTGGAAAGGGAGAAGGAAGGTAAGGAGAACATCTCCTTAATCTTAAAGTGATCAATTATACCCCCCCCCCCCCTTGTTTCCTTTCCCCACATTCCTGCCCATTGGGGCAGGACCTAAAAATGCTCCTCACTCTGTGGTACTTTACAAATCCCTGCACTACTTACTACTTGTAATCTTCTCTCTTGGCACTGCAGTCCGATCCTCCCCACTGGCAAACCTTTAAGTGACTGGTCGTGAGGCGCCAATGGGAAGAACGTGCTCTGCAGGAGGCGACCAGAGCGACGAGGGAGATTACAGTAGTAGTGCAGGACTTTGTAAAGTACCCAGTGAGGACTTTGCTTTTAGGTCTCGCCTAGGTACTTGCAGGAATGGATCCGGGGAAATGGTGGTATAATTGTCCTTGTAAGCTAGGTACACCCATACAATAATTCGGAATCGGCCCGACGACCGGCATTTCAGTGTTTCGATTGATCGGCAAATTAATTGTATTGTTTCTTTGGTGGCGGCCGGTGACCAGGCCGCTGACGCATTTGTTTGTCCCGAATCGGCTGAACGCATGATTGGACGTTCGGAAAACCACGCCGAGCGTGCGATCTCTATGGGATCCAAACCGCCGTTTTAGGGTTACTGTCGAATTGCTGCTTTTGCCGCAACCGACAGGCCATCCTCGTGGCTGCCGGTCAAATCTTGAACGGTCGGTTAGGAGAAGATGGCACGTGTGTCCCCCCTTTAGCTTTCTTTTTACTATTGCAGTTTGGATGTGATTTCCACAAGATGAAAATTCTTTTTGGATGGACATGCCTTGTGTGCACAATTATTTGGTCTAATTCCGTTTTTAAATAATTTTTGTAATAGTGCATGATTTGTTTTTTGACAATGTGCTGTGTTATCTGTCTTTCGCCTGTATTTGGGAGCAGTGACTGATAAAATTTTGCACAAAATATTAATAAACAGGAAGTTTGGTGGAGAATTTCCTCTCTGCATTCTTACCCCAAAAATGACCTAACAAGCAAGATCTTTAAAGTCCTTGTCTTGTAAATGCGGCCATAATTCATTGGAATTAATGTCAAAATAAAGAAACGCGTTGTATAGGTAACTATACATTAACGCAACCCTGTACTCATTGTTAAAGTAGAACTAAAACCCATATTTGTATACTCCATAATCGACCAACTTTTCCTTCAGCATAACTAATAATTGGGTACCATTTTTTACAATTGCCTGTCCAACAGTAGAGACTATAACGTCTCTGCCCCAGTGGTTCCTACTTGCCTATATCTCACATCACAAAGTTTTATGATCAACTTAAGCAGTAATGTTGGTCAAACGTATCGGTTGTCTAGAATCTTGCCAGATATTGGCAGGTATACTGCAATTGTATGGACCTTTTAAACAGCATTAAAGTAAATGTATTGACCCTTAAAAACTGAGTAAGATAAAACTGATTGTATGTGCATATCAAGCATGCTCCCTTGGCTAATTTGGGCCATAATAGGATTGGGGTTTGGGTGCGAGTACTTGTATTGTGGCAAGTTTGTTTCTTTTTTGGGCCCTAATGCCACTCCTTCTAATGGCTATCAGCCAGTTGTTTGTAATGTGCTGTTGCTCCCTCACAGGTCATTTACCACAGACCCGAAGCTAAAGCACAATCAAAGGAATTGTGAGGGGCCTAAGTGAATCACAAAGCCTTTTATTTAATCACGTACACACAACGTTTTGTTGCGGATCGCCATGGTCCTCTCCTCAGGCACATTCCTTTGCTTTTGTATTGTGACCTCTGTACCAAGTTCTTAGTAATCAGTTTAGTGTCCCTTTAACTACTACGGTACATAAAATCTGTATCTATTATTTACAGGGAGGTGGGAGAATGCTTTTCCCACCTTCTGTGAATAATACAACAACCAGGGAACACTGCAGACTTACCTTACCGACACTCCCACTTATGGTTCATTCTCTGCTAACAGACCACCGATTGTGTGCCTATTGTTTGCATTGTGCTGAAGATAAAGGCTTGGTCGGACAGCACCCCTGACAACTGAGAAGGAGCCGAGTAGAGCGCCATTAAGGTAATTCTTGCAGTGTTCTCCGGGCATTCTATTATTTCACACAGGGAGGTGGGATCTGCTTTCTCACTCCTGTGGAATTCTAGATACGTTTCCTTTACACTTGCAAATTATGCTTTTAATGTCAAGGTGCTTTGCCTTCAAGTGTTGAGCCTTTAGTTTCCCCTTAAACAGCTAAGAGACAAGATTTTTAATGCAAAACATTTAAGCAAGGATGAAATAGAATTTGGGTTGTTCAAATTGAATTGTTTGAACTTTCTTTCCTGTGTGAAACTGTTGTTTTCTTTGTTTAGACCCCTTAGGTTGAGGGCATATCAACCCTCTCATAAAAATTGGTATATAAGTTAACCCCCCCCCGTTACAAAAACCCCCCAAAGGCTGTCCTGAGATATATATTTTCTGCGTGCATGCAAAATGAAATTTCGTGGCTACACACAGCAGCGTTTTTTTCCAAAAGATTTTTTGTGTGTGCACTTTAAAGGGTATGTCCAACTACAAAAAAAGTTTTGATATAAGATCCCCAGGGCGCCAGCCCCAACCGCTTATATTTGTTTCTTTAGAAGCCCCCAAACGCTACTTACCTACCTCCCCTCTTTCCTACGGCGGCCTCCTGGCCCTCTGCTTGTGAGAAAATGCCTGTGCCGTATGTGCAGCATTGCCAGCAAGAGTTTTGTGCATTTAGCTATAGGGAACAACGCTGCTCCCCAAATCTATTTTCATTTTACGTTTTCCAAAGGTATTGTCTAAAGTTATTTTACGACCCACTGATCCTTTACTACTCTTCTTCATCTGTTGTATGTGGTAATGTGCTCGTGGCAGCTGGCAGAGTATACAGCTTTGGTAATGGGCGTCAGCCATTTACCTTGAAGTTCAAATTTCCTGCTTCCTCTTAGCTTGAGTGACATCACCTGTCCCTCTGCTTCTCCCCAGGTGCAGAGCATGCTCACTTATGAACCTAGGGTGATTTCCGAGGAGCGAGGTGGCTACGCAGCGCTCCTCTCAGCCCTTAAGTCCTGCTAACTATTATAACGATCGGTTAACGTTACATTAAAGTTCATACACCGTGGCAAATCGCGGTCCGGAACCGCCGACCACAATGGCACGAACGTTCGTATTCGTCGCCGACAATCGGCTCCCGTGTGAGGGGCCTTTATCGTCCAAAACGGCCGTTTGGTTGGCGGTCGGCGGATCACGCCAAACGCTGACTTGGCGGATCCACCAACAACCGCCGTTTCCGGTCGATCAAGGCCCTCACCCGGGCCGTTATCGGCCGAAACGAAACGTTTGTACACATCGTGCCGTCGCGGGTCGGGACCCTGATTGCACGTGGGTACGAACCTTAAATTCTCCCTACTGGAAAAGGCTTTCATTCATGTGACAAGTGATGTAATACTAAAACCCCTTTGGTTATAAAGTATGCCAGTGTGCAGATAATATGATCTTGTATGGGGCCTAAGGAATGTGCATTGATTATCTTTTCTATGTTTATAAAGGATGCCATGTGCCGATACATGATATTTTATGGGGCCCTAGGAATGTGCATTGATTACTTTTCTATGTTTATATAATGTATGCCGTGTGCAGGATAATAATGTATGTATGCCCTAGGAATGTGCATTGATTATCCTTTCTATCTAGTTTATCATGTTGCAGTGTGCAATATAGATATTGTAGGGGGCCTAGGAATGTGCATTGGTTTATCTTTTCTTCTATGTTTGTATACAGTAGAAAAATAGTCTCAGTTTCAATTTTTAAAGTCTTTCCCATGAAATGCTATTCCCGCCTTCCCTGGGTGCTCTTGACATTACCAGTAAGCTATAAGGTCCTGCTCATGCTCACAGCAGATGGCTTGTCCCCCGTCTCTAACATTATGGGAGACAGTTAGGCCTGCCCAATGTAGCCCATAGATGAACCTTTCCAATTCTAGTTCCAAAAATAAGGAATAATATCAGTATCTCAAAAGTTTAAAAAATACAATTCCCGTTTCATGCTTCCTTATGCAGTGCAGATTGCTTGTAGGGGTCCAGGAGGTGAGTTTTAAATATCTGTAGGCTTTCTGGATTCGCAAAAAGAGGGTTCCCTTGGCACTACAATTGTGTTTACCATAATTGACCAAATATATTTATGTATAAAAAAAAAAAAAATCACTTGTCATACAGGAATTTGAGGACAATTCTTATCTGCAAGAACAACAGTCGAGAAGAAAACCAATATTAGTATAGTACAGTATTGAAGTTGAATAAAGACCTGTCCTCCAGTCAACCCATCTAGCAAATCCTCATTTCCTGGCTTCCGCTGGATCAACTGTGGCAACAAAAGGAATGCCAAAAAAACCCTCCACCATTTATGAAGGGGAAAAAATTCCTCCCGACTCCAAAATAACAATTGGAAATTTCCCTGGTCACAAAATAAACTAATGAGAAATGAAATGTTATTTGTGTTTATAATGTACCGTAATAACTTTAATTTTAACGTTTGTTTTTATTAATGTAACTGTTTTTTTGGATTTACACCTGTGTCCCATAGCCACACTTCTCAAAAGCCGCCACCTCCGCAGGAGCCATCTTAGATTTCAAGGCAGAGAACGCCTATTGGCTGTCTGCCTTATTAACAGATTGCACACCATGCTGTTTAAATAAATTTCCCATCTAATCCTCTTTAAATCATCCACACCGGGGACAATTCTTTTCTTACTTTTAAAGGGCATCTATAGGGAACATGAACTGATTTTTTCCCCTTTCGTTCCTTTGTTCTATAATTCCCCACAACCCTGTGTATCTCTGTCCCGAGTGTATCTCTCTTCCTGAGATACAACCGTTCGAAGAATACGTTTTTGCATTCCTCTACTCCTACTTGGACTGTCAATCAAATCCCTGTGACATGATTCCCCCCCCTGCTCTGTATAAACATAGGATTAAGAGCATTAGCAGGGAGAGAGGTAGCTTTGATGGTAATATAAGGCTGCACTTGCTTTCACACTTGCTTTTCACGAGAGAGATCGTAACTGTACTGTTTCTCCTTCTTCCTGTGTCTCCAGGAGCTTGCCCCCTTTTTTTTTCTATTGGCCACTGTGGCATGGGTGTGTTTTTTTCAGGATGGGGGGTTGAACTTTTACTCGCTACGGCAGCCATAGCTTGTTGCAAGCCGGAGTTGAGACATGGAGGTGGTACGGAGGGGGAAGGGGGGGTGGCTGCACAGAGATCTGACACCATGGATAACAAAGTCACTGACACAGAGATAGGATTAAGGCAGCACAGAGTACATGAATTTAACCTTTGGCAAAGGGCAAATGTGGTTTTTTTTTTTCACTATAGATACCCTTTAAATAGCTTTGGAAACCTTCAGTGGCTGATGGCCTTGAACTTCAAACTGTCCCTATGGTTTTTGCCAGAGATTGTCATGATTTCCTGGACTGCTTTAGGTGCACAGTTTACTCAACCCGTGTCCAGGCACCACGGCATAAAAGAAATCAACCTCTGGCATGAGGCTTTATAAGCGTTGTCCTGGCATTAAACAACTTCTTTAAACTTTAAAATACCACTTTTATTTAATCCATTACACAGCTTTTAAGGGATGTCATCCCCATAATTAATTTTAACCACCTTGCTTAGCACCGCAAAACCCCCCTATAGACCGTACCTTTACCAAAAATACTTATACCTTACTTACAAAGCACAGTTCCTTTTCCCCAATCCTCTTTTCTGCAGCTTTGGATATGGCAGTCACCCCTTGTCCTGTGATGGAAGCGCTGGCTTTTACTGACTGCCTGACCAGAGGTGTCAATGGCGAGAACAGCTGCGGGGGGGAACTGATATGAGGAAGTTAGATACTTTTAAGTAAAGGAAATTGTGTTTTAGGGGGCTTAAGCAGATTTTTTTAAGTTCAGTTATGAGGGTGGACAGTTTTGCTTTAGTAAAGACAAAGCTGGACTTTCCGAAGAGAAATCAGTGGACTTTTCCTGCTTGCTAATTACAGATACAATATGTCTTGGACGACTTAAAAAAATAAATGCTATAAAGAATTTCAAGTGGCTTAGCCCCACTGCTGCAAGCTTTGGAATGCCTACTAAGAGGCAATTTTAGGTAGAAATTCTGCTAGCACCAAAGATATTTCAGCGGTTCTCCGCCCCTAGCACTGTGTGATTTTACAAAGGTATGTACCGCAGATTTTTTGTTGGCATAATATATATAACGTAACTGCAGCAGTGCAACAGATTTAAAGGGCGGCTGTTTCACAGAATAACCAGGACCTGGCAATTTCTCCATCTGGCTTGCCATCTGCCCAATAGTGGACCTTTGGGACTGTTTTAGCAACGGTGATATGGTTTTGGTGGTTTGGCCTTTAAAATTGATAAGAAAACGTAAATTAACTCTTGAATACAGGTCATAGGCTTCCGCTCACCTACTTGTGCAGAAGACCAGGAACCCTGTGACCTCCCCTCGCGCAGCTATACCCAGAGAAAGCGTATGTTGTGTCACAATAAATACTAAAGGTTGCTTAGACTAGAAAAGAGAATTTTTCACAAACTGCTCAATCATTTTCCTGTGCAACAGACATGACAACCACAGGCCTCCCAGATACTGCGTTCGCTGCCCCATGATACGCACAGCCTACCATAGGGGATTTAAACCTCTGGATGGCATCCTATCTGCAATGTCCTCCTACTGTAGCATCAGACCCTGCCCATTGGTGTCTGTCTGGCTCTTCTGTCTTATTCAACTACTACAGAAAGCACAGGGTTAAATGAGTAACATGCATTTGTTAAGCAAGATGAGTCTTTCTTGCATAAGGGTAACGGTAGTTTTTTTGCGTCTCCTGGGAGGCATTTGTTCTGTGCATAATAACCTTGTGTGTATTCATCCTGGTTTGTTTAGGAATTTAAATATAAAAGAAATCATACAACGTTCTTGATGAGTATGGTGGTGATTTCTATAGGCAGGGCTTCAACAATGCCCGGATATCTATGATACAATTAGTTTTGTCAGCTGATTTACAAGTTAATTAAGATAAGCTTAAGCAAGGAATAATTGCTGTTTGATTCCATGTTTCACATGATGAATTAAGCTTTTCCCCATGCTGTTTTCAATGTTTCTTTTTATTTATTGTATTAAAGACCCATGAAACAAAATTATCCTATATCGTATCGTTTGGTGGACTTCCTTTTATGTTCATGAGGATGATTAAAGAAAAATAAGGAAATTGAATCTAAAATTACTTACACCCACTAGTTATAATTTCATCTCGGTATAAGCACTTTTTACTGCTAACGAGATCAATTAATGTCAAGCAGAATTCAACTTATTGATTCTAATGCAAACCCCCTGGAAAAATGATTTCCCACCCCCCTTTGGTATATGTAAGGAGTTATAATAACCGGTTGGGCAAAATGATATCTATCTTGTTTAAGATATTTTATTGCAAGCTTTTGAGAGAAGTAGAGGCATGGAACTTTACAGCAAGTAAAGGGGATGTTCGTGCAAATACATTACTTTAAGGAAAAAAAAAAACTGTGTTTTTCCTTCTATGACCTTACGCTGCCCATTCAGCATTGTGTCGTTATATAAATGCTACTTCCTGTTTGCACTGACCCCGAAATAGAGACCGTATGGTCCTTGCGCTTGACTCTCACCTTGCCCCTTGCCCAGAACCTTTAATGTAGGCCTACTATGTTCAACAGCAGGGAATAGCAGTGGTATAAATTTAACAGATTTTTCAAATAAAGAAGATGTAGAATAACTAGGTACATGCATAATATAACTTAAAAATTTAAAAATTTTTCAAGCACTGAACTTCCCTTTAAACCATTATAATCTTATATACCCACAAGTACATGAACATCTTTCTTTTGCTAGAGCTGATATATAAACTGCAGTTTGTTTTGTAGAAGCATAAAAATCTTTTGGTAAAACCATAGACATTAAAACCATATGGTTTTTTCACTGATGTTTTTACATACAATGTTTGTGCTTTCAATTTCTCTGATTGGAAGGTGAGCTTGTTTCTCATTTTCTTTATTTCTTTCTTTTTTGCTTTGCCGATACATTGCCTTATTGTGAGTTGGCATTGTAAATTGTTGTAAGAAGTTTTGGGATGGTGAAAAAATAAACAGGGTTTATACAGAACAAAAGCCAAGAGGTAGGTAGGGTTAATGAGTGGCTATCAAGGTTGGACTAGATGGACGTGTTTTATTCTAGTGTTGTAGTATTTGAGGTTGAAAAAACATACGTCCATCCAGTCCAACTACTCAGCAATGCCCCACATTCCTGCCTGAATATTGATCCAGAGGAAGGCAAAAAAACCCCACCAGAATTTTTGGAGGGAAAATTCCTTCGGATCCAAGTGTCAATCGGATTCCCTGGATCAACTCTACTTTATGTATCATCCCCAGTAACCTGCAACATGCCTTGTTCAGAAACACTCATCCAGCTCTCGTGTAAAAAAATCAAACTATCCCAAACCCAACACCACAAACCGCGTCCATTCCATCCATAGTTTTTTATGGTTCTCACAGTGAAAAACCCTTTCCGAACTTTGAAGACTAAACTTCTTTTCTTTAAATCTTAAGGGATGGTTCTGGGTGTCCTCTGACATGTTGTATCTGGTAACAAATGCCCCCAGTAGTCTATTGTCTGGCCGGTTATTTTATTGTAGTTATATACAGTACTCATATCCCCACGCAAGGCGCCTTTTTCTCAGTGTACTTAATTCTAAAGGCAGGGCCCCCCCGACGCTCCCCCTGCAACGAATAACTGTGTCGGCGAGAATCGTATGTGGTGTATGCTTTTCGGTCGGGGTTTGTTCATTGAATCCGCCCGCATATCACACTGACGATTCTCGACCGAAATGTCCGTCCGTCCTCGTTAGCCGCTGTGTCGGGTCTGGCCTCTGGCGCAATATTGAACATGTAAATACGAACCTTAACAACTTATCCAATCTGTCTTCATTTCCAAGCTAGCGCCCTCCATCCCGTTACTAGTTTATGTTGCATTTCTCTGAACCCTCTCCATTTCCAAGATGTCCTTTTTGTCACAGGATTCCATAAACTGCGCTGCATATTCCAAATGAGGCCCTGAATAAGACCCCTTTTTTCCAAATCCTTGTCAAAATCTATGGGTTTGCCTATGAGGACAAAAGGGAAACATAACAATGAACCCTTTTTTGCTATAAGGCAAATGTAGTTTTATGCTCATGGTTTAGATTTGCTTTTTCCTTTAATGAAAGAAAAGTAATGTAAAAAAGACCATGACTAATCTTAATTTTCAGCATTTAATTTCCCCTTGAATCCTTGCTCATCTGTGGCTGTGGTGAAATTTGCTATTTCATTGCTTTTTGCTATGAACAGGAAACCCACTTGGAAAAATGAGACTTTTCACCTTTCTCAACCTTGTGGGTGGTGAAAGGAAAGGAACCTAGAAGGAAAAAATAGCAACATAATTATAATGTGTGTGAGATTAAAGCTTGGTAACAATGTTTTAATATTAATGTGCTAAACCTTACCTTTTACTGCATTGTAGAGATTAATTCATCTTAAGAGACATAAAGAATGTTAAATTCAAAGTAAACGGAATAACCATACATTACATACGCTTTTATCCCTGCAGTCAAGATTAATGGTGAATACCTGCCTCTCTCAGATGATTCCACTTTCCGTAGTATATTGTGCAAAGATGTAGCCCACTATTTTTCGGCAAACAGCATAAAGCCTTTCTCATAGTGTTACAGGCATGTTTGACACTTGAAACAAAATCTGTTACCTACCCCCAATGGTTTTTGTTGAAAAGTGACATGAAACATCTCTTTCACAATCTTATCTGGAAGAAAAGTTTTGGATGCTCCTCAACGAGTTTATAATTCCCTCCCCTGTTTTGGGGTGATGACCATTAGCACCCCTGTAAAATATATAATAAGCTAATCACACACCAGCCTATAAGCCCTCAAAATCCCTGAATTTGTGGCCAGTGTATGCTGACAATTAAAAGAATGGTTTTAAAGGCAAAGGGCAGTTTGCCCAAATAATTCATTGGATTTCGATTATTCTTATCAGATTACAAACTGCCAATGCGTTCAAATGTTCGTACCGTGCAATCACGGGTCCCGCGACGCATGTCGTGTACGAAGGTTCGTTTTCAGCCGATAATCTGCCCGTGTATGGGCCCTTTATCGGCGTAACGGCGGTCGTTCGGAGATCTGCCTGGTCGGTCGGGCAACGATCCCCGACCGAACGCCGTTTCGGCGATAAGGCCGAACCTTAAAGGCTTTGTATGCATCTCAATGCACACATGACAACCTGGCAAACAGTGGGCCTATTAATGTCTGTTATGGCGATAATCGCATTTTGTGTGGCCACTCTTATATGTATTAATACCAGTAATTCTCAATATTATATAGTATCCCTGTACCACCCTGAACTACAGTATATGTATTAATACCAGTAATTCTCAATATTATATAGGGAGCCCCATGTGGTCACAAAACGATTTTATAATAGTGGGGCTCCAAATGCCGCTCGGAGTCGAGTAGCAGTAAGTCCATATCATATGGATAAAATACTGGGGGATAGGTGACATTTAGGGCACAGTAGGCTACAGTGAAAGTTGTCGCAGAGTATATGTGTCCTATATAGTATGTAAAGTGTTACCCTGTCTGACACTTTGGACATATTTATAAATTAAACATCGTTAATTTATGACTGCATCGATAAAATGATGGTCGCAATTGTACAATTTCATAACTTCATCACCACATGGTATTGTACAGCGTAACGGTCTTAAACGTGCAACCGCAGCCGTAAGTGTGCGGAGGTACTAATTATCTTACAATTACTGCAGTATCAGAGGTTTCTGATACCATGGGTTTAATAAATATGGACTTGCTGTGGGGTGATGCTAATTTATGGGCTATTCATTCTCCTTACCACTCTTCCCCATCCATTAGTACCAATTCCTGGAAGGGTATCTGTACAGAAAAAAGAAAGACTTCAGGGCATTTAGCTGTATAATTGCGAGTGAGGTGGGAGATTGTACTCCTTAGCTTTCTCTGCTCCCCATGTGCACACTCATGGTAGGATGGCAGGAATAGGGAAGTGTCGCAAGACTTGGGAAAGGGCGTCCTGTCACCGAGTCAAGTTTAACGCTAAATATCCTAGACAAGTAACGGAGATCGGGAGTACCGTCTCCTACTCACAGAAAATCATACTGGCAAATGCCCTGAAGTCTTTTTTTTTTTTTAGTACAGATACCCTTTCTCTTTCTTTCTTCTTTTTAATTATATTTTCATTTTAACTCTATATAAAACCATCAGTGTTCAGGTTACATCTTAGCTTATAATGCCTTGCACAAGAATGATTTTCCTCAGGTACAGCACTCTCTAATGATACTTCCTTCACAGTTAAACAATATTTCATTGACTAATGAAGTTGCCAAACTGACAAAAAAATACTGAAATCCCTGCTGTTCCCTAAAGAGCAGGCTGTTCATAAAACTCAAATGCGTTTTTTGCTTCAGACTCGATAACTAACTTTTCAAATTATATCATGGTTTGATCCTCGCATCTTGAAAAAATCCAGTTTGGTTAGCTGTTGCTCACTGTCTGTAGTGTAAAAAATGTTTTTCTCACTCCTTTCCAAACCTTAATTTAGTAAGTTTAGTTATCCAAAGCATGTATTTCTTTAAATCAACCACTATATTGTTACTGTTCGATCTTAAGCAAATTTCATCTTACAAACTGCTTAAGATGTAGATATGTCAAAGAAATGCAATTTATTTTTAGCCATTTGACACAGTGCTATCCACTCACAAGAATATAGGTCCAAAATTGCAGCTAATTCCAAACATTGACACATACTTAGGCTTGCCATACATTGATTAAACTTTTATTGATTTTCGAATCTAAGTTGATTGGAAAAGTTGGTACATTTTCTGACCTGCAGCTACTTAATGTTCTCTGATCACCAGCACTTCAGGCTGGTTGCCAAATACCAGCTTCATGTTGGTACCAACCCACAACTGCTATATTTATCACTTCAATTGAAGTGAGTGTAAGGTTGACATCTTGTGCCCCTGTGCCTCCTCTGTGCATGTGAAAGTTAAAAAAAACATATTACATAAAGGGAAGAAGGGGTATATATCAGACAGTGCTGGTGGGAACAATAGACATTACATCTCTGCAAAACATCTTGTTGGTAATTTATTGTTGAAGTGCTAAAGATAGTGGTTGGGGGTGTTTTTTAACAGGTTCACAAGCTGGTTAATACCTCACAGCAGCAGTATTGGAGATTGGTTTGTGGTAACAACTGTCAGCCATTGGTGTGTAGTTACCCCCATGGCCTTGATGACTTGCTGGTGGTGGGAGATCACTCTTTGTAAGTAAGTGTGAGCATGGAGGGAAAAAGTAATTATTGCAAAACTTGGTTTTTAGGGGGGTCCTACATTTAAATCACATTTTAATTTTTGGGGTAGATTTGCCAATTAATTTTAAACTAAAAACAAAAAACTGAAAACCATTTTACAAAAATATTTGGCAAATGAAAATGTTTTAAGAACCACTAAAACCAATATTTTTTATATTCATTAAAGGCATTCGTAAGTATTGTGCTTTTTGTGGATTTATTTTTTTAAAACTTTTGTCCACCGTTGCATATATATTGATAGTTAAAAAGGGTCATGCACAGATGACATTTTGCAAAAAATGTTTTTGCACAATTATTTGATGATGCTCCCAGATTTTAATCGGTTCCTATACAGGACATGTACTTTATGGAAAAACTGTTTCAAAAAGAGCATTATCTATATAGCTTATATCTAGTTTTAAGAGCAACATTTTCATATCTTTAAAATGGTAATTTTGTGTGCAATTAATAATTAATACCATTAAGAGCCAGGTTTTAGGTTTAATTTGCTCTTTTGGGAGTCTGCATTTGTTAACAATAATACTTGGTAATAAACTTTCCCACACAGACTGCTGGTAGATGTTTTTACAACAGTCAAAGTTTTTTTTTTTTTTGTGTGTGAATTTTATGAAGACATCAGTTTCCGTCCTCCAGAGGAAGCTTTCTGTCTTTTTGACATATTTTGCAAACACACAATTCACCCATAGCAGGTCTGCAATTTTCAGAAAATGCAGTACCGTCCTCTAACCTTCAGGTGTGTAAAAGTAGTATGTTCAGTCTGATATGTGCCATTTTATATGTAAAACTATATAAAATAGAGCTTTGTGCCCTCAAACACAGTATAGAGTGCAACTAAAAAACAACAGGGAGAAATCTGTATTGTAAACATAACTGCAGAACCAACACAATCAATGATAGGAGTATTGCAGTTATTTATGGGGGTATGCCATTTCCTGAGTTTTTTGCAAATAGCACATGCGTTACAACAATAGAATGGAGTACAAGGTAGGAGCCCTCCAATAGCATTGACATTGCAAATCAGAAGTGAGATCTAAGCGAAATTGTGCAATTGGGACCTAGCCCTATACCTGGTTGCTTGGCTTTTTAAATAAATGACCTTGGCTTCGCTATAGATTTGTGGACCTGAAGTTTGTATGTGACAGACTTTGATGGCCAATATCATGCAGTGCTCATCTCCTAGACAGAAGTTATTGTTTTTTTTTCCCCAAAAGCAGACAGACACAATCTTATATAGCTTTATACATTCAAGTATTGGCAGTGATGAAATGCCTTGTATGTTTTCTTTCAATAAACATGGAAAATACATTAGTATATTAAAATGCAGGGTCTGAGTCAGGGGAGGGGTGGGGATTTTGGACATACGCCATAGCCCTTTGTAACATTAATTTTATGAAGAAAAGTAGATGAGCATTTATCTAGAATTTCGTAAATATTTACAAACGTTGTTAGTTGTATTATGGTAAGTACCGCATAAATGGTTACAACAAAATATAGACAACTTACAAGGAGATATTATATCGCCCATGAATTCCCACGATGCAGTATCATTTATAGTCGGTACTGCATCGCTGGCACAGTCAGGAATGTAGCATGTTCTTATGCACCCCTGAATCGACGCCCAGTGCAGTTTTCTAAAAAGTACCAGAAACCCCGCAAACCCCACAAAAACTACTAGGAAACCCACACTAATCTGATATTACATTTTTGCCCATAGTATCTGTTTACATCTCCATGTAAAGATAGATTCTAAATTGCATGTGGTAAAAAAACTTACCTTCCTGAGGTCCCACTCGGGCCTATTTCAAAAGTGACCTTTCTTAAATAAAAAAAAAATGAAAGGTGTTTGATTTTCACACTGTACTTTTCAACCTTCACAATATTCCAAGACCTAACATTGATTGCAATGTAATATGCTGTTTACATTTTGTCCTACTTAAACGTAAGCAGGTGTAGATAGCATTGCTGTCTGAAATACACAAGAATAGTCTCTTGTGTACTGTACTCTGATGTCTAATATTCAACTGTCCTTGAGAGATTGTTTCTATGTAGGAGCATAAATGTTTTTTTTCCTGAATATTGCTTGTGGTAAGAAGCAAATGTTTTATTGAAATTTGAATTGTGCAAGTGGCATTGTAATGCAAATCTAAATGAATGAAACCTCAACATGTTAATACAAATACATTTCAGACATCCATACTGCCAAACGTGGCTTCTGAGCAGGGTGGGGGGATGGGGTGTGGCGGGGCGACATCACCTGGGGGGTGAGATGGAGGGTAGAGCATGGCATGGCGTTTGGTGGGATACCAAACATTTACCTTGCATTAGTATACTTTTTTCTAAACTTTTCATTCTTGGAAATGTTCAAAGCAGCCTAATTGTATATTTATGGTGTTTTTTTATTTGCAAACTTTTTATGTCTGTAGTCATGTTGTTATATTTTGTTTGCCTTGAAATGCCCCATAAAGAGCATGACCACCACCACACAACTGTGACTGATGGCTGTTACCTAGAAAAACTGGAAAGAAGACAGGAGCTGCCTGCAATAGTCACGAATGATTCCTCTCTTCGTGGACATTAAAGGGAGGGATACATATTGCAGTCTTCAGGCAAAATTTGTGGCAAAACTTTGTGTTTGTGGGCAGAGTGAATTGATACCATGTGAGCCTAGGCAGGGCCATCATTAAGGGCCCCTTTTTTGTTAAATATATTGTATATAATAAATATTGTTACTGCTTTTGAAGCTGGGCCCCCAGAAGTTTCCGGGCCCAGGCAGCTGCCTAGGGGTGCTTGTGGATAATCCTGCTCTGTTGTGGGTAAAGGTTTGCCCAGAGCAAAATTCTATTAAAAAATAGAAATTCCATGGACTGTAATAGGAATACCAATACTTAAAAAAAAAAATTGTCCATTAGTACATGTTTCCGATGCCAATCCAGATTCCTATGAAATTTGAATACTTTTAATATTGATTTTGAAATAAAATATTTTTTTATGAAACCTCCCATTGCCTTTAATTGGTTTCACAGAGCAAGATTTCAGCCCCAAAAGATGGTGGTGAAATAAAACCAGTAGGTTTTGTGTTTCTCTGGTCACTGTGACTGGGCATGTTTCTCAGGTTTGTAGGAAAGAAGCCTAAGCTATGCTTGTGATGGTTCTCATTCATCCAGGTCATGGTATCTGTTGTATTCAATTAGATCAACTGGACTTGAAATGTAGTTCTTGAAGACGTTTCGCTAGTCATCCGACTGGCTTTCTCAATTCAGAATGACTTGACAGAATCTGTGGCAATTATGTACCCTGGAAAATCCCAATTAGCATATCACAGCCAGGTGTTAAGGGGTGTAGGATAGTGGCTAAGAGGTGTTGGAACGCCCAGAGTAAGGTGTTAAAACAGCATTGTACATGGCAGACAGTTGGTGTCGAACCCCCCCCACCTCTATTTAGGCTTGGTTTCTTTATTTTCACATAAATGGCCTCCTTAACACCTCTCTTGAACCAGTCACGTTCCTTCGCCAATAGTAACATTACAATCTTCAAAGGTATGTCCTTTATCCTTAGATGCAGGTACACGGCTGAGTCCTGACCCGAGGAATTGGCTCTTCTGTTGCTGGGCCATGCCATACGTTGATGCAGTTGCTGTTTGGTCTCCCCCACATACAAATCCGAGCATTCTTCACTACACTGCACTGCATATATGATGTCACTTTTCTTGTGTTTAGGTATTGGGTCTTTCGGATGTACCAATTGCTGCCTCAGTGTGTTGTTCGGTTTAAAGCAGACAGGGATACGGTGTTTTTTGAAAATTCTTCTTAATTTCTCGGAGACCCCTGCTACATATGGGATGACCATGTTCTTCCTCCTGTCTTGCTTTTCCCCTTCACTGTTGGTATTTGTGTTCTTTTCTTTCCTTCCTTGGTTCTTTATTTTTCACATAAATGGCCTCTTAACACCTCTCTTGAACCAGTCACGTTCCTTCGCCAATATGTTAACATTACAATCTTCAAAGGTATGTCCTTTATCCTTAAGATGCAGGTACACGCGCTGAGTCCTGACCCGAGGAATTGGCTCTTCTGTGCTGGGCCATACGTTGATGCAGTTGCTGTTTGGTCTCCCCCACTACAAATCCGAGCATTCTTCACTACACTGCACTGCATATATGATGTCACTTTTCTTGTGTTTAGGTATTGGGTCTTTCGGATGTACCAATGCTGCCTCAGTGTGTTGTTCGGTTAAAACAGAAGGATATGGTGTTTTTTGAAAATCTTCTTAATTTCTCGAGACCCCTGCTACATATGGGATGACCATGTTCTTCCTCTGTCTTGCTTTTCCCCTTCACTGTTGGTATTTGTGTTCTTTTCTTTCCTTCCACTCTTTTGACAAGGGCCCAGTCTGGATATCCACAGGTTTTAAGGGCTCCTCTGAGATGTTTCATTTCTTTAGCCTTCGCCTCTGTGCTAGTGGGGATGTTCTCGGCTCTGTGTTGCAGGGTTCTGATGACACCCAGCTTTAAACCGAACAACACACTGAGGCAGCAATTGGTACATCCGAAAGACCCAATACCTAAACACAAGAAAAGTGACATCATATATGCAGTGCAGTGTAGTGAAGAATGCTCGGATTTGTATGTGGGGGAGACCAAACAGCAACTGCATCAACGTATGGCCCAGCACAGAAGAGCCAATTCCTGGGTCGGACTCAGCCGTGTACCTGCATCTTAAGGATAAAGGACATACCTTTGAAGATTGTAATGTTAACATATTGGCGAAGGAACGTGACTGGTTCAAGAGGGTGTTAAGGAGCCTTTTATGTGAAAATAAAGAAACCAAGCCTAAATAGAGGTGGGGGGGTTCGACACCAACTGTCTGCCATGTACAATGCTGTTTTAACACCTTACTCTGGGCGTTCCTATAACACCTCTTAGCCACTATCCATTCACACCCTTAACACCTGGCTGTGATATGCTAATTGGGATTTTCCAGGGTACATAATTGCCACAGATTCTTGTACAAGTCATTCTGAATTGAGAAAGCCAGTCGGATGACTAGCGAAACGTCTTCAAGAACTACATTTCAAGTCCAGTTGATCTAATTGAATACAACAGATAAGCCTAAGCTAGTAGCACTGCATAATACATTTACATTAAATTATTTTTTTGAGTGTATACTTGTGCACAGACACTGCTTGTTTTCCAGTCTATTATTCAAACCTGTATACATACCCTATGATTTTCTGCAACTTGCAGGCAAGCAATAGCCACATGTTTCTTTATTTGCCTGATCACTCTCCGGCTGGTCGAAGCCTTCTCTGCTGGGTTATATGTTAACTACAGCAGCAGAGGAGGCTATTCTTATGCAGCTTCGAGAATAGCATTGTGATTTAAACGTCACTGCCACAAATGGAAGCTGCAAAGGAAAGAGCCAAGCTGCTTAAAGGGCATGTTCACCACTTAATGAAAGGCTAATCTATTATGATGTTCTCCTCCTTCCCTCTGCCTCTCAAGTTTTCGCCTTGTAGGGCAATAACATTCAGTCATTGGCTGTGTTGTCATATGTTACACCCATGACTGACGGGCAGCATTTCAAGTTAGACTTGCATCACTCAGCTGCTGTTTTATACAGTTTTTCATTTAAGGGTTGAACTTGCCCTTTAAGCTGCTGTGAAAATAAGGTTGAAGGTGGACATGCCCTTTAAGATCAGATCTATTAAAACCCTCCTTACAAATTTGTAAACTCACAAATTTTGTTCTTTTGCTGCAAGTGTCCACATGGGAAGTGGATGATGGACCTAGACCACTTAAGATAATAAATAAAACACAACACATGTCTTTTAGTGGTGAAAACAGGCCACAACAATTTTTATTAATCAACCATTATATTATCAGAACCCTTAGTAACCTTAAATTATTTGTTAAATCTTCCAGGCCAGCCATTTACCAAACACTGGGCTGCCTCTTATTGATAACCTTTAAACCAAGAGCTCAGCCCTTTACTAGCCATGAGCTCATATAGTTTTACATTGCCTCCATCCAATAGAACCACCACTGCTGCGAAAGATTATTTAATTATGTATTACACACACACACACACACACACACACACACGGTATATATATATATATATATATATATATATATATATTTATTTTAACATATGATAACATATTTTTATAACAATTTCACAGTGGTGGGTGCTGCTTTCTTGAATCCAGGTAAACAGACTGAGGTCCGGAGACGCACCCCCCTTTTTTTATACTATATCCTTTCCTGCCCAGAGCCCTGGTCGCCTTGAAAACACCAATAAGCAAACATTTTGACATTACCATATATGACACCTCTGTCACTAAGGCTGCTCTCTGACCTGCAGCCAACAAGTGACCAACATTGTACCAGCGGTGTCTCTGCCACCCCCACCCCTATGCCTGTCAACTCTTACATATCTTACCAGTTTAAAATTCTGACAGGGCGATGCACCAAGAGGCGCACCTCTCCTGCTCTAAAAGGTTCGTACCCGACTAGCGACGCACAATGTGTACGAACAGGCGTTTTGGGCGATATCGGGTGACGTTCACCAAACGAATTACCGTTTCGGACAATAAAGTGCCCATACATGGGCAAACGATCAATTATCGCCCAAAACACTTGTTCATACACATCGTGGGTCTGGACCCGCACATTTGTAAGAACCTTAACTGATGTTATAGCGATTGGCACTATTTTGCCCCCTTCAATTCCAGCTAAAGTGCCAAAATAGTTAATAGAGAGCTGCAGCACTGAGAGCTATATATAACTTAGGGGCGATGCACCAAAAACCGATACCGGCTCTCTAGTGCAAATGCTCCAGCTATATATCACAAAATGTCAAAAGTGAGAATTATCAGTATTAAATCTGAACCAAGGAATTATTAATTGTATGTGTGTCTCTTCTGAATGTTGTTCGTTCAATTGTATGCCTTTAAAGAACATTTCTGTAAGCATCCATGCTATTTAGATCTAGAGCTCTACTTATAAAGGTACAAAATAGCAAATATTTAGATTTATGCATAGCTGCAGTATGAAAAAATAGCAAAAAATGTCCAAGTTAAAATAAATATTCTAGAAATGCCAAAATACCACAGTAAACCAATGAATTCTACTTAAAGCAAGAAAACAAAAGAAAAAGGAGAAATTCAAGCTTAAAAGGCAACTTTTGTGGGAAAATGGTAACACTTTTTCAGTGGGCAGTTTCTGTTCTATATATAATTAGAGTGCCATATTACTCTCCGGTATGTTGCTTACAGTCTTGGTATGTTCTGCAGGCTCCTGCGACACAGTAATTACTAGGACACATGCATGACTTACCACATTCTGGAAGCTAAAGAGCAAGGCTGTTCATTTTCACACTACTGAGTAGAGCAAAAATGAAAATTTTCCATCGTGTGCATGTTAAAACAAAATGATGCAGTCCTCGCAAAGCATGAGTTGAACCTACACTAACCTGGTATTACATCAGGAAGGGTTTAAATTAATTTTTGACATTTATGGACGATATTAAATCTCCTCGGAAAAATACTAAAACCCATGAGTTTCAACATGCCATACAAACAAAGAGATTCACGTCCCAGATATTATTAAAGTATGTATGCAAGTGCATAGGTTTTTTTTCATGTTTATGATCACAAACATGAAAAGTCTTATAATAAGAGGCAACTCCAGTAGAACGTCATACTATTTACCTGTAATTTGTCTGAGGTGTGCTCACAGTCCCTCTTTTGTATGTATTCTAGGGGCCAATCTACCCTTCTTTTAAGGTATCCAGTTCCATAGACATCAAAAGAAACTTAAAGCTGACTCTTTTGGTTTTTCAATATCCGTTTCAGGGCTGGACAAATCGCGTGTTTTTGAGATCGGTTTGTTTTATTAACAATTAAGTTTTCTTTCTGCAAGCAGATCAATAGTTTGTACCAGGACACAAAAACTGCTTTCTTAAAGGGCATGTATGTTTTTTTTTTTTTTACTCGCCTTATATCTTTCTCCTACCTGCGTAGGCTTTTTTGCCTAGTAAATTTGTTGCCTTTTGTTTGTAAATAGTAAATGTATACACTTTCTCCAGTCCTACTTCCTCATATAGTAAGGAGTCTCGCACCCACTGGATTTAAGTTGGCTCTCATTCCCAGTGTCAGCATTTCACATGCTTTAGTTGAGATTTTAGAAAAATGTGGAGCCGGATTGATCTGCCCTTAAGGGTTCATACGTACCAGGTATGTGCCAGGCCCACTTTGTTTTCCAAGGATGCAGATTCCGGCTATCCAGAACGAGGTAATGTAAGTAGAGTTCGGGGTAGTTTCTGCAAAAATTACTATAGTGGTTGGGGCTAGGGGAGGGAGCCCTATACTACAGAAAAGGGAATTTTAATTAGGGGGGGGAGCTGCAGTGCGCATGGCAAAATTCTCCTGGAGGAGAGACAGGAGGCATAGTATATGGACTCTGCTAGGCTCCTGGTGGTTAGTTTTTGGGGCTGTATAGGGACATTACAGGAGAGCCATTTGGAGCAGGGATGTAAGGTAAGGATTTTTATACACTACACAGTGGGGCCAGTAGTGGGTTAAATTGTAGTTTTGGGGGTGGACATGCCCTTTAAGAAGTAAACTTTAAGTCCAGTTTATCTAACTGAATACCACATATATATGCTTGATAAGTGTCTGATTATGCTATTCGGTAAACCATGAATAAAGAATATAATATACCAGAAGTTCAATGTTAAACATGCCTCTTTTACTGTGATCAGCAGTTGTGACTGGTTACATTGTACATCACAAGGGACAGCCACCATGTATTGTTTGTGAACTAAGCTTTGTATTAATTCCATGGATATTAATAGAGCATTGTGAGCAAGAGGCTGATCGAATTCCTGTAAAACAATACTTTGTTTTGATAGCTAGTGTGATGCTTAGACTTTCAAACTTGTTTACTGGAGCAGTCCCCAGTGGCACAAAATGTAATTGCAAAAGGCATACTTTTCACATCCTCAGATTATTTGGCTTTTCCTCAAGCTGCTTATTTTAGGGGGTTGATATCATTAATTTTACAAAAACTACCCTATTGTTAGAGAAGGAAGGTTTAATGATTACATATCAGCTACATTATTGAATTTCTACATACTGTAAGGACAGTGGGGTTTTAGAAGGATAGTCATATATTCATATTCTGTCTAGCTGCTTTAAAAATTTTCAGGAGATGGGTGTTATTTCTCAATCTTGGTGGCAATGCCTAGAGGCGGAGAAGCTTTGGACTGACTGCTTTTTAACATTGCAAATAGTGCAAAAGTCAAACTTTAAGAGTATATACACCCATTCTTCATTCACCTTATATCTTTCTCCTACCTTCAAAGCCTTTTTTTGTCTTGTTTTGTTTTTTTACTGTCATTTGTAAATAGTAGTTTTAAAAACCTTTCCCAGTCTTACTTCCTCAAGCTCTTCATGTGCTGGACTGGAAAATAATAAAAATGTGGAGTCAGATGTGTTTGTTAATATCTGTACAAATATATAGTCTTTTTGACTATATAATTATTCACCAGGTTCTGGTAATTAGTGTGGCTACGCACACAAATTATGCATAGGGCATAAATCACATCACAACCAGATTTGAAATGCTTTATTCTTTTAGATGTTTCGGCATGCATCATTCAAAAGATTGTAGCTCCTGTTAAACTAAAGCTGGAATATTACACATATACACATATGAAGTATGCTTTACGTGTGCAGATCTTTTCAATCGAAAAAGAAAGGGATGATTGTAGGCATTTGTACATTCAATTAAATGTATTTATGTATTCATTTGTTTAAACATTGTGGTTTTCTTGTTTAACATTATTTCTAGTGGATGAGAATTTAATAAAACAAGGAGATGCTAGTGCTTTTATGTTATCAACATTTCTTAATGTTCATATATTTAGTCTTGTTTATTTAGAATGGGTCCCTTGTGGGAAACAAAAAAGGCTGACGTCCAAACCTTATTCCCACAGGCCAATAGGAAATTTGAATATGTTCAGAGTATGACATTGTAGCTTCCTACAATGATGACCTTTGCATCCGGCATATAACTGTTGGTATATGTATTTATTTTCTTATCTAGTGCTGAGTGTATACAGCAATATAATTATTTGATCCAGTTACATCGGCCAGTCCCCAAGTAGCGATTATTGGGTATATATGTAGTGGAAAATCATCCGATCCAATAAACTGCCCATTTCAGACGTAAGGATTGGCTGACTTTGCCTGAAATTTTCTTTCTCTGCCAATAGCAGCTGCAACATGTGGTGAGATGGGCAATTTCCCTACACTCTGTTTAGATCAGATCTGTCAGATCTGCTACAAATTTGCAATGTGTATGCCACCCCAAACTAAAATTTACCCCACTACTGTCCCCTGTGTATTTATTCTCACCTTACATCTCTGCTCTTTATGGTTCTCCTGCAGCGCTTGTCCAAATCCAGGAAACTGAAGAGTAGTGGCTGTCTTCCATTCCAAAATGTTTCTGCCTCCTCCTTGTCCACTTAGAGGACAGTGGCAAGTGCAGGGGAGCCCCTCCCTCCAACCATCTGGATCCATACATGGCTGACCATCCACCTAACCAAAAATGTTTCTCCTTTGACGGTAGCCGCATCTGTGATTGGCTAACTCTCAGCTAATCATAGACGCGGCTACCTTTCCGGCAAGCAGGGAAGCCGGATCAGTGCGCCAGAGGATCGAGGGGCTGTAAGTAACGTTCTAAAAAAATTTTTTTAAACATTCTGATACGACGGTTGGTGTTGGGCAGGGGTCATGCCCTTTAAGTTGGTGATTTGTGGTCCCCATACACTGAAAACTTACTGCATTACTGCTGTATAACGTCAATTCCAAGGCATGTTCCAGCTGGGGGAATGTTGCAAAATAATTACTGATACTTGTGCAGATGTTGCAGTCGATTCAACATTAGTGATATTGAATGTTGAAATAACTGGAACATCTGCAAATGTATGGCCTTTACACACCTTGAGCCAAAATAATATTGTAACATTTTTCAGCACCATACTATACCCTCTGGTTAAAATTTTCTTATGTCAGGTAAAGGCTCAATGGATACCTGTAGGCGATGTTAGAAGAAAACCCATCATGCTGGTGTAAGGCAGATGCATTACATTTAAATAAAGATTATTATTAAGAACTTACCGTATTGAATGTCTTAAATATCTAAGGCTGCAATAGGCAACTACTAGTTGTAGCACAAAACTTAGATTACGTTTTGTATAATACTATTTTTTTTATTTTCTCATACATATCAATAATAATAAATGGCAAAATGAGAGGTGGTAAAATGTTTAAATTGTCGTGTAGTTCATTATAGTACACTTAGTAGTTCATGTAGTTCATTATAGTAAAACTCCAGCCATGCTACCGACCTCCACAGCGCAACTTGGCTTCATTTGAAATGAATGTAAAATAATTAATGAAATTAAATGTAAAATATAAATGTCTTGTCAGTTCTATTTCAAATATAAAGGAGATTGGTTTGGCAGTTTATCAGTTGAGATTATATTAATCAAAATAATTTATAATAATATTATAATAATGTAATTGTTTTTCTTGACTTTTTGCATATAAAAGCTGTATCATACCTTTACAAGACCTGCTGTACATAACAACATTTTTGTTACCTTTAATTTCACCGTTTAGGCAGTAATTTGAAATAAAACAACAGGTTGTTGTATTTGTTGTATTCAGTTAGATCAACTGGACTTAAATTTAGTTCTTGAAGACTTTACGCTAGTCATCTGACTGGCTTTCTCAATTCAGAATGACTTGTACAAGAATCTGTTGGCAATTATGTACCCTGGAAAGTCCCAATTAGCATATCACAGCCAGGTGTTAAGGACCTTCTGAATGCAAGGCGTGATTGCATTGTGGCTAAGAGGTGTTTTAGGAACGCCCAGGGTAAGGTGTCAAAACAGCATTGTTCATGGCAGACTGTTGGTGTCGAACCCCCCACCTCTATTCAGGCTTGGTTTCTTAATTTTAATATAAATGGCCTCCTTGACACCTCTCTTAAACCAGTCAAGTTTCTTTGCCAATATGTTAACATTACAATCTTCAAAGGTATGTCCTTTTTCCTTAAGCCGTATACCTGCACCTTAAGGAAAAAGGACATACCTTTGAAGATTGTAATGTTAACAGCCAGTGGAATCATACATACAAGCTCAGCGATCCTCCGCTGTGGCTCTCTAGCACTTTCGGGTAAGGCAGTCAGTCTCGGCCGTGACACTGACGTCATGGCTAATCACTGACTGCCATTCCCGGACGAGCGTCCACTGCGGCTGCTCGGGACCACAAAAAGAACAGAGCAGCTGCAGTGGAGAGGGAGTGAAGAGACCGGAAGCTGCGGTGGATCACAATCTTGTAAGTATGATTCCTCTGGCTGGGAGTAGAATTATCATATTTTAACAAAACAAACTAGGTTTTGCGGGGTCCTGCATAATATATTACATTTTTATAAGGGGTGGATATTCCCTTTGCAGAATCCATTTCTTATGTACATAAATGCAACTTACCGGAGTAGTATCTTGCTATGCATGTATGTTTTGTGGAGGAAAGCTTTAACATGGAAGGTCCAAATCTGTGATCCCTTGTCAAGGAAGTAGTTTCCCGGTGCTGCTGACAAAACCGTTGACGTTTTTGGAGAAGCATGGCTTTGGTCAATATTGTGATTGCTCTGTTTCTTTAGTGCCCTCCTCTGTTCTCTAAATGAAGTAATATAAAGTTTGTATCTAACTTCCTTAAAGTTATTAAAAAAGGGAAACTAGTGAATTAAGCAGAACAGGGATGTTGTCTTGCGATGTTATGCAGAAACACCAACACATACATTTTAAAATTGCATTGACATTTTGCACCCTAAGTTGTTTCCCATCTCCATTTGCTGCCTGTGCTGTGTTACAATGGTTGCCAGATAAATGAAAATCCAGGGACTTCTTTAAAAACACATGTAGCTAATTTAGCGCAGCCCTGCTAATTACCTTTCTTAATTGTGTCCCTCTTAGATCAGTAATCTGGCAACCCAGTGTGCTATATTTTTAATTAATTACTTGCTGCTTTTTGCAAATGCTTTGTAATGAGGTACTTGTTAAATTTAGAAGGGAAGGGACCCTCTTTTTGTCCCAACACTTTTATGCTTTGTCTAGGCTTAATTTGTAAAGTTTCAACACTTGATAATTAGGATTTTCTGAGATTACAAATTCCTTTAACATATAAGAAAATACCCGTTTTGCTATTAGGACACCAACCCTCAGAACCTGGGACAAGGAAGTAGAATTGATAATTTTTACCTCTTTCTGGTAAGAGCACCTGCATGAAGAAAACTGCTTCTGTGAGGCTTCCTTCTCGCTTCAGCAGCACTTTGTTTAATACAGGGAAATCCAGGACTAACACAGCAATTGAATACTGTATTTGCTGTGTTCCTCAACAAAACCATATTGGGAGGTAGGATTAATCAATCCTACCTTCCTGCTCCAGGTACTTTATATTTTTAAGTCAAAAATATAGTATTGAAGGACAACACCCCCCCTATTTATTCCTCTCTTTCTGGTCTAATTGTTTGCACCAGCAAATTTGTTGTGTATTAACAGACTTGCAATGTCATAATAGCTCAGCAGACTTGGAGTGTGTGTGTGTGGCGGGGTCATTTACATTGATTTTGTAGGGTAGCATCACAAGGACATTGGGCTTTCTCATTTATGTGTAATAGTTTAGCATTTTAAATTTATTATTTACCAGCAACGTGCAAGGTCTCATTCATCCAGGTCATGGTATATCTCTGGTGTTCAATTAGATCAAGTGGAATGGAATTTTAGCTCTTGAATACATTTCACTAGTCATCAGAATGGCAAAACATCTTCAAGAACTAAAGTCCAGTTGTTCTGGTCTTAAAGTTTGGTTCTTGATAAAATTTGTGTTCTATAAAAGTTGGGGTTCTTTACTATGTTTGTGTGTTTCATGCAAGTAATTTCAAAAACTTTAACTTTTTATTTGTCAATTCTGCTTGTTAGGAGCCATTTGAAGATGGCTTTGCAAATGGGGAAGAAGGTACACCAACTGGAGATGCTGTTGCTAGTCATGTTGCGGATAGTAAAGGAGCTGTAAAATTTGGCTGGATTAAAGGAGTATTGGTGAGTATGATTGGTTAGAAATTTGTATTCCTTTTTATTTGGTTGGGAAACAGGAGAAAATACATTTATTACATGTAAATGGAAGTTGTACACAAGGATATTAGAGGTTAACAAGGAGTTCAATTTCCAAATCAAAATACAAGGAATGGAAAGCCAAAAATGTATATACCAAAGCTATATCAGGAAATGTAGGTATCCCCTCAAATAAATTAAGATACAATTAGAACTTAACAGCAGATAAATTCCAAACAACCATATAGATCTAATACTAAAATATGTTTGGCGAGCCTCCAATCCAATCCCCACACATAAAGATGCAATAAAGAAAAATTACAATTATATGTATATCCATGTGACGGTCTCATTCATCCAGGTCATGGTATATCTGTGGTAGTCCATTAGAGATCAACTGGACGTGACGTTTAGTTGAAAACATTTCGCTAGTCATTGGATTGGCTTTTGCAATTCAGAATGAGAATATGTTGCTAATAAATATCCTGGAATGTGTCCCAATCAATATATAACAACAAGTAGAAAGGGACCTTCTGAATGTAAGGTGTTGATTGCATTCAGGAGGCTAAGAGGTGTTACCAAAACTGCCTAGAATAAAGCACCCAAACAGCATTGTACATGGCAGACAATTGGTGTCAAACTACCCCAGTTCTCTTCAAGCTTGGTTTCTTTATTCTGATGACCTCCTTGACACCTCTTTTGAACTAATACTGTTCCTTGGCAGTGGAGTAACTACCGGGTCTACCGGTGGCATAGGGGGCCCGGGGACTAAGGGCCCACGATCTCACTGCAATCAGCTGTTTTAAACAGCCGATCACTCTTATTCAGTAAAGCTACGCATGATCAGCTGCTAACTGTTCGGTACCGGTCTTTTAAACAGCTGATTGTGCGTACCTTTAGGCTGAGGCCACACTGCAACGCACAGGAATCGCACACAAAATCGCGAGCATTATCGCACACAAAATTCTTGTGCCTTTGCACTGCCGGGAAGCTGTGAATGTTTTTACAAGTAAATAATAAGTCCCGATACCCTTTCGTACTAAATACCGGCACTGGTTGGAACATTATCATTTTCAGTGTGGCAATGTGCAAGAGAGACTGTTTTGTAGCTTCAATTGGATTTATCATATTTGACTATATGGCATATGAGGTGGTGAGTGATGAGCCTACAAATCCCATCGTGCTTAGTGCCCCTCCGCCCAGTTTTGTGTTTGTTCAGATATATGTATATTTGGTATTCTAAGGGTTATTCCCAGGGGTAGGGATTGATTTGGAAAGTAATTATTATGCGGGACATGTCTCAGAGTGAATAAAGGAACATTGTATTGATCTTTGAACCTTTGTCTGACGTTGATTATTATTATAATGATTGTGCCTAATACACAGGGCCTAAGTTTAGTCTTCTGGACAATCCTCCAGTTCTGTGGAGGGTGCTGGGAGACGATATAGTGTTTATAGGTTATTTGCCCAGTAGGCACCCTTGTATTCAAGGAGTCATTAGAAACAGTAGAAATTAGGGAGGAGCACTATACCATCATTGTTTAACTTGGTCCAAATAGGTGTCAAGGAGGCAATTTATGTCAAAATAAAGAAAGCAAGTTGAATGAGGTGTGTGTGTCTGTCGTTAAATGCTGATTGTGACACATTATAGGGTATATTGAGAAAGACAGTCAGATGTTTTTCAAAACATTTTTCTGTTTAGTTGATCGAACTGTAGTCTAGTTGATCGAACTGTATACCATGGATTATTAAATGGATAATCATGTACTATTTGTATCCATATCACTAACCAGGAATACAATAAATCCCTAACTAAAGGTAGATCCAAATTCTAATGTCCTTTTGGAACAGTAAACAGTCTGTATCTTGACACAAAAGGATTCCAAATATATCAGGATTGTTTATTTTTTGTAACTATCACAACTGATATTCATATTTTCTTTTGTTTGAACATAAACATTTGTTCAAACAAGCCACTGAGGAGTTTCTATTAGCATATAAAATAACCTTTTTTTTGTTAATGGAGCTTTTAAAGTGACTTCATATCCTAAATTTCCAAAGAAAAGCTGAGCCCACACTTCACCAGATGGCAACACACGTAAAAAGCGCAATGTTGCGCTATTGGAGCGCATTGGATTTGCAAAGAAAAAGTGCATTCTGAAAACCGCAGAGCAATGTGACCACACACATAATCCGAAAACAAATTTTTCCATACTGGATGTATTATATTGACTTCATAAGTATTACATGAATCATTGCAATGCAATCCTACTATATAGTCATTCACCCAATCTCAGCTCTTTGTGCAAAGCTCCCTAAATAACCTTGCAAAAATCACCTTTTTATTTAACATTTATATAACTAAAGTTACTTAGTGTAACTTTTCTTTCTGCCATTAATTGAGTTTAACTGTGTCCCATTAAGACATGTATATGTGACATTTATATTGTTTGCAGACATTTATTTTGTTTGCAAAAGTAAAACAATCATTAGATGAGAACTAAAGTGTTAAGGTTTTTTTTCCTCTATAGTTAGTACTATTACTTTCCCCTCTCCTTTTTTCAGCTTAAGGGCATCTATACTGAAAAAAGTTATTTAAAATTGACACCACACACACCTCAGAGTAAGTGCTACTTATTATTTATTTACCAATTAAAATAAGAAAAAATATTTTTTTCAGTATAGTGTCCCTTTAACATTAAACAGGATTCCCTCCCAATAGAGACAGCCCCGTTTATATGTATTGTGTCACCGTGGTCTGTATTTTCTTTCCATGAATCTTGTTGATGGATGAATGCCTTGTAGATGCCTTGTTCAGAATGTGTCACAGTCTTATTAGCCATAATCTGGCATGACAGCTGCAAGCAAGTAAAGTAAAGACAGCTCCTGGTGACACAATATGCACCAGTGGGACTGTCTCTTAGAAGAAATAGCTGAAGGTTGGAGGTAGAGGCACTGTTTGGAGTGTTGAAGTCTAGTTGTTTCTTTCTTTTAAAGCAACTTAGTAGTATTTTCTTTTATTTGAGGATGGTAGTATTTCACAATTCTTACATATTTAAGTGATTAATGTCACTAAACTCTGCTTAATGTTTTTAATATGGTTCTGTTATCTAGGTCCGATGCATGCTAAATATATGGGGTGTGATGCTCTTCATCAGGTTGTCGTGGATAGTGGGACAGGCTGGCATTGGTAGGTTCAACTTCATATATATTTTATAATATACTCATAAGTGATTTTCATTGCTGAAAATAAAGTGCCCACAACACAGATCACCTATATTCTACAACCTTCAAAAATAAACTGCAAGGAATGTTTCTTTTGATGTTTGGAAAATAATCTTGGCAATTGTTTGCCTTACATTTAGTATTTCCAGCAAGCCTGGCAGTCTTGACAAATGTCAGCAGGTAGTTTAAGATAAAGTTTTTTGTTTTTTTTTAAGACATTGATTCTAAAAACAAAATGCCCATGTTTTAATTATGATAATGAAGATATTCATATTCAGATTTAAAGAACTAATTTAAAGAATTATACTCATATTTTCCATACTCCACACCTGAATAGTACCGCTAAGTTCTGGGTACTTTACCATCTGGAATTGTCCACTGTTTCCCTCAGCTACGGTCCGTGACACTCCGCGGTCTGGTAAGTGGGAAGACATGCTTCTTTGCAAAGGGTGTCTTCCCACTGGCTATATTGCAGTCTACAGGAAGACAAGCAGGAAAAGGACCGGAGTAGTGAGGGAAACTTCATGAGGACTTAGAGATGCAAGGGGAAGTTGAGTATAATTTTCCTTTAAATGTACATTGGTGTTGGAAGTGCTGAATGTTGTAAAAATGTCTGTTTCAAGTTGCTCAAAATGTAAAAAAAAATTGTTAAGTTGAATATTCTTCCCTATTTTACCTTAATTAAAGGAAAAACTAAACCCAAATATTTATACCTCTCTAATCTAAAAACACTCACCCCAAGAACATGAAAGGTATGAAAGTAAAATCGCAAGGGTTTCCATTACATGACGTATTGTTACTTGTGTTTCACCTACTTTATGCACTCCTCCTTCAGGCTTCTCTTTTGCATTGAAATTTCAGACTTTCTGCAGCCGTTCTAAAATAATAATATCATTGTAAGATCTACTACTCTGTAATACAGTTTATTTCTTTTTAACAGGGTTGAGTGTTGTCATCATCATGATGGCTACTGTGGTAACCACCATTACAGGACTGTCTACATCTGCGATTGCCACCAATGGATTTGTGAGAGGAGGTAAATTTTTTTAAATTTTTTTTTTTTACATTTAAAAGAAAAAAACACTACTTGTGGAATTCACAGCAAACACAAGAACCATTTTTTCTGTTTCCAGCAATTGTCTTCATGAATGCTAGGGTGTTTATAATTAGCATTCACATTTTATTATAAATTAAATGATTATTGCATTTTACCTTACATACCTCACTTATGTGATTGACACCATTTATGTAGTGAGATTAATTGTAAAGCTTAATGCTTTGCTGTATGAACTTATTGCATAGCCAAGAGCAATAAAAGTCTTGATTAAGGTATCGCTAACAGGACCTTTCTAAAAGACAAGGAACTCCAGAAATTAACATTACATTTATTTTATAAAGGAGAAAGAATGCTTTAAGATTATTTTCCCTTAACTGATCTGGCACCCAGGGTTGACTCCAAGAAATGTTTTTAGAAAATTGGAAGTTAAGCTTTAGCTAAACATTTTACAGTAATTCTAGTGCTAGTCTATGGTAAACAGGAAGATACAGCACAACACTCTATTGTATACCATGAACCTTTTTACTTCATTTTAAGTAACCTTGCAGGTGTTTAAATTATTGTGTATGTATGGCATTTTAGTTGGGAATGTACAAAAACACAACACATTTCTATGAATATGTTTAACTGTCACATTGTGTATTTTGTGCAGCATTAAAAATAATGTTGAGTTTTCCATTATTTATTAATGGGTTATTTTCTGTTTACTACCTAGGAGGTGCTTACTACTTAATATCGAGGAGTCTGGGTCCAGAATTTGGAGGAGCAATAGGGCTAATTTTTGCATTTGCAAATGCTGTAGCGGTTGCTATGTATGTGGTGGGCTTTGCAGAGACTGTTGTGCAGTTACTTAAAGTAAGTTACTTCGTAATTAAGGTTAAATAAAGACATTTGTATATAAAAAGTCCAACCTTTTCACCCTCCTTTTTAACCCTACCTAACAGTTGATCAAATGGAAGGCAAATAAAACAGCTAAAAAAGGGGGAAATATTCTTTGCTCACTCTAAACGGCAATCGGGAAGTATCCCTGGATCAACCAGAACTACGGTATATGTATTAGTACCAGTAGTATTTCAATATTGTTTAGTTTTGGAATTGTATCTAGCCCGCTTTTAAAGCTATTCAATGAACTTTCCATTACCACATCTGCTGGGAGACAGCTCCACAGTTTCACCATTCTCACTGTAAAGAAACCTTTCCTAACCTGAAGATGAAACTTATTTTCTTCTAATCTTAAGGGTGTCCATATGTCCTCTGATATGACCTAATAGTGAACAATGCACCAGAGAGTTTATTGTATGGCCCATTAATATGTTTATAGAAAGTGATCATATCCCCACTCAAACGGCGCTTCTCTAATGTAAACAGCCCTAACTTGTCTAATCTTGTCTAAAGTGAAAGTTACATGTGCATTTTTTAGATATGTTATAAAAGTATGTTCTAAAGTAAATAATATAGTAGTAATTTACATTTATTTATATTATTTAAACAAATATAAAAATGTTACGTATAGGGAATTTGTTTTTTCTGTTTTAGAAATTTCAATAATTTTAAACTGTATTTTTTTGTTCTCTATTTTCTGCATCCATAAAAAAGTCTTCCAAAAAACAAACTTCTCCCTGAATTAGAGGGGTACATAACTCAAAAAACAATAATCAAACTGTGTATTATTCATTGTTGGAAATATTCCTGGATACATGGGCATTCCAAGCTGTTTGTGAGATATTAACTTGGGAGAATATGTGACTGCTGCACAAACTTTTATTACAATTAAATGTTTTATATCTTTAGTTTTCGGCAGCTAAAAGTTTACAGCAATTTCTTCTGTAGAGTAAATGCACTTGTTACTCATTCCCCACTGAGTGTACATAAAATAACAAGCTGTTCTTAGTAAGTTACAAGATCATCTAATTACAACACAACAAAATTCATCACAGAGCAGAATGTGCAAAAGTGACTCTGCCAAAACTGATTATCAAAATAATGCATACAATTTCCAGGATGCTTAGTGAGCTCACAGGTGAACTCAAGCTTACCATCAATTAGAATTTTAGAGCTGTTAAGGCAATTGACTTTGTTTCATTGGGTACTAAAATATTAAAGTATTGGGTATTAAAGGCCACAAATAGCTTGATACCTCTCCCCCCCTTCCTGGTAGCACACAGGATAAGGACCTAAACCGCTAGTATTTAGGGTACAATGTTGTTAAAGAATTCCTCTACGGTATACCCTCTATACACAATTAAAAAAAACCAAAATGCTAATGATCCATGCTAGATTCTTTTCACTGGATGTAGATTTCCTGGGAAATAGGTGACAAAATAAAGAGAAATTAAACTCTAATCACAACTTAATTTGGCTTGAAGCACTACATGTGTAAAGCCTTGTACACACGTACCATCTTTGCATGGACGAACAACACCTGACAACTCCGCACATGGGCGATCGTTGACCGTTTTGGTCAATAATCGCACGGGTGCTGACAGAACACATATGCATATGCATACACATATTATTGGCCGGGACGGACATTTGCTGTGTGTGTGCATGCGTTCGGGGGACGTTCATTGGTGCAAAGATAGTATGTGTGTATGAAGCTTAACAAAACTTTTTGCTTGCCTAAACCCCAATTAAATCACCCCTCCTCCTTGTGAATAGAATTATTGATTAAATAGATATGTCAATTAAAGCCTAGTTTTTTTTTCACAGGAAAATGATGTGCTTATGGTGGATGAAATGAATGACATTCGAATTATTGGTGCAATCACAGTTGTGTTGTTGCTAGGCATCTCTGTTGCAGGAATGGAGTGGGAAGCAAAGGTACGTTGGAGAGATGAGCTGAAACAAAGTCTACGCATGAAGTGCTAATAATACTAAATATATAAATGATAAGGGGGCATACTTGTATTACATGTATTACATATCCTATAGGAAGGTAAAAAAAAGGTTAAACTAGACAGACTTTTTTTTATTCAACCTCTGATAGTATGTTAATTGTGAGAATTTAGAACAGTTAAACTTAAATCCGCTAAAGCAGATTCAGACTGTAGTTTTAATCAGCTTCACACATATTCAGAAATTGCAGGCTACAGTTTATTCCATTTAATTAAACATTTGCTTTCACTGATTTCAAGACTCTATCTTGCTGTCATCAGCCTAATCTGCTCTGGCTCCACATTCATACTATAAGTATCAAAAATATTTGGTTTGAAGTGAAGAAACTGTTCTTTTTTTATTTGTACATTATGGGAAAGATTACATTTTTATTTTTAAGGCCAATGGCAGGCATATTGTAGGCCTCTTATGTTTACAATTATTGTGCTATTCTTTATTAGCAAAATTGTGCTTAAAATATAGGACAAGGGATTCAGAGTAACCTTGATTAGTGCCATGCAGTGAAATTAAACAGAGAAAAACAGATTAGAGATTTCACATTAAGTTTTGTCATTGTTAGGCATGTGATAACCCTTAACTAGGAAACTGTAATCTTATTAGAGTTTTAGTGAGTTCACAATTTAATTTGTTGACCATTTGATATAGCTAATCGAATGAAAAGGTTATTCTTAAAGGAGAACCAATGTCTCCAGACAACATTGTCCCAATAAACAGAGCACATTCACAAACAAACAACATGCAGTGTCTCACCTCTCCCTTTGCTGTGGCTGCTGGGTGATTTATGAAATTAACCCGTGGGTACTAGGGGTCAGCTTCCTTTATCCAACTTAGCTGGGTAAACCCCCAGCTAAGTGTCACCGTACATGCAAATAGTGCTCAGCAGATCAAAGCAAGGAAGTTCCAGCCTTCCTTCTTAGAAGCCGACAGCCAATCACATAACCGCACAGATATCCTCCCTCTCCCTGACACAGAACAGGGATTTCAGTTTCTTTGTTTTCAAACACATTCAGTGCTCCTGTCCTAACAATTATTCAATCATTTCATTCAAAAAAGAAAAGTAATCTTTACAGTGTATTTCATAGTTAGCATGGATGTAAGAAACAGGATGTTAACATTTCAGTAAAAATAAGAAAATTTAAAGCAAGTCTGGGGAATTGAACCTGCAACTTTTAGTATTCTGTCTGTCTACAATCTTAGCTCTTAACTCCTATCCTAACTGAAATTCTATGTAGAATCCTACAGGGAGATTTAATAAAAGCTTATTGTTTAAAATGGTGCTAATTTTGCCCCAACCAATCAGATCTTATTTAACATTTGAAAGCTAACATCTGCTGGTGGGCAAAATAGCACCAGTTTAACGATAAGAACTTTTATTGAATAACCCTGTTAATCTTTTGCTAGGAACATAATAGAAACAAAAAATAGGTAGTTTTAGAATCTATTTTTGACATGTACTAAATGCAACTTACTAAAGAAGAATTTTACAATGTGTAGGTATTCTTGGGAGAAAAGCTTTCACATTAGGATTAAACAATTTTTACATTTAGTTCTCCACATAAATGTGTTCAAATATATTTTAAAGGGCATGTCCACCCCAAAACTATAATCCCCCCCACTACTGTACTGGCCATCATGTAGTGTATTTTAATCCTTACCTCACATCCCACCTCATATGGTTATCCTGTAGTCCCCCTCCAAAGTCCCAAAAACTACCCACCAGGAGAATAGCAGGATAGCAAGAGTCCATATAGGACTCTGCCTCCTACCTGGCCTCCGGGAGAAGTTTGGCATGCGTACTGCAGCCCTTCTCCCCCTCCCTCTCCCTCCCTCCCGATTTGGATTCCCCCCCCCCCAGTGTAAAACCCTTTTTAGCAAACATTGCCCCTGTCCCCCCAGCCCCAACCGCTATGTTTGTAATATCAGAAAATGCCCAGAACATTACTTACCTTCCCTCTTGCCTCCGTCGCACTGAACTCCCGGCAGCCGCGTCCGTGATTGGCTGCCGCCAATCACGGACAAGCAGAGGGCCGGCAGCATGGCATTTCTGAAGGGTGGACATACCCTTTAATGTAAGTTATCACTAAGCAATCATTGGATTTATTGCAATGCTACAAGCAGCCATGTAAAACTATCCAACAAACAGATGAGATTAATTATTTTAAATGTACTAAAGCTTCTGCAATGTTTTGATAATGTTTACTATATTATTTTATTGATGCTGGATCCACAGGAAAGAAATGGCTCCTAAATAATTACCTCTTAAAAACTGATCACTTTGGAATACACCCACCAATAGTATTATAATACAGCCTAACACCATCTGTCATTGATTAGTAAAGATGTTGAGATCAGGAACGCGTAGGAGGTATTTAATATTAAAGGCGAACTATAGTTTTTTGGGGGGTTTTTAACATTAAAATAAAAAGTAGCTGGGACAAGGATATAGGACTGACAAATCCTACCTCCCAATATTGTTTCTGTGAGGAGCACCATCCCAAAGATAA
This sequence comes from Hymenochirus boettgeri, assembly GCA_019447015.1. NCBI lineage: Eukaryota > Metazoa > Chordata > Amphibia > Anura > Pipidae > Hymenochirus > Hymenochirus boettgeri. The sequence continues at coordinate 322,287,545 of CM033469.1, forward strand.
CTGATTCTGCCAGTCTCCCTTCTCGCTTCAGCACTATCTTTAATACAGGACTAGTCCAGGACTAACCTGGCAAATGAAAACTGTACGTGCTGTAGCTCCTAAACGAAAAGATATTAGGAGGTAGGAATACCTACATACCCCAGGTACTTTTTAAAAAAAGTAAATTTTTAGAATAAAGTTATCCTTTTAAGTGCTTCTTGCTTAGATTTGTTATACGATAACTGGATAACTGGTAATGGTGTATTTTGGTATTTTTCCCCCCCAATTATTAGGCTCAGATTGTTCTTCTGATCATTTTACTGTTGGCAATTGTAGACTTTTTCATTGGGACAGTAATCCCATCTGAAGACAAGAAATCTAAAGGATTTTTTGGATATAAAGGTCAGTGCAAATATCTAATTTTTATTCTTGCATGTTTATAAAAATAAAAGTTATTGTAAAATAATTAAAAATTAAAATGGCCATGCAAGATCTGCCTGAAAGATCAGTGAAATGTATGTTATGGCACATGTGCTGTGGCAAAGCTTAATTGGGGTACTCATTATATTTTATAATTATATTTTACAGCATTTTAAAATGTCTTATAGTGTTATTGTAATAGAAATTTATTTTAAGGACATGTCAAGCCCTAAAACTAATTTTTTAACTGCTTCTAGTACTGAATAAGGGCAAGGTAACTACAAACACACAAATGCTTTCCATACTTACCGTATATACTCGAGTATAAACCGATTTTTTCAGGCTTACCTGAGCATTCCGGCAGCCGCACGATCTTTCTGTGTACTGGCGGGCCGGCCGGCACGCCAGTACTGGAATGAGCACGCGGCTGCCGGAATGCTCAGGATACTGCTAAGGATACCGTACCTGCCAGGAAGCCCTTGGATGGAGGAAGCCCTTGGATGGAGAAGAGCCCACAGGTACAAACTGAACTGGGTGGGAGGGTGAGGGGGGCATTCAAGATGTTTGGGAACTACATCTCCCAGCATGCTTTATTAGCTGGGAGTTGTAGTTTCCAAACATCTTGAATGCCAAGTGATGGCATTCAATGGTTTGGAAACTCAACTCCCAGCATGCTTTATTAGCTGGGGTTGTAGTTTCCAAACATCTTGAATGCCAAGTTTCTACCTCGGTTTTATACTCGAGTCAACAACTTTTATTAGGATTTTAGCTGAAATTGGGTACCTCGGTTTATACTCGGGTCGGTTTTCATACTCGAGTATATACGGTACACATTTTGTGTACAGGTAAGCTTTAATAATATGAAACAATCTTTTTATGCTCCAATTAAGTCATATAATTATTTTTTTAATTATATGCTTTCTATATTACTGAGTGTATTGTGTTAAATGGATGCAAGCATTATTTAAGGAAATTGTAAACATTGTAAGACCTTTTATTGAAGCATTGTATTGATGTAGGTTAAAAAGGGCAGACATATATGTATGGCAACAATTTTAATAAACTATTACGTTATGTTTCTTTTCCCTATGATAAAGCTGAAATATTTACTGAAAATTTTGGACCAGATTTTCAAGAAGAAACATTTTTCTCTGTATTCGCAATTTTCTTTCCTGCGGCAACTGGCATCTTAGCAGGAGCAAATATTTCAGGGGATCTTGCAGTAAGTATCATATAATTGGCAGTAGGGACAAACCTTTTATGTAACTTTTACTGAAACTTACAATCTACCTGATTTTTTTTTTTTGCAGGATCCTCAACATGCTATACCTAGAGGAACCTTACTGGCTATTCTTATAACAACTGTAGTCTACGCAGGAGTTGCAGTTTCAGTGGGTGAGAAATTGTCTAACACTTTCTTCTGCTCCTCGCATAAATTATATTGGGAGGTAGGAATTAATAATGCTTCCTCTCTGCCCCAGGTACTTTTCAAGGGTTGGGGGGTTGTTTTTTGTTTGTTTTTTAAACTTTATACACACTATAATTCTCCTTTGAAATATATGTATTTGAAAATATATGTCTACAAGTGATGGAGCCCTAGTTCATTTTGTCTTTTTCAGGGTCATGTGTTGTCCGTGATGCATCTGGTGATGTTAACAGCACCATCTCCGTTCCTATGACTAATTGCACTAATGCAGCATGCAGTCTTAACTATGATTTTTCCTCCTGTGGAAGTGACTGTAAATATGGGCTGATGAACAATTTTCAGGTAGAAATATTGTATTTTTATAATCTAATAATGACACACTATGGGTAAAAACCCTGTGTTTATGGTAAGGAATGAGATCTGAAATATGCAGCAGGTCAAATTTGCATAGGGAACACAAACAATACTTTTAAATAGATACAGGGAAAAAAGCTATTTATAATTTAGCTTGACTGCCCCTTCTCATTGCTCCCTTATTTGTCCCAGGTAATGAGCATGGTCTCTGGATTTGCTCCTCTTATTACTGCCGGAATCTTCTCTGCTACGCTGTCATCTGCTCTTGCATCTCTAGTGAGTGCCCCAAAGGTCTTCCAGGTAAGTACACATTTAATATTTATTGTCTTTATAAACATTATAGAAACAAACTGAACTGCCAAACAGATAAATGGATTGGATGTTTGTAGAATTCTGTGATTAGCTTTTAAGTTATAGCCTAAAATATTCAACTTAACAGCAAGAATTCAGAAATGTACCAATATGGATCACTACTATGATCTTTTAAGGTTTAATCTTTTGATGACTCAGTCTACTGTTGTTTTCCAAAAGAGTGAAGCTATTTACAAAGGTCAATATTTTAGGCCAGCTTACCGTCTGGTGCAATATTTCACTTGATTGTTGCAAAATATTGAGCAGAATTATTTGTCAGGTGCATAATTATGTGTATATTACTTATGTCTATTTTTTTTTCTGCTGACATTGGTAGAAAAGTTTGGATGATTGTTTAAGAGAACTCGCATCAAGCATAGCCTTGTAAGACCCCCATTTTCCCTATTCACAGTCAGTAGGGGTAGTTAACATATTAGCGTACCAGCTCTGAAGTGGGGGTAGTAACAAATGTCAATTTAACATTTTTTTTTTAATTTACCTTTTTTTCCTCTCACCATAGGCCTTGTGTAAAGACAACATATATCCTGGGCTACAGATGTTTGCTAAAGGATATGGAAAGAACAATGAACCACTCCGTGGCTACCTTCTTACTTTCTTAATTGCTCTAGGATTTATATTAATTGGTTTGTATTATTTTCATTTATAGAAATGTGTTGCATTTAAATGAACAAGAGAGACTTAACTAAAAACATATTTCATCTTGCTGTTATCCAGTCTTTTGTATGTTCCTTTTGTTTGATATCATTTAATATTTTTTGTGAGGAATGTAATAGTGGTAAATAAATAAATTACCCATTTCTATGCTAATGACCCGAGAATAATGTTACCAATATAATTCATTTTGCATTCAAATGTTCATATCTCTTACCAACTAAAGATTTTTCATAAAAAATATTTTTGGTGCAGTCATTCTTTGAACAAAAAGTTTTGCTGAATTTTTTTTAAGGCAGTAGGTATGAGAAACCGCCATATTGAGTTTGTGACTGCCTTTTCAATATTAGGACATCCATGTTTGAACAAGAGGAAAATCAAGTTAACTTCCCATCATCGTGTTTTTATTCAATGCAGCCATAGAAATTAGTAATTCAATAGTCAATTTTCAACTGCTGACTTGTAAAGAATTTTAACTTTAGATTTGAATATTTCTTGCTGCATTACCCTACATCAATTTAACATTAAGTCATTTTTTAGTTCTGCCTTATCTAGAAAATATTTTTTGCAATTAAGTTTCTTTCTGACAATACTTTACTTAAGATGGCTGTGTATGTGAGCACCATAATCTGGTTCAAAAAGCAAATCACATTCCTTTTCTTTGCAGCTGAGCTAAACGTGATTGCGCCCATCATCTCCAACTTTTTTCTGGCATCCTATGCTTTAATAAACTTCTCTGTGTTCCATGCCTCTCTAGCTAAATCTCCAGGTAATTATTTGTTTTGGTTTCTTTTCATACTAGTGCATTTTCTTTTTTATTATTGTTTTGTGTTTTTAACTTGAATACAGACCCTTCCTAACATGCTTAATATGGCTATTTATGTTAAGAGCAGTAATGTCACTTTCAGAATATCCAATTCTCTCCTCTTTTGTCCATGTAACACACAAACATACACCAATTGAATTCTTGTTGGTGATTGATTAAGAATTCAACTTATTATGTAATTCAATTTGTGCTGACCTACAATTCCATAAAGAATATCACATTAGGAATTGTAGTTTAGCAACAACTTAAGCAAAAATATGTTTCATATTTGGCGCCAATATGCTCCATAAAAAACAGAAGTCTTATGAAATGTTTAAAAATAATTTTTAATAGTGGAGCCTGACCTCTTATGTTCACATTACTGATTTTGACTACATTTTCTACCTGAGGGTAATCTCAAGTCTTGCATAATTTTAAACCAATTTGAACCTTTTCAGCTGTTCATTGTTCTGGAAAATGCTTTTTTTGCTGTACATCGGTGCTGTTAGTTATCTTATCATTCAATATAATAACTGAATACCATAACAGTACTATTTTTCTTTTTCTTGCCAGGGTGGCGACCAGCTTTTAGATATTACAATATGTGGGTGTCACTTATTGGAGCCCTCCTGTGTTGTGGTGTCATGTTTGTCATCAACTGGTGGGCAGCTCTTTTAACATATGTCATCGTTATTGGATTGTACATATATGTGACCTATAAGAAACCTGGTGAGTGCACACTTACAATGCATGTCTCTGCTAGGTTAAATGGGAAGGTATATAATGTTATTAAAAATCCTGACGGATACTGTATTGCATGCGCATAGAGTACTAAGTCCATCGGGACCTCTGAGGACGTGGCAGAGGAGACAGAGACCGGGTAAGTTGCTTAACTTGGTTCCTGGCTCCTGAACGTTTTATTGAAGAACGGGTGGTAAGACACAGCTCCTTTACCTCCCGTTCTTTAATAAAAGTGAATAGCAAAAAGTTGTTTTAACCACTTTATGGTATTGCTCTTTTCTCTCCTGACTTATTTTCTCTGCAGCCATTCACCAGACTGGGAGATCCCCACCTCCCATACTCAGCCCCTTTGTCTATGTGTGTTACCTGCTGGACTAGGAATCACTTCATTACTTTCATTCTTTAATTTGGGCTTACCTGCCATTGTAGCATGCCAGTAGGAGTTCCCTTCCCTCTCTCTCCTACTGTAGCTCCTCTTGCAGTTGCACCTCCGGGTTGCCTAGAGGAGAGTCTAGTACCCTGGCTTTGGAGATATAACTTGGTTTTCCTCCTGTCATCATGGTATTGCAGGTCAGAACTTATGGTTTGGAAGACGGAAGTGACATAGCAGCACTTTTACCAATTTTCTTCCCGGCTGCGACACAGCGGTGACATATTTGGCGCAATTTTTGGGGGGCTCAGGATGCGCCCCTCTACCTGAGGTATAAAGGGTTTTGAGCTACGGGTACTTCCAGTTTTTTTGTGAGACCTGAAGCTACTTCACACACCATTGTGGTGAGCAGTTTTTGCTGCAAACAAGGTAACTAATGTGTATTTACTTGGGCCATTTTGACCTATTGCTTGGTTTACTTTCAGAATCTTTGCTTTCTATTGCTGCCTGAGTATAGCTATTACTTCCATATGTGGTCTGCTGACATCCTTGCTGTAGGATTTTCTTTTTTGATAAAGACTTTTATATGTAGACTCCGGAAGGGTATTTGAGTCCGTGAGCAACGGTCACTGACATAAAAAAAAACGTTGGTTTAAAGACAGAGGATGTATGTAAGTCACCTAGAAGGTCTGAAGGGGAAAAAAAGAGGAGGAAACAGAAGAGAAATCAGATGTTCAAATTGTGCTGCCCAAAAAAAATTCCATGTATTCGCCACTGAATCTCATTAAAACACTGTATCACAGACTATGCAGGAGCCTGAAAGCAGTAAAGGGAAAGCAAAAACAAAACATATTGATATTTATGACTCTGAAAAATCTGAAGGTGAAAGGTTATCCCAATCAGATGCCATTGACAATAAAGTCAAAAAATCAAAACTAAAAAGGATGGTCGAGGAATGCAAGATGGCAGCACAATTTGTTTCAGAAGCTTCCACAGATTTAATAAGTCTATCCACAAGATCGATGGCCTTATCGGTTGTGGCTAGAAGAGCTTCATGGCTTAGGAGTTGGGTCGCAGATACCCCTTCTATGACGTCCCTTTGCTAATTACTTAATGTTATTTGGGGAGAAACTAGATTAAGTAATTAAAGGGTAACTGTGGTCTCAAATTCTTCCAAACTAGTAAGGATTATATAAAAAGCCTTCCATCACACCTTCAAAATAAAACCTAAATCACATCCCTAGATAAAACGTGTGAGAAGTAATTGCTGGAAAGGTTCAGCTATATTACTTCCTGCTTGAACGCTTTCTGTTTTTAGCCATGTGACCAGCTTGTAGTCATGTGACCAGCCTCTGCCTGCATTAATAGGCTTCCCTTCTCAACTGTCAGTTTCTCCCTCCCCCCAGGTACTTCCTGATTTCCCCAGCATTGAGTCTTAACTGAGCATGCTTCTCCCAGGGGAAAAGGGCCGGTAGAGGTAAGGTGATGGCACTCAGCCTACTGGAAGCAGGACGTTTGAACATTCACCCCAATATAATTTCTCACAGGCTCCAGCCAGAGATGTGATTGTTGGCTCAGTGTAAAGGAAATACTGCAGGCTTTCATTTAACCCTAACTTGTTTTGAGACCACAGTTGCCCTTTAAGAGAGTTTCGGTCAACCGCAATGATGGTCTACAGGTCCAAACTAAAAGTGTGGAAGGAAGGCTAACTCGTTACAAAGAGGTTTGGATCAGATCAATAACAGACGTGATTTCAGGATACCTTAACAAGGGGTTATTTCCGTAGAATTTTTGGAAAGACCAAGAGGATTATTTTGTACAACCAACAAAACCAAAAACTTTTGAAGAAGAAGAAGTTATTATATATTAAGTTAGAAGCAATAAAAAAGTTGCACTACAACAGTAAAGAAAAGGATTTTATTCAAAGATTTTCCTGTTGGATTTGAGAGCCCTAAACAAATTCCTACGGGTAAGAAAATTCAAGATGAAATCGCTGGCCTCCATAATTCAAGCGATACAAAAGGTTTGCTGGATTGCAAAAATAAATTTTCAAGATGCCTATTTCCATATTCCTGTCTCTGTGGATCAGTGGAAATTCCTAAGGTTTTTGTGGTACTAGGCCAACATTTCCAATTTGTTCTTCTTCCGTTTGGCTTCAATCAATACAAAATCTTTACAAAATTCTCAGAAAAAACAAAAACAGAAAGTGGTGTTCAGACAATAAACGGCGCTTAAAGTGAGAAAATATACTGAATGAAGGATAACCTGTGTGATGGGAAAGAAACAACCAATATATACCTATATATACACTAAAATAATAAAAAATAATAAAATACTATAAGCTGTCCAGACTACAAAAATATCTTCAAGATCTATAAAAACACATAAAAGTAATAATTCCTAGTACTTAAACAACATTGACTCCTCCGATATAAGATAATATATACACACTGAGAGAGTTATAAAATCACTATAGATCATGTAAGATAGTCCAAGACTGCAGGAGAGTTCCAGTAGCTGCAATGGTGGACTCCATGGCCACCTCTCTAATGAGTCAAGTTGAAGCGCATTACAGAGCTGCACCCTGTAGGGAGGCGACAGTTTTGATGCCAGAAAAAAAAAATTCCCATGGCATCTTGTGCCTGGGCCCAGATGCCAGGGGGCCCCAAAAATGCTGTAAAAACACATTTTCAGGAGGTTCTGTCACTTTAAATAGCAGGGGAAGCCGTGACTTTCACAACAGACTGCAGCTACAACTTCTCCCCCTCCCTTCTGACTGGCAATTCATTTGATAAAAATCAATGTTTGTCAGCCCTGTAGATAAAAAATCAATGTTGGCCATCATTTACCAGTCACTTTGGGCATCTAATACCAGTCACTGTGGGTATCATTTACCAGTCATTCTGTGCATTATTTACCAGTCATTTATATAAAGCCCCTTCCACATTCACATACAATGATTTACTACCTAGGACAGTCAAATAAATAGTAATGCAACTGAATCATAAAATACGTCACTGCTCCATTTCTAGTACAGGGAGTGACAGACTGGAGTCACTCTGGTCTCCCGGGCAGCCAATAATCTCTGACCATGCCTGGTGGATTTACCCCTCCTACGGATCCCAAGAGCAATAAGCCACGGTCAGAGATTATTACTATGTTATTTTTTAGCTCTCTCAGTGTGTGTATATATTATCTTATATTGGAGAAGGAGTCAATGTTGTTTAAGTGCTAGGAATTATTCCTTTTATGTGTTTTTATAGATCTTAAAGATATTTTTGTAGGCTGACCAGCTTATAGTATTTTATTAGAGTGTATTTATAGGTATAATTATTGTTACATATGTATATATTTGTTGTTTCTTTCCTATTACACAGGTTATCCTTCATTCAGGTAGTAGAATATCTAACAGAGTTTGGTTATAAACATGGCAAAAATTCAGCTAATTCCATCACAAGAGTTGATCTTTTTGGGTGCTCTATTTTGAACAAGGCAAAACAGAATTAATTTGCCACAGCAAAAATGCCAGAACTCAAAATGTAACCAGTATAAGACGAGTTTGTTAAAAGACTACCTAAAGACTCTAGGATATATGCCTTTAGCTATTTCTATGGAACAATGGGCATGATGGGAAAGGATTCTCTATTAAACCTAAGGCTGGGTACACACCAGCCGATATTTTCGACTGACCAACCGATTCACGGCACGTTCGGTCGGACGAAAATATTGGCTGGTGTGGGGCGGCCCGCTATGACCGGCATCGATCGATTGGGCACGTCAGAAAATTCCGATCGATCTTGCGGTTCCCTATGGGACCACACGATCGATCGTTTGCAAATTCGACAGACGGACATTTGTCCCGGCCGCGGCTCGTAGCGAAAACTCGGTCGAGACAAATAGTCTGGCCGTAAGGAGAAGAATAAAGATTCTATCAGAGATTATTAAAAAAAAAAATTCTTTAAAATGGTGGACAAAGATGGATATTTTCGCCGAATACTATTAGAAGATTCTATAGAAGTGTCAATAACTACAGACGCATCATGTTCGGGTTGGGGAGTACATTATCCAGATCAAAGAGATCTAAATCAAATGTCCTAGAAATAAGAGCTGTGTGGGAAGCCATGGAGGCATTCACTCAAGAATCATCTCAGACAACGGTACTACAATGGCGTACATGAGAAAACAAGGGGGAACAAGAAGTCGGACTCTGCAGAAGTATCATGGCTATTTACATGCCAGGATCAGAAAACAGTAGCAGAATTTTTAAGTTGAAACAGTATAGAACCGGGAGAATGGCGTCTGCATGTGGATATATCCAAAAACATGTCAAAGTTGTAGACCTGATGGCCACATCAGAAAAAGTAAAAAAGCTTCTATGCAAGAAAACCAGATGCTCAAGCACTAAAGCTCATAATTGGTTGAAGCTTCTTCTCAACTTATTTCCCCCAATGCCGATGAAGAATCCTAAAGAAGATAAAACAGGACAAGGCAAACCTAATCGCAATCCTGTCCTTTTGGCCAGGAAGACCCTGGTTTCCCATCCTAAAATCTCTTTGAGTGTGGCGGAGCCAATGAGTATTCAACCATTTCCAGGGTGGTTGCATCAGGTCCCAGTTATCCTTTCCAAAACAAAAGTTTGATGGCCTGATGATTGAGAGGTTGAAATTAACAAAATTAGGATTTCATGAAAAGTGATCAGCTTACTGTTGCGATCCACGTCAAAACAATATTACAGCGTTTGGGAATAATTTCAAATATTCTGTGAAAATTCAGCCAACGATCCTTCAAAGATGGATGGAGCCATTATAGTTTAATTTCTTTTTTCGGAGTTTCAAATAGGTTTAAGTAATAGTACCCTGAAATGGCAAGTTTCTGCAATTTAGGCTCTAACAGGCAAATCTTGGGCAGAAGATAATATAGTAATAAGGTTTTTAAGTGCTTTTATTAGAATCAAGCCTCAAGTTAAATCCACTTGTCCGGCTTGGAGTTTATCGACCAGTCTTGCAAGCTCTAACCATGAAACCCTTTGAATCCATTGAAGAATCTCCCATCTGGTGTTTGACCCTGAAATTTCTCCTGTTAGTAGCAGTCACCACCACATCCCGAGTGGCAGAATTATCAGCTCTATTGGCCAAGGAGCCTGAGACTGTGATTTTTCACAATAGAGTCACTTTGAAACCTGCATTTAAATTTTTTCCAATAGTGGTAACGCAGCAGCATTTGAATCCAGAGATTAACTTACCATCTTTTTGTCCACAGCCAAAAAATGAAAAAGAGAAACGGCTGCATACTTTTATACTTGGTCATACTAATAGCCCATTATTTAAAAGTGCCAAAGTCTTCGAGAAAGACGGATACGCTTTTTATAATTCCTAAAGGGAATGGGAAATGTTAAGCTCCAACAAAGCGGATGCTAAGCAAGTGGGTTGTGCTGTCAATTGAGAAAGTTTACGAGGCCAGAGGCGAGGCAATTCCATAAGGACTTAAGGCTCACCCGACTAGATCAGTTTCCACATCGTGGGCACTTACATTTGTAAGGCAGCAACTTGGTCTTCATGGAAAACCGCCTTTAAACATTACTGCCTGGATGTAGCCTCGGTCCAAAAGAAGCAATTTGGACGTAGGGTGTGGAGGCGGTGTTGCAATAGTATTTTTTAATAAATAGTTTCGATTAGCAGTATATTTGTGTCCTTCCCTCATTTTTAGCTCTGGTAATTCCCAGTCTGGGGAATGGCTGCCAATGGAGTAACAGAGAAAACAATAAATTGTATCAACTTATCAGTAATTTCTGTTTCTTGTCACTTTCCATGGCAGCATTCACTAGGATTCTCCCTCCCTTGTCTTTTACTATTTACTACTATTCCTTTTACAACTTTACAACAAAGACAAAGGGGGCAGAGTATGGGCATGATTTTTATTTTGTGTGCTACCTGTCAAGTCCAATGGGGACCTCCCAGACGGGTGAATTCTGCCATGGAAAGTAACAAGAAACCGAAATTACTGGTAAGTTGATACAATTTCTTTTTTTTTTTAACACTTTATGTACAATTTATCATTGTATTTTTCCTTGAGCATTTGTAATTCCATCTTCACAAACGCAAAAAGGCATTTGGACCAAACCAACATGAACGCTATACCCTGAATAAAATGGTGCTAGGAGTAGACTCTGATGGTGCATACACATGTGCGATCCCCAATGCACAATGTGTTTACAGTTGCAGTTTCGGGCTACAATCGTGCCATGTAGGGGCAATTTTTCGGCCAAAGAAACTGGTTAGTTGGGGCTTATTGCCTAATCCGCCTGGAGGATCATCAATGGTCCCTGGCCCTAAAGGACGCTTCAGCCAACAAAGTGCCCATACAAAGCATGATTGTCGGCCGGAACAATTGCATGTGTGTTTGAGCCTTAAGCAGTATCTGGAAGTATCTGCTTGAGCGAAGATATTCTTTCCTTAATAAGAAGGAGCATAAAGGCAAAAGAGGAAGGCATAATTCTGCCTCTGTACAGAACAATTGTAAGGCCTTAAAGGGACACTAAACTCCCCTAAAGCCAGAAAAAGGAATATTTGCCGTCTGTTTCTATTATTCACAGGGAGGTGAGAACGCTTATTCCCACCTCCCTGTGAATAATATTACATTCGGGGGACCTGGAACTTACCTTACAGCCAATCCACTCGCAGCCGCTCCTTCACTGACAGCCGCTCTGTCCCGAACCACGCGCCATATCTTATGCGCATGCGCGCCAATACAAAAGATAGGGGGCGCGATCGGGAGAGAACAGCTGTTCAGTGAAGAGCGGCTGCGAGTGAAGCGGCGGTAAGGTAAGTTCAGGTCCCCGCGTACTATTATTCACAGGGGGGTGAGAATAAGCGTTCTCACCCTCCCTGTGAATAATACAAACGAATGCCAAATAGTTATTTTTCTGGCTTTGTGTTCTTAACCTTTAACTTTAGTGTGCAGAGCAGTTTTGGACATTAGTACACAGAAAGGATATCAAATGATTACATAGTAGTAGAAGGGTAGCTAAACTGATAAGATGGTTTCAAAGTTGGGATTGTTTTTCCCCTAAGAAGTATTTACAAGGGTATATAATATCCGTTTAGATAGATGGAACTAAAATTAGCAGGGTATAGTGAACAAAAGACAAGTGGCCACCCCTTTAGACTTGGGGGGAGCAATTTCAGCAACGTAAATGGTTCTTCACTGTAGGGCAGTTAAGTTGTAGAATGCTATTTCTAAAAATGTTAGCATGTGCGATTAGTTGTGTTTTTTTTATTTTGGTGATCTGGGGGGCATGCACCAAGTGGGAGTTGAAATCGATGTTATATTGTCCTGTCCTTTACCCAAAATTAACTACAGAACTGTAGTTAGTGAAAGCTATGACAGAACATTTGAGAAAAAAAAAAAAGATAATATAATATTGTTGTGAATGATCTGTTTTTGTTATTATAATGGATAAGGAACAGTATATTAGAATTGTGAAAATCTCTTTCAGATGTAAACTGGGGTTCCTCAACACAAGCCTTGACATACCTTAATGCTTTGCAGCACACTGTTCGTCTTGCAGGTGTAGAAGATCATGTAAAAAATTTCAGGTACAAGAATAGTGATATCTGCAGTTTGAAAATCATCTGCATCTATTATATATGTATTTTCAACCTCTGCTCCTTCTAGTTTTCTTGCAGTAATGCTGCTGTTTTTACTACAGCTTTAAAGAAAGACTTCAATAACCTTTTGTTCTGCAGATTTGATGTTCTGTAAAAGGTTAATTCTCCCCAAAAAAAACATAAAGATGCCCTGGAACCCATTTATTGTAACATTCTCAATTTTATTAGAGATATTTATATTAAAAAAAACACCACATTTTCCATTTTTCTGTTGTAAAATTCAATCCTTGTGGTCGTCATACATATGCACAAAAAACATGGTGTTTCACACAACTACCCTCTGTGGTTCAATGGTAGAAGCACTAGGGATAGGTACTAATTACAAAATAGAAATATTGCATCCTTCTTGAAAGTGCAATTACCAATAGTAAGAGTGGTGAGGGTTGACTGAGGGTAAAGTAAAAACCTAACATTTACTAAGTATACATTAAAGGGGAACTGTGGTCCAAAAATGAATTTAGGTAAATTGATAGGAATGCTCTCTTGAGAATTTTGCATTTATTTTCGTTGTTTATTTTGCATAGTTTTGAAGATATTTACAATTTTGTGTGATATGGCAGCAGCATCACATGGTCCCTTGCACTTCCTGCTCAGCAACCATGTCAATCAATCTGCCCTGTGTCTCCTCATCCCCTTTGCAGCCCTTGTCCTCCCATCATGGACCCCATGGTCCCTCCAGTTGCAGGCCCCCCTTGGCCATTCTTTACAGCTCCATGTGGCCCCGCCCACTCACGGGTGCACAAGCCGCTCAGACCCCCCCCCCTAAAGACAACTCTGTGCAAACTGCCTTTTCAGGCAAAGTGAGAACTCTTATATCAGAAAACACCTCACCCCAATCATAGGCACCAGCGCACACTGGAAAAAGCAAGATCACTATGGTGGTGTGATTAAGCAAACAGAATTTTATTTAAGCCATGACATTTAAAAACGGGCTACACTCATGGCCTGACGTGTTTCATACCTAACGATCCTTGCTCATAGGCACGTGAGAACTCTGCTTAAAAAGGCTGTTTTACATATAAATCACAGAGAAACGACAGAAGTCATGGCACTCTCATTTCCAAAATTTATTCATATGTACACCAGAAGCAAGGCTCAAACGGAAGGGAGCAATAGGCAAAGGGCTAGTAAATACATAAATACAAATATCATCACTGCACTAAAGTTCCAACGTGCATAATAAAGTGATATAGTGCAAAATAAAGTGCTAACCATAACAACGCACCATTAAAAACCAAGAAACTACATCCCAACATGTTCAAAGGCTCAGTAAGGCTATAGTAAGAGTGGTAGCTGTCAGTATAGAAATAGTATCACCTGGTCTCTATGGTACAAACTAGAGGATTCTGAACACCCCATATAGAGGTCTCGCTGAGATATATATATATATATATATCTTAATTTAGTGGTAGAAGTAAATGAACCCCACCAAATCTAACCCCCAAACGGTCAAAGGGGAGAAAACGGTACAGGAGACATATAGTAAGTATCTATATATGGGAGCCAGATAACGGAAGCTGTAATTAACATTTACTTTGTGGGAACAGGCACTCTGGTTCTTTCACAGAGTAGTAGCATCACATAATTATCATTACAATACTGTTAACTGATCAATGTGAATATCAAAACTAGCCTATTGGTTTCTACTAGATGGCTTCTATGAATATTTTCACAATATGTACCCAATAAACATTCCCAAATTCATATCTAAGACTGATTGGCAGATATGACCACATTACATGTTAACATGGGGTGTCCCTTACGCAAGAATCCTATTGGCAGGGATAGTTTGATAAGAGAAAAAAAACATGCAAACTGATTAGGTATTAAACTAAATACTTTTGGTTTAAGGGGTGATTACATAGGGGTTAGTACCCCTGGGATAAATCTTAAATCCTGCTCGACATATATATTAGTATAGTCGATATCAAGGTAAATATAGGCGTCACATTTTATGAATGTTTTAACTTTACCCTCAGTCAACCCTCACCACTCTTACTGTTGGTATTTGCATTTTCAAGGGGGGTACTATTTTTCTATTTTGTAAGCCAGTTTCCACCTAATACACTGCAAATATCATTAAAATCTGATAGCTTGATGCATAAGAGATGAATTATACTCTCCTTTTACCAATCCATAGCTGCATAGTATCCAGGGTGAGGATCTTAATTGCTAAATCCTTAACTCTGGGTACCTTACCTAACTCCTGCAATATTTACTGAAAGTCTTCTCCGGTGCTCCACTTCATTTCTACTCTCTTCCACTGTAAGTCCACAATGCAGCCAATGGGAAAACACATCTCCTTGAAAAGCATGTCTTACTATAGGCTGCATCACAATCTGTCACAGGGGAGAAGAGTAAGAGCAGAGCGCCAAAGGAGACTTTCAGTTAGTAAACAACAAACCGCAAACAACATCCTGGACCCTCTACAATCTGGCTTTAAGAAACACTACAACTGTGAAACAGCCCTCACCCAAGTCTGCAACGATCTGCTCATGGCAAGGGACAGAGGGGAATAATCCATCCTAATCCTGTTGGATCTCTCAGCAGCTTTTGATACAGTTGACCATGAAATCTTGCTCAACAGACTACAGGAGTACTGTGGCATCAATGGCTCAGTCCTCCAGTGGTTCGGATCATTCCTGACTTACAGAACACAGAGAGTATCCCTAGGAACTGTCATGTCCAACCCTGCACCTCTAAAATTTGGAGTGCCACAAGGATCAATCCTATCCCCTCTTCTATTTGCAATCTACATGTTGCATCTTGGTACAGTTATCCAACAACAAGGTATGACGTACCACTGCTATGCTGCTATCTTTTTCCTTACTCTGTCAGTGACTCCGTTTTTCCATGGTGTAGTATCGCTCTGTAGCACTATCCCACTTCACCCTCCCCGTTACCTTCTCCATGTCTAAATGCCGGCTACCCAACATGCTTCTAACGTGCAGTAAGAGTTGAAAGTTCAGCCTTCTGAAAAACACACCCACGAATAGTGGCCAATAGAGAGCAAGCTGTCCTGGAGACACAGAAGAAGGATAACTGTACAGTTTACTGCTGCAACACAATCTCCCTCTTTTGTGACCCATCATCAAACAGTGAAAGCTATCAAGTGCAGCCTTGTCTCTGCAGTCAAAGCTACCCTTCCCCATTTTAAAGTTATTATCTTTGTGTTTGTGCCTAGCTTGGAACATCAGGGAGGAGGGAGGGTCACATCACATTTGATTAACATTACAAGTAGGACTAGAGGAATGAAATCACATATTTTTCTTATTTGTGTATCTCAGGACAGAGGAGGATACTAAAGAACGTAAAGACACTCAGCGGGTTGGGGGGAATTATAGAACATATCAAAGGAAAGAAAAAAAGTTATTTTTCCCACTATAGATGCCCTTTAATAACCCTATGAATAGGATGCTGTAAAGCTTCTCTTGAAGCCTTTTAGTGAATATTTTCTCTATTCTCTGGTGAGTTATTCAGTTCTTGTTGAGGATTTTTTTATAGTTATTGATCAGAACATTGCAGCAATAAATGACAATTAAACAAACAATAAAAAACAGCTCACTGTCAAATTTGTGATTCAATGAAGTTGTTAGCATTGTTAAATATGTAACCAGATATTTGGTGGTTTAATTTAAAAAGATTGATTAAAATATTGACCTGTTGAAAAGATAAGATAATTTATGTTTGCCACCCTAAATACAGTATATTTGGGAATATATATATATATTTATATATATATGGGATTTTCCCAAACTTTGTGGATTAAGATTTGCACAACTTGGTAACAAAGCATGTGCAGTTCACATAAGCAGCTCTGAAACCCAGAAATTATCACACTGTGGATCATGTATCCAGACTGGCAGTGGCAGTTCTGTAGCCCAGGCAAAAGCTTAACCACAATGTTCTAGTGAATTAGGGAAATCAGTTTAAAGGGTTTATTTATCCAAGGTGCCCGCAATGTATATAAGAGGTTAAAAGAGATAAAATACATTTGGGGAATTTTGGGTTGTAATTATGGCCTGAACCACATTTCTAACTTTCAAAATGTTAACACCTCTATATTAAAGCAGTTCTGCCCCTTCCCTAAATTAGCAATTTGATCAGTAATGCTCTACTGTTGACAGAGATAATGTGGAAAAACCCAGGCCTTTTGACTTGCATTACTAAATGTGAAAAAAAGTTTTAAGCTAGAATTTTTTTCTCCCCTAAACAGGCCACAGTGTCTTGTTCTAATAGGAGCGCCAAATTCACGTCCGGCTTTGCTTAACTTAGTACATGCCTTCACAAAAAATGTTGGTTTGATGATCTGTGGGCACATACACATGGTGAGATTTTTTATTTAAATTTTCTTTTTTTTTTCATTTTAAACAGGGTTTTTTTTGAGGAGGGGTTGCATTCATCTTTACATCTATATCTATAGCTTCTCATTAAACTAGATTTTCAAATAATAAATTGGTTATTTTATTGTCTAAAGGGCCCTCGTAGGCAGGCTTTGAAAGAAATGCTTACAGATCAAGCAAGATACCAGAGATGGCTTATCAAAAAAAAAAAGGAAGCCTTTTTTTCAACCTGGCAAGCAGGAGACTTAAGGGATGGAGCACAATACCTTATGCAGGTAGAATCTCTTCTAAACATACATTTTTATTTAATATATATTTATATAATCTATAATATAAAGTATGTAAGATTATATACATATCTGTCTGCATGATTATACTTTTAATTAAAGGGGAACTGTGGTCTCCATACATATACCATACCTTGGACACCTTAAGGAGAGAAACCTTTCTCTTTCAGACTTGTGGCTAGCTTTAAAAATGAGAAAGATGTCTGGCAGGGGCTTTTAATGCTGTGTTTCAGCAGTAGGATGTAAGTGGGCATGCTCAAGCCAGGGACTTGCTGGTGATGTCTCAGATCACTGTCTCAGGAAGCACCATCCTTTATACTGCTGTATAGACTGCAGCTAAAAGTATAAAACTGGATTCATTTTAAAGGTATAAGTGTGTTCTTTTTAACATAGTGCATTCGTGTGGAGACTACAGTTATCATTACATTTTTATTCATGCTATAAACACTGTTCATGGTGCATACTGTAATTCACTGTAGTTCCTATAGCGCTGTGACACTTAAAATTCATGGCTTTAAAGTTGCTGTGCCTTAATTTGTCTAGCCCTGCATTTTTAATGGGTTGTGTTGAAAACAATGCGCCTGATTTTATGATATGGTATGATTTTTTCATGTGTCACATATAAGAAGGTTTGCGGTATGGTTGTGTTCACAACACTATAAAATACTTATGTTAAAATGCAAATAAGAATTCAAAAAACTAGCCTATAATGTTTTATTTGTAACAGTTTGGTATGAAAATAATCTCTACCTTAATGTATTGTAAATAAAAAATCTTTTATTTTTATATACCGTAAATACACTGTGTGTTCAGGTATAAAGGAATGAGGCGGCAACGGGGGGAAAATTAATTATCCTTACAAAATATAAAGTATATATTACAGAAGTTAATTTTAAAAGGGGTAAGCTGACAAACATATTCAGTTAAAACAAAAACCTAAAAATCTAAATATGACAATGATAATCAATAATTATTACGTGTTACTTTTAACCCATTAACAATCTGCATTCTACTTTACTAATTTAAGTGGTACCTTGCAGACGGATTTCTCGTTTGTAACAAGTGGCTTGTAGAGATGGCCGAACTTCGAAAGTAAAAGTTCGAATTCGGTCCCATTAAAGTCAACAGGGGAGTGATGGTTTGAAAAGTTCGGGTGATTTACAGCTAAACTAACAATGGTAACTTACTGTAAATGGCTGTGGCACCTGGGAAATGGGCTGGGGAATATGTCACTATTACCAAAACTTTTTTTAACACTGCTTAAACATGAGCGGACAATTGTCGGGTTTTGCGCAATCTACATTTGAGGATTCCGGCCAATTCGAGGGTTACCGAACGATACTTTCAAGTGTTACCGAAAATAGAACCATAAATTTGAGGGTTACTGAAATCGAAGGATAGTTTCGAGGATTTTCAAAAAGGAACAATACTTTTGAGGGTTAGCAAAAACGATTCATACATTCGAGGGTTACTGCCGCACGATCTTTCTCTGTACTGGCGCCGGCCTGATGTCACTGCCGGGCAGTGACGTCAGCCGGCGCGCTAGTACAGGAATGAGCGCGCGGATGCCGGAATGCAGAGCATGATTGAGGATACCGTTTCTTCAATGCTGGCCCTTGGAGGAGGAAGCCCTTGCTTGGATGGAGGAGAGCCCACAGGGAGAAGAGCCCACAGGTACACACTGAACTGGATGGGAGGGTGAGGGTGGCATTCAAGATGTTGGGAACTACAAATCCCAGCATGCTTTATTAGCTGGGAGTTGTAGTTTCCAAACATCTTGAATGCCAAGTAGGTGGCATTCAAGATGTTTGGAACTACAACTCCAGCTAATAAAGCATGCTGGGAGTTGTAGTTCCAAACTCTTGAATGCCACACTCACTTGGATTTAAGATGTTTGGAAACTACAACTCCCAGCTAATAAAGCATGCTGGGAGTTGTAGTTCCCAACATCTTGAATGCCAAGTGAGGGTGGCATTCAAGATGTTTGGAAACTACAACCCCAGCATGCTTTATTAGCTGCGAGTTGTAGTTTCCAAACATCTTAATGCCAAGTTTCTACCCTCGGTTTATACTCGAGTCAACAACTTTATTAGGATTTTTAGCTGAAATTGGGTACCTCGGTTTATACTCGGGTCGGTTTATACTCGAGTTATATCGGTAGGCTTCAAGCTCGGAAAGGGTTTTTCACTGTGAGAACGGTAAAGCTATGGAACTGTTTCCATGGACGTTGTAATGGCAGGTTCATTGGTCAGTTTAAAAAAAAAAGCTGGATGAGTTTCTGCAAACAAGGATTGTTTAATACATAAAGTAGAGTTGATCCAGGGAAATTTCCGATTGCCACTTGGAGTCAGGAAGGAATTTTTTCCCCCTTCATAAATTTGGTGGGGTTTTTTTTGCCTTCCTCTGGATCAACAGTTAGGCAGGAAATGAGGATATTGCTAGATGGGTTGGACTGGATGGACGTATGTCTTTATTCAACCTCAAATACTATACTATACTATACGTATAATATCTTCAAAGCAATGACGACAAAATGTACAGAAAGTAAACTTGAAGGCAGAAGATGCCTTTTTATAAAATGTGCAGGCTTTGAGAAGAGGGCTCACCAATACCTCAGATTTTGACATCTATTTTTTATGTAATTGACTTTTGATGCAACCTTAATTCTTTTTTTTTTTTTTGCAAGGCTGCTGGATTGGGGAGAATGAGGCCCCCCTCTCACTTGTGATTGGTTTTAAAAATAACTGGATGCAGTGTGATATGAAAGAAGTGGATACCTACATCAGTTTGTTTCAGTAAGTACAGCAGTGGCATAGGAATTACATATTGTTATGCTATGCAAATGAGTACATCATTTAGACAAATACTTTTTTGTAGTCAATGTCTAGTGTTAATGTAGATTTCTTTTTAATTTATTTTTGCAATCTTTTTTAACTGGCTTTCCAATTCCAGTATTAAATACATATAGATGATTTTTTGGGGGTTTAAATCTGAGGTTGAATCAAGACACGTTTATTTTTCAGTGATGCCTTTGACTATCAGTATGGTGTGGTTGTCATCCGATTAAGAGAAGGCCTTGATATTTCCCATCTTCAAGGACAAGGTAAATGCCAGTTTGTAATTTTACAGGAGGATTTTCACAGTTAAAAAGTTAAACTGGATAAAGGGGAAAGTATTTTTTTAGTTTTTAGGACGGTCTGTACACAAGTGTATCAGATCTGCAAACCATGGGCATTCAAGGAGTAAGGGTTAAAAACTGGTTACATTTCTGTGCTGTAGCTGCAACAATATACAGTCCATTGCATGATTAGCAAGATAAGTATTGCTCATATAAACTTGTAGATAGGTTAGGTATACAGTGTTATTATAATTACCAATAAAATGTTTGCATTGACAATACTTCATTTTTATTCTTAAATATTCTTTAATGTCTCTTTTTTGTTTGAGGTATAATATACATCATGCTCTTTCTGTGCTCAATTTATTTGAACTGGTCTCTGCTCCTAGAGTTTCCAGTTCCTTTTGTGACTATCTAAGACCAGGTAAAAGGCATACTGCATACAGTTTTAGAGCAACTATTCATCAAATTAGCTTCTTTTTTTTTACCCTCGGATGTAGAAAAGGATACTTTATCTCCTTGGATGGTTGCTATTTCCCTGGATGGTTAATATCCTACCTCCTTAAAGGGTATGTCCACCCTTTAAATTTTTTTTTTTACATATAACAGGGCTTCCCCCCCCAGCCCCAACTGCTATAATAAAATCATTAGAAACTCCCCCGATCTTTAATTACCTTACCTCTTTCCTCCACCTCATTGTCCCGGCCCTCTGCTTGCACGGAACTGCAAGCAGGGGGCGGGACCGGTAGCTTAATTGGATCAGCTGCACAGTTGGATCATAAATGTCTGTAAACGTAAATCAGGAACTGCAAAGAATGAGCAGTTAGGGCCTAGATATGCAATGTTGGATTTCAACACTGGGAAAAATAAATTTTTAGCATAGTGGCCTGTTTATGTTGCCCTCTCCTCCCTCAGCTATTCTTGTATCTTTTGCTCCTGTGACCCATTCAGAAGCATGCCCATGTTAAGCCCATACTAAAAAAAACCTAGCTAGACCCCTCTTGTTAAAACTGCTAGAACAATTATTCTTCTCCCGTATTGCCAACTACCTTCATGCTCATAACCTATTGGATCCATTGCAATCTGGATTTCGTCATGCGCATTCCACCAAGATGGCTCTGTGTAAGGTTGTAAATGATCTGCAGGTTGCAAAGGCCAATGGTCACTTTTCTATTCTTACCCTCCTTGACCTCTCCTCTGCTTTTGACTCAGTCGATCATTACCTCTTAATGCAAATACTTCACTCTTTGGCCATTTGGAATGAAGTGGCATCCTGGTTTCTATCCTATCTCTCGGACCCAATTTACTTGGTATTTTATGTTTATGTTTCTTGGTGTGGGGGTACCGCAGGGGTCTGTTCTTGGATTCTTATTGTTCTCCCTCTGCAATATTTACTTGGTAAATGGGTAAATCACCCCCCAAAACCCTAAACGGTAATAGTTTAAAATCTGAAATATATACGTCTAGCCTGAAATCCTGCACAATGTCCTGTTTCTGCTTCCTGGTTCTTCCAGTTAGTAACTGTCAGTTATGGATTTGACAGTTGACATCACAGCCAATGACTGAATGTTAATCCCCTAGCTGCCTCTTCTGAGCATGCCCAGGCTCAGTACAGGTTTCCAAATTTCTCAGTTTCAACGAGGCACCCAGAAGCATAGCAGGCATACAGTAATGAATTCATAGGACAAACTATGATATATCAACATATTTTAAAGAGAGCATTCTTTCTAAAATATGTTCTTATGCGGGTGGAGTTGCCCTTTAAACCTTTTTCTCTTGTGTCTCCCATCCTGTAGAATTCTCTACATCAAGAAACCTCTATTAGCAGGTTTAAATCTAGCCTTAGATCCTACCTATTTGGTAACCAGCACAGTATGATTGTTTTATTTGCACTGCATTCGTCTCACTCCAGCACTCATTCCGTTGAATATGTATGTTACCCACCTTACTATATTGTAAGCTCTATGGGGCAGGGACCTCCTTACCTCTTGTGACAAAGCTCTAGCACTTCTATTTATATAAATTAAAGATCTATTTACTGAACTATCTATCTGTTCCCCGTGTATGACTTCATTGTATTTTGTTACTGTACATCGCTGTGTCCCCAGCATATTATGTATGCAAACATACATAATAACCACCCCACCTACAGAGAATTGCCTTGGAAGGGATTGGATTGGATTGGTTGGATTTTAGGACAGAAACATTTGTCTGTTTCATCTATACTAGACCAGTAATGTTTATTTTTAGTGCTACTGGCTATGCTTATAAAATACTGATGAGTGACGTCCCTTTCTGGAAGTTTTATTAGTCTGTTATCTGGTTCAATAAAAATTAATTGTACTCTTCAGTAGGCTACCAGGTGCTACAGTTGCTTTTAAGGTTTGTTTCTAAATTTACTATATGAAATATTGTTCACTTAAATTCCACAGACATTGTCATTGGTATTAAATAACAGCTTCTTATTTTCGTATCTGAAAATTCCCTTTACAATTTCCTGTTTCTTTTAACTCAACCAAACTTCTGTTCTTTGTTTTAAAATGTTATGAATATGTCTTGATTAACTTTGTCTGTTATATCCATTACCAGTTGGATTACCTAATCTGGCTGTCAAATGAATTCCATGAGAGGAATATAGCTTTGAGATGGATATTGTTTTATATTTTTGTCTGAGGGATGGCATTCCAGAAATATTTTTGTTTAGCACAAAATAGTTTGTAATATGACAATATATATGACATAAACGGCCTTTAGAATTTTTTTCTGATGCTGGCATTACAAAAAAAAAAAAAAATATATATATAATATATTATATATATATATGTATATATATTCTAAGCTACTGGGAAATAGAAAATAGAAAAAAAATAGCTATAAATTGTATTTTACTGGTTGCAATGTTATGTATAGTACTTTAAGACTTAAGTATTCTTTAAAGCAGTTTAGATTTTTTCCTTTCTTTATACTGAATGGATAACAGCTTTCATTCAGTTTGAGTTTTTACAGTGCTTTATGTTTATCTAGATGTAAGATAAAATATCTGTTTATTGAGATGTAAGATAATTGTATTGCAGTAAAATCAGACACTAAAGGTTCGCATACACCTGTAGATTTTCACCAGTCCCCCAAACCCGACGAACACCCTCGACGAATGACCGAAATGGGCAATAGTTGCGTGTGTGTATGCGTTCGGTCAGGGGTCGTTTGTCAATCTGCCTGGCGACCCCCGCCTGGGGGGGTCTGGTGAAAATCTGGGTACACACAGCAACGAAAAAACCCAGATACCGACAGTATCAGGGCTTTATCGTCACTGTGTGTAGTGCTTTTTCCAAATGATTGCTAGGCCAGCGAACATTCCTGCCGGCCTTGCGGTGGTTTGGAAAAGATCGAAAATTTCCCTCGGCCCCGGGCATCTCCCTGTACTATAGTATAGGGGAGTGGGCTGCTGATCCTGCCTGTCATCATTCAAAGGTCTGCCCTGTGTGTACCCAGTAAAGTCCAGAGCCCACACCAGTCTTGAGCATTACTGTGTTTATTGAAAAAATGTGACGTTTCGGTGCCTTACGACACCTTCCTCAGACGTAACAATCATTTAACAAAGTGCAAAGTGCTGGTTTAAATAGAGGGGAGCAGATAACAAAAAAATATTTTTATGTTATCTGTAGAAATGGCCGAACTTCATCCATTTTCGAACTTTCGAACTTCAGTAAAAGTTCGAATTCGGACCCATTAAAGTCAATGGGGAGTGATAGTTCAAAAAGTTTGGATGATTTACAGCTAAACTAACAATGGTAATTTACTATAAATGGCTGTGGCACCTGGGAAATGGTCTGGGGAACATGTCACTATCACCAAAACTTTTTTAAACACTTCTTAAACACGAGCGGGCAATTGTCGGGTTTTGCGCAAGCTACATTTGAGGGTTATGGCCAATTCAAGGTTTACCAAACGTTACTTTCGAGGGTTACCAAAAATAGAATCATAAACTTGAGGGTTACAGAAATCGAACAATACTTACGAGGGTTAGTGAACGATACATTCTATGGTTAGCGAAAACGATCCGTACATTAGAGGGTTAGCGAACGGCCCATAAATTCAATAATTAGCAAATTTTTGATAATTATTGAAAATACAGGCGCGAGTCCGGAAAGTCCAAGAAATCCAGGTCCATGATAGTTAGAGAAGTCCGAGTCTGTTCGGACTTGTTAAGTTAGACTCGAATTCGAGTTCTAGTCCATCTCTAGTTATATGTTTCTCCAAAGTAGATTAAACAAATAATTTCATAACATTCAGAAGAACTAAAAGCAAAACATAATTTTTTTCAATGAAGGAAGGAAGAGCAACAATCTAACATCTGATTTTCCTGTTATATTCTAATGAAAGGTTTATATTTTAAGTGATATGCTGTTTCAAAATTGCCAGGTGGATTAGGAACTGGCATTGCCCAGTCTTATCAGAAGCACCTTGTTCCATGACCTAATGGGGAGCTGGTTCAAGTGTAGACTTTGTTAGGAGGGTACATAGATAGTTATGAGCAAAAAACCCTGTCTGCAATTTTCCCACAGAATATTTATTAAAATAGAAAACCTTCAGATGTATTAAAAAGATGATTTCTCTAAAATAGCAACAGTAAATTGACAGATCTGTGGCACTTTTCTTGTTTTGAAGGCCTCTGCATTCTGCTCTAGAATTTAGGACAGGGATTGGTAAAATCAGGAAACACTTTTAAATGTGGTCTTCCTGCTTAGGGGTAAAAACAACTGAAAGATGCCAGAACATTATGAATAGTTGATTGTCAAGTTATATGAAAGTGCTCACTTTATTTTATTTGCTGATAAAACGCATGCCTGCAAACATTGTGAAAAGCTCAACTTAAAAATTTATATTGTATATATTTGTATATTTTATTATAGTTTAAGCAGTGCAGAGAATAAATAAGCGGTGTTGTCTTACTTATTCTGTGGAAACTCAACTCCCATGAGCTATCTCACTGACAACACCTGCAATAATGCCATTGCTATTTATAGCAAAATTGGGCAGTCAAGTAAAATGTTGTTTTCAGGCAATACGATATGTTGTTGTATTTTTAAAATTCCTTACTCTATGTGTTAACGGAACTAAAGAATATGAGCAAGAAAGGTCACAGGCAGATGACTCAGTACTTACCTAACAGCTCTGGCTGGGGGGAGATAGTAGAAAGCGATCTGGGTTCAGCACCTTCTCTTTAATAACTAGAGCCTTGCAGAATTAATGAGCAAGAATAATAAATTCCCTCACCTAGGGCAAAGACCTAAACTACTTGGTCCTCATCCCTGGGTTTACCTTATTTCAGCTATACAAGACTTTAAATGTTTTGATAGTGGTCTCTGTTCCACCAGGGAGTCCAAGATGTGCTTTTTGCAGAGCATTTCTTTCTATTAGTCAGTCTCCAGCTACAATCATACAAATTGAACACCTGGGTTACAGAGTTAAACTTACCTGCTGGTGCTCAACTCGCAGTTTCTCTCACACATCGCCATACCCTGCCCGATCATGCTTCTATCTTTCTCTATTATAAGCGCGCCTGCGCAAAAAGTGGGGAAATGGTCAAGACGGCACGCCATCTGCTGGTAATAAGCAGCCTGTAACCCAGGCTTTCTATTATTCACTGGGAGGTAGGCATAAGTGACCTCTCCTCCCTGAGAAAATTAGATAGAATATTAAGTTACTGGTTTAGTTTCCCCTTAAGTGCTGGTATCACTTTGCCTATAAAAGGAGCAAAGAATGTTCTGCACAATCACATTGAATGGTCCTTGTTTAGTGAGAATATAAAGCTAAACTTCTCATCCAATACAGAGTAAGGGCCTTATATTTAACGGACTGTTATTTTAGTAACATAAGGAACCTTTTATAGATTGTCACCATCTGGCAGACAGTGTAGACGTTTTACTGTACATTCCATTTAGACATTTAACACTTGATTTAGTTAAAACATTCTTTTGGAAAGGTATTTTTATATTCTATTTAATACAGTTAAATAATGGTCTAGACTAAGGAATTTCCTGCTGTGGTTTTCTTCAGTGTTTTGTAAATGTACAAAAATGAGGTTTATTTCATAGTCTAATCTTGATTACAGTACTACAAAAAGGTGGTTTTCCTTTCATGAGGTACTTCCTCCCCATTCTTAACCACCTACTGTGATCTTCTGTTTTTGAACATCTTCCTGAGGATGCAAACCTAATGTTGGCTATTGTTAAATTAAATTAAATACTTTATTGAGAAAGCCAATTAGGTCTTGTGCTTATATAGTGTGTTAATGTTAACAATTAAGTGTATGCATGAGAGAATACTTATATTAAAGGGCATCTATAGTGTGAAAATGAACTTTTTTTTCATTCTTTCCATGTGTTCTATAATTCCCCACAACCCCCAGAGTGTCTTCACTTTTTTCAGATTCCCTCTCTGTCCTGAGATACACCAGTTAGAAGAATATGTGATTGCATTCCTCTACTCCTACTTGGACTGTCAATCAAATCCCTGAGACGTGATCCCCCCTCCCTGCTCTGTAATAAACATAGAGATAAGAGCATTAGCAGGGGGAGAGAGGTAGCTTTGATGTTAGATATAAGGCTGCACTTGACCCCCCTTCTTAATAGCTTTCACTGATTGATGATGGGTCACAAAGTGAGAGATCGTAAACTGTACTGTTCTCCTTCTTCGACAGCTTGCTTTCTATTGGCCTCTGTGCGTAGGTGTGTTTTTCAGGATGTTGAAGATTTAACTCCTACTGCACATGATAAGCTTGTCGGTTAGCCGGAGTTGAGACATGGAGGAGGTAACAGAGGGGAGGGGGAAGTGCTGCACACAGATCTGACACCATGGTTAAACAAAGTCACTGACAGAGATAGGATTAAGGCAGCACAGAGTACATGAATTTAACTTTGCAAAGGGGCAATGTGTTTTTTTCACTATAGATGCCCTTTAAAGATATATATTGGCTAATGGGCTTTACCTCCCCAGTTATCACTATGCATAAAGTCTTCAAACACATGATTTTAGACTCATCATTCACCAGTGCTTACAAAAAGGTATTTGGTGGCATTAACAAAAGTCCTGCTTCTACTGTCTTAATAGTTTAGAATATCAATTGTGGCATGAAGGCTTCAAAATGTTTCCATATTGGTTTAACTACTTCAAGACCTGCCTTAAAGGAGATCTAAACTTAATTTTTTTTAAAAACCTGTGAAAGTTTTTCTCCCCAGAACACCTGTACATTGTTAGAATCTACAAATGGGAAGGTATTGAGGTTTGGAGACTATAACTTGGATGAATTAGTGAGCAAGGCAGATTAAAGTCTTACATTAACCTGATGGCTGATTATTACAAATCTTTTTTTTATTCTTCTACATTTGTGGTGTTCACCAAGCTTATTCTTTTCCATGTTTTGTCCTTTATTTTAAGACATCAAGATATGCAACTTGTCTGATATAATTATAGTAGCATTTTAATTATTTTTGTTGGTTACAAATTACTTTAATATGTTAATTAAAATAAATATCAATGAAGTCTTGTCAATAGCTGCCTAATTGTATAGATGTCACTAGTGCAGCAGAACAACTTAGTGACCTAGATTTCTGTGCCAAATCTACCTCTTTGTTTACTTACTTACTGAACACTGGCATTTGGAGAAATAATGTATTTTTATTACATAAACTAGCAGAGTACATGGTGTAGCCCAATTTCTTCCAATCAGATTTTTGTTGGGCTTAGTTGTTTTTTAGAGGGGCGATCACTCGATTCACCAACAGATGGCAGAACAAAGGTCTGTCAGGCAACTGCAAAGCCATAACCTGAAATTAAACACAAGCCACATTACCCAAAGCTGCAAAACCACAACCTGCACCTGCTTTGCTGGTGGGTTCCATAACTGCACCAGACCCTACCTTCAAGAAGCCAGACCAGCAACCTAACCTGTACCCAGAATTAAAAATACCTGAAAGCGGACCAACATCCGCTGTGTGATCCGACCTTCATCTGCAGCGACCTGCGCCCAAAGTTTAACAAATCCACAACATGCACCCGCAGCTTTCTAATAAAACGTGACCCGCAATACATTCAAACTCACTTTGGTTTACCAAAAACCAACATTCAAATTTGGTAAATTGTGAGTACCTGACCTGATGCAGGACATTAATTAATAGATTTATAGGCCTATATATGTTATAATTGAAATGTGCAGCAGACATTCAGAAGTTGTCACTAATTACAAACTGACTCCAATTAACTGCATTTATTGTGACTCAATTAAATTGCAATCAATGCAGCCCTAATAATTACCTTACTACTGGAGGGCTGGCTGTAAAACTTGGGTGGTTTGTGAACTGGAGGGCTTATTCCGGCTGCAGCTTTAGACATAAAAGCTGACCATGTGTTCGCCTGTTCAAACGCCGAATTTCTCTTTATGTCAAACGGGTGTGGTCAGAATAAGGCAATGTATAGGAGCTCCCAAGTATACCAGCAAAAGTCCAATGGAAAATAGGTTTTATGAACAGTAAGCGAAGTCTTAATGCTCTACATTAAACAAAACTAGTGTGATTGCAATAGTTGCTTCAATTTTAAAGTCTTAAACCATGGTTTTTCGAAATGATACATACTGTATACAAGTTGCACTTTTAAATAATAGTATGCTTTGTTTTACTTTTTGTAGAGGAGTTATTGTCTTCTCAAGAGAAATCTCCAGGAACCAAAGATGTGGTTGTTAATGTAGACTACAGCAAAAAGTCTGAAGCAGAGTTAACCAAGCCATTCACTGGTGACAGCAGTCCCATGATGAGAAAAGGTAAATTCAGTTTTAAAATTTGCAAAAATAACAAAACTTCATCTTGTAGTGTTGCAATAAAACAAGTTATTGCAATAGTACAGAAAAATAATTACTGTATATACTCGTATAAACCACTTTTTTTACCTTTAAAATCATCTTGAAAGTTTCCCCTCGGTTTATACTCAGGTCTGTGCTGATCTGGATGCTGCTGGACAAAATCACATAGCCCTGGGAAAACAAAAGCTGTACCCTGTAACACAAAGAGTCTTCTTGATTTCAGTGGGTTAGGCAATTGTTGTCCTGCTCACTCAGATCAGCACAGACTGCAAGGCAAATGGGAAAAAACGATCTTTAAGTGTTCAGGCTGCACAGAAAGGTATGCAGGGCACATCTGTGTATGGGACTTTATATGGGGCTGTGTATGAGGCTTTCTATGGGGATGTGTATGGGACTTTCTATAAGGGCTGTGTGTGGGACTTTCTAATGGGCTGTGTGTGGGACTTTCTATGGGGCTGTGTATGGGACTTTCTATGGGGCTGTGTATGGGACTTTCTATTGGGCTGTGTATTATGAGGCTTTCTATGGGGCTGTGTATGGGACTTTCTATGGGGCTATGTATGGGTCTTTCTCTGGG
Organism: Hymenochirus boettgeri; assembly: GCA_019447015.1. Taxonomy (NCBI): domain Eukaryota; kingdom Metazoa; phylum Chordata; class Amphibia; order Anura; family Pipidae; genus Hymenochirus; species Hymenochirus boettgeri. Next base: position 322,317,512 of record CM033469.1, read on the forward strand.
GCTGTGTATGGGAGTTTCTTTGGGGCTGTGTATTGGACTTTCTATAGGACTGTCTGTGAAACGATCTATGGGGCTTCCTATGGGAGAAAGTCAACACTCTGTTTATACTCGAGTCAAGCAGTTTCCCTAGTTTATCAGTTAATAGTAACTACCCTGGTTTATATTCGGGCCGGCTTATACTCGAGTATATATGGTAAATGATGTATCCTTTCCTAAAAACTGACTTCTTATGATGTTTGTTGTGTAATACTGTAGATCCGGTTGCTTGTTTGGACTTTCCTACAGAGAATGTAATTTGTAGAAGTTACCAATTGACAACTGCATTTAAATGTGCCTTGTTATGTTTAAAACATTGCTTTAAATATTGTAACCAATTTTTTTTTTTTTTTTTATAAATAATTGGCTTCTAACAAAACATATTACTTGATAAGCTGTGATTTTTATTTTATAAAGTTCAGTTTATTTCCATCTATTAAATCTGATGAGCATGAAAAGTTTTGCAATACATTTTTGGGTAACATGGTGACTCATTAATTTTAGTGGGAAAATGATCTGGAGCATTCCATCTAAAATTACAATGTATGTTATCCTGTATAGTCTATAATGTCTAACTTACAGCTGTATCTGTCACCTCAACAGCTTTGTGGAGAAAACATTCAAGTAATACTGCAATCTTTATTTAAAGGGTAACTGTGGTCTTGAATTCTTCCAAACTAGTAAGAATTATATAAAAAGCAATCCATCATACCTTCAAATAAAACCTAAATCTCATCTTAAAATAAAATTTGTGAGAAGTTATTGCTGGAAAGGTTCAACAATATTACTTCCTGCTTGAGCCCTTCCTGTTTTCAGCCATGTGACCAACTTGTAATCATGTGACCAGCCTCTGCCTGCATTTATAGGCTCCCCTTCTCAACTGTCAATTTTTTCCCCAGGTACTTCCTGATTTCCCAGCATTAAGTCCTGAGCATGCTTCTCCCCCGAGGTAGATGGGCGGGGCAGAGGTCAGAGGATGTCACTCATCCTACTGGAAGCAGGAAGTTTGAACATTCTCCCAAATGTAATTTCTCTCAGGCACCAGCCATAGATGTGATTGTCAGCTCATTTTAAAGGAAATACTGCAGGCTTTCATTTAACCCTAACTTGTTTTGAGACCACAGTTGCCCTTTAAATGGAGCTTGGCAACAGAATTACCATATATATTATTCAGTTTGCTATTATAATACCTGTATTGTTATAGGGCACCCAGTACATATGATAATCCAAAGCATGTGTGATATTTGGGCTTGCAGGAGCCTCTGTGCTCCCAGATGTGTTTGAAGTTTAGAGAAGGGGAAAATAACATCAGAACTGCTGCAAGGTTTTATTTACTTCACATCTGGATGTCTTTGGTTAGTAAAATCTAAGAAAATGCAAGTGATATTAAATCATACTATACATTATATATCTGGAAGAACACTGAACCTGTCCTGCATGGACAGTTTTTAGACTTTTGGGACAAATGTCTTTTATATCATTCTTCTACTTGAAGTCTGTTTATAAAATTGCCATTTTATAATTTGAGAATTACATGATGTCACCCTGAGCCTTGTTTTGAGGAAGAATTTTGTGTTCCAAAAATTAAAATTTTGGCCATTCTGCAAAAGTTCTAAATTCTGCAGAACACCTGTCAATTATGGTTACCCCTAGATACTTCTGTCTAGGTACCAGCAGGGACACGTTTGAAGGAAAGCATCAAAGATCTGTTAATTATTTTAAAGGACATGTAAACTGTGCCAAATCATCAATTAGGATTAATTACCACCACTCTTAAATCTGCTTTTTTTTTTCTTCTCTGACCTTCCTATCCTTTGTTTATTAGCTCTGTGAGTTTTACTTTTTAAAGAGGGCAGGCCTATATTTAGTCCATAAAGAACTATCAATCACCCAGCCCCTGAAATAAAGCTTATTTCTCTGTCACTGCATGGCTGTTCGATTCAGCATTAAGATCGGGAAAGGGACTAAGCAGTATCTGTTTCTCTGTGCTCTTTCTGTGCAGATAACACCCAGTAAGCTGCTGTCTGTGAAACCGAAATCAATTACAGCTGCCAACACTGTATATCACTGTTTATACTGCGCAATAAAAACGAAGTTTAAAAAAAAAGAAGAAAGAAATCAATTACAAAGTGCCCAAAACACACACCTTCAAACTCCAACAGCTTACTTGATTTGCTGCTTACCTTCTCATAGCATGCAGTTTTACTTTCACTATAACAAAAAAATCACTGGGTGAATGCTATTGGCTGTAGTGGGGCACATATCATTTCCATTGCACATGCTCCACACTCTAGCTGTGCCTCGGTTTTTTTTTTGGGGGGGGGGGGGGTGGATACATAGAGAGGAGACATGCATACTAACTAGGAGTGAGCTGAACAGGACATGAGGAGATCTAGTGACAGGGAGCAAAAAGGGATCAAGTTCCTGACAGCACTAATCATATAGAAGTTTGGTGTCCTTTTAACGTTCAGTACTACCTCTAAAGTTCACATTGATTGCCACTGCTAACAGCTCCCCCTTACAGACCCTCAACGTTCTGTGCTAAATGCACACATGCACATAAGGACAGAAAAGTGGGTGTCTTAGAAGGGTAAAAGAAGAGGATGCCATGCAGTAGTACTGCATGATGACAAAGATCCATTTGGGGATCGAAACATGTTGGAATAAACAGCCCCTGTTTAAGCAGTACTACTGCGTGCCATCCTTTTCATTTACCCTTCTAAATTGCCTTTTACTGCTCGGAACAGAGCAGTAGGGAGGTGGGACGTAACTACTTACCTGGGAACAAAGCGTGCACTCTACATAGCATAAGAAAAAAGATTGTAACAAGTTAAATGGTTAAATAAAAAACGGCAGTCTTTCCTTTAAAAATAAGCCCTGGATCACATCACTGGCTGCAGCCTGTAATAAATTATATCGCAGATAATGTTCACATTTTACTGCTTCCAGTAGCTTGAGGGGCATCCCTTGACCCTCTGCTTCTCTTCTTTCTCCAGGGTATGAGCATGCTCACTTAAGACTTAATGCTGGGAAAGTCCTGCACAGACTTAAAATGTCTACAAGCTAGAGAAAGCAGGAAGTTATATTAAAGTTTTAATTTTAAGCAATGTTTGGAGACCACAGTTGCCGTTTAACTTTTCCTCTTGCTTATTGAGTCATGGTAATAATTCAGCACATAAACACAGTTTCCTCCCTTCTTCCACTCTATTGCCAGATTTTTCAAATCAGTGCTGAGCCTTGATTCTCCTCTTATTACCCTTTCCCAGACCGTGGTTGTTTAGTGGACATGAATATGATAAATTGCAAATACAAAGAAAATACACCTTTTGCCTAATTAACCACCCATCAGGGTTAAGAGAGTGCCTTATAGTAAACACATATAGAATACTTGAAAAACAGTGTCTACATTAAGTTCACCAACTACTTTAGTTAAAAAGCGTATGTTAAGGAATAGTAAAAGAACAGGAGCGTAATTAACCACTCACATTAACAAATCAATGGTCAATGGTGCATAAGCCCCAGACCCTCCGTAAACTTGCAGTGTAGGCACTCTGCTGTTTAACTTCAGTAAAAGTTGAAAGGCTTCTTTGTTGAACTCACCCAGTGTAACAGGTGGCTTGGGTGCATGAGCCGCAAGCCCATCTCTGCAGCTTCATTTAGTCCATCCAAAAATCAAAAAGCGAGCGTGCACACCAACTGGATTCGAAGCTCTAGTTTCGTAAAACCAAGTCTTTATTTCATGTATTGTATTGAATAAAGTAAAACGGAACACTCTACGGTCAGTCCCCTGACTCGTTTCGTACTACCAGTACTTAATCATAGGTATGAATCACAAAAGATAGAGTGAAACAGGAAGGGCTCTTAAATACACATGGAGTCCCACCCTTTAAGGTGGGAGCCCTTCCTGTTTCACACTATCTTGAGTCATTCATACCTATGATTAAGTACTGGTAGTACGAAACGCGTCAGGGGACAGACCGTAGAGTGTTCCGTTTTATTTTATGTATTGTATTGAATAAAGACTTGGTTTTATGAAACTAGAGCTTCGATTCCAGTTGGTGTGCACGCTCGCTTTTTGATTTTTAGTGGACATGAATGAAGCAGTGAAGAGAGATGTTTTCAGCAGAAGGTTCTAGATGGGGTCAGTTTTGACAATACTGCTGAGAGACAAAGCTGCTGGGTTTATTTATATTTTATCTTTAGTGAAATGATATGAATGAAACTGTTGAGTTTCGTTATGACAGCAGTTTCGCTGAACTTATTGAAGTTCCAAAAAAATCAATTGAATTAGGATTTTTAGAATATTCTAGTGCAATCTTCAAGTATTCAGAAAATTTTGATTTTTGCGATGAAAAGTTCTGCATTTTGAAAATCTGTTGGATCCATGGATTTTCAAAACCAGCAGTTCTGAATAGAAACCAGGATTCATCACTAATATAGAGCAGAAAGAGTCTTTTTTTTTTTAAGGGCATCTATGCCCAAAAAAAAGGTTATTTTAAAATTTACCATAACTGGAAACTATACTGAAAAACTGGTTGGGAAGAATTATAGTGTCCCTTTAAGCATTTTTCAGCTGCAACTTTTCTGTTTCTGTTTTGTTACCTTAACTTCCTATATGATAAAATATTTCAATATACTTCATTATCCTTGATGGGGTTATGACCCTTTTCATTGCGTACGCTTTTTAATTGGTTTCAGGGTCACAAAGGTAAAACAATATTTCCCCACTAGTAGAGATCAAAAGAAAAATATTTTCTCTTACATGTTCTCCTAACAGATTTCCTAGTGACATAGGTCTGTGTCCATATACCAGGAACACACTGGAAACTGACCTTTAAGGGTGGATGATTGTGTTAAATGTGCCAGCTGGATTCTTAGTTCACAGGCTATAACAATGATCATTAATTTTGACCTAAATTTGGCCTTAAATGGACTTTTTGGCACATTTCCTTTTAATATGTCATCAAAGGAAACTGTAAAGGATTCATTTTAAGTTGAATTATAACCCTATTTCATTTGCTTGGTGCAAAATTTCCCTTTATAGTAAAAAGATACACCATGCACAGTATTCCAAAATCACTTCACTTTCCTTGTAAAGTATTAAAGGGCATGTCCAGTCAAAAATTACGTTTAGCTATAAATGTTAATCACTACCCAAGCGTAGCTTTTAAATTACTAATATGTCCCAAAGAGGCCCCTGAAGTCTTTTACATGACCCAGTCCCTGGCTAGCTTTGCGGCTAACTGGCACTCCACTTCCTGGTTGCAGCTGTCAGGAAAGGCACGACGTGACAATGCACCCAATCCCCTGACAGCCGCAACCAGGAAGTGGAGTGGCTGTCAGCGAAGAAGCCCTCTGCTTTTGCTTATGAGTTTGTTACAGGAGAAGTGGGCAGCGCCTAGGCAGCTAGGGACCGGGTCAGGTAAGAGACTTCAGATGGATCTTTGGAATATATTAGTAATGTGAAAGCTAGTTTTGGGGGTGATTAACATTTATAGCTAAACTTTATTTTTGACTGGACTTGCCCTTTAAAAAATGAAATAATGCTCCAAATTACTTTATAGACTTGCAGATAATTTTGTTTACCTTCCTCTCTCCTACTTGCTTTTTCCAAAATGTGTTTAAACTAAATGTGTGGCATGTATAAACATGTCTTGATCTCCATCACAAATAATGTAAAATATTGAAAATAATTGTAATATATGAGGGTAGGTCAAGTATTGATATGTAATGTATTAATTCTGTTTGAAGGCTATCCATGGTTTTACATTTTAATATAATTTTATTCAGGTGAGCAGGACAATATTCTGATTGTTAAACTAGTAAGATCTATAATAGAAGGGTCTGTGGTTTTTATTTGTTGTTGTTTTTAATGTTACTGTATATGAATTGCATGGAGAGTAATTTTGAAGTGAACTTGAATTTCTCATTGGGGCAAACAAATAATATGAATTTGGTAACTGAAACTACTCTTAGGAATATGTGTGGTGTTGTCACTACAGTGACAGTGACTATAACATGTTGCTACTTTCCAAAATAAGTCCCTGAAGCACACAGATATAGTTTGTTCTTCCACCTTTATGCACCTAATTACCGTAACTTACAAAATATCTTACACTGATATAAATTGAATAGATATACTAAATTTTTAGTTTTCCATCCCTTACAAGTCTACAGACATTTTCTTTTAAGACCCTTGCTGTGCTTTATTTTCACTGCCATGTTCTGTGGGTTTTTACTTTTCCAAAATTGTTGCTATAACTACAAAAAATTAACAATTAATTTTCATTTTTCTTTTAAAATCATAATTCAGATGAGGAAGATGATGGCAAGACTCCAACACAACCCCTGTTGAAAAAAGGCAGGCATCCTCATGTTTTTATTTCTAGTTACTCTTTGTATTTCTTCTTTCTTCACCCACATTCTTTTTTCTGTATTTGTTTGCACATTATGGATTTGTTTTAATTTTTAAAGACATATTTTTTAAGTGTTATAAACAGATGTGCAATTTTTGCCAGATCTATTTCATCAAGATTTCTAGGATCACTAAAAGTAGAAACATTATGTCAAAAGGAAAGTAAATCTGTCAAAGGTTACTGTGTGTGTAGATAGATAGATAGATGGATAGATAGATACTCCTTTAAACGACCACACTCCCCTTGAATATGAAGATTGCCCCAGTGCTATTACTCAAGAATGTAACAACAGAATCCAAAGAAGCAAGCACTCATAGGGGACTCCACATGTGCATTAAACCTTTATTCCATATATATTTCTATACAAAACTCTGCAAAATTCTTCTACTGAAAACTTTTCTTGCTTATTGTTTCTGCTTATTCTCAAGCATTAAAATAAATGCTGCTAAAACTATGTTTATTTGGATAACTTTGTTTTAACAGATTCAAAAGGTCAAGTTATTTCACTTAACTCTGCGGACCAAAAGCTTCTAGATGCTAGTTTACAGTTTCAGAAAAAACAGGGGAAAAGCACAATTGATGTTTGGTGGCTATTTGATGATGGAGGTGAGATTTTTTGAATATCTTCAGTCTTTTAACTTTCAATAAAATCTGTAAAGCTTAACTACTGACATCTGTTTTTTACTTCAGTTTGTTTATAACTCAGTTGAAGGTACATACAGTACATTTTATAGATGTTTAAAGGGCATGTCCACCCTGAGCGGCAGTCAATCATGGACGCGGCTGCCGGGAGTTCAGTGCGGCGGAGGAAAGAGGGAAGGTAAGTAATGTTTAAGGCACTTTCTGATATTAAAACTATAGCGGTTGGGGCTGGGGGAACATGGAGACTATTATATAAAAAGATTTTTACGCTAGGGGAGGGAGGGGGAGAAGGGCTGCAGTGTGCAGTCCTATATGGACTCTGCAGTACTCCTGGTGGGTGTTTTTTTTGGACTTTGGGGGGGGGATAGCAGAAGAACCATATGGAGCTGGGATGTAGGTAAGGATTAAACTACACTACACAATGGGGCCAGTAGCGGGGGGATTATAATTTGGGGGTGGACATGTCCTTTAAGGATATAATTAGTGAACCAGGTTATATCTGAAACCACCTTTTTTAAAACTGCTTGTCATTTCATTGTGGTGATTTCTTCCTCTTGTTTGTATTTTGATTATTTTAATGATAATGCACTTTTGTACACTTGTTCACTATGCTTGATAAAGACTATGACATTGTCTATGCTTCATAGCCAATGAAAGTCTTTTTTAATAAATCCCATGATTTTACTGAAAATGCAATTTAAAGCTACTTTCACACATAATAAATATTGTTAATTGCAACATGTGAAAAATGACCCAGACCCTCACCGCTCCTCCTCTGGTCAGGAAAGGCACGAATAGGCATTACACTATAAAAACAAAGGACAAACGTATCCTGGTGCATCACCCTTTTAGTATCTTAAAAGCGAAAATGAAACTATAGATCTGTACAGTGACCATTTGTGAAATTCCTGTTTCAAGCATCAATGATTGAGTGTCTGTAGATAGCATTAGACAAACTCCATTGCGTTTTTTTGAGTACACTGAAAAACAATCAAGTGTATATCCTGAAACTTATTCCAGAAAGATCAATTGGACATTATCATCAGACCTTATGGAAGACTTTTTGGAATGTATTTTGACTGATAATGTTTTTAAATATTTACTTATGTTCGGCCTTTCAGGTTTAACATTGTTAATTCCATATTTAATTACCACGAAGAAGAAATGGAGGGAGTGCAAGATCCGTGTGTTTATTGGTGGAAAAATCAACAGAATAGATCATGACAGGAGAGCGTATGTATATTTTATGTTAATGTCACCCTTTTTGGCATTCTTTTTTTAATAGGTAAAGCCAAATACAGACATGCAATATATTGCACAGCGCACAGGTGACATACGGCCGTTTCAGTTTATAATCTCTTTCATGTTCAGTTGGGCATCATTGGTGATCCGATCCAGCTGGTGTTGTGAGCTGTATCTCATGTCTGTATCCACCATAACTGTTGTGGTGTTTTTGCAAGCATTTGAGACATCTAGGTCTTTACTTAAGGCATGGCACCAAATAAAACACAAGGTTTTTTTTTTTATTGATGGCTGCAAACAGTATTTTCTGTAATCTTAATACCTATTTTTTTAACTGTAGAATGGGAATTGTCATTCATAATTGTTAAAGGAGAACTATAGAGCATACATTTTTTCAAGAACAGTTTAAATGAAAAGTACCTGGAATTAGTACTTACCACCTCCCAATATAATTTCTATGAGGAGCGGCAGGACAAAGAAAACTGCTTCTGACAGTCTTCCTGAGTGCTTTAGCACTATCTTTAATACAGGAAGGGTCATAACCTGGCAGATGAAAACAGTATGTAGCTGTAGCTACCCAACTAAGCAATGTTGGGGAAATAATCAATCCTACCTCCGTATCACAGGTACTTTTCATTTCTAAAAAGTTAATTTTTACAGTAAAGTTGTCCTTTAATGTCCCACCAAGTGACAAGCTCTGTATATTTCTGTTATTAGCCAGGGTTATGTTTCTTTAGTTGCTCTTGTGTGCTATACTTTATAATCTTAGAAGAATGTACCTGCTACAGATATGATCTTAATACCCAGTGCAATGTAAAATGAGGTGCATTCTATAGCATTGCTTTACATTAGTAATGTAAAGCATGTAAACCAAGCATTAAAAAATTGACCAATCAGAAATTGATTAGGGTTTTCTGCAAACCTATATAAAGAGGTGCACTCCGCTGCAGAACTCAGATGCCATCGCAGTAGATAGCTGAAGAAAGAAGCGGCTGGCAACATCGACTCTGCTGAGGCCGGCGGTGCCAGCGGGCTCACTGGCGGCCACAGTGAGTCTGCCTGGCATCGGCGACCTGAGTGGGGTTGGTGTCGCCAGCCCGAAGACGTCGCGTCGGATCAAGACGCCGGCAACATCGGCCTCGTTGAAGTCGCCGGCCTGCCTCTCGGGGGTCGGCGGCCTCAGCAGTGCTGGTGGGACTGGAAGAAAGAAGATGCCGCCCAAGGGCTTTTTTAAGAGCCGCACACTGGGTGTGATCCCCGCCAAAGGCACCTGTCAGTGCCGCAAGGGCCGGGGAGGGGGGTCCTGTTCGAGAATGTACCTGCTGCAGATATGATCTTAATACCCAGTGCAATGTAAAATGAGGTGCATTCTATAGCATTGGCCCGGGAATGCTCAGAATTGCGGTACACATTTTAACAATAAAGGGCCGATTATGTCAGATCCGATGGAATCTTAACTTTAGAAAGACTGCTATAAGAATGCTATATATAATCAAAGACAAAATTGTATTATCAATATTATTGCATCCAAGAGAATATTCATCTTCTGTTTAACATTGACTGAGGAATTTAAATGGAACTCAATTTCCAATTATTATGAATAAGCTTTTGGAGCTTATTCATTATAATTCATGAGCAGTTCTACGTGTTGCGTTTTGCTATCAGACACAGAAACCGCTCAGTAAACTTTCAGACAATTGCAACCGGCTATTTGTCTTACAGTAGCTTTAGTATAGCATTTGTGCAAGTATAATACAAATATAGGTGTTTTTAGTTACATGTTTATCATATATTGATCATAATAATTAAAAAAAAACAACCTATATTGTAGTTTATGGGGCTGATATAGAAGTGACCCTCAGCAGAGTTACTTTGGGGGGGAGAACTAAAGACAAATATTAACTTAAATTACAGATTAACAAATGTAATGAGGATGCACCTTGTATCAAAGCAGTAATCTGTATCTTACCTATTATTTGGTGGGTGATGGGAAGTTTACCTTTCTAACATGGGTTTGTGTTTTATTTCCCAGCATTCCAGCATTGCACGATGTAGTCACTGACCATTGTTTTCTTTTACTTGCCCAGTTCTGAGCTACTGCAGAAAATTTGTTACAATAGTTAATCAGTCCATGCAGTGGCCAGACACTGCACATACACAAAGTTATCTTATCCAGTTCTTTAAGGGATGCTATTTACTTTAATGCCATTTAATGGAGTGTTGATTTACAGTTTATTGGTGTTCTTGGGAGGATGCATTCAGATTATATATAAGAGTATAACATTTTTTATTTAGTTCTACTGTAAATATTTTTCTAAATTTAGTGTTGCAGCTCCTCCTCCTTCTATGTTTGACAGTTTTTCTAAACCAAGTTATTATTGAATTGACATAGAACTACTGTATGTGCTTGTGCTGACTTTTCGTCTTAGGTTCTTTGTTTCTCTTTTAGGATGGCAACATTACTCAGCAAGTTTAGGATTGATTTCTCTGACATCATGGTCCTTGGGGATATCAACACAAAGCCAAAGAAAGAGAAGTACGTATATCTTATATGGCAAACATTTGAATGTATATATAGTGTGTGTGTGTGTGTGTGTGTAATTGGTGCACAGTGGGAATTATGTGTATGTATGTTTGGTGATGTGCGAATACAGTGAAAATAAACTCTACACAGCCTATAAAATTTCGAAAATTTCGTAAATTAATACTTGGTTGATGCAGTTGGTGGTTTTGGATATCAGTTTGATATACAGTATCTGGACTTGGAAGGTTTTGGCTACTATTTATAGAAATATCAATATTGTGCTTGGACACCCTCTGTAATTTAGGGGATACGAAACCAAATTGAGGAGTACACTACATATCAGTCAAAGTGATTAATATTTATTAGCAAAAATACAACCTTTTGGGGATATGTTGTCCCCTTCCTCAGGTATGACTGTTTACACTTCCAACACATGTTTAAATATCCATAAATCCACCTACAAGTGGTGTCACAAAGTGATTGACAACTGATCAGTGAGGCCACATAGCCAAATATATTCACAAACTTGAAAGATATAAAACCATCTAAGTGCATCATGTTATAAATTATAATAAAAACATATTCCAAAAGATCTAGTGCTAGGTAGCCAAATTATTCTTAAGTGCACTTAAGTGCTGTAAAAGATAATGTAAAGTGCTAATCTCAATCCTGTTATTAAAGGTTTGTATACACGTGCAGTAGTAATGCCAGAGATGAAGTAAAAATCAAGGTAGGCTGCTCACGGAGACTGTACTAAATGCCTATATTGACACATATTGGCAGACATGAAACAACACCACAAGATAAAAGTAGGTTCTTGCTTGACACGTTTCACAGTTACAAACCACATACTCAGAAGCTCACTCACGTGCGATCATGGGTGCCGACTGTCGACACACGATGTGTGTGAACGGCCATTTCGGACGATAATAGACCGGTGTATGGGCACTACATCGGGCGAAACGGAGGCTCGTTCGGAGATCCGCCTGGCAGATCGGGCAACTATCCCCGAACAAGCGGCCGTTTTGGCCAATAAAGTGCCCATACACGGGTTCCCGCGCTTGCACGTGTGTACAAACCTTAACTGTTGACTAATTAAAGTGCTAATAAAGTGCTATAGTTAAAAAAACACATAATTATACCATTAAAAACAAATCATCATTGTACATTTTAATTGGTTAATAAGTTTCCAATAAAAACAACATCATAGTATTTTCATTTTTCATCCATAGATGGCGATGTATAACCTGGGTGAAATAATGGAAAAGAATACCAGTGTATAAATCAAATTATTAAAAGACTAAGGGGCATATTTATAAAGGTTCGTTAGATTTTCCCGACCGACCGTAGTGCTGACCACTACGGTCGGTCGGGAAAGACGTAAATTTCCCGTTTCTCGTTATCAGCTCCCTTTACTTTAGCAAAGGGAGCTGATACGATCATTTACGTGTATGGCCATCATACGACCGACCGATCCCCATACCGCGTATTTACGTGTGTGGCGGTTCCCGACGCAATGTGCCGACAGATACCAATGTGATCTGTCAGCACATTGCGATAGAAATTGCATGTGTATGGCCACCTTAAGTATGAAGAACTATTTACAGAGTTGCCTTTATTTTCTTTTAAGCGTTCACAGAGTATAGGTGACCAGATTGTGAGAACAGGCATAGGTCCCTCAGATAAAAGTAAGGAGTGGTGTACCTTTTTAAAATGCCCTTGTGGATGGGTGGATGTTCGACAAGACTGAATGCGAAGCAAGAGTAAGGATAGGGGAACACGGGGGATATTACGAACTATAAGGGTATAACTTGTGTGAATAACCCTGTGAATAAGCATTTCCTTTAATACAAACTTCCAGGTTCATAGCTTAAATGGCAAGTGTTAGTGTTAGAAGTTATTAAAAAAAAAAGCCAGAGGAGGTAAACAACAAACAATTGAATGGGAAATTACTACGTTCAGTAAATCCATGGGGAATGAATAAAGATACGGGGGTAAAAAGGTTCCTATGAGTCCTTGGTAGACTTTCTTCTGTTGCTATAACACAGTGAAAAGAAACAGTGAGTGTTACAATACTAAATAATTTAAAAAGTCACCATTTATGGGCTTATTTACCTAAGAGCGCTGCACGTGAGAGCGTCTGAAATACACTGGATTTTTAGAATTGCAGGTACAATATCCCTAAAGATCATACATCTTTCAAACATTCAGTACATTAGAACATTATACACAAAAGAACATAAGTTTTGTACTAGATAAGGCTATAAGGGAGGAAGAGGGAGTAACAGGGAAAGTAGAAGATTTTGAACGCTTGTGTCCTATTTGTAAAATAATATGGCATTGGGATAAATAAGGTAAATATAGTCTTTAGCAAACATCTTCATTGCTTATCCAGGCTCCTTCCCCTTATCTGTTATGGAAAGGGAGATTTCCCTATTGCACAGTGAAAAAGATTATTTTGAAGAGTCCCTAGGGGGGTGCACTGGATTTCTATCAATATTGTACTTTGCATTATTTCACTAGTTTATTTGTTTTAGTGTTACAGCTTTTGAAGATTTGATTGAACCCTTTAGACTTCATGAAGATGAAAAAGAGCAAGATGTTGCAGACAAAATGAAGGAAGAGCAGCCATGGTTAATCACAGATAATGAATTAGAACTTTATAAAACAAAAGTATGTTAACTTTTATGTTTTGTATTGTAAAAGTCTTTTGGGTCATGTGTGCATTCAGTCACGAGAAAAGTAAAATACACCCTATTTAATGGTTTTATGGTGTTTCCTTTAAAGCAGACACATTCATTTACAATGGGATATACAATGTAGACAGTCAAATTGGTTAAGTAAAATTATCACCCTGCACTTCGGAATATGTTGGCTTATATTAGCAAGTAAATGTTAATATATATATATATATATATATATTTTTTTTTTTTTTTTTTTTTTTATTGCATTGTGAGTTCCTTGGGAATTATGGTGGGAATTATTAATAAATTTAACAAAAAATCTAATCTCGTGTGTTGTATAGTAAGTAATGCATATCGATGATAGGGTGGAAAAAGTCATTGTTTTTTGTTTTTTTACTTTAAATTAGACACATCGGCAGATCCGGTTGAATGAACTGTTGAAAGAACATTCAAGTACAGCTAATGTTATTGTCATGTAAGTTAAATCAATATTTTCTACTGTTATTGCAGAGTTTTATTTATCCAATCAATAGAGGTATCTGTACTTACATTTCATTACTTGCCTGTTGTAAACGTTGGAGTCATGTGAGAGTTTGGAATTCTCTTGATTCTCTGTGCTTTCAAAGTGCATTAAGTGCATAAGAGATAAACCTTTACAGTGCTATATGCCCGTGACTTTTAATTGACCTTTTCCACTTAAAGGGCAACTGTAGTGAAAAATCAGGGTTGTTTTTTTTTAAGCAAAGTACATTTCCCATGAAGGTATTGTAACTAGTAGGGTGATAAAGCACCTTTCAATTAAATATGCTGCAGTCCTTTTGTTAAATAACAAAACAGTTTAATGGAGGTTTCCATTGCACATATAATATTAAAAATAAATGTAAGCATTTGGCTTAAATATAGTATCTTGGTTCATCCAGCCTGAAGAGAGAAATATGAAGTTGATCTTGGTTCCTTGGCTCTTTTTCTTTCTTTCTCTCGCTGCCCTTCTCATATCTATCTCCTTTGTCTCCAAATCTGTGTTTCTTGATATACCCTGCAGACCCTAACCATAGGCCGGATGGACACTGCATATACCCTACGTGACTATCCTGTCTCTTTCTGTGCCCAAGAAATCGATTTAAACCAGAAAAATTAATCACAGGTCCATTACCATACTATATCATGCTTAATGTCTTAAGGTGAGCCTTCACTCAATTAGGGGGTCAGTCTGGGGCAAATATCAATTTGCCTGGAAGCATACCCCTTGAACACAGTCTGGCTGTGGCACATCTGTCTTTTATTAAAGGGCATGTAAACTGTGCTGAAATATTTTCCAACTAATCACACACAATTCATTGCCACCAACCTTAAATCTGCTTCCCCCCCTTCTCTAATCCTCCTTTCCCTTCCTAGCTCTTGGTGTTTTACTTGTTTAAGAGGGGCAGGGCGCACCAGACAGTAAAGAACTGTCAATCACTCACATATACCAGCCTTTCCTCCTGGCCCCATTATTTGTAAAACCTCTATTCCTTTTGTGATATTGAAGCCTATTCCCCTGTCATGGCTAATTGATTCAGTCTTATCATCCAATGTTGTCTGATGCTTTATTTTCTCAAACTCTGCTACAGAAACCAGCTAACTGGGTGTTGGCTGCAGACAAAGTCCCAATCTATCACTGCACTTAATTAAAGAATTTCCAAAGTCCCCACATGCACATATACACCACTCCAAACTCTGAAAGAAAATCTTATAAATTAATTCAAGCAGCTGTCAGCAGTTGCATCATGAGCAGAACTTTTACAGCTTATTGCACCCGATAGCGACTACTCTGGGAAGTCAGAGAAGCCTTTCCTACTACCCTGGAAAATGTACTTTGAATTAAAAAAAAAAATGTCAGTAATTCGGAATGATGCACAACACAATTTAACTCTCTACACTCTATATAAGGGTAGATAATTCTGTAAACCATATATACTGCCTATAGAGAGCTGAAAAAATGCGGGATCAGTCCATACGGCACAGCCAATGGGATTTGCCTGTTAATGGGCAAATGTGGATGCATATATTAACAAAATAAGGATGACCTTATCGGGGAGATTCAATAAAAGTTCCTATCATTATAATTGGTGCTAATCTTAGATCTTAGTTAACGTTCAAAAGCTAACATCTGATTGGTTGGAGCAAAATTAGTACCATAAGAACTTTTATTAAATCTCCTTGCTAAATTTAAAAAATATGCACTATAAAAGCATGTACTTTCACCAAGCTGAAGATTTATGAAGGTCATAACCAATGAACCTATGAACTCTTTAGTGCAAGACTAGTGTGCGGAAGTGTTCTTTGTATCTTACCCATGTTAGACATGCCTAAATCCAAATGTATATTTTTAGTCCATTTATGTTGCATTATGCTTCTATTGGTGAGTACCAGATATACGTTCTTGAAACATTCTCTCAAATACTGTGTTAGCAATTCTGCAATTTAAACTACTGAAAAATCAGTACATGCTTTCTATATTTTAGGAGCCTTCCAGTTGCAAGAAAAGGTGCAGTATCTAGTGCCCTATACATGGCTTGGATAGAAGCTCTTTCTAAAGACCTGCCGCCTATCCTTCTTGTCCGTGGAAATCATCAGAGTGTCCTTACATTTTATTCCTAAGCACTTCCCACCAAACAGCGCGGAGGAAATGGTACATCAGCCGCTGGAGTGCACATTTTCTGCATATTATATTGGCAGAACTTTTCTTTCATGATTCCATAGAACTTGAAAGCACAGAAAAAAATGACTGCATTTTCTCTATTTGGAAATCCGCAATTAAACTGCTTCTGTTACATACAGTTGGTTGAATGTTGGTTTCATAAGGGAGATTTCTATGTATGGGACACAAATACATAGAAATTTGTTTCTTTGCTACTTGAACAGCAGCAATAATATTGTGTTTGTTTTTATTTTGACCAGTTAAAGGATTCTAGATTTGTAAAAGCCTTTAGCCTTGAGGTGCCTTTTTGAAATTAACCAAATTTCATCCATTCCCCTTTTTATATACTTGTATAGATTGTACAATCCGCCTTTAAGTAGGACTTTTGATCCAGTCCCTATGTTTCTAGACACTTCCATCCTGACAGTAACTTATGCTGCTTCACTGTCTTCCATCAAGATTTTCTTGCCTGTTACATGTCAAAAATGTTTGTTTCTAAATGTCTGTTAGAATAATGCACAGGGTTTGAGCTATGGACAAGTTAGTTGTTTAAATAAAAAAAAAAACAAGTAATATCTGGCCTACTTGGAAGTTTATCTGATCTTTTGTATCATTACTTTGTGGGTAGCATCTCTTGTAACTCTAAACTCTTGTAAAGTAACTTACAATGAAATACCCTATTATATATATAAATATGCAACAGACCAGAGAGAGTCATACAGGAAAGAAACAGCTAGATTCTGAGCTTAATATTTCATTCATCTTTTTTAAACAAAAATAGTATTGTGCTCCAGTAAAAAAATATAAATGAATACTGACAGGAACTGTAACAAATACACATTAGAACATGGAATTGTATGGTTATAATTATTAGATTATATAAAAGCTTATTTCCCTTGCTGTTACATGTTTGTTATATTTATAACAAGGTTTTAAGTGTTACATCACTTTGCTTAACTATGTATATAACTTTGTAAAATCAGTTAAATCTTTCAAGCGGGAGTTAAATTCTTCCTTACTTAAAGGCAACTGTGGCCTCTGAACTAGTTAAGCATCTTGGCCAATCACTCAACGAGTCCTGGTAAGTATATTTAGTAGAAAATGATAAAGTTTTTAACCTAGTATAGGTTTTGGGGCGGTTTTAAGCTTAAATTTTAGTTTGGAGGTTTGGCCATGACATTTAAGTAGTATGCTTGGTCCCTGGGGATGGGGGAAGGAGCAGAGGTAATGTCACTCAAGCTACTGGAAGCAGGAAGTTTAAACATCTGCAATTTAATTTCTCACAGGCTGCAGCCAGAGATGTGATCCAGGTCTTAAGGAAAGATGTTTGGAAACCACAGTTGCCTTTAAAAATAGGATACAAAATGGAAAAATTAGACAGCTTATCTCTTTCTCCACAGAGCATGGGGATCCTACTGAAAGAGGAATCAGGAAGTTAATTTACACTGATGTTTCTTTAGTTAGAAATACTTAGAGACAAAAGGTTTATTCACTACAAACCAGGAACTGTTATGTAGACCATAATTTTCCTTTTTGTGAAACCTCGGCTTCATAAATGTCCATGTGTATAGTACAATTTAAATGTATTTCCTCAAATTCACCTTAAAAAAATGACAGTCCAACAGCTACTTTAATAAAACTACTTTTAATTTTATTGAGCGTATGTTTGAGTAGAATATGGCTTCCAGCCTTTTTCCTGTTAAAGGGAAGTGTAGTTTTTAATAGTAAAAATTACCCACCTAGCCCTGCTGGTTTTGGGAGATGCATGACAATTAACTACTGTGTGCCTTTATGGAACATTTATCTTTTATGTTTTCTCTATTTGTTACAATATTTTATGAAAATTGGTTACTGTAGTTACCGTCTTAAACCAAGGCCAACAAAGCTGAAAAAACTTGTGGTGGAATTGGCCAGTGATATGCTCAAACGGTTTATTTTATTAGAAACTTTTAATTCATAGCAGATTGAAATGTAAGTATTTACACATCTCTTTTCATGTGTAGAATACTCCGTATTTTAGGGTTTTTTTTCTTCTACATTTTGAAGTAAAATGCCTTTTCTTGTCATACAGATGTTTGTACTTGGCATTGTGAATTGTGCACAATTACAATGCAATGTAATACCGTATATACTCGAGTATAAGCCGAGGTTTTCAGGTTCTAAAATTAGCCTGAAAATGTAAGCTCGGCTTATACTCGGGTCAAGTTCCTCCCAGGAAGCAGCAAGTGTTAACTTTCCTTGGCAGCAGGGCCTTTTGGGCAGGGTAAACTGTGCAATTGCCCAGGGCCCTGACATCTTTAAGGGGCCCCACAGGGAGGGATTCCTGCATGGCACCACTTTCAAATTTTTCCCTGCCCGGCTGTCACGATCCCTAACACCGCCTGCTGCTCTCTGTGTGCCTGTGCGTCCTTCCATACACATGTGGTTAGCTGCCTAGTTCACTGAACACTTCTATGCTTTAGGTGCTGCGCCCACTCCTGGTCTCCGTCCGGCAGGGGGCCTTTTTATGGTTTTTCTGTCCATCACGATCCCCTAGGAGATTAAACGTTGCTGTAGTAAGACACTGACTTCCCCTTCCAGAGCTGCTGGTAATTGCAACATTATTTCATCTATTCACCTTCTAATCAGCACTTGTAATAGATGAAACAATGTTCTATTACCGGCAGCTCTGAAAGGGGAAGTCAGTGTCTTACTACAGTAGATCGTTTAACCTCCTAGGGGACCATGATGGACAGAAAAACCCATAAAAATTCCCCCTGCATTGCTGCCAGGATGGAGACCAGGAGTGGGCAGCAGACCTAAAGCATAGAAGTTTCAGTGAACTAGGCAG
This sequence comes from Hymenochirus boettgeri, assembly GCA_019447015.1. Lineage (NCBI taxonomy): Eukaryota > Metazoa > Chordata > Amphibia > Anura > Pipidae > Hymenochirus > Hymenochirus boettgeri. Next base: position 322,336,566 of record CM033469.1, read on the forward strand.
CTAACACACTGTGTATGAATGGACGCACAGGCACACAGAGAGCAGCAGCTGGTGCAGCCAGGAGAGACTCTGCTAGGTACAATAACATGGCATTTTGGTACCGAATCGCTGTATGGAATTACCGTTAACCTCTCCCTACAGCTGTGGGTAAGAATGCCAGACGGGCTCGGTTAGGGAGCGGGGGCTCTGCAATGTCACTTTTTGATAGACTGGTTATACATTGCTAGCTGGGAAATTACAGGAGGACGTGCCCCTAGTTTGCCCACCTGCCCATGCCACTAGACCCAGGCTTCCTTAATGGCAGAGTCATAAAGTGTTTGACTTTCTTTCTTCTGCTGTCCATTTAAAGGGCAACTTAAGCCTCAAAAAAATACAGAATCAGAAGGCAATAATGGTCATAATTTCTACCCTCGGCTTATACTCGAGTCAATCAGTTTTTACTTATTTTTCAGGTAAAAATAGGTACCTCAGCTTATACTCGGGTCGGCTTATACTCGAGTATATACGGTAATCATTGTATGAGATTTTGAGCTCATCTCTCCTTATTGATGCTTTGGTACAGTTGATCCTGTAACTCATATGCTTTATGTTACAACAATATACATGTATTTATTCTTAGTGTTATCCCCAAATTCTGTAGTGTTCTGTTCACCTAGCTGTAAATGTTACATTTCAGTTCTAAACTTTTATAAAAGTAACATTGTGGTAAAAATTCATTACCAAGAAAATATGTTAAAATATATTTTATATAGATAGAGCAGAATCACCTTCTGTTTTTATTAATGGTATATTTGGTTTAACGGGCAAGTCCACCCAACAAAATGTTATACTTACCTTCCCCACCCCAAAACCCTTACCTGGCAAACCTTATTTACCTCTCCAGTTTTCCTAAATCGAGATATTGATATTGCACTTCCATTTGCTTTCCTGGTTGTTGCTGCCTCCTATCAAAACTGTACTAGATCTCATAAGCACAGAGCAGACAAACTAGTCTGCAGTAGTCTTTCATATCTGTGATCTAATCCGTCACTGCCATGATTGACTGAGAAGCCGAATGACAATGTGCACGGTGAGCATTTAATATATATTGGTATATAGATCAGGAACACAGAAAGATTAGTAAGTTTTTCTAAATCTGTCAGGAAGGTGAAGTATAAAATAATGTGTGAGGGGCTTCCTTTATTTTTCTTACACTGACAATGCATATGTATGGCAAAGTTGTGTAAATCCTTTGATCCCTATTTGCGTCTTTTGTTTGTTTTTAAACTTATAAGGCAATTCAGCTCAAACGGATCTTGGAACTTACATCCGATATTGGTGACGTCCAACCTGCATCACTCTAGATGTTTAAAAGCCATAACTCCTAGCAAGTTTTCAAACATCTGAAGTGCTGCAGGTTGGACATCACTGATATATATCAAGGGGAGTTTTCTGTTATTGAATTTGCCTTTCTCTTTTATGCAAAGGTTTCCATATCTTGGAAGTTGAAATATATGCAGCTTTTTGGCAGGCAGAGAAGTCTCTTTTCAATAAAGTTAAGTAATGAACTAGTTTGACATGTAGGATGTGCTGAAGACAAAGTGTATCATATCTAGAGGGTGATGCAATAAACTTTCCTGACGCTCCTTTCTGCACTCCCAAACTGCACTAATTACTTTGCGATGGTTACTGCATCTTGGGAGCAGGGTATGGTATGGAGCACTGGTTGCAGGGGTTTTATGTCAGATTCAATTTGTGTTAAATTTTGTGTTAAATTGTAGCGCAAATTATAACACAATATTTATTGAATTTGGATTGCCATGCTATTTTGAAAAATATTACATCGGGAAGTGTGGGTTTTGCAGTGGTTTGCACAATAGCGCCCAAAATAACATCATCCCAACAGAGTACACAATTTTATCTGTAAAAATGTAGAAATTCTTGTGATAGTGACCTTTAGATGGTTTTTCAATAATATTTGTGCCAGTAAAATCCAAAATTCTGACGTGCCATTAATCTCAGTTGTTTGCTACTCCACCCAAATATTTTCCATTTGCATGAATTTAAAAGTGTCTTTTATTATTGTGAACATGGCATTGTGTTTATCCTCACTAAGACCCAACTGCCATTTATTTCCATTGGCTCTAAATGTGCATTTATGGGGGATACTTCTTATGACTCGCTGAACAACAGTTATGGGTTTAGTGCTGCGGTCTTTAGTTTGTGCACAGGTACTATTTGCTTAATAATTTTAAGAATTGAATGATCTTAAACTGTGCCTATCAAAGGCTGCTAATGGCTGCTGAGTGCTAATGTCTAGTTATCCTAATCTAAGGATGCTTTGTTAAATTCTTCTGACTAGGCATCACAGCATAACAAGGTAACTGTTTACATCTGTCATGTTAATGACAGAAAGTTTTGTTTGAATTCCTGATGTTAATCAAATTGTGATGTATGTTAATAAACCAGCTTTATTTTAAAGTGACCCTTACACTTCTTTAATAATGTATTGCCAATGACCAGTGGAAACTTAAAGGGAATGTATCTAACCTGATTATTTTAGAAAATGATTCATCTAAAGGTTACTGTAAGTGAAAATGTTTTTATCAATGGGATGTTTTTAATTCCTGCAATATTACTGCAGTTTTGATTTTTGTTGCATAAAAACGTTGATGTTTAAAATGGGTTACACCGTAATTAATTTTCAATAACTTGAACAGTTTTATTTTCCAAGCAAAAATAGCTATTTAGCAGCATTCTGTGACATAAGGGTAACATTGAAGTGTACGGTTGTAGCAATGAAAGATGCTGCAGTAATGCACATGTACACAGAAGTGCTCATGAGACTACTGTTAACAGTAATAGAGAAGCTCTTAAAAAATGCATATACGTTACATTTTATAAATCTCTAATCTTCTTTAAAATAATCTTGAATTTTTAGTCAGATGCTTTTACTAAATAACAAGACCTACCTGTGGTAGTACAGCACGTTTCAGAAAATGACATAAAAAAAACTTAAAAGGAGAACTGTGATGAAAAACAAAGGACTACTGAATAAATGACCTGCTAAGAAGTGATGCTGTTTGCTTGCATTGCTGGAGGAGCACAGAGCGAACCTGTCAGGAATGAAGGAGCATCGATTTCTTATATCTTCTCAGCTCCGGCTCTTCTAAACCTTTGTTGAAAGGACACTTAATAATTTGCAGATAAGACAAGGACTTTTGAAATTCCTTTGTTTTTCATACCAGTTTCCTTTTAAATCCGTTTTTTTTTGGTTGTCTATGTGACATCCCACTTGTGAAGTTGGCAATGTAAATAAAAGGTGTCAGAGTTACTTTAATGATCAGGAAACGGTTATTTGGGAAACTATTGTTGGTAATATGTAAACAAGAAACCAAATGAATTGTATGTATAAATTATTGATAAACATGTTAAGATATCTATGTATGTGATCAACTGTCTTTAGATATTTACTTTGGGATAAATATACGCACATGCGACTAAATACTGAGCACTTTCACTAAGTACATTTCCAAAACATTGTGACATGTAACAAAACATTTTAAAGGGAAACTAGAAGGTCCTACTGAGTAGAAATGTGCAGAAAGTAAAAACTGTACTTTCTGGCAGTTTAACAAAATTGTAAATAAAGCCCTAAATTGCTCTGGGGTGCACTTTTGTTAAATTTAACATTTATTTTCCCTTTAAAATATGCAACATGTTAAGATCTAAGTGTAGAATTTCACATTATCATGTTAACATAACTAACACTGTCTTTAGTATAAAAAATTTCTATATGCATTTTTCCTAATTTTATTCATTAGATGTATGCTAGTAAGTGTAACATAGCTACTTATTTATGAATTCTTTTTAAGAGTTGTTCTCTTTTATGTTTGGGATTTTTAGAACTTTCCTTAATTGCGTTTTAAAAAAAAAAAATATTTTTATATATGCATTCTTGACATTGAGTAAAAATAAAAACAATACTGTAAGAATAAAGTTAATTAAACGGCTTTCTTTTTGATTATTTCCAACGACGTAAAAGTTCTGTTATTAAAGATTCACTTATAATACACAAAATACATAAATATTTTAAATGATAAATTTCGTTTTGGAGGTTTAGTACCTGTATAAAAGCATTCGGCCTGCTGCCTCGCGTATTGTCCCTGAAATCCATATATTTTACAATGCAGAGTACATTATTCCATATGTAATAGTATAGTTACATTGTAATTGATGTTGAATAAAAACATGTCCATTGATACTGTGCCACATTGGTGACTTATGTACCATTTAGGACAGCTGGCCTATAAAATAAAAATAAAAAAAAATTGTGCATAGATAGAAAATTGGTTGATGGATCACAAACAGTAGTGATCAATGGAGTTACATCCATGTTGGACAAAGCGGAGTACCTCAGGGTTCTGTACTGGGGCCACTTCTTTTTAATCTGTTTAAAAATGACTGAGAAAGGGGCATTGAGAGTAAGGTCTGTGTCTTTGCTGATGACACTAAACTATGCAGAGCTTTGGAAATTTCAACTTGCAAAAATACACATAAAAAATATATCCGCTAAAAAAGAAGTTTCAGTCCAGTACCAAAACCGGTGATAGTAGTCACAGAGTCCAGCTGTTACCAATAATGGGAAGCATTTCAGTTACTACATATCATATAACAGTCATGGATGAGTAAGGGACCAGGATTAATGCTAATCGGTAAGGTTGTAGCAAAACAATCAAGAGTAAGTATAATAGAGGGGTCTCAAAAACAGGATTGCATCTTTCAATGGTGGAATCTCAAAACATAACCAGTGATGTGCAGAGCCTAAAGCTGTATATCCTGGTCAACCGCCTCCAAGGAAGCAGATTAAGTAGTTTCAACACTAAAGGCAGATCAACGAACGACCCCCGACCGAACACATTCACACGGACGATTCTCGCCCCGAAACGGCTGTTCATCACGTGTAGCTCGGCTGTCAGAGGTCTTTCCTCTCTCGGAAATTGGGCGTGTTTACGAGCCTTAAGTCAGCTGATAGGAACCAGGAGCCACACTCTAAATAATTCAAACAGACCAACGTCCATTTCAAGGCCCACTTCATCTTCCAGGTAACATGGTTAGTATATGTCACTCATGGGCGGGCTATTAATATCCAATTGGTGCTGCATAGAAATCCTTCCTGAATGCAGCGAGATATCGGAGAACCGAGTTCCTACCCAAAGTCACAGATTAGCCGAGTATAGAATAAAAGCAGACCAAATGGGACACCTACAGCAAAGATTAAAGGGTTAGTATATGCTCAAGGGAAAGAGGAAGACATAAAAATATATAAACATATGTACAGTACATTGCAAATAAGGGGAGATAACCATTACATGCCCATGAAGATTAAGACATTTTGAGATCCACATTGCTTTACACTTAATAAAGATTTATTTTTTATTTATCGGGTGTTACGGTTCTTCATTATGCCAGTGTGCACACTCCTTCAAAAGCCAAAGCGATGGGCACAGGGCTGGATATATATAGTTTTTGTATGAACGGAGTAAACTGGAACAGGCTGAGGGTCTGGGGCTTATGCATCTGGACCACTTTTGATGTGCTAATCTTTCACACCCATTAAATGTCCAGTTTTTTTCTGTTTTGTGCAAGTTGTTGCTACTATAGGGCATACATTTGTGTGAGGCTTCAGCATGTTTCGGTTGAGCTTGTGAGGTGGTTATCATACACACACTTTCCCTTAATTACAACAATGCTTTGTGTTTGTACTCTGAAAGGCTGGTCTTTTTTTATTTCATTTGTTTTAGTTTCTCCTCACACTCCTGGAATGGAAACTTTATTGGTGCTGATCCTCCTTTACTGTTAACCACTTAAAGGACAACAATACCCAAAAAAACAACATCTCCCCCATTACATGTCCATAGTTCCAGCAGCTGAAATTGCTTACTCTCATTTAAAACCGTGCTGCCTTCCCTTAGATATCACACAGCAAAGATGAGTGCTAAAAGCCTGCCTCCTAGACGGCCATGATTAACATCACTGGTCACTGGCTGATGGGAATGTCTGTTACATCCTCTCTCCTCCTCCTCTGGCAGTCAAACAAACTTGACCTGTTCAATTGCTTGGATACATCCTACATAATCAAGCTGATCAAGGATAAGTGTTTTCTCACATGCTAGTTTTGAGTGATAGTTACAGTCAGACAGAATTGTTACGCCTCCTTCACAGCATGGCTAATTGAAGGCAGAGAGAAGCTCAAAATCAGGAAAAAAACATATGGGGAGGGCTGCATATCTTTACTCTTTTGAAAGCAGTTTTTAAAAAAAATGCATTGAGGCAATACAGTTATCCTTTAACAGTAATTGCAATATAACCAAATGTAAGAATGGCGGAGAGATCCAAAATTATACCTGAGGAAGAGACCTTGAGTCCCGAAATGTTGTATGTTTGTTTTTTTGCACCAATAAACGAATTCGTCTCTTCAAGTAGTGTGCATTATACTTAACTAAGAATGGCGGAGAGACGCACACACGATTAACTTACTGCTTTATTGTGACATGCAAGGTGCACAACGTTTTGGGGTTTCCCCCTTCCTCAGGTGCATAATACAACATACCATGTGCAAGTTTAAATACTGTGTCCACTCCTATTAAAGGGGTGGGGTTGCCAACATTCTGTGTCGGGGGCGTGGCCGAATGAGCAACAGATAAGACGCACCTTGCCTGAGCTCCTGCTGCCTTCTCACATTAAACGGCACAATCAGCCCTGAAATATGGGCAAAAAAACCAAGGGGGGCATGGACAAAGACCCCAGGACTCCCCTGAACCCCACTTAAGCAAAAAGGGATGGGGGTCTTTTTCAAAGGGGGCGTGGACGCGCACACCTCATGGCAGCAACTACAGACCCTGCGGGAGAAACAGAACCTCCACCCACACAACTGGCCCCACAGAGGACCCCAAACCCTCCGCAACAGAGGCAGGTTAGTCAGGACCCCCATCCCAGAGACCCACCGGCCCAGGCAAACAAGGCCCCAAGCAAAAAAGGCTGAATCAGGCCTACTGGGCCTACAAAAGGAGGAACACCCTAATTCTCCCACACACTCCCATGACTCATGGCAAGAGTCCCCAGGGGCATCCCCTAGATCTCCACAGGGAGACCTGACGAACAGCTTAACATCACCTAATCTGGGGCCTGGATTTTCGCCAAGAGCCCACATAGGCCCAGATCATTCTGACTACTCAGAAATCCCTCTCAAAGAACTGCTATCAAATCTACCAACAAAAACAGACCTCAATAACATAACGCAGCAAATCCAGTCAACCTTCCGCGCAGAGGTCTCACTAATTAGAAACAACCTCAAAGCAGTATTAGAAAGGGTAGAGGACCTAGAAGAAGAACACCAGGCCACAAACCAACATTTACAAGTGGTCACACAGGTAGTGAATGACCACTCCAGAGCCATAAGAGACTTATTCCGTCAGATGGAGGACCTCGAAAATAGAGGTCGGCGTAACAACATTCGGATAAGAGGCTTACCGGAATCCATCCCAGACAACAAGCTACAGGAAACAGCAAATAATCTGTTCAACATGGTCCTAGGCACAGAAACCACACAGGACATAGAACTGGACAGAATACACAGAGCACTGAAACCCAAAGGTGCCTCTGATATGCCGGGTACACTACGCAAAAAAGGAACAAATCCTTTCGGAATACCGCTCCTTCACAGACCTAACCTGGGAAAATGCCAATATCCAGCTCTATCCGGACTTATCCCCATCCACCCTGGCATGCAGACGTCAACTAAGGCTGCTACAAACCTTACGAAACAAACAACTCCCATATTGCTGGGTTTCCCATACCAACTCATAGTAAAACAAGAAGGGGTGACACACACCCTCAGGTACCCAGAGGAGCTACCGACTTTCTGCAAAGCACTTCAACTCCCAAAGATAGATCTTCCAGACTGGAGACCAATCCCGACTCTCGCAGATGGCCCCAATCAACCGTGGACGCAAACCCCCACACAGTCAACAAAACCATATGAAGCAGAAAGAAATGGACGCGACAGATCTTGTGAATCTCACACCTCAACAAGCCCAACACCCCCCCCCCATCAGACCCCCGAATGATATTTTAAACCTGACCCAGGCTAAAGACACCCTGAACCATCAATCTCCAAGGATCTCAAGGACACAACCCTCACTCTGAAATCAATCATTCACGAAGACCCAACATCAACACTAACACCTTTCATCACCCCATAAGAACTTTCATCATCCGCACTCTATAACAAGGGTATAAAGAACAATAACTGTATCGTTCCAAAACTCCAGACGCCCCCATGACAAACCCACCAACCACACAAAATGCCTTAACTCCAATGAACAAAAATAGGACAAGCGGGAGCTGGGAGAGACTTTGACCTTTAATATGGCTCCCCCACTTAACACCATTCTGCAGGACGAAATCCCAATTTGGAAGGGGAGTTATCTCCTCTTAAACCTGCCCATCCTAATAACTGTTTACAAACTATTAATATGTCTAACTATATACTAAATGTTCATCTGTTTTTTTAGTAGATTAGGTCGGAGCAGCCTCTCTTCACTTCACATCACCTCATTAGAGAAGGTTTGTCAATTCGCCAAGTGGGACCGCTTCCGCCGACGACGACTCCCCCCCACCTACAAACCCGCGGCAATAACCCTGGTCCTTGTGGTGAGTACCAGATTAACTATATTACACACCAGTCCCCATGCGCGCTGTCCACAGAGTAGGGAAAAATATGGTAAAGATATGCTCATTAAATGTTAGGGGTCTAAATACCCCCCAAAAAAGACACCTAACACTCAGGGAACTGAAACAACTGAAAGCCCAGGTTGTATTCTTACAGGAAACTCATCTTGACCCAACAGGCTCTTGTGCCTTTGCAACCTGGGAATTCCCAACCCATTATCTAGCTTCATCCACACAAAAAAGGCAGGAGTAGCGACCCTGTTTCATAAATCCTGCACCTTCCATCTTACCCATATGGAACAGGAGGCCAAGGTAGATTTATATTGCTTCAAGGCACCCTGAACGAAACCCCAATTATCCCGTTAAACATCTATGCCCCCAATAAAGGTCAACTTAAGTTTCTAAAGAAAGTATTATGCAAACTAAACAAATACATCTGCCCATATAAAATTGTAGGAGGAGATTTCAACTCAACACTCTCACCTAGCCTAGATAGATTCCCCCATAGCAGACAAAACCATAATAGAGCACGACCCAACTGACAACTACTAAGATCCCTAAATCTTTACAATTTATACAGGATCAGAAACCCAAAATCCAGAGACTACACCTTCTTCTCCCACCTGCTCTCCAACAAAAAAATCCCCAGGCCCAGACGGTTATACGTACAATTATTACAAAACTTTCAATAAACTATTAGCCCCAAAATTCCTAGCCCTATACAACTCATTCTTAGGAGGCGCCCCCATCCCCCAAACAATGACCCACTCCCATATTATAGTCCTCCCCAAACTGGGGAAAGACCCCAAATATGGCCAAAACTATAGGCCAATATCTTTACTGAACACTGACCTAAAAATATATACAAATCTCATTGCAAACAGACTAGCCTGCCACTTACCCACAATTATCCACCCAAACCAGGTGGGGTTTGTTCGTAGCAGACAAGCAGGAGATAACACACGCAGAAGCATAGACCTAACAGACATCATAAACCGCACAAAAGGCCTTAGTATTAAGCTTGGACGTAGAAAAAGCATTTGATCGTATAGATTGGAGATTTCTAAGGCACACCCTGCATGCATTCGGGATCCGGAGAAACACCCTTCGAGCCATAACAAACTTATACACATCACCAACAGTGCTAATATAACTCCCCCACGCTAAATCCTCTACTTTCCAACAATACAATGGAACACGTCAGGGCTGCCCCCTCTCCCCACTATTTATTATGTGCATGGAATCACTAGCAGCACACATCAGACTACATTCTAATATCAGAGGAATACAACTCCTGTACGGAGAATTCAAACTATCTCTGTATGCAGATGATGTACTGCTCACCTTGACATCCCCAAGCACATCTCTAAACCAACTAAACCCCTTACTAACCCACTTCGGTTCATTATCTGGTTACAAGATTAACCAAAGCAAATCAGAAGCTCTGCCGCTCAATATCCCACAAACCTCCCTCAAGTCCCTAAAAAATATATATACTTACACCTGGAAAACAACCTCCATAAAATATCTAGTTATCTTCCTTACTCCCATGTATCAAACTTTGTACAATGCAAATTATCCCCGGTTACTTTAAAAAATGGGACAAGATCTGAAAAGATGGCATAATTTACCAATTTCCAGGTTGGGGCGATTAACAACCCTAAAAATGAATATTCTTCCCAAATTATTATATCTCTTTGAAACCCTCCCCATTCAGGTCCCCCTCAAAACCCTACACTCCTTTTAAATCAAACTGTTTCCGGTTCTTATGGCAAGGTAAATGCCACAGAATACCACAATCGGTAATGACGGCACACAGATCCCATGGCGCACTGGCAGCCCCGTCATTCCATATAATGTGGACATGCCCATTAATCAAACCATACTGGAATCAAGTTCATCAACTTCTGCAACGGACTCTGAGGAAAACACTACCAAAAGATCCATTATATTTCCTTCTGGGCGCTCCGCTCCCAGAAACATCATCCACATCTCAGAAACTGGCATCCCACAATCTAACAGCAGCAAGATGTGAAATTCCAAAGTCCTGGAAATTAACCCCCCCCTAGAGAATCTGCACTGATCAATAGACTACTGGATATACGCAGAATGGAATATCTCACAGCACTGATGAACAATGAAACCCCCCGATTCGACAAAATATGGACACCATTAGACAATGTTCTTTCGACCTATGATAACACCCCACCATAAGGCAATACTCTGGCATCCCCCCACTCTTTCTGCACACACTTCACATATTCAGTATATCAAAATAACTCTCCCCAATCACCCCCCCTCTTGCCCCCTCATATGGGGGGTTGGGGGGGCGACCTGGACTAATAGTAATAATGCTAACAATGTTATTGATAAAACTGAAAACTGCAAAGAGAGGGTCAATGTTAAACCAACAATGTAGATGCCTGATATGACAGTAAGGGTAAATGTATAATATATTGTTAAAGCTGTATGTACGCAAAAATAGAGGTCTAAGCCATTTGAACTCATTAGATAAATAAAGGTAGGGGTCTTTATACGGGGAATAGTGAACAGTGCACATGGGACACACATTAAACACACATTAAACAAAATAAATCAGTATCCATTAACCCACCTTCCCTCCCAACGTGGACCGACCGGTAGGAAACGGGTGTCGGGGGCGGCAGAGCGGAACTGAACCAAACGCACCTCAACAAGCCTTCCCAACTAAAGGTAGGTGGCGTGCGGGTGGTGGGCGGCCAGCAGGGTATCTTTGTACCAAAGAAGGGCCTAACGACCCAAATATTAATATCAAATGCCCATGTGGGGCCCTCGTGCACCCCGTGTGCCATACTTGCTCTTATATAGAGTGCTAAGCAAATTAAGAGATGGCTCTCTGACAAAAAGTTAGCGCTAATATTGCTGCTGTTAATTTATCTCTAATTTTTGTTATAGTAGTAATAATATATTGAATAACATCGACCACAAGTGTTGAAAACAATTGAATTTTAATGTATAAAATTACATTGTTTATGTATGTTGAAACATTTCAATTTCAATAAAAAAGTAATTTTCAAAAAAAAAAACAACATTCTTTGTTATGATAGGTCAATAAACCATTTAATTAAAAACATTTCCTTTTTATAGTGATTTAACTTTAACAAATATACACATTAATTAAGTTATACACATAAACAGGAAGATTCAATAAAAGGTCTTATCCTTTAAAATGGTGCTAACTTTGCCCCAACCAATCAGATCTTATTTAACATTTGAAAGCTAACATCTGATTGGTTGGGGCAAAATTAGCACCATTTTAAACGATAAGAACTTTTATTGAATAACCCTGATAGTGCTTTACTCTGTGATTTATGTGTTAAAAAGTGGTGAAAATACCTATGGAAATAATTTACATCTTATATACTTTTTATTTACGTTGTTCTGTAACTCAAATATATTTATATGCTATTTTAACCTATAATTAGATACATATTATCTTTATGTGCAACACTGTTAGTTTTCTTTATTTTCAACTTTATTTGAATTCTTTGCTTTTTCTTTTCAGATGTATCAATTTTACTCCCCCTGCAGTCTCCAGATTGAATAGATATAATATTTTCTAGAGTACGCATCCACCAGTCTAGAGGGGACGGTGCATTCAAAAAAATGTTATGATACCCTGGGCCATATTCACGTTATCAGGCAGTCATGCATTTACAAAACCATGCGGTAGTAAACTACTGTATAGGTGATCATAGTTTTAAGACCATGATAGCAATTGTATGATTACAGTTGTAAAAATGCAGATTGCTATAGTGATACTGTGCCTTTATAAATAGGGCCCCCTGCATCCCAGGGCCGCAAATAATCAGTACTGACCAATACCAAAAACTTCTAGGTAGGTCCATATATGGAAGTCTTCCTTTAGATCCTATTAATATTAATTAAAGGAAATAGAGCTTGCTAATAATAAAGCAGTATTTATCTCCTACTATTTGTTCTGTCTTTGGTCTTGGACAGACTTCTTGTTTTATTTGTTTCTGGAAAATGAAGGAATGTACAGATTTATTGGAACATTTAAAGGGGAAATTCAGTGCAAAAAAGCATTTTTAAAAATCAACTACCATATATACTCGAGTATAAGTCGATTTTTTTTTTTAATTAGCCTGAAAACCTAACCTCGACTTATACTCGGGTCAAGCCCTAATAGTAACCAGTAGGTGGCACTGTGTTAACCTGCATAGAAAGTTACAGAAGCTGATCTGCCTTTACACTTCCTGCTTCCTGTAGTCTGGCTGCTGGACACACTCAGTTTGGGGCAAAAAACAGCTGCTAGTACAGTGCAAAGGACAGCTTGAAACTACAACTCTCAGGTGACATTTGTAACTATTGGGGTCAGAGAGTCCTTTACTATATGGGGTCAGAGGGCCCTTTACTATATGGGGGTCAGAGTTCCCTTTACTATATGGGGGTCAGAGTTCCCTTTACTATATGGGGGTCAGAGGGCCCTTTACTATATGGGGTCAGAGGGCCCTTTACTATATGGGGTTCAGGAGAATTGTAAATGATGGTAAGCTTAATTAAAAGTTTACTGAACCTTGCCACTCCACATGTTTAGAAACTGAAACTCCCAGCAACAAAGCATGCTGGGAATTGTAGTTTCCAAACATCTGGAGTGCCAAAGAATTGGGGGTTACTGGTACTGGATTTGGCTATTACTGTATGGGATTCATGTATGGGAATTCTGCTGTCCATTTAAAGGGCAAGTAAAGCCTAAAAACAACACAGAATCAGAAGGCAGTAGTGGTGATAATTTCTACCCTCGACTTATACTCGAGTCAATCAGTTTTTACAATTTTTAAGGTAAGAATAGGTACCTCGACTTATACTCGGATCGACTTATACTCGGGTATATATGGTAATTATGTTCTCTTCAGTTAAACACTGGTGTGGTCAGTAGTGCGCTACCACTTCAGGTTTTGCAATGATCCTTCTTCTTCCCAGGATGCTCTTTTACTTGGAGTGTTACTTACAGACAAGTTCACTCCATGGATGGGTCAAACTTGCTCAAATCTCTACTTTCCAGGAATCTCAGTCTAGGGCCAATTGACTCTATTAGGGGTCCTGTATACAGGAGGTCATTTAGAGAAATGGCTGGATGGGCAAATTATGGTTAGTGGTAAGTTGAAAAGATATGTATTTGCACTTAACTTCCATTTTTAACAGTCTATCATGTCACATGTCATATGAAGTACAGTACCATAATGAACTGATGGGCAAATCTAATAGACTTCTAATATACACAGCAAAGACCATATATGGCTGATACAATGATTTGTCCATGGGTCACAGTGCACTGCCACCCAAACACATGGGCATGTTTCAAAAGGTGCAGTTTTACAATTTTACAATACCGTGCATTTAATGTCCAGTATTTTAAAAACTGCTATGTACAATTATGATTGCGGTCTTAAAATTGCAATCGCAAACATACAATCTCATATACAATACTGTTGCAGTAACCCCTGGATTCCAATCTGCAGGATTTCAACCTTCCAGATTATCATTATATGACTTTGAAAACTTTCAGTTTCCTCGTGATGATTATTTTCTATATGGACTGATTAGAGATGGAGAGGAAACTGAAGCTGGCCAAACACTCTGCTTTGACTCAGGAAACCGTGAGTTCTCAAATTATCGTGTTTAATTTTTAATGTTAAAGGTAATGTGAGTTTGCCTTCAAGGAAATACCATCAGGCTCATTTACCCAGAGGCGCTATCTCTGTGGGTAAAAGTCCTGTTCGCGGTTCAATATTGCGTTCGCGAATGTGGGATTTACCCAGTACGGGATTTTAACTCCAGCTATTTCCTGGCGTTAAAATGGAGATAAAGTTGCGCTAACCATTAACGATCTTGTTAGCGCGATTTTAGCACCATATATTTGCCTAGCAAGTGTGGGTAAATCGGCTACCATGTGTTACATTAGAGGTTGCGAATTTCCCATTGTTTAGTTGAGGGATTCTGGAGCAGTACTTGTCACACTTCCTATGGGCAAACTTGTATGGGGAGAATTTTATTACATGGGTGTGTGTGTGTCATTTATAGAATGTGGGATATTTTATTATATGGGGGAGTGTGTGTCATTTATACTATGGGGGAGATTTTGTTTTATGGGTGTGTGTGTGTTTGTCATTTATACTATGTGGGATATTTTATTTTATGTCTGTGTCATTTATACTATTGGGGACATTTTATTATATGGCTGTGTGTGTCATTTATAATATGGGGGGCATTTTATTATAGAGGTATTTTCATTTATACTTTGTGTGTCATTTATGCTATGGTGGACAATTTATTATATGGAGATGTGTGTCATTTATACTATTGGGGGACATATATGTGTATGTGTGATTTATAATATGGCGGCATTTTGTAATAGGGGTATTTTCAATTATTCTTTGGGGACATTTTATTATATGGGTGGGGGGGTTATTTATACTATGGGGGACATTTCATTATATGAGTAGATGGGTCATATATACTATGGGGGATATTTTATTATATGGGTGTGTGCATTATTTATACTATGGGGATATTTTATTATATGTGTGTGTGTGTGTGTGTGTGTGCATCATGTATACTATGGAAGGACATTTCATTATATGGGAATGAACCTAACCCCCTTTTGAATGCACCTGGGGGTGTTGGTTGATTCGCTAGTTCGGATCCCAACCCCTTTTCTGAAAACACCTAAAGAGTGTTGCATGATTCGCCAAATCGGAACCCCACTACTGGCTGAATTTACCTGTGGGGTGTTGGTTGATTCACCATATTGGATCCTAATACCTGGCTTAATTCACCTTAGGGGTGTTGGTTGATTCACCAGATCGGATCTTATCCTTTGTCTGAATACACCTTTCCCAGAGGGAAAGGATGCAGTAAGTCTAACACTGCATGCTACAATGCTGGGCAAGAAGAACATCGGGCCCGTGACTGTCCTTACCCAGCTCAGGTTGGGTACAGAACTAACAGCCTCAAACCAAAAAGTTGGATTATAGATGTTTGGGATATAAAATATCCAAACCCCTGGATTCCAATCTGCAGGATTTCAACCTTCTGGATTACCATTATATGACTTTGAAAACTTTGACTTTCCTCGTGATGATTATTTTCTATATGGACTGATTAGAAATGGAGAGGAAACTGAAGCTGGCCAGACACTCTGCTTTGACTCAGGAAACCGTGAGTTTTCAAATGATCATTTTTAATTTTTAATGTTAAAGGTAATGTGAGTTTGTCTTCAAGGAAATACCATCAGGCTCATTTACCCAGAGGCGCTATCTCTGTGGGTAAAAGTCCTGTTCGCGGTTCAATATTGCGTTCGCAAATGTGAGATTTACCCAGTACGGGATTTTAACTCCAGCTATTTCCTGGCGTTAAAATCCTGCGTTAAAACCAGCGCAAACGCGTTATTGAATCGAGAGTGTCGGATGCGCGGATGATTTTTGTGTAACCCTTGCATCCGACGCTGATATGGAGATAAAGTCACGCTAACCGTTAGCGACCTTGTTAGCACGACATTAGCACCATATATTTGCCTAGCAAGTCTGGGTAAATCGGCTTCCACGTGTTACATTAGAGGTTGCGAATTTCCCATTGTTTAGTTGGTGGATTCTGGAGCAGTACATGGGTGTGTGGGTGTCATTTTTACTATGTGGGATATTTTATTACATGGGGGAGTGTGTGTCATTTATACTATGGGGGAGATTTTGTTATATGGGTGTGTGTGTGTTTGTCATTTATACTATGAAGGATATTTTATTTTATGTCTGTGTCATTTATACTATTGGGGAAATTTTATTATATGGCTGTGTGTGTCATTTATAATATGGGGGGCATTTTATTATAGAGGTATTTTCATTTATACTTTGTGTGTCATTTATACTATGGTGGACAATTTATTATATGGAGATGTGTGTCATTTATACTATTGGGGGACATATTATATGTGTATGTGTGATTTATAATATGGGGGCAATTCATAATAGGGGTATTTTCAATTATTCTTTGGGGACATTTTATTATATGGGTGGGGGGTTTATTTATACTATGGGGGACATTTCATTATATGGGTAGATGGGTCATATATACTATGGGGGACATTTTATTATATGGGTGTGTGCATCATTTATGCTATGGGGATATTTTATTTTGTGTGTGTGTGCATCATGTATACTATGGAAGGACATTTCATTATATGGGGATGAACCTAACCCCCTTTTGAATGCACCTGGTTGATTCGCTAGATCGGATCCCAACCCTTGGCCGAATACACCTGTGGGGTATTGGTTGATTTTGCTAGTTCGGATCCCAACCCCTTTGCTGAACTCACTTGAAGGTTGTTGGTTGATTCGCAAGATCGGATCCCAACCCCAGGCCAAATGCAACTGAAAGTTGTTGGTTGATTTGCTAAATCGGATCCCAACCCCAGGCCGAACACACCTTTAGGGTTTTGGTTGATTCGCCAGATCGGATCCCAACCCCCGGCTGAATGCAACTGTGTAGTGTTGGTTGTTTGCTAGTTCGGATCCCAACCCCTTTGCTGAACTCACTTGAAGGTTGTTGGTTGATTCGCCAAATCTGATCCCAACCCCTGGCTGAATTTACCTGTGGGGTGTTGGTTGATTCACCAGATTGGATCCTAACACCCGGATTAATTCACTTTAGGGGTGTTGGTTGATTCGCCAGATCGGATCCCATCCTCTGTCCGAATGCACCTTTCCCAGAGGGAAAGAATGCAGTAAATCTAATTCCAATCTGCAGGATTTCAACCTTCCGGATTACCATTATATGGCTTTGAAAACTTTGACTTTCCTCGTGATGATTATTTTCTATATGGACTGATTAGAGATGGAGAGAAAACTGAAGCTGGCCAGACATTCTGCCATCAGGTTTATTTACCCAGAGGCGCTATATCTGTAGGTAAAAATCCTGATTGCGGTTCAATATCGCATTCGCGGATGTGGGATTTACCCACTATGGGATTTTAACGCCAGCTAGTTGCTGGCGTTAAAATCCTGCGCTAAAACCAGCGCAAACGCGATATTGAATCGAGAGCGTTGGATGGGCAGATGATTTCTGTGTAACCATCGCATCCGACGCTGATATGGGGATAAAGTCGCGCTAACTTTATCATATTTACCATATATTTGCCTAGCAAGTCTGGGCAAATTGGCTACCATGTGTTACATTAGAGGTTGTGAATGTCCCATTGTTTAGTTGGTGGATTTTGGAGCACAGATGTCTGTGATCCACCATTTACACTCACTGGGAGCAAACTTGTATGTGCTAGGAACACTCACTGGGGATAACTTTTATGTACCAGTCACACTTTCTATGGGCAAACTTGTATGGCGAGCATTTTATTACATGGGTGTGTGCGTGTCATTTATACTATGTGGGATATTTTATTATATGGGGGAGTGTATTTGTCATTTATACTATGTAGGATATTTTATTTTAAGTCTGTGTCATTTATACTATTGGGGACATTTTATTATATGGCTGTGTGTGTCATTTATAATATGGGGGGCATTTTATTATATGACTGTGTGTGTCATTTATAATATGGGGGCATTTTATTATAGAGGTATTTTCATTTATACTTTGGGGACATTTTATTATATGGGTGGGGGGTTATTTATGCTATGGGGACATATCATTATATAGGTAGCTGTGTCATATATGCTATGGGGGACATTTTAATATATGGGTGTGTGCATAATTTATACTATGGGGATATTTTATTATATAAGTGTGTGTGTGTCATGTATACTATGGGAGGACATTTTATTACATGGGGATGAACCCAACCCCTTTTGAATGCACCTGGGGGTGTTGGTTGATTCGCTAGATCGGATACCAACCCCTTTGCTGAACACACCTGAAGAGTGTTGGTTGATTCGACAGATCAGATCCCAAACCCTGGCAGAGAGCACCTGAAGGGTGTTGGTTGATTCGCTAGATCGGATCCCAACCCATTGCCGAATGCAACAGCGGGCTTTTGGTTGATTCGCCAAGTCAGACCCTAACCCTTTGCTTAATTCACCTATGGGGTGTTGGTTGATTTACTAGTTCGAATCCCAATCCCTTGCCAAATATAACAGTGGAATGTTGGTTGATTCGCTAAATCGGAAACTATCCCATGGCTTAATTCACCTATGGGGTGTTGGTTGATTCCCTAGATCGAATCCCAACCCATTGCCAAATGCAATAGCGGGGTGTTGGTTGATTCGCCAAGTCAGACCCTAACCCCTTGGGGTTAACCCCTATGGGGTGTTGGTTGATTCTCTAGTTCGAATCCCAACCCCTGGCCGAATTCATCAGTGGGGTGTTGGTTGATTCCCCAGATCGGAACCTTACCCCCAGCTTAATTCATCTATGGGGTGTTTGTTTAAATCAGTAGATCGGATGCCAACCCATTGCCGAATGCAAGAGCAGGGAATTGGTTGATTCGTCAAATCAGAACCTAACCCCTGGCTTAATTCACCTATGGGGTGTTGGTTGATTGCTAGATCAAATCCCTACCCCTTGCTGAATGCAACAGTGGAGTGTAGATTCGCTAGATCGGAGTCTAATCCCTGGCCAAACGCACCTGTGGGGTATTGTTTGATTTCCTAGATCGGATACTAACCCCCGTCTGAATGCACCTGACGGGTGTTGGTTGATTCTCCAAATAGTAACCCAATATCCAGCTTAATGCACCTGTGGGGTGTTGGTTGTTTCGCCAGATCGGATCTCAATACCCGGATCTCAATATTCGCAAGAACAGATTTTTATGTGCCAGTCACACTCACTGATGCAAACTTGCATGTGACAGTCACACTCAATTGTGGAATCTTGAATTTGCCAGACAGACTTCCTGGGGTAAACTTGCATTTGCCTGTTTACACTCACTGGGTCAAACTTGTCAGTTTGGAAACTGTGAGTACTCAAATGATCATTATAAATTTTTAATGTTAAAGGTATTGTGAGTTTGCCTACAAGGAAATACCATGTGTTACACTAGAGGTTGCGAATGTCCCATAGTTTGGTGGATTCTGGAGCACAGATGTATGTGATCCACCAGTTAAACTCACCGGAGGCAGACATGTATGTACGAGTCACAATCATTGGGGGCAAACTTGTATGTTCCAGTCAGAGTCACTGGGGGGTAACTTGCATGTGCCAGCCACACTTACTGGGGGAAAGCTTCTATGTGCCAGGGAAAGCGTCTATGTGCCAGTCACACTCACCGGTGGCAAACATGTATGTACCAGTCACTGGGGACAGACATGTATGTACCAGTTACACTCACTGGGGGAAAACTTTTATGTGCCAGTCACACTTACAGTAGGCAGACATATATGTGTCAGTCACACTCACTAGGGGCAAACTGTTACGTGCCAGTCACACTCACAGTGGGCAGACATATATGTGCCAGTCACACTCACTTGGGGTAAACGTTAATGTGCCAGTCACACTAACTGGGGGTTAAATTGTATTTAGCAGTCATTGGGAGCAAACATGTATGTGCCCCTCACACTTACTGGGGGCAGACTTGTATGTGCCAGTCTCAATCACTTGGGGCAAACTTGTATGGTCTAGCCAGAGTCACTGGGGCAAACTTGTTTTTGCCAGTCACACTCACTGGGGGCAAACATGTATGTATCAGTCGCTGGGTGCAGACATGTATGTACCAGTCACACTCACTGGGGGAAAACTTTTATGTGCCAGTCACACTCACGGTGGGCAGACATATATGTGTCAGTCAAACTCACTGGTGGCAAACTTTTATGTGCCAGTCACGCTCACTAGTGGCAAACTTGTATGTGCCAATCATACTTACTGGGAGCTAACTTGTACACGCCCATCACACTCACTGGGGCAGACATGTGCCAGTTACACTCACTGGGGATTACTTATGTAACATAGTAATTCAGGGTGAATAAAGACATACGTCCATCCAGTCCAACCTTTTTATCCTTCCCTTTACCCTACCTAACAGTTGATCCAGAGGAAGACCAGAAACCCCAGCAAAAATGGGTGTTAAAAATTCTTTCTTGGCTCCAAACGGCAATCGGAAAGTATGCCTAGATCAACCAGAACTGCAGTATATGTATTAATACCATTATTCCTCAATATTTTTTTGGTTTTATTAACTTATCCAGCCTACTTTAAAAGCTATTCAATGGACTTGCCATTACCACATCTGCTGGAAGACAGGTCCACAGTTTCACCTTTCTCACTGTAAAGAAACCTTTCCTACCAGTCATATTTGCTATGGGCAACCTTGTATGTACCAGTTACTGGGGTAAACTTGTATGTGTAACAAGTAGTGTAGAAGTGATAACAGATGCACTCTGGGAAGCCTGTACCACACCAGCACACCAGGTAAGTATCACATAGAATTATAGAGAGGGGCATACTCTGGAACAATTTAAAGGATTTAATAAATACTGTGCTGAAGCCACATAACATTTTGGAGGGTCTGTGCCCCCTTCCTCAGGTGTAACCAAAACGAAAAAGCTATTTAATGAATTTGCAATTACCACATCTGCTGCAAGACAGATCCACAGTTTCACAGTTCTCACTGTAAAGACACCTTTTCTAATAGTGTCTGATGAACTGGAGGTTCTGACCTGACAGTGTCTGATGTACTGGGGTTTCTTACCTAAAAGTGTTTGATGTACTGGGGTTTCTTACCTAACAGTGTCTGATGTACTGGGGTTTCTTACCTATCAGTGTCTGATGTACTGGGGTTTCTTACCTAACAGTGTTTGATGTACGGAAAGTTCTGACCTAACAGTGTCTGCTGGACTGAAGGTTCTGACCTAACAGTGTCTGCAAATCTTTAGCATTGTTTCATAAAAAGATGCAATCAAAAGTGGGTTGTGGGAGCACTCCTTGGGGATGTTTATAATTACATACAGCGGTACTAATTTTACCAAAACTTTAAAACAAATAGAAACATTTTTACCCTCTTATATATCTGGGAAATGATTGTGGGTTTTACCATTGCTAGTCAACGCAGGACTTAAATTTATTGAATGGGTTGGGTGTTTATCACATTTATAGGACATTTGCCAGAGAGCAGGTTTATATCAATCTTGTCTGTGATTGGCTGAAGACAATGATCTCATTAATATTAAGTTGCTTTGAATGACATCACACAAACATTTATCAAATATTTCATTTTGACTTTAGACTTTCAAGGTGAGTGCAGCTCCCAATTTCACTCTTATAAATAATGTAAAATAATAATATAGACAGATAAATCACATTAAGAAAATGTTTATAGGTAGAAATCATGGGATTAGGTTTGATTTATTTATTATTATGTCTAATCCTGTGGTGGGTACATTGATGGATCCATCTTATGGGCCATGTACAGGTAGAAAATGTCAGTTTGTTAACTGGAAATGTGTATTTATTGATTCTATCCCTAATGTAGATCAGGAAAGCTCTGTGTATTAATCGGGTTCTTATACTGGGTGACAGGACACCCTGATGTGTATTGAGAGGGACAGAGATCTGGAAATATTGGTAGTCAATGAATTGTAACAGACATTTTCACTTTTCCATGTTTTACAATACAAATTGTATATTGTGCTATTTACATAGTAATTACACTATAGTCCTGTAGTAAAACACACAGCTGGGCTGGAATTTTCTTTTCCAAATGTGCGTCAGTTTGAATAAATAGAAATATCATGGGTCTATTCTTATAGTAAGGTATGGAAATGGCAGTTGATGACATCATATGGCTGAGTGATTTCAATGTCCGTTGGAAAGTTCCACTATCACCTGCATGGGGGGGACACACAATATTTTTAGCAGTGAAATGATTTATTCTGAAAACAATATTGGGTGCATAATGAGAGATACGGTATATAACCTATTCCTGTTACTTTTAGGAGATTTTAGTGGCTATTGGAAGTTTTAGTTCTGCTACATTTAATAATCCTTACAAGAGACACTGGATGCACGCCCCTAATGGCCATTTACTGTATATGTTCCTAGATTCTCACAATGGTAAAGTTATTTCTGCCTCCAGCTGCATCTTAGTCCCAATGCTTTGGTACATGGGTTTTAGATCTGTTATTACTGTGATTGTGAGGTCACCTTCCATACCATAGATCAGATTAAATAAGATTTTATTACAGACGCATGTAATTTATATAGTAAAATATAACTTTCATATAGTGTAATTACCTTCATAAATAACTGTATTACCTCATTTTATAAATGATATACATGTACCTATATGGTAGAGCAAACCAGAGCAGAGCTTAAAGTAAGTATAATATTGAAACTAAAAAGAGCCCAAGGGTGAGTCCTAGCGAATAAGGTCCTCACCCTGGGTACAAAGCCTAGATAGAGAAGGAGAATTGAGGAGGAGGTAAGAATAATTATCCTTTAACATCATATTGTTTGTTTTTTTTGTTGTTGTTGTTTTTTGTAGTTCTATTTGAGTGTTTGGAATATATTTCTGTATATTTTAATTCGTTTTTAATCTTTTCAGTGATTGGATCAGTCACGGAGGCAAAACATCTCTGTACCAGACACATTCACAGGGGGCAAACTGGTATGTACCAGTCACACTCACTGTGGGCAAACTTGTATGTATCAGTCACACTCACTATTTGCAAACTTGTATGTGCCAGTCATTGGGAGCAAACTTGAATATACCAGTCACATTCACTGGAGGCAAACTTGTATGTGCCAGTGATCTGGACCTAGAGACAGTTCTGCTTTATTAACAGCCATTTAAAGGTGATCTACCAACAGCACCGTGAGTACCACCAGCCAGCCAGCAGGACCAGCAGCACCCATGCAACTGCAGCAGACACCTACCACAGTAGAGAGGACTCTTCTAACTAATGAATTGTGTGCAGAGGGAAAGGACTCAGTAAGTCTAACACTGCATGCTACAAAGCTGGGCATGAAGAACATCGAGCGCGTGACTGTCCTTACCCAGCTCAGGTTGGGTACAGAACTAACAGCCTCAAGCCAACAAGTTGGATAATAGATGTTTGGAATACAAACTATCCAAACCCCTGGATTCCAATCTGCAGGATTTCAACCCTCCGGATTACCATTATATGACTTTGGAAACTTTGACTTTCCATTTTTCTTCCGGCTAGCGCATAAACCAACACCCCCGGTGCATTCAAAAGGGGGTTGGGTTCATCCCCATAAATAAAATGTCCTCCTATAGTATACATGACACCACACACACACACACACATATAAAAAATATCTCCATAGATAAATAATGCCACACCCATATATTTAAATTTCCCTCATAGTATATATGACACCTCACCCATATAATGAAATGTCTCATAGCATAATAATCCCCCCCTATATAATAAAATGCCCCCCAAATTATAATGACACACACACCCATATAATAATATGTCCCCCAATAGTAAAATGACACACACTCCATATATAATAAACTGTCCACCATAGTAAAATGACACAATAAAGTATAAATGAAAATACCTCTAATAAAATGCCCCCCATATTATAATGACACACACAGCCATATATAATAAATGGCCTCAAGTATAAATGACACAGACATAAAATAAAATATCCCACATAGTAGAAATGACAAGCACACGCCCCCATATAAACAAAAACTACCCCATAGATAAATGACCACACTCCCCCATATAATAAAATTTCCCACATAGTGGGGGGCGTGGCCAGCTGTCCTGGAGAGAGGACGTATGGAGTAGAGCTCCCACACTGCTCCGGATTAAAGCTACTAACAGCGACGTAAACGAACATAAAATCCCTAAAACAACAGGAATAGCCGACTTGGTCCAGGCTCCCAAGATGGGTAAAACAAAACCGCTAACCCCAAACAAACACCCCAAAAAACTTACCCCATTCTTCCCGGGCAGCACAGCAACACGTCCCGAAATCCAAGATGGCGGCGCCATAGGAAACACGAGACCGCGACCTGCAAGGAGAAAAAAAGACGAAAAAGTAAGAAGAAAACAAAAAACAATCACTTATACAATAATACAGCC
The DNA here is from genome assembly GCA_019447015.1 of Hymenochirus boettgeri. Classification (NCBI taxonomy): domain Eukaryota; kingdom Metazoa; phylum Chordata; class Amphibia; order Anura; family Pipidae; genus Hymenochirus; species Hymenochirus boettgeri. The sequence continues at coordinate 322,361,342 of CM033469.1, forward strand.
ATTAGACTCTGATACAGAACAGGGAATAGACCTACAAATATCGAGCATAAACCCAGGAGATGACCCAGGAGACGCAGATCTCCACCTAACCAGGGGCTCTCACACAAAGATCCCAGAAAAACCCAAGGGGAGAACCTGGGAAAAGACACAGAAAGGGAATGTCAGAAGAAGAAGAGGAAGAAGACAGCGATATACTAGAAATCAACACAAGATCATAACCCTTTACATAATTTCCCCACTAAAGATACCCCAGTTCAGAAAGGGTGCTAAAAGACATGCTCATATCCCAACACAAAGCCTTTAAAATGGATGGTCACGAAATGGTTCAAACTATTAAAAAAAGACATAATAGATATCGGGAGAAAGAACTAACCACATAGAACATAAAATGGCCGAATTTACAACTTCATTCAACGAACTAGCGACGTCACAAAACCTAGACGAAAAAGTAGTCACACTTCGAACAAAATTACAGACTTAGAAGACAGATCAGGAGAAACAACATTAAAATCAGAGGCATATCCGAAACTGTCCTAAATTCTGAACTAGATCAATATCTAAGAAAAATTATTTGAAACAATTCTGCCAGATTCATCCAAAAACTGAGAGAACAATAGACAGAGCTCACAGACTATTTTAAACCAAAAAGTGCCCCCCAAACAGCCCCAAGAGATGTAATAATCAGATTCCTATTTTTTCAACTAAAGAACAAGTGATGGCACTCTCAAGAAATAAAAATAACCTACCAAGCAAATATACTCACCTACAATTCTATGCAGATCTCTCACCCCAAACTATGCAACTAAGGAAAACATTCCAAGAAGCCACAGAGATTCTCAGGATTCAACGCTATAAAATATAAATGGGGATTTCCAGTCCGTCTGATTGGAACTAAGGAGAAAAAACATATTTTTACACACCCAGAGAAGTGCTCTCAAAGTCCAAGAATGGAAGTTAAAACATCCCTCAATCCATCAGAATCAACTGAAGGACACATACAACAACGGAAAACAAAAAAACCCATCCAAAGGAATGGAACTATACTTAAGAGTTACCTAAACCAAACATCAGTATAAATTAAAACACCCTTACTAACTGTTAACTACTAACGATAATTAATATCTTGGAAGCTACCCTCCCAAAACATGAAAAACTGCTTATATGCTGATAACACCACTCCAAAGACTCTTCTTAAAAGAGAAAACCAGGAGCTGGAACCAGGCAAAGAAAACGGTTTGAAACGGTTTTGAAAGTTTGTTACTAAGTTCATTAAATCAGATGTCTTACTAATAATAAGTACATGTTTTTTATTTGAATGTTATGTTGCTAGATACTGTTGTTCCTTTGTTATATACAACTGTTTCGGTGTTTACTAATGCAAGTAGAGATTTAATAGGGGTACACCCAAGAAGTATTAAATAATAATAACATAGGGGAGATATCCCCCACCTATATCCTCACAGAAAAAGAACACCAACAAAAAACTAGTGCTTTTAGACAAAACAACACACTTAGATATGAACACAAAACAAACATCACGACCCGGCTCCACAAACAACTTACTTAAAAAAATTAAAGAACCTTAGATAAAACATCTTCCCTGTGGACTGTTAGATATATCCACTAGCACACTTAACCTAAGGAGATAAGCTACAACCACGCAATAACTTAGAGTATCTCCCCACTCAAAATATAAAAGATCTACTTGGCCAAAATATGACCGGCCAGAAAAGAACAGACCAAGTAAAAAAACATCTAGACTAGTCATTTAAGAGACAAAGAACGGTTTTAAATAAAACAACAACAATTCCAGGTGGGCAAATAGCCCTATAATAATCTAGATATCGTATGATAACTAGGAAAATGTTATTGACCCATTGCGGTCCTCCTATAACCTTGCTATTGATATGTTTATCAACCAGTTTATGTTTTATATGTTTTATATTGTTTTGTTTTACAATTTTGTTGTAAATGCCTTGCCTCAGATGCCCTATTTCCCACTCCCATTAAGTACACCACAAACCCTCTTCAAATGCCAGATACACCTCCCAAAATACAAATCTTAAAAAACACTTTCTTCATTCCTGACCTTAATTAGAATCCAAAACAACCAACTATCAGAAAACTCCAAAATATAATGGGAATTAAACTGCAATCATATAATGTCAGAGGACTCAACTCCCCCCAGAAAAGATCTCTGCTATGGAAAGAACTCACAAATAACGTGTGATATATAGCATGTATTCAGGAAAACACACCCTAAACAAGCGATCGAATCAATTCTCAAACACAAATTATACACAACATCTCTCCACTATCATCAGATAAGAAAAAAAGAGGAGTCACCATCGCAATAAACAACTCATAGCATTCAAACTATATGAAGCAAAGATAGACTCCCAAGGCAGTATATAATCTACACTGCTCCATAAACAACCAAAACCTAGTTATAGCCAACCTAATGCACCCAACCAAAACAAATCAAGTTTATAAAGAAAATTATCTACAAAGTTAAAGAATACCACCAAAAAAACACTATAATATGTGGAGACTTTACAACCAACTGCTAGACCAGAATTAGACTCCACCAACCCCAAACAAAGAAAGCAACCAATTCTCTAACCTCCTAAAATCAGGGACCTATTTGATGCATGGAGAAATTCCACCCAACCGAGAAAGACTACACCTATTTCTCCAAACCCACAAATGTAATCTAGGTTAGAATACATTCTAGTAGACAAGTGGACCCTCCAGAAACTCCCAACACCAAAATCTCCCATATTACATGGTCAGACCATGCACCAATAACATTCTTCTGAAAGAAAGATTCAATCTCAAACCAAGTAAGGCCATGGAGACTCAACCAACAATACTGACCAATGAAGAATCCAAAAACAAAATACAAAAAGCTCTATCGAATACTTCGAAATAAATGAATCACCAGAAATAGATCTGTTCATACTATGGAATGCACACAAGCTGTCATAAGAGGCATCTGCATCCAACAAGCATCCCAAATAAACAAAACCAGAAAAACAGAACAAATTAACACTGCTACAAAAAATAGCTAATTAGAAAAAGGAAAACCACAAAAAACCATCACAAACACCTAAAACTACAAATGAAGGAAACAATAGACAAACTCCATTCCCTAAATCTCTACGACTACGAAAAAATGCTTAGAAGAATAAAAGCCTCCTCCTACACACCAAGGAGGTAAAGCAAACAAATACCTGCAAAACAGAATAAAAATAAAATAGCCAATACTAAAATTTCTTGTATTATAGAAAAAAAAACAACAGATTCTAAATCCCAGAGATAGCTAACCAATTTGTATATTCTACTCCAAACATATACAATCTTGCAGAGAACAGAAGAAGTCCAAAAGGCCTAATAAGGAAATTCTAGAGTCATTCTTCAACTCAATAAATTTACCCTCCTCACAGCAGACCAAAAAGAATACCTAGATAAAACAATCTCCCAAGCAGAAAATAACTAAAGTTATCAAGACAGCAAAACTCAACAAATCCCCAGGGGAAGACGGTTTACCAACGAATATTACAAACCTACTCTACAACCCTTACCCCACATATGCCAAAACTTGTTCAACAAAGCCTTTGAAATCCAATCGTTCCCTAAAGAAATGCTGAAAGCTATAATCATACCAATCCCAAAACAGGGAAAGACCCGACCACTCATTGGAAACTACAGACCAATCTCCCTTCTAAAACGATCTCAAAACTATACTCCAAAATACTAGCCGAAAGACTTAAGGATAACTTCCACATTTATCCACTTAGATCAGGTGGGGTTTATTAAAAACAGACAATCGACAGATAACACAAGAAGAATTATGACCTCATAGACTGGGCCAACCACAACAATATCCCATCATTATTTATATCACTAGATGCAGAAAAAGGCCTTCGACCGTATTAATTGGCAATACCTAGACCTTATACTGGAAAAATTTGGAATCAAAACTCCTTCAAAAGAGCAATCATGGCACTATACACCAACCCATCTGCAAATGTATACGTATCCAACATGCTTTCTAAACCATTTAATATCTCCAATGGAACAGGAAGGATGCCTCTATCCCCACTAATCTCGCTCTAGCTATGGAACCTCTGGCACAAAAAATAAGAGAAGACCCAAATATACAGGCATCAAAATTAATTCCATATCCCATAAAATAGCACTCTTCGCAGACGATGTTATTTAATTGTCACAAAACCAATTACCTCATTATACATATCCCAAACATCTTCACCAATTTGGATTGCTATCTTACTACAAAACCAACGAGAAAAAAACCCAAGTTATGGAAACCAATATTTCAGGGACTTTAAAAATATTCTTATCAAGTAAATACCAATTTAAATGGGACTCCAACGAAATAACCTACCTGGGAATCAAATCTCAACCAACCTTGAAAACCTATTTCAATCCAACTTTATACCACTAATAGAAAGATTAGAGAACCAGACAAAAAAGTGGAAGAATTATGGCACTATCATTAATGGACAGAATAACGACATCTAAAATGATGATTCTCCCCCAGTATTCTACATGTTCAGATCAATCCCAATAAACATTCCAGATCCCTTCCTCTCAAGAGCACAAAAAAACATAACTCAATTATATGGAACCAAAACAAGGCAAGAATACAACCAAATTATGGCCAAAAATCGAAAAACAGGAGGCCTAGCAATACCAATCCGAGAGACTATTACCAAGCAAACAATTCTAGATCAAATAAGATACTGTGTGGAAAGGCAAGACAAGCACGAACCTATGGTGTGAAATAGAAAGAAAAAATGTGCCATCCCAGGAACTTGAAACAAATAGGGAGCAACACTCCTAGAAAATAACAAATAACCCTTCCTTATACCCTACCCCAAACAACTAACAAAATCTGGAAAAATATACATAAAAACCAAATTTCCTAGCTCCACTATATGATTATATACCCATCAACAGTATCGAAATATACATCCCAGATCTACATGTTCAATGGGATCAATATCAATAAAAAACAATTGATCAACTCTACCAGCATGAAAAGCCGATCCCATTCCCCATATTACAAAACAAAATACCAGCTCAACCGAAAGATTTCTTCAAACATAATCAAATAATCTCCCTGCTCACAACTCCAAATGAAAATGGAAAACCTCAAAAAGATCAACTCGAACTACAATTCATAGCCCCCACAACCCCCACCAAAGGAATAACAACTTCTATTATACTGATCAACAACAAAAGTATATTCACAACTCAAGCCACATATAAACATGGGAGGAAGACCTGGGGAAAGTCTTCAATGAAAAACAATGGTCTGATGCAGCCAATATCCCCTTTAAACTGTCCAATGCTCACAACATTGGGAAACCTCAAGAAAAAATACTGTTAAGATACTACAGAACACCAACTATATTAGAAAAATGGAACCCAAAATACCGATTGCTGGAGATGTGGGGAGACCAGAGGAACTTTTTGCACATATTTTGGACCTGCGAACATAAGGGAAAACATGGAACAAATCTCAACTAATATTATCATCAATACTGCAAAAACAGATTATTCTCACCCCGAATTAGCTCTCCTAGGGATAGATTTACAACAATTCCCTAACAACCAACAAACCATCATCTACCACACCACAATAATTATCAACAAATTATCGCCAGAAACTGGTACCACTAAATCCCTACATTGCACTTATACTGAAGAATTTAAATACCAATATGCAATATGAGAAACAAATGCTATAACTCAACTTATTTCCACAAGTTCTATAAAAAATGGGAATACTGGTATACTGATAATAGATCATTATATCAACACAGCTAACTCTACTTCTGTCCAAAAGGTAATTTTGTATATGTCAGACGAAGACAAGATATATAACCTGGCAGCTGAGGCGGCATACATTTTAATTTATTTTCGACCACTTTAACTAATGAAACCTACTCTTCACTGTAAATGATACTATTATTACTCATTTATTATTTGATATTTGATATTTGATTTGATACTATGTCAATATGTTCCAATTTATTCTGAAAACTTTTCAATAAAAAATGAATGATTAAAAAAAAAAAATTTCCCACATGTATAAATGACACGCACACACCCATGTAATAAATGCTCCCCATACAAGTTTGCCCATAGGAAGTGTGACTGATACATACAAGTTTCCCCAGTAAGTGTTCCTAGCACATGCAAGTTTAACCCAGTGAGTGTAAATGGTGGATCACAGACACCTGTGCTCCGAATCCACCAACTAAACAATGGGACATTCCAACCTCTAATGTAACACATGGAAGCCGATTTACCCAGACTTGCTAGGCAAATATATGGTGCTAATGTCGCACAACAAGGTCACTATGGTTAGCACGACTTTGATCTTATATCAGCGTCGGATGCACGGGTTACACAAAAATCAACCATGCATCTGACGCTCTTGATTCAATATGCGATTGCGTGGTTTTAGCTGTGTGGGTAAATCCCACATTCGCGAACGCGATATTGAACTGCGAATAGGATTTTTACCCAGAGCGATAGACTCTGGGTAAATGAGCCTGATGGTGTTTCTTGAAGGCAAACTCACATTCCTTTAACATTAAAAGTGATCATTTGAGTGCAAAGCAGAGGGTCTGGCCAGCTTCAGTTTCCTCTCCATCTCTAATCAGTCCATATAGAAAATAATCATCACGAACCCTCCGGATTACCATTATATGACTTTGGAAACTTTGACTTTCCACGTGATGATTATTTTCTATATGGACTGATTAGAGATGGAGAGGAAACCACTGTAGGCAAACTGTATGTGGCCAGTGATCTGGACCTGAGACAGTTCTGCTTTATTAACAGCCATTTAAAGGTGATCTACCAACAGCACCGTGAGTACCACCAGCCAGCCAGCAGGACCAGCAGCACCCATGCAACTGCAGCAGACACCTACCACAGTAGAGAGGACTCTTCTAACTAATGAATTGTGTGCAGAGGGAAAGGACTCAGTAAGTCTAAACTGCATGCTACAAAGCTGGGCATGAAGAACATCAGCGCGTGACTGTCCTTACCCAGCTCAGGTTGGGTACAGAACAACAGCCTCAAGCCAACAATTTTGGATATATATGTTTGGAATACAAACTATCCAAACCCCTGGATTCCAATCTGCAGGATTTCAACCCTCCGGATTACCATTTATACTTTGGAAACTTTGACTTTCCATGTGATGATTATTTTCTATATGGACTGATTAGAGATGGAGAGGAAACTGAAGCTGGCCAGACACTCTGCTTTGACTCAAATGATCACTTTTAATGTTAAAGGTAATGTGAGTTTGCCTTCAAAGAAACACCATCAGGCTCATTTACCCAGAGTCTATCGCTCTGGGTAAAAATCCTATTCGCAGTTCAATATCGCGTTCGCGAATGTGGGATTTACCCACTACAGCTAAAACCAGCGCAATCGCAATATTGAATCAAGAGCGTCAGATGCATGGTTGATTTTTGTGTAACCCGTGCATCCGACGCTGATATAAAGATCAAAGTCGTGCTAACCATTAGTGACCTTGTTAGTGCGACATTAGCACCATATATTTGCCTAGCAAGTCTGGGTAAATCGGCTTCCATGTGTTACATTAGAGGTTGTGAATGTCCCATTGTTTAGTTGGTGGATTCTGGAGCACAGGTGTCTGTGATCCACCATTTACACTCACTGGGTTAAACTTGCATGTGCTAGGAACACTTACTGGGGATAACTTGTATGTATCAGTCACACTTCCTATGGGCAAACTTGTATGGGGAGCATTTTATTACATGGGTGTGTGCGTGTCATTTATACTATGTGGGAAATTTTTTTTTTTTAATCATTCAGTTTTTATTGAAAAGTTTTCAGAATAAATTGGATACATATTGACATAGTATCAAATCAAATATCAAATATCAAATAATAAATGAGTAATAATTAGATATCATTTACAGTGAAGAGTAGGTTTCATTAGTTAAAGTGGTCGAAAATAAATTAAAATGTATGCCGCCTCAGCTGCCAGGTTATATATCTTGTCTTCGTCTGACATATACAAAATTACCTTTTTGGACAGAAGTAGAGTTAGCTGTGTTGATATAATGATCTATTATCAGTATACCAGTATTCCCATTTTTTATAGAACTTGTGGAAATTAAGTTGAGTTATAGCGTATTGTTTCTCATATTGCATATTGGTATTTAAATTCTTCAGTATAAGTGCAATGTTAGGGATTTTAGTGGTTAACCAGTTTCTGGCGATAAATTGTATGATAATTATTGTGGTGTGGTAGATGATGGTTTGTTGGTTGTTAGGGAATTGTTGTAAATCTATCCCTAGGAGAGCTAATTCGGGGGTGAGAATAATCTGTTTTTGCAGTATTGATGATAATATTAGTTGAGATTTGTTCCATGTTTTCCTTATGTTCCTGCAGGTCCAGAATATGTGCAATAAAGTTCCTCTGGTCTCCCCACATCTCCAGCATATCGGTGAGTATTTGGGGTTCCATTTTTCTAATATAGTTGGTGTTCTGTAGTATCTTAACAGTATTTTTCTTGAGGTTTCCCAATGTTGTGAGCATTTGGACAGTTTAAAGGGGATATTGGCTGCATCAGACCATTGTTTGTCATTGAAGACTTTCCCCAGGTCTTCCTCCCATTTTATATGTGGCTTGAGTTTAGTGAATATACTTTTGTTGTTGATCAGTATATAGAAAGTTGTTATTCCTTTGGTGGGGGTTGTGGGGGCTATGAATTGTAGTTCAGTTGATTCTTTTGAGGTTTTCCATTTTCATTTGGAGGTTGTGAGCAGGGAGATTATTTGATTATGTTTGAAGAAATCTTTCGGGTTGAGCTGGTATTTGTTTTGTAATATGGGGAATGGGATCGGCTTTTCATGCTGGTAGAGTTGATCAATTGTTTTTAGTTGATATTGATCCCATTGAACATGTAGATCTGGGATGAGTATTTCGATACTGTTGATGGGTATATAATCATATAGTGGAGCTAGGAAATTTTGGTTTTTATGTATATTTTTCCAGATTTTGATAGTTGTTTGGGGTAGGGTATAAGGAAGGGTTATTTGTTTATTTTCTAGGAGTGTTGCTCCCATAATTTGTTTCAAGTTCCTGGGATGGCACATTTTTTCTTCTATTTCACACCATAGGTTCGTGCTTGTCTTGCCTTTCCACCAGTATCTTATTTGATCTAGAATTGTTGCTTGGTAATAGTCTCTCAGGATTGGTATTGCTAGGCCTCCTGTTTTTCGATTTTTGGCCATAATTTGGTTGTTTATTCTTGCCTTGTTTTGGTTCCATATAAATTGAGTTATGTTTTTTTGTGCTCTTGAGAGGAAGGGATCTGGAATGTTTATTGGGATTGATCTGAACATGTAGAGATACTGGGGGAGAATCATCATTTTAGATGTCGTTATTCTGTCCATTAATGATAGTGTCATAATCTTCCACTTTTTTGTCTGGTTCTCTAATCTTTCTATTAGTGGTATAAAGTTGGATTGAAATAGGTTTTCAAGGTTGGTTGAGATTTTGATTCCCAGGTAGGTTATTTCGTTGGAGTCCCATTTAAATTGGTATTTACTTGATAAGAATATTTTTAAAGTCCCTGAAATATTGGTTTCCATAACTTGGGTTTTTTTCTCGTTGGTTTTGTAGTAAGATAGCAATCCAAATTGGTGAAGATGTTTGTAGATATGTATTAATGAGGTAATTGGTTTTGTGACAATTAGAATAACATCGTCTGCGAAGAGTGCTATTTTATGGGATATGGAATTAATTTTGATGCCTGTGATATTTGGGTCTTCTCTTATTTTTTGTGCCAGAGGTTCCATAGCTAGAGCGAAGATTAGTGGGGATAGAGGGCATCCTTGCCTTGTTCCATTGGAGATATTAAATGGTTTAGAAAGCATGTTGGATACGTATACATTTGCAGATGGGTTGGTGTATAGTGCCATGATTGCTCTTTTGAAGGAGTTTTGAATTCCAAATTTTTCCAGTATAAGGTCTAGGTATTGCCAATTAATACGGTCGAAGGCCTTTTCTGCATCTAGTGATATAAATAATGATGGGATATTGTTGTGGTTGGCCCAGTCTATGAGGTCGATAATTCTTCTTGTGTTATCTGTCGATTGTCTGTTTTTAATAAACCCCACCTGATCTAAGTGGATAAGATGTGGAAGTATATCCTTAAGTCTTTCGGCTAGTATTTTGGAGTATAGTTTGAGATCGTTGTTTAGAAGGGAGATTGGTCTGTAGTTTCCAATGAGTGTCGGGTCTTTCCCCTGTTTTGGGATTGGTATGATTATAGCTTTCAGCATTTCTTTAGGGAACGATTGGATTTCAAAGGCTTTGTTGAACAAGTTTTGCATATGTGGGGTAAGGGTTGTAGAGTAGGTTTTGTAATATTCGTTGGTAAACCCGTCTTCCCCTGGGGATTTGTTGAGTTTTGCTGTCTTGATAACTTTAGTTATTTCTGCTTGGGAGATTGTTTTATCTAGGTATTCTTTTTGGTCTGCTGTGATGAAGGGTAAATTTATTGAGTTGAAGAATGACTCTAGAATTTCCTTATTAGGCTTTTGGACTTCTTCGTTCTCTGCAAGATTGTATAGTTTGGAGTAGAATATACTAAATTGGTTAGCTATCTCTTGGGGATTTAGAATCTTGTTGTTTTTTTCTATAATACAAGAAATTTTAGTATTGGCTATTTTATTTTTGATTCTGTTTGCCAGGTATTTGTTTGCTTTACCTCCTTGGGTGTAGGAGGAGGCTTTTATTCTTCTAAGCATTTTTTTCGTAGTCGTAGAGATTTAGGGAATGGAGTTTGTCTATTGTTTCCTTCAGTTGTAGTTTTAGGTGTTGTGATGGTTTTTGTTTGTTTTCTTTTTCTAATGTGGCTATTTTTTGTAGCAGTGTTAATTTGTTCTGTTTTCTGGTTTTGTTTATTTGGGATGCTTGTTGGATGCAGATGCCTCTTATGACAGCGTTGGTGTGCATTCCATAGTATGAACATTCTATTTCTGGTGATTCATTTATTTCGAAGTATTGCGAATAGAGCTTTTTGTATTTGTTTTTGGATTCTTCATTGGTCAGTATGTTGGTTGAGTCTCCATGGCCTTACTTGGTTTAAGATTGAATCTTTCTTTCAGAAGAATTGTTATTGGTGCAGGTCTGACCATGTAATATGGGAGATTTTGGTTTGGGGAGTTTCTGGAGGGTCCACTTGTCTACAGAATGTAGTCTCAAACCTAGAGTTAATATTGTGGGTTTGGAGAAATAGGTGTGTCTTTCTCGGTTGGGTGGAATGTTCTCCATGCATCAAATAGGTCCTCTGATTTTAGGAGGTTAGAGAATTGGTTGCTTTTTTCTTTGTTGGGGTTGTGAGTCTAATTCTGGGTCTAGCAGTTGTTAAGTCTCCACATATTATAGTGTTTTTTTGGTGGTATTCTTTAACTTTGTAGATAATTTCTTTATAAACTTGATTTGTTTTTGGTTGGGTGCATATAGGTTGGCTATAACTAGGTTTGGTTGTTTATGGAGCAGTGTAGATTATATATCTCCTTGGGAGTCTTCTTTGCTTCATATAGTTTGAATGCTAATGAGTTGTTTTATTGCGATGGTGACTCCTCTTTTTTTCTTATCTGATGATGAGTGAAGATGTTGTTGTATAATTTGTGTTTGAGAAGATGATTCGATGCTTTGTTTAGGTGTGTTTCCTGAATACATGCTATCATCAAACACGTTATTTGTGAGTTCATTTCCATAGCAGAGATCTTTTCTGGGGGAGTTGAGTCCTCTGACATTATATGATTGCAGTTTAATTCCCATTATATTTGGAGTTTTCTGGATAGTTGGTTGTTTTGGATCTTAATTAAGGTCGGAATGAAGAAAGTGTTTTAAGATTTGTATTTGGGAGGTGTATCTGCATTTGAAGAGGGTTTGTGGTGTACTTAATGGGAGTGTGGAAATAGGGCATCTGAGGCAAGGCATTTACAAAAAAATTGTAAAACATAAAACATATAAAACATATAAAACATAAACTGGTTGATACCATATCAATAGCAAGGTTATAGGAGGACCGCAATGGGTCAATAACATTTTCCTAGTTATCATACGATATCTAGATTATTATAGGGCTATTTGCCACCTGGAATTGTTGTTGTTTTATTTAAAACCGTTCTTTGTCTCTTAAATGACTAGTCTATATTGTTTTTTACTTGGTCTGTTGTTCTTTTTCTGGCCGGTCATATTTTGGCCAAGTAGATCTTTTATATTTTGAGTGGGAGATACTCTATTTATTGCGTGTTTAGCTTATCTCCTTAGTTAAGTGTGCTAGTGGATATATCTAACAGTCCCACAGGGGATGTTTTATCTAAGTTTTTTAATTTGTTGTAAGTTGTTTGTGGAGGCGGGTCGTGATGTTGTGTTTTTGGTTAATATCTAAGTGTGTTGTTTTGTCTAAAAGCCACAGTTTTTTGTTGGTGTTTCTTTTCTGTGAAGGATATAGGTGGGGGATATCCTCCTATTTTGTATTATATTTAATACTTCTTGGGTGTACCCCTAGTTAAATCTCTACTTGCATTAGTAAACTACCGAAACAGTGTATATAACAAAGGAAACAACAGTATCTAAGCAACATAAACTTCAATTAAAAAACATGTACTTATTAGTAGTAGACATCTGATTTAATGAACTTAGTACAAACTTTCAAAAACCGTGTTTCAAACGCGTTTTTCTTGCCTGGGTTCCAGCTCCTGGTTTTCTCTTGTTTAAGAAGAGTCTTTGGAGTGGTGTTATCAGCATATAAAGGTTTTTCATGTTTTGGGAGGGTAGCTTCCAAGATATTAATTATCAGTTAGTAGTTAACAGTTAGTAAGGGTGTTTTAATTTATACTGATTTTTGTTTAGGTAACTCTTAAGTATAGTTCATTCCATTCCTTTTGGATTTTCCCCGTGTTGTATGTGTCCTTCAGTTGATTTCTGATGGATTGAGGGATTGTTTAACTCCATTCTTGGACTTTGAGAGCACCTTCTCTGGTGTGTAAAAATATGTTTTTCTTCCTTAGTTACAATCAGACGGACTGGAAATCCCCTTTATATTTAGCGTTGATCTGAGAATCTCTGTGGCTTCTTGGAATGTTTTCCTTAGTTGCATAGTTTGGGGTGAGAGATCTGCATAGAATTGTAGGTGAGTATATTTGCTTGGTAGGTTATTTTTATTTCTTGAGAGATGCCACACTTGTTCTTTAGTTTGAAAAAAGGAATCTGATTATTACAATCTCTTGGGGCTGTTTGGGGGGCACTTTTTGGTTTAAATAGTCTGTGAGCTCTGTCTATTGTTTCTCTTTCAGTTTGATGAATCTGGCAGAATTGTTTCAAATAATTTTTCTAATATTGATCTAGTTCAGAATTTAGGACAGTTTCGGATATCCCTCTGATTTTAATGTGTTTCTCCTTGATCTGTCTTCTAAGTCTGTAATTTTGTTCTGAAGTGTGACTACTTTTCGTCTAGGTGTTGTAGCGTCTGCTAGTTCGTTGAATGAAGTTGTAAATTCGGCCATTTTATGTTCTATGTGTTTAGTTCTTTCTGCGATATCTATTATGTCTTTTTTAATAGTTTGAACCATTTCTGTGACATCCATTTTAAAGGCTTTGTTGTTGGGATATGAGCATGTCTTTTAGCACCCTTTCTGAGACTGGGGTATCTTTAGTGGGGAAATTATGTAAAGGGTTATGATCTGTGGTGATTTCTAGTAATCGCTGTCTTCTTCCTCTTTCTGACATTCCCTTCTGTGTCTTTTCCCAGGTTCTCCCCTTGTTGTTTGTCTGGGGATCTTTGTGTGGAGAGCCCCTGGTTAGGGTGGAGATCTGCGTCTCCTGGGTCATCTCCTGGGTTTATGCTCGATATTTGTAGGTCTATTCCCTGTTCTGTATCAGAGTCTATGGCTGTATATATGGTATAAGCTGATTGTTTTTTGTTTTCTTACTTTTTCGTCTTTTTTTTCTCCTTGCAGGTCGCGGGTCTCGTGTTTCCTATGGGCGCCGCCATCTTGGATTTCGGGACGTGTTGCTGTGCTGCCCGGGAAGAATGGGGTAAGTTTTTTGGGTGTTTGTTTGGGGTTAGCGGGTTTGTGTTTACCCATCTTGGGAGCCTGGACCAAGTCTGCTATTCCTGTTGTTTTTAGGGATTTTATGTGTCGTTTACGTCGCTGTTAGTAGCTTTAATCCGGTAGCAGTGTGGGAGCTCTTACTCCATACGTCCTCTCTCCAGGACAGCTGGCCACGCCCCCCACTATGTGGGAAATTTTATTATATGGGGGAGTGTGTGTCATTTATACTATGGGGTAGTTTTTGTTATATGGGGGCGTGTGCTTGTCATTTCTACTATGTGGGATATTTTATTTTATGTCTGTGTCATTTATACTATTGAGGCCATTTTATTATATATGGCTGTGTGTGTCATTTATAATATGGGGGGCATTTTATTATAGAGGTATTTTCATTTATACTTTATGTGTCATTTATACTATGGTGGACAGTTTATTATATATGGAGGTGTGTGTCATTTATACTATTGGGGGACATATTATTATATGGGTGTGTGTGTCATTTATAATTTGGGGGGCATTTTATTATATAGGTGGGGGGATTATTTATGCTATGGGAGACATTTCATTATATGGGTAGATGTGTCATATATACTATGAGGGAAATTTTAATATATGGGTGTGTGCATTATTTATACTATGGAGATATTTTATTATATGGGTGTGTGTGTGTGTGTGTCATGTATACTATAGGAGGACATTTTATTATATGGGGATGAACCCAACCCCCTTTTGAATGCACCTGGGGTGTTGGTTGATTCGCTAGATCGGATCCCAAGCCTGGCCCAATTGCAACTGAAGGTTGTTCTTTGATTCGCTATATCGGATCCCAACCCCAGGCCGAACAGACCTGTAGGTTGATTCGCCAGATCAGATCCCAGCCCCGTTGCTGAACTCACTTGAAGGTTGTTGGTTGATTCGCCAGATCGAATCCTAACTCCTGGATTCCAATCTGCAGGATTTCAACCTTCTTGATTATCATTATATGACTTTGAAAGCTTTCACTTTCCTTGTGATGATTATTTTCTATATGGACTGATTAGAAATGGAGAGGAAACTGAAGCTGGCCAGACACTCTGCTTTGACTCAGGAAACCGTGAGTTCTCAAATTATCGTGTTTAATTTTTAATGTTAAAGGTAATGTGAGTTTGCCTTCAAGGAAATACCATCAGGCTCATTTACCAGAGGCGCTATCTCTCTGGGTAAAAGTCCTGTTCGCAGTTCAATATCGCGTTCGCGAATGTGGGATTTACCCAGTCCGGAATTTTATCTCCAGCTATCTGCTGGCGTTAAAATCCTGCGTTAAAACCAGTGCAAATGCGATATTGAATCGAGAGCGTCGGATGCGCGGATGATTTTGGTGTAACCCTTGCATCCGGCGCTGATATGGAGATAAAGTCGCGCTAACCGTTAGCGACCTTGTTAGCGCGACTTTAGCACCACATATTTGCCTAGCAAGTCTGGGTAAATCGGCTTCCATGTGTTACATTAGAGGTCGCGAATTTCCCATTGTTAAGTTGGTGGATTCTGGAGCAGTACTTGTCACACTTCCTATGGGCAAACTTGTATGGGGAGCATTTTATTACTTGGGTGTGTGTGTGTTATTTATACTATGTGGGATATTTTATTATATGGGGGAGTGTGTCATTTATACTATGGGGGAAATTTTATTATATGGCTGTGTCTGTCATTTATAATATTGGGGGCATTTTGTTAAAGAGGTATTTTCATTTATACTTTGTGTGTCATTTATGTCATTGTGTCATTGGTGGGCAATTTATTATATGGAGATGTCTGTCATTTATACTATTGGAGGACATATTAAATGTGTATGTGTCACTTATAATATGGGGGGGCATTTTATAATAGGGGTATTTTCAATTATTCTTTGGGGACATTTAATTATATTGTTGGGGGGTTATTTATACTATGGGAAACTTTTCATTATATGGGTAGATGGGTCATATATACTATGGGCGACATTTTATTATATGGGTGTGTGCATCATTTATACTATGGGGATATTTTATTATATGTGTGTGTGTGTGTGTGTGTGCGGCATGTATACTATGGAAGGACATTTCATTATATGGGGATGAACCTAACCCCCTTTGCTGAACTCTCTTGAAGGTTGTTGGTTGATTCGCAAGATCGGATCCCAACCCCAGGCCAAATGCAACTGAAGGTTGTTGGTTGATTTGCTAAATCGGATCCCAACCCCAGGCCGAACACACCTGTAGGGTTTTGGTTGATTTGCAAGATCGGATCCCAACCCCCGGCTGAATGCAACTGTGGAGTGTTGGTTGATTTGCTAAATCGGATCCCAACCCCAGGCCGAACACACCTGTAGGGTTTTGGTTGATTCGCCAGATCGGAATCCAACACCAGGCCGAACACACCTGTAGGGTTTTGGTTGATTCGCCAGATCGGATCCCAACCACCGGCTGAATGCAACTGTGGAGTGTTGGTTGAATTGCTAGTTTGGATCCCAACCCTTTTGCTGAACTCACTTGAAGGTTGTTGGTTGATTCGCCAAATCGGATCCCAACCCCTGGCTGAATTTACCTGTGGGGTGTTGGTTGATTCACCAGATTGGATCCTAACACCCGGCTTAATTCACCTTAGGGGTGTTGGTTGATTCGCCAGATCGGATCCCATGCTCTGTTTGAATGCACCTTTCCCCGAGGGAAAGAATGCAGTAAGTTTAATTCCAATCTGCAGGATTTCAACCTTCCGGATTACCATTATATGGCTTTGAAAACTTTGACTTTCCTTGTGATGATTATTTTCTATATGGATTAATCTGGCCAGAAATTCAGCTTTGACTCAGGAAACCGTGAGTTCTCAAATGATCATTTTTAATTTATAATGTTAAAGGTAATGTGAGTTTGCCTTCAAGGAAATACCATCAGGCTCATTTACCCAGAGGCGCTATCTCTCTGGGTAAAAGTCCTATTCGCGATTCAATATCGCGTTCGCGAATGTGGGATTTACCCACTACGGGATTTTAACGCCAGCTATTTATACTATGGGGAAGATTTTGTTATATAGGTGTGTGTGTTTGTCATTTCTACTATGTGGGATATTTTATTTTATGTCTGTGTCATTTATACTATTGGGGACATTTTATTATATGGCTGTGTGTGTCATTTATAATATGGGGGGCATTTTATTATAGAGGTATTTTCATTTATACTTTGTGTGTCATTTGTACTATGGTGGACAATTTATTATATGGAGGTGTGTGTCATTTATATTATTGGGGGACATATTATATGTGTGTGTGTCATTTATAATATGGGGGGCATTTTGTAATAGGGGTATTGTTTATTTATACTTTAGGGACATTTTATTATATGGGTTGGGGGGTTATTTATACTATGGGGAACATTTTATTATATGGGTAGATGTGTCATATATACTATGGGGGACATTTTATAATATGGGTGTGTGCATCATTTATACTATGGGGATATTTTATTATATGGGTGGGTGGGTGTGTCATGTATACTATGGGAGGACATTTTATTATATGGAGATGAACCCAACCCCCTTTTGAATGCACTTGGGGGTGTTGGTTGATTCGCTAGATCGGATCCCAACCCCAGGCCGAATACACCTGTGGGGTGTTGGTTGATTCGCTAATTTGGATCTCAACCCCTTACTGAACTCACTTGAAGGTTGTTGGCTGATTCGCCAGATCGGATCCCAACCCCAGGCCAGACACAACTGAAGGTTGTTGGTTGATTCGCTATATCGGATCCCATCCCCAGGCCGAACACACTTGTAGGATTTTGGTTGATTCACCAGATCGGATCCCAACCCCCGTCTGAATGCAATTGTGGGGTGTTGGTTCATTAGCTAGTTCAGATCCTAACCCCTTTTCTGAAAACACCTGAAGAGTGTTGCTTGATTCGCCAAATCGGATCCCAAGCCCTGGCTGAATTTATCTGTGGGGTGTTGGTTGATTCTCCAGATCGGATCCCATCCTCTGTCTGAATGCACCTTTTCCAGAGGGAAAGGATGCAGTAAGTCTAACACTGCATGCTACAACGCTAGGCAAGAAGAACATCTGGCCCGTGACTGTCCTACCACACTCAGGTTAGGTACAGAACTAACAGCCTCAAGCCAACTAGTTGGATTATAGATGTGTGGTCATGTATACTTGGGCGGACATTTTATTATATGGGGATGAACCCAACCCCCTTTTGAATGCACCTGGGGGGGGGGTGTTGATTCGCTAGATCGGATCCCAACCCCTGTCCGAATAAACCTGTGGGTGTTGTTGGTTGATTCACCATATTGATCCTAATACCCGGCTTAATTCACCTTAGGGTTGTTTGGTTGATTCACCAGATCGGATCTTATCCTTTGTCTCGAATCCCTTTTTCAGGGGAAAGGATGCAGTAAGTCTAACACTGCATGCTACAACGCTAGGCAAGAAGAACATCTGGCCCGTGACTGTCCTTACCCAGCTCAGGTTAGGTACAGAACTAACAGCCTCAAGCCAACTAGTTGGATTATAGATGTGTGTGTCATGTATACTATGGGCAGACATTTTATTATATGGGGATGAACCCAACCCCCTTTTGAATGCACCTGGGGGGGGGGGTGTTGATTCGCTAGATCGGATCCCAACCCCTGTCCGAATAAACCTGTGGGGTGTTGGTTGATTCACCATATTGGATCCTAATACCCGGCTTAATTCACCTTAGGGGTGTTGGTTGATTCACCAGATCGGATCATCCTTTGTCTGATACCTTTTCCAGAGGGAAAGGATGCAGTAAGTCTAACACTGCATGCTACAACGCTAGGCAAGAAGAACATCTGGCCCGTGACTGTCCTTACCAGCCTCAGGTTAGGTACAGAACTAACAGCCTCAAGCCAACTAGTTGGATTATAGATGTGTGTGTCATGTATACTATGGGCGCATTTTATTATATGGGGATGAACCCAACCCCCTTTTGAATGCACCTGGGGGGGTGTTGATTCGCTAGATCGGATCCCAACCCCTGTCCGAATAAACCTGTGGGGTGTTGGTTGATTCGCTAGTTCGGATCACAAGCCCTGACTGAACAAAGTTGGTTGATTTGCCAGATTGGATCCCAACCCCGGGCCAAACACAACTGAAGGTTGTTGGTTGATTCGCTAGATCGGATCCCAACCCCAAGCCAAACACACCTGTAGGGTTTTGGTTGATTCGCCAGATCAGATCCCAACCCCTGGCTGAATGCAACTGTGGAGTGTTGGTTGATTCGCTAGTTCGGATCCCAACCCCTTTTCTGAAAACACCTAAAGAGTGTTGCTTGATTCGCCAAATTGGATCCCAACCCCTGGTTGAATGTACCTGTGGGGTGTTGGTTGATTCACCAGATTGGATCCTAATACCCGGCTTAATTCACCATAGGGGTGTTGGTTGATTCGCCAGATCGGATCCCATCCTCTGTCTGAATGCACTTTTCCCAGAGGGAAAGGATGCAGTAAGTCTAACACTGCATGCTTGTGAAGGTTCTCATTCATCCAGGTCATGGTATATCTGTTGTATTCAATTAGATCAACTGGACTTGAAATGTAGTTCTTGAAGACGTTTCGCTAGTCATCCGACTGCTTTAAACTGAACAACACACTGAGGCAGCAATTGGTACATCCGAAAGACCCAATACCAAAACACAAGAAAAGCGACATCATATATGCAGTGCAGTGCAGTGAAGAATGCTCTGATTTGTATGTGGGAGAGACCAAACAGCAACTGCATCAACGTATGGCCCAACACAGAAGAGCCAATTCCTCGGGTCAGGACTCAGCCGTGTACCTGCATCTTAAGGATAAAGGACATACCTTTGAAGATTGTAATGTTAACATATTGGCAAAGGAACGTGACTGGTTCAAGAGAGGTGTTAAGGAGGCCATTTATGTGAAAATAAAGAAACCAAGCCTAAATAGAGGTGGGGGGGTTCGACACCAACTGTCTGCCATGTACAATGCTGTTTTAACACCTTACTCTGGGCGTTCCTATAACACCTTTTAGCCACTATCCAATCACACCCTTAACACCTGGCTGTGATATGCTAATTGGGATTTTCCAGGGTACATAATTGCCACAGATTCTTGTACAAGTCATTCTGAATTGAGAATTTCAATTGAGAAGTCAGTCGGATGACTAGCGAAACGTCTTCAAGAACTACATTTCAAGTCCAGTTAATCTAATTGAATACAACAGATCTAACACTGCATGCTACAACGCTGGGCAAGAAGAACATCGGGCCCGTGACTGTCCTTACCCAGCTCAGGTTAGGTACAGAACTAACAGCCTCAAACCAAAAAGTTGGATTATAGATGTTTGGGATATAAACTATCCAAACCCCTGGATTCCAATCTGCAGGATCTCAACCTTCCGGATTACCATTATATGACTTTGAAAACTTTGACTTTCCTCGTGATGATTATTTTCTATATGGACTGATTAGAAATGGAGAGGAAACTGAAGCTGGCCAAACACTCTGCTTTGACTCAGGAAACCGTGAGTTCTCAAATTATCATATTTAATTTTTAAAGGTAATGTGAGTTTGCCTTCAAGGAAATACCATCAGGCTCATTTATCCAGAGGCGCTATTTCTCTGGGTAAAAGTCCTGTTCGCGGTTCAATATCGTGTTTGCAAATGTGGGATTTACCCACTACGGGATTTTAATGCCAGCTATTTGCTGGCGTTAAAATCCTGAGCTAAAACCAGCGCAAACGCGATATTGAATTGAGAGCATCGGATGCGCAAATGTTTTTTGTGTAACCCTCGCATCCGCCGCTGATATAGAGATAAAGTTGCGCTCACCGTTAACGATCTTGTTAGCGCGACTTATATTTGCCTAGCAAGTCTGGGTAAATCGGCTACCATGTGTTACATTAGAGGTTGCGAATGTCCCATTGTTTAGTTGGTGGATTCTGGAACACAGGTGTCTGTGATCCACCATTTACACTCACTGGGGATAACTTGTATTTACCAGTCACACGTCCTATGGGCAAACTTGTATGGGGACATTTTATTACAAGGGTGTGTGTGTGTGTCATTTATACTATGTGGGATATTTTATTATATGGAGGAATGTGTGTCATTTATACTATGGGGGAGATTTTGTTATATGGGGGTGTGTGTGTGTTTGTCATTTATTTTATGTGGGATATTTTATCTCTGTGTCATTTATACTATGGGGGCGATTTTGGTATATGGGTGTGTGTGTGTTGTCATTTATACTATGAAGGATATTTTATTTTATGTCTGTGTATTTATACTATGGGGACATTTTAT
The DNA here is from genome assembly GCA_019447015.1 of Hymenochirus boettgeri. Taxonomy (NCBI): domain Eukaryota; kingdom Metazoa; phylum Chordata; class Amphibia; order Anura; family Pipidae; genus Hymenochirus; species Hymenochirus boettgeri. The sequence goes on from CM033469.1 coordinate 322,382,797, forward strand.
TATATGACTGTGTGTTTCATTTATAATATGGTGGGCATTTTATTATAGGGGTATTTTAATTTATACTTTGGGGACATTTTATTATATGGGTGGGGTGGGGGGTTATTTATACATGGTGGGCATTTTATTATATGGGTAGATGTATCATATATGTATGGGGACATTTTTATTATATGGGTGTGTGCATCATTTATACTATGGGGATATTTTATATAGGGTGGTTGTGTGTGTCATGTATACTATGGGAGGACATTTTATTATATGGGGATGAACCCAACCCCTGTTTGAATGCACCGTGGGGTGTTGGTTGATTCACTTGATCGGATTCCCAACCCTGGCCGAATACACTTGAAGAGTGTTGGTTGATTCACCAGATCGGATCCCAACCCCCGGCTGAATGCACCTGTGGAATTTTGGATGATTCACTAGTTTGGATTCCAACCCCTTTGCTGAACACACCTGAAGAGTGTTGGTTGATTTGACAGATCAAATCCCAAACCCTGGCAGAAAGCACCTGAATGGTGTTGGTTGATTCGCTAGATCGGATCCCAACCCATTGCCGAATGCAACAGCGGGCTGTTGGTTAATTTGCCAAGTCGGACCCTAACCCTTGCTTAATTCACCTATGGGGTGTTGGTTGATTTGTTAGATCAAATCCCAATCCCTTGCCAATGTAACAGTGGAGTGTTGGTTGATTTGCTAAATCGGAACCTATCCAATGGCTTAATTCACCTATGGGGTGTGGTTGATTCGCTAGATCGAATCCAACCCTTGCCGAATGCAACAGTGGAGTGTTGGTTGATTCACTAAATCAGAACATAACCCATGGCTTAATTCACCTATGGGGTGTTGGTTGATTCGCTAGTTCGAATCTCAATCCCTGGCCGAATGAATCTGTGGGGTGTTGGTTGATTCCTCAGATCGGAACCTTACCCCCAGCTTAATTCACCTATGGGGTGTTTGTTGAATCAGTAGAGGGGATCCCAACATTAGCGAATGCAACAGCGGGGTGTTGGTTGATTCGCCGAATCGGAACCTAACCCCTGGCTTTATTCACCTATGGGGTGTTGGTTGATTGCTAGATCAAATCCCTACCCCTTGCTGAATGCCACAGTGGAGTGTAGATTCGCTAGATCGGAGTCTAATCCCTGGCCAAACTAGATCGGATACTAACCCCCGTCTGAATGCACCTGACAGGTGTTGGTTGATTCTCCAAATAGGAACCCAATTTCCAGCTTAATGCACCTGTGGGGTGTTGGTTGTTTCGCCAGATCGGATCTCAATACCCGGCTTAATGGACTTGTGGGGTGTTGGTTTATTCGCAAGAACTGATTTTTATGTGCCAGTCACACTCACTGATGCAAACTTGCATGTGACAGTCACACTCAATTGTGGAATCTTGAATTTGCCAGACAGACTTCCTGGGGTAAACTTGCATTTGCCTGTTTACACTCACTGGGTCAAACTTGTATGTTCCAGTCACACTCACTAGGGGCAAATTTGTGCCAGTGATCTGGACCTAGAGACAGTTCCCCTTTAATTACAGCCAATAAAAAGGTTTCCTTTCCTACCAACAGCACAGTGAGTTTCCTACCACCAGCCAGTCAGCAGTCCCAGCAGCACCAGGACCAGCAGCAGCCATGCAACTGCTGCAGACACCCATCACAGTAGAGAGGACTCCTCTGACTAATGAATTGTGTGCAGGGGAGTACATGGATTACGACCAGCTTTATGGAGCTGCTAGAAGGTCTTTGGAAACGTGTGGAGTATGCTGAATTTGCAGTTCTTGGGAGCTTTTGAAACAACAAAATAAGTTAAAACTATTAGAAAATTCTTATTTTGGGCAGAGGGAAAGGACGCAGTAAGTCTAACACTGCATGCTACAATGCTGGGCAAGAAGAACATCGGGCCTGTGACTGTCCTTACCCAGCTCACCCAGGTTGGTTGCAGAACTAACAGCCTCAAGCCAACAAGTTGGATTATAAATGTTTGGGATACAAACTCTCTAAACCCCTGGATTCAAATCTGCAGGATTTCAACTCTCTGGATTACCATTATATGACTTTGAAAACTTTGACTTTCCACGTGATGATTGTATTTCTATATGGACTGATTAGAGATGGAGAGGAAACTGAATCTGGCCAGACACTCTGCTTTGACTCGGGAAACTGTGAGTTCTCAAATGATCGTATTTAATTTTTAATGTTAAAGGTAATGTGAGTTTGCCTTCAAGGAAATGCCATCAGGCTCATTTACCCAGAGGCTTTATCTCTCTGGTAAAAGTCCTGATCGCGGTTCAATATCGCAATGTGGGATTTACCCACTACGGGGTTTTAACGCCAGCTATTTGCTGGCGTTATTATATGGCTGTGTGCGTCATTTATAATATGGGAAGCATTTTATTATAAAGGTATTTTCATTTATACTTTGTGTATCATTTATACTATGGTGGACAATTTATTATATGGAGGTGTGTGTCATTTATACTATTGGGGGACATATCATATGTGTGTGTGTCATTTATAATATGGGGGGCATTTTATAATAGTTTTTTTTTATTTATACTTTAGGGACATTTTAATATATGGGTTGGGGGTTATTTATACTATGGGGGACATATTATTATATGGGTAGATGTGTCATATATACTATGGGGGACATTTTTTTATATGGGTGTGTGCATCATTTATTCTATGGGGATATCCCAACCCCTGGATTCCAATGTTCAGGATTTTAACCTTTTGGATTACCATTATATGATTTTGAAAACTTTGACTTTCCTCGTGATGATTATTTTCTATATGGACTGATTAGAGATGGAGAGGAACTGAAGGCTGGCCATGACACTCTGCTTTGACTCAGGAAACCATGAGTTCTCAAATGATTCCTTGAGTTTGCCTTCAAGGAAATGCCATCAGGCTCATTAACCCAGAGGCGCTACCTCTGGGTAAAAGTCCTGATCGCGGTTCAATATCGCAATGTGGGATTTACCCACTACGGGATTTTAATGCCAGCTATTTGCTGGTGTTAAAATCCTGTGCTAAAACCAGTGCAAACGCGATATTGAATCGAGAGCGTTGTATGCGCAGATAATTTTTGTGTAACCCTCGCATCCGACGTTGATATGGAGATAAAGCTAGCGCGACTTTAGCACCATATATTTGCCTAGCAAGTCTGGCCAAATTGGCTACCATGTGTTACATTAGAGGTTGTGAATGTCCCATTGTTTAGTTGGTGGATTTTGGAGCACAGGTGTCTGTGATTCACCATTTACACTCACTGGGAGCAAACTTGTATGTGCTAGGAACACTCACTGGGGATCACTTTTATGTACCAGTCACACTTTCTATGGGCAAACTTGTATGGGGAGCATTTTAGTACATGGGTGTGTGCGTGTCATTTATATTATGTGGGAAATTTTATTATATGGGGGAATGTGTGTCATTTATACTATGGGGGAGATTTTGTTATATGGGTGTGTGTGTTTGTCATTTATACTATTGGGGACATTTTATTATATGGCTGTGTGTGTCATTTATAATATGGGGGGCATTTTATTATAGAGGTATTTTCATTTATACTTTGGGGACATTTTATTATATGGGTGGGGGGTTATTTATGCTATGGGGGACATATCATTATATGGGTAGATGTGTCATATATACTATGGGGGACATTTTAATATATGGGTGTGTGCATCATTTATACTGTGGGGATATTTTATTATATAGGTGCGTGTGTGTATGTGTGTATTATGTATAGTATGGGAGGACATTTTATTATATGGGGATGAACCCAACCCCTTTTGAATGCACCTGGGGGTGTTGGTTGATTTGCTAGTTCGGATCCCAACCCCTGACTGAACGCACTTGAAGGTTGTTGGTTGATTCGCCAGATTGGATCCCAACCTCGGGCCAAATGCAACTGAAGGTTGTTTGTTGATTCTCTAGATCGGATCCCAACCCTGCGCTGAACACACCTGTAGTGTTTTGGTTGATTCGCCAGATCGGATCCCAACCCCCGGCACAATGCAACTATGGAGTGTTGGTTGATTAGCTAGTTCAGATCCCAACCCCTCTTCTGAAAACATCTGAAGAGTGTTGCTTGATTCGCCAAATCGGATCACAAGCCCTGGCTGAATTTACCTGTGTGGTGTTGGTTGATTCGCCAGATCGGATCCCATCCTCTGTCTGAATGCACCTTTCCCAGAGGGAAAGGATGCAGTAAGTCTAACACTGCATGCTACAACGTGGGGCAAGAAGAACATTGGGCCGTGACTGTCCTTACCCAGCTCAGAATAGCGTGGGCAGCATGCCCCCCCTCTTCATAGGGCCCGTGGGCAGTATGTCCCCCCCATACGAATGGACCATGGGCAGTAAGTGTGGGCAGCCTGCCTCCCCTCTACATAGGGCCCGTGGGCAGTAAGTCCCCCCCATACGCATGGACCATGGGCAGTAAGTGTGGGCAGCATGCCCCCCCTCTACATTGGGCCCGTGGGCAGTAAGTCCCCCCTATACGCATAATGTGATATAGTTAGAATAGTGTTATACTGTTTTATTAGAGTTTATGGGTTTTAATTGTTTGCACTTTACTTTTATTTCATAATATTGAAAGTTTTTGACTAAAAGATTTAACTAAATGACTCTTATTGAATTTGCCTACATTTTTTAACCAAACATACTTTGCTTCAGATTTTTTTTTTTTTTCCATATTTCTCTTTATTGAGCTAGATGTTGTAAAAAGGCATTTCCTATGGTTAGGTTAGCTTTAGCTAGCATTTGTTAGGTTCGGCTAGGTTAGACTATTTAGGTTAGTTAGGTCCCTGCTGAAAGAGTCTACCTTGACGTGGTAGCAGGGCTTACAAATCTTTTGGCCAAAATATTTTATTCTTTATTAATTATGTTGAGGATAAATGTCTATTTGAGGAACTTTATAAATAAATACCTCAGTAATGCCAAGTTTAAAATACTCACCGGCGGAGCCACACCCAATCTTTAAGCCATGCCCACCCCACCGAGGCAGCAGTGTGGCCGCATAGAGGCTGCAGATACAGTTTTGCTCAGATGGCAAAAACCCTAGAGACACCCCTGTAACTCCCCCCCCATTATGCAGGGCCCTTGGGCAGTAAGCTCCCCCCATAAGCAGGGCCCTTGGACAGTAAACTGCCCCATATGCAGGGCCTGTGGGCAGTAAGTGTGGGCAGCATGACCCCCCTCTACAATGTGCCCGTGGGCAGTAAGTCCCCCCATACGCATGGACCGTGGGCAGTAAGTATGGGCAGCATGCCCCCTCTCCACATAGGGCCCGTGGGCAGTAAGTCCCCCCCATACGCATGGACCGTGGGCAGTAAGTGTGGGCAGCATGCCCCGCCTCTACATAGTGCCCGTGGGCAGTAAGTCCCCCCCATACGCATGGACTGTGGGCAGTAAGTGTTTGCAGCATGCCCCCCTGTACATAGAACCCGTGGGCAGTAAGTCCCCCCCATACGCATGGACCGTGGGCAGTAAGTGTGGGCAGAATGTCCCCCCTCTACATAGGGCCCGTGGGCAGTAAGTCCCCCCCATAAGCATGGACCATGGGCAGTAAGTGTGGGCAGCATGCCCCCCCTCTACATATGGCCCGTGGGCAGTAAGTCCCCCCCATACGCATGGACTGTGGGCAGTAAGTGTGGGCAGCATGCCCCCCCTCTACATTGGGCCTGTGTGCAGTAAGTCCCCCCCATACGTATAATGTGATATAGTTAAAATAGTGTTATACTGTTTTATTAGAGTTTATGGGTTTTAATTGTTTGCACTTTACTTTTATTTTATAGTATTGAAAGTTTTTGACTAAAACATTTAACTAAATGACTCTTATTCAATTTGCCTAGATTTTTTAACCAAACATACTTTGCTTCAGATTTAATTTTTTTTTTCATATTTCTCTTTATTGAGCCAGATGTTGTAAAAAGGCATTTCCTATGGTTAGATTAGCTTTAGCTAGCATTTGTTAGGTTAGGCTAGGTAAGACTATTTAGGTTAGTTAGGTCCCTGCTGAAAGAGTCTACCTTGACGTGGTAGCAGGGCTTGCAAATCTTTTGGCCAAATATTTTATTTTTAATTTATTATGTTGAGGATAAATCTATTTGAGGAACTGTATAAATAAATACCTCAGTAATGCCATGCAGGGCCCTTGGACAGTAAACCCCCCCATATGCAGGGCCCTTGGGCAGTAAGCCCCCCCTTATGCAGGGCCCTTTGGACAGTAAACCCCCCATATGCAGGGCCTGTGGGCTGTAAGTCCCCCCCATATGCATGGACCATGGGCAGTAAGTGTGGGCAGCATGCCCGCCTCTACATAGGGCCCGTGGGCAGTAAGTCCCTCCCATACTCATGGACCGTGGGCAGTAAGTGTGGGCAGCACGCCCCCCTCTACATAGGGCCTGTGGGCACTAAGTCCCCCCATACGCATGGACCGTGGGCAGTAAGTGTGGGCAGCACGCCCCCCTCTACATAGGGCCTGTGGGCAGTAAGTCCCCCCCATACGCATGGACCGTGGGCAGTAAGTGTGGGCAGCATGCCTCCCCTCTACATAGGGCCTGTGGGCAGTAATTCCACCCCATACGCATGGACCGTGGGCAGTAAGTGTGGGCAGCATGCCCCCCCTTTACATAGGGCCCGTGGGCAGTAAGTCCCCCCCATATGCATGGACCGTGGGTAGTAAGTGTGGGCAGCATGCCCCCCCTCTACATAGGGCCTGTGGGCAGTAAGTCCCCCCATACGCATGGACCGTGGGCAGTAAGTGTGGGCAGCATGCCCCCCCTCTACATAGGGCCCATGGGCAGTAAGTCCCCCCCATATGCCTTATGTGATATAGTTAGAATAGTGTTATACTGTTTTATTAGAGTTTATGGGTTTTAATTGTTTGCACTTTACTTTTATTTCATTGTATTGAAAGCTTTTGACGAAAAGATTTAACTAAATGACTCTTATTGAATTTGCCTAGATTTCTTAAACAAACATACTTTGCTTCAGATTTAATTTTTTTTTTTCATATTTCTCTTTATTGAGCTAGATGCTGTAAAAAGGCATTTCCTATGGCTAGGTTAGCTTTAGCTAGCATTTGTTAGGTTAGGCTAGGTTAGACTAGTTAGGTTAGTTAGGTCCCTGCTGAAAGAGTCTACCTTGACGTGGTAGCAGGGCTTACAAATCTTTTGGCAAAAATATTTTATTTTTCATTAATTATGTTGAGGATAAATCTATTTGAGGAACTGTATAAATAAATACCTCAGTAATGCCAAGTTCAAAATACCCACCGGTGGAGTCACACCCAATCTTTAAGACATGCCCACCCCACCGAGGCGGCAGGCTGCAGATACAGTTTTGCTCAGATGACAAAAACCCTAGAGACACCCCTGTAACTCCCCCGTATGCAGGGCCCTTGGGCAGCAAGCACCCCCCCATATGCAGGGCCCTTGGACAGTAAGCCCCCCATATGCAGTGCCTGTGGGCAGTAAGTCCCCCCCATATGCATGGACCATTGGCAGTAAGTGTGGGCAGCATGCCCCCCTCTACATAGGGCCCGTGGACAGTAAGTCCTCCCATATGCATGGACCGTGGGCAGTAAGTTTGGGCCGCATGCCTCCCCTCTACATAGGGCCCGTGGGCAGTAAGTCCCCCCCATACGCATGGACCGTGGGCAGTAAGTGTGGGCTGCATGCCCCCCCTCTACATAGGGCCTGTGGGCAGTAAGTCCCCCTAACCTGCGGTATCTGAAGTTTCTTATACCACAGGTTACTAAATATTCCACATATAGGGAAAAACATTGGTTAAAAAAGACACAGTGGTAAAAGGAAATTGGACAACTTTCTGTGTGATTTTATTTAAGAGCCTAGACAATTAAGCCTGTTAAATTAACGGGTGCTAGACATTAAGCCATAACGTGTGTTCTGCAGACAAACATATCTATACAGAGATTCATACATGCATTTACACACACATACACACATGCATACAGATACACATATACATGTATGTATGCACACACATGCATGTAGATACACATTTGCATACAGACACGCGTACAGACACACATGCATGCAGACTCATACATACACTCATGTATGCAGACACAAAGATACACATATGCATATACACACATACATGTAGACACATGCATTCATGCAGAGACACACACATTCATGCAGACATATACATAAAGACCCACACATACACACATGCATGCAGATCCACACACCCACACATGCAGACACGCACTCAGAAAGCTCCCCAGACCTACATCACAGAGCTGACTTCTTCCCACTCTCAGTAGGTGAAGGTGGTTGTCTCAGTGCCCTCACTTCCTATCCACTGTGCACTTTCAGGTAAGAATAAAGTTGGGGGGGAAATGGAACTTGATTTAATTTTTTTTAAACTTTATTCATACCTGATAGCCAGGACATTTCAGGGAATCTGGAAGGTTTGCGAAGACAGGAGGTAAAATCTGGGAACATCAGAATCAGAGACAGTTGGTGCAGATAAGAGTTCTCAGGAGGGAAACGGCCAGTGGTTTTTGGCAGAAGCAGCAGCAGGGGGTAGTATGGTGGACACCTAGTGGCCAGGGGAGGGAAGTGCAGTGACACACACACACACACACACAGAGAGGCACGGAACCGGAACTTGGCAGTTATGATTTTATTATATATGATATGTAATTGGATGACATATTTTACACTCTTAGAAATAGAGGGGTAATTGAGCAATGGGGTCGAGTTAGCCCACAGGGTTAAGGGGAAAAACCCCAGTTGGCCCACAGTCCTTATCCATGAAAAAGAAGAATGATTACATTTAGGGCCAAGCTGGGCTTCTGAGCTGCAGTCCATCAATCAGAGCGCATGCAAGCTGCATTTCTTTGCACAATCACATGAGCTCTGATCTATCCTCTGACTCCTTATGTTTACTAACTCTATGCCTTTCTCTCAGTCTCTAAGGCTGAGTCCACTAGAACGCTTCAGAGAGCACCCACAAGTGTTCTAGTTGACTTAGCCTTAGAGACTGAAGGAAAGGGGCAGAAAGAGATGGCAAGTTAATTATAATTCTAGTGGGCCCCAACAATCCAATCCAAAACTGAGCAAGTATATCATGTTGTCAGAATTATATTATACAGTGCAATCAAATGTACTTATATTCTGCAATTGTAAAGCAATTGTAACAAATTGTGGTATTTAGGATATCCAAGGAGCCGTTATGAACCAGGTCATTTGTAAATTCTGAGACAATCAGAGAAGTAAGACTGCGAATGCTGGGGAAAAAAAGGATTTCAAAATGATTTCATGTGTAATGATTTCAATGTGATCAATACCCAGCTCTCTTAAGGTATAATAAGGTAGCAGTGATTGGTATACCAAGAGTTGGTGGTTTTAGGTCACCAATGCTTTTGGGGTGAGAGTACTGATGCTTTGTGGTAATCACAACATTTTGGTAGACTTAGGCCTCTAGCTTGTCTGGCTTTTGCCATAGTTGAGAATTTCATTTTATGTTTTTTGTTATTCCAAAGGCTTTGAGTTAGTATTTAAGTTAATGAGTTAAAAAAAATAGTGGGTAGCGTTATTGAAAGTGTCCTGAAAAAATTCAGAAATTTGGGTAGAATAATCATTTTAATTAAAGCTATTTTCCCATGGATTGATAAAGTAGATATGTTCCATTTAGGTACGTTATCTCTAGTTTCTAGTAATAATGGTTGGAAGTTTGTTTTGTATGTATTATTAGTAGGGTGAGTCAACTGTATTCCTAAATAATTTATTATTTGGTTACCATTGGTATGCACATTTTTTGGAAATGCCATTTTTTTTGGGGAGGGGAATGTTTAGTCCTAGGATTGATGATTTGGTCTCTTATTTTGTAGTAGGTGAGATTGCTGTATTCTTTAAGAATTTGGTATGGGTCACGGAATTCTCAGGATCAGTTAATGTCAGTAAAAAATCTTTGGCAAAAAGTTGGATTTTATATTCTTTGTTATTCATCTTTATGGCTGAGATCTGGTTGTTTGATGTAATAAGTTAAGGGTTCAATCATTAGTACAGTTGTGGGGATAGTGGACAACCCTGTCTGGTTCCATTGGTTATGTTAAGTGAATGTGAAATCATTCCTGAGGTGTATAATTTCTCTAAAGGTATGGTGTATAAAGCCATTATTGCTTTTTTTATATAACCTGTCAGACCAAATTTATCTAATGTGAACAATAGGTAATTTCAGTGGACTCTATCAAAAGCTTTTTCAGGATCAATAGTCAAAAGAGCCAATGGTAGAGAGTTTTTCTCGGCATATTGTGTGAGGTTAATGATTTTCCTTGTGTTGTCTGAAGTTTGTCGGTCTTTAATGAAACCGGCTTGATCTGAGTTGATTAATTGTGGTAGCAAATCTAGCAATCTGTTTGATATGCATTTGGCGTAGTTTTAAGTCAGTGTTTAACAAGGATATTGGGCGGTAGCTTGTGACAAGTTTTTTGTAAGGCTTAGGTATTGTGACTATTGTTGACTTTTTTCAGGTGTTTTCAATGTCAGTTGATGGGTTATGTAGACTATAACATGATTGATATGAAAGGATTGTTTGTTGTGTTGGGCATAGAAAGATGCCTTTAATCTTTGCAGGTGTTTGTGGTAGGTATAGAGGTGGTGTGTATTGGGCTTGTTGGTAATTTGTTCCTGAGTGGATATGTTGGGATTTTCTTTGTATTCATTTTCTAATTTATTTCATTGATTAATGACTGACTGATAAGAAATGTTGTTCTCTTATCTTTATTTTGTCTGGCAGATATTTTCAGCAGCATACCTCTATTATATGCCTTGTGTGAATTCTACAAGGTGAATTGATTTATGTCTTCTATATAGTTTAATAGGAACAATTCTTGTAAATGTTGTTCTATTTCGAGTTTTGTTATTAACTAGGTATGGATTTATTTTCCAGCATCTGAATGGTATAGGTTGATGAGGTGAATGGTCTAACCCAGGTCTATACCCATTTATCTGCTAGACCAAAATCAATCCTGAAATATGACTGATGTACTTTAGAGTAAAATGTGTAATCGTTTGGTGTTTTTTACTCCCCAAATATTTTAAAGATCTTCTGTGTGACTTTAAATATTTTAGCTGAATAGAGTTTCTGTTTTTATTAATAGTGTCTACTAACAAAAAAACATTTTGCAACATTTCTAACTCTTTTAAGTACCTTGTTCAAGAAATCTATCTGTCCAGTTTGTGGAACATAAATGTTGACAATTGTGTAACTAATATTATTCAACAAATATTTTAATATGATAAATCAGTTTTTAAAAAAAATTGTCTCAATTTCTTGATAGGCTACCGTGTTGCGTATAGCAATTAGTACACTGGGTTTTTTGGGGGAACCAATTGCCAGCAAGACAGTTTTGTGGTTTTTGTTTGAGCATTTAGGAGTTTTTCCCAATTTAAAATGTATTTTCTAGGGGCTTTTAAGACCTTTAACATATATTCAGACAATAGGGGAGTTGGAACTGCTTTAGCTAAAGTAAGAAAGAAGGAATATTTAAAATGAGAGCAATCTCGTAATATTGTGGTTATAGGGATCATGTTTTGATACAATGGTATAATTGGCTGGTAGAATAGGGTTTTTCCTCATAGCCAGCATTATTCCATCTTTTATTTTAGGTTTGAGTAGTTATTATTATTATTATTATTGTGGATTTATATAGCACCAACATCCTCTGTGGCGCTTTACAGTTGCATTAATATACAGGAGGGAAACATACATGTTACATACAAGGGTAGTGCAAGTAATACAAAGTGCAAATAATTTAAGTGCTGGTCCAGCAGCATTCAGTGTGGTAAGTTACAGCATTACTGTGGTACAGTAGCTCCAAAAGAGCTTACAGTCTAGAGGAGATGGGGATGGAACATAAGGTGAAGCAGATCAGTAACTGTAACTAAGTTGTCAATGGAGTATAACTAGCGGGTCTGTGATGGGTCAGTAAGAGGTGTAGGAGTGTCCAAGTCCAGGATGTAAGCTTGCTTGAAAAGGTGAGTTTTGAGGTTGCGTTTGAAAATATGAAGTGACATATAAAGCGAGGAAAAGGTGAGTTTTGAGGTTGCATTTGAAAATATGAAGTGACATATAAAGCGAGGAAGGGCAAAGCAGAAGGGCAGCAAGAGAAAAGTCCTGAATACGGGCATGGGAAGAGGTGATTAGAGTGTGAGAAGCGGGAAGAGAGGTGAATGAGCCTGGCAGCAGAGTTAAGGATTGATTGAATGGGTGCCAGTCTGTTGCTTGGTAAACCAAATAGGAGGGCATTACAGTAGTCTAGCCGAGAGATGATAAGAGCATGAACAAGAATTTTGGTAGCGTTGTGTGAAAGGAAGGGGCGAATGCGTGAGATGTTTTTGAGCTGTAACCGACAGGAGTTGCACAGGGTATTAATGTGGTGTTTAAAGGAAAGTTCTGAGTCAAAGGTTATTCCCAGGCATTGCACAAAAGGTGTTGGGGAGATTGGTCTGTCATTGATGTGGATTGTAATGTTAGGTAGGGGGTAGATTGAGAGGGTGGGAAAATGACAAGTTCGGTCCATGTTGAGTTTGAGGAAGTGGGAGGAAATAAGAGCAGAAATGCTATTTAGGCAGTCAAGTACCTGGGATGTCAAAATGTCTTTTAGTGCTTTTTTGGGTGCATTTTCTGTTTCGATATATGTTAATCCTATGGTCTTTGTTGAAGTTTGGGTTAAGGGTAGAAAATAATTGTTTAGCATATTGTTTCAGCTCATTTGTTTTAATTTTTTCATATACATCCCTTATTTTATTGTTATTGTGTTTGGTCTTTCCCTCCAAATCTGCAATTTGGTTGAATAAGTCCTAGTCCACTGACTTATAGGAGTCAACTAGGTCAATGTGAGAAGATATCATATCTTCTATTTTATATTCTGTGATACTCTGCTTCCAATCTGATCTACAGATTCCTTCAAGGTATTAACATGTTCAGTTATGTCCTTTGTAATTGCAGTTTTGAATGAGGAGAAAAGTTCGGTCATAATTGAAATTGTAATTGGAGGTTCTGAATTTTCCGTTCATGTGTTTCAGCAACTACTTGTGTGTGGTTATTGTGGGATTTTTCCTTTGTCAAATTCATAGCTTCACAGGTTTTATTTATGTCCAAAAGGGTCATGCTAGGTAGTAAATTTGTCGGCTTACCCTGTTTGAAGTCTCTTTGTGGCTTTGGATTAATCTATTCATTTATTTTTCCTCCTGCTTTTGGTGAGGAGCCTGACCCTGAGGAGGCAGGAGAGCCAGCACCATCTTGGGATTCTTCCATCTCTGTGAAGAAGTCTGTTATCTGCCGAGAGTTCTATTTATTTTTTTGTACCCCCTTGTTTGGTCATCGTTGGCAGAGGTAAGAATTTATGTTTGTGCTATAAATTTATGTAAGTTTATCTATATTTATATGTTGAGATATCCTCCTCTGGTATTATTAGCTTATGTCTGCTATGCCAGCTAGGGGATTGGCATTCTGTCACTGACTATCAACTGTCATGTCATAGCTCCATCCCTGCCTTACCTTCAATCCCACATCTATATGCAAATTTTCATTTAAATGAAGATAAACTGTAGACCTGAGATTTGACTCTAAAAAAGTCTTTTACCATTTATTATTTTCTTAGTGGAAAATATTAGCTTCCTATGTCAGCTTCCTCAGGCATATTGACAAGCAATCTATTTAATGGACATGTATATTTCTTATTAAAGGCCTATTAAGAACTTGGTACTGAATATTACTTGCACTTTGGAATATTGCCACACTTGCTACATATTGATGTTTAATCTAAATGGTATTTGTAATTTATGTGCACTTTATACACATATTAAAAATCCCCCCTCCAAACTTTATGAGCTTGCACATGCGTGTAGGAGACAACCCAGAGAACAGCAGTCAGTTATTGGCTATGGTGCAGCTGTCTAGAACATTTTTTGCATTCTTGGGGTGAGACAATTTTACAAAAATGTTTTTTTTATATGCTTTAGCAGTAAAGTTGTATGGGACAAGAACCATTTTAGGCATGTAAAATCTAATTTAAGGATTCGTTACCCAGTTAAATTTAGGATTCAGGTCAGACGTTGTCTGTTTATTGGCTTTACTCAGTATCTTATTTGACTGAAACCTAATTTACTAAATACTAATAATGTTGAACATTAACATCAAAGTCCTATTTACCTTTTTCCTTTGCGGAGGAGATCAAATCCCTCATTAATTTTCTCAAGTGGAAGTTTGTGAGTTATCAGCTCATCCAGTTCAAAGGTACTTGCCATAGATTCAGTAACCAGTTTTGGGATACTCTCTCTGCTCTTCCACCCTGTAACAAACACATTTTATTGCATTCAATATTGCTGTCACAATACAAACACAGAGCATTCAGTACTATACTCCCTCTTCTTAGTAGAATTGTAGTACTGAATACAGCCAGTGTCGGACTGGACTGCCAGGTTGCCAGGTGTCCCTATTTGGACAGGATTGCCCTGACTGCAGGTACAAAATCCCAAGTACCGCAGTCAGGGCTTAAATCCTGTTCTACAGAGTGAATGCCCACTCCCTGCCCCGTTATGCCCTAACTCCGCCTCCTGATGCTGTTCTGCCCTTTTGTCCTCCTCTGCTCCACCCAGTTGCCCCCTCCGCCACACATGCTGTAACATCACAATGACGTCACCCCTGAAAAATCTGGCAACCCTGTTTGGGGCCAACCAGGAAATCCCCCTACAATACACACACATGCCAACTGCAAGCACTTCAGAGAATGGACCTCACGTAAGCACATTTTAATCTATTTATACACTTACTGTATTTTTTTGGGGGGGTTGCAGAGCTGTGTATTATTACTGTAGCACCCACAATGTGTTTGCTATTTAGGTAAACTTCCTATTGTGTTTTACAGTTTGTCATTAAGCTTGTAGTACTGTTTATTCACCACAAGGGGGACTGGCAATTGAAACAATTTCTGGGAGGTGGGAGGAGGAGCCTGGACTGGGAGAGTTGGTGCCTGTGACTTTAATTTTGTGAGGGAGATTTTAACATCAGAGGAAATTCTGTTCATGTTATACCCGTATATGTTTGCGATGAAGCGATTTTAAATGCTGTGTCAATAAAGGTGATTATTCTTTTAACAAGTCGGACTGTGGAAAAGTCTCTTTTAAGCCTGTCTGAAGTGGTGCTGATTAGGCCGCCTGTTTGTGCTAACTGATAATAGCATTAAAGGAAAGGTATTATGTGATTGGTATAGCAGAATCATGGCTTAATGATTCACACGACTGGACAGTAAATATTGAAGGATACTCTTTATTTAGACATGACAGAGTTAATAAGAAAGGAGGAGGA
The DNA here is from genome assembly GCA_019447015.1 of Hymenochirus boettgeri. Taxonomy (NCBI): domain Eukaryota; kingdom Metazoa; phylum Chordata; class Amphibia; order Anura; family Pipidae; genus Hymenochirus; species Hymenochirus boettgeri. The sequence goes on from CM033469.1 coordinate 322,398,162, forward strand.
GTGTATGTTAAACAGGAATTGAAGCCAAATTTAAAAGATGGAATAGATGGGGGCATAAACAATATGGCAGAAACAATATGGGTGGAACTGTGTATAGGAAGCAAGAAGGTAGGTAAATTAATTGTTGGAGTATGTTATAAGTCGCCAAATGCCGGGGAGGAGGTAGAAATGAATCTCCATATGCAGTTGGCAAAGGCTGCTGGTATGGGGCATGTTTTGGTTATGGGGGATTTTAACTACCCTGACATAGATTGGAGTAAGGGAACTGCCAGCACCTCAAAAGGTATAAAGTTCTTAAATTTCCTATATGAGCATTTTCTTTCACAGATGGTAGAAGTTCCTACTAGACAGAATGCGTTGTTGGATTTGGTGATATCTAATAACCCTGAGCTCATTTTGGAGATGAAGGTAATGGGAAGCTTAAGGAATAGTGACCATGATATAGTGTCATTTAATATAGGTTGCAAAAAAATAAAGTGCACTGGGTTAACAAAAACCTTTAACTTTAGGAAAGCTAATTTTATGATGTTAAATGAATCACTCCTGCTCATAGACTGGGGGGAATTGTTTCTAGGTAAAGATACAGAGCAGATGTGGACCACTTTTAAAGGGATATTAAACTATTGCATTTCTAAATCTGTACCTTTAGGGAACAAGTGTAAAAAAATTAGGTCCACTCCTGCATGGCTTAATGCTCAGGTAAAAAGGGAAATGGAAAAAAAGAAAAAGGCTTTTAAAATTTTGAAAACAGAGGGAACAGAACAGGCTTCAGGAAGTACAAAAGCTGTAATAAAGAGTGCAAGAAAGCAATTAAACTAGCTAAAATAGAAAATGAAATACAGATTGCCGAACAAAGCAAGTCCAACCCCAAAATGTTTTTTAAGTATATAAATGGTAAAAAGATGAGGACTGAGAATGTGGGACCATTAAATAATGGGGCTGAGATGGTTGTAGAGGATACCGAAAAGGCCAATCTGCTAAACTGTTTTTTTACATCGGTTTTTACTGTTGAGAATCCTTGTCTTTACAGCAGGGATTGTAATAAGGTGCAGGGAAGAAATGAAGAGTAGGGATGGCATAGAACTCGAACTCGAACCCGAGTTCGAGCCGAACTGTTCGAGTTCGAACGGACCCGGACTTCTCGAACTATCTCGGACGCGGACTTTCGATATTTCCCAGACTTTCGATGATTTATCGAATGTTCGAACGTTCGAACGTTGGAATCCGCGAGTAAAATTTACATGGTATCTAGGCGCGAACATCGAATCTGCGAGTAAAGTCTCCATTAAAGCCTATAGGCGAGTATCGAATCTGCGAGTAAAATATCCATGTTACCTCGAACGTTCGAACACGAAAGCTCGAAAGTAGCGCACGTGAGAGTAAAATCGATTTTACGAAAGTCCTGGATATTGGAACATGCTCCCCAGACCATTTCCCAGGTCCCACAGCCATTTACATTAAGTTACCATTAATATTTTAGTTGTATTTGACTCGAACTTTTCGAACTATTTGCCTCCCATAGACTTTAATGGGTCCGTTTTCGAACTTTCGAACTTTTACAATAGTTCGAAAGTTCGAAAATGGACCGAACTTTCAATAGTTCGACCATCTCTAATGAAGAGTATACACATTGACTAACAGAGGATATGGTAGGGAAACAATTAGACAAAGTTAATATCAATAAAGCCCCTGGACCAGATGGATTGCATCTTTGGATTTTAAAAGAGCTTAGTTCAGTTCTATCTAGACCACTGTTTCTCATCTTTTCAGATTCGCTTTGGTCTGGGGATGTGCCGCTGGATTGGAAAAAAGCCAATGTAATACCAATATTCAAAAAAGGTAGTCGTTGACAGCCTGGTAACTAAAGACCTGTAAGCCTAACATCAGTGGTAGGGAAGGTGCTGGAAACTTTGTTGCGGGATCATATCCTTGACTTTGTCTCCAGAGCTCATCTTATTAGTAGTAGTCAGCATGGATTTATGAGAAATAGATCATGCCAGACAAATGTAATTGTTTTTTATTATGAAGAAGCGAGTAAGAAGTTAGATTCAGGCACAGCAGTGGATGTGGTATACTTGGATTTTGCGAAAGCTTTTGATACTGTGCCACATAGGAGACTAATGTATAAACTGAGGACTATTGGCTTTGAAGAAGACATTTGTTTATGGATAGAGAACTGGTTATTGGATCGCAAACAGAGAGTGGTGGTTAATGGAGCTACATCTATGTGGGCTAAAGTTCTAAGCGGAGTGCCTCAGGGTTCTGTACTGGGGCCGCTCCTGTTTAATCTGTTTATTAATGACTTAGAAGGGGGCATTGAGAGCAAGGTCTCTGTGTTTATTGATGACACTAAACTATGCAGAGCTTTAAAAACTTCAAATGATGTGCAAGTGCTGCAAGCAGACCTAGATAGATTATCAAAATGGGCAGCAGAATGGCAGATGAGATTCAATGTTGATAAATGTAAGGTGATGCATTTAGGATTTAATAATCCCTGTGCCACCAACACCATAAATTACTCTGTGTTAAGTGCATCTGTAATGGAAAAAGATTTGGGGGTTCTGGTAGATAACAGACTTAGCAATAGCAAACAATGCCAGGTAGCAACGGCTAGAGCTAGCAAGATATTGTCTTGTATAAAGAGGGGAATAGATTCAAGAGAGAAAAATATTATTCTCCCTCTTTATAAGGCACTGGTAAGGCCTCATTTGGAATATGCGGTGCAGTTTTTGAATCCCATATACAAAAGGGACATCTTGGAAATTGAAGCAGTTCAGAGAAGGGCAACTAAATTAATAAGGGGAATGGAGGGGCTTGAATATGCAGGCAGATTAGACAAGTTAGGGCTGTTTACATTGGAGAAGCAACGTTTGCGTGGGGACATGATAACCTTATACAAATATATTAATGGGCCATACAATGAACTCTCTGGTGCATTGTTTACTAATAGGTCATATCAGAGGACTCGTGGACATCCTTTAAGGTTGGAAGAAAAGAAGTTTCATCTTCAGGTTAGGAAAGGTTTCTTTACAGTGAGAACGGTGAAACTGTGGAACTGTCTTCCAGCAGATGTGGTAATGGCAAGTTCATTGAATAGCTTTAAAAAAGGCCTAGATAAGTTTCTAAAACTAAAAAATATTGAGAATAACTGGTATTAATTCATATAGATCTGGTTGATCCAGGGATACTTTCCGATTGCCATTTGGAGTCAGGAAGGATTTTTTCCCCCTTTTTAGCTGTTTTTTTTTTTTGCCTTCCTCTGGATCAACTGTTATGTAGGGTTAAAAAAAAAAGATGGTGAATAGGTTGGACTTGATGGACGTATGTCTTTATTCAACCTTAATTACTACTATAATTACTACTATGACTACTATAAAACACTACTTTGATAATTGTATTAAAGTAAATATAAGTCTGCTAAGAACTAAATGAAGTATCTGTGTGTATGTGCAGTGTCAAACCACACCCCCTTGCTTTATCTGCCCTGTAAAAGGATTGGCTAGAGATTATTAATGGGTGTGACCAACTGTAACAAGTGTCTGCCATCGCTAAGGACTGAGCATGTGCAGAACATAATGGTCGTTGACCAAACTGTGTGATACTAGAATGCTGTGACGTAAAGCACAAAACATATGTTATTTAGGTAAATTTCCCAGATTATTGGTTTTATATCAAGGTGTTCTGCCTTCTGGTGGTGTTCTGTGGCTTTACTTGTCCTTTAACACTTATTGGTTTGCCATGATTTTTTCACAATTGTTGTTTGGAAACATAGCACCCCCTGCCCTCTGTGTGTATTGAAATCTGACTCCTTTTAGATCACTGGGAGGTAATATCTTTCACTGGCCATACACATGCAATCCCACAGCATGTGTGCCGACAGATCACATTGGTATCTGTCGCACACATGCTGTGGGAACAGCACACATAGACCCGACCGATGCCCATATGTGGTATGGGCATCAGTCGGCTGTACGGCCATACACCGTGCAATCGTATAGGCTCCCTCTACTTCAAGTAAAGGGAGCTGATAACGGTCAATGGAAATTTTCTGTTATTTCCGATCGATCAGAGTGCCGACTATCGGTCAGGAAAAGCTCCTACACACGAACGATAATAGGTAAATTCTGTCGTTCCCCAATGGGATTTATCTATTATTGTTTATGTGTATGCCCACCTTTACTGTGAAATTTGTTTTATACTTTCATGGCTGTTGAAATTAAGGGGTTTCATATTAGAATAAATCCCTTCTGTTTATGCTACCCTGGTGTGTTGGATGTTTATAAGTCTCTGGGCTGAATTATTCCATACGAACAAAGCAGGAGGACCCGAGTTAAATTCAGCAGCCCTAAACAGGGTGTGCTACATTGCAATACATGTATTTATACACTGCACTTTCTTAGAAAAGACAGAAGGATGGGCTATAATCTATTCACCATAATAACTCTGTAATTTAATAAATATTAAAGTCCAAGTCTTTTTTTAATCATTTGCAGAAATTCCTAATAAAATGTCTTACCTCCGAATAGGCCTCCTTTCAAACTGCGTCCGGTGACAACCAGCATCGGATCAAAGACCAAATTTGCTGTAGGGGGTGCTACACCAACCACAGTCAGTGTTCCAGATCCAAAGTAAGTAGACATAAGAGCAGATGTCTGATAAATACATCAAATAGAATATGTGAAATACAACATACAATACCTTTCATGTTCACTCATTAGAAATTCTTTTCCTCCCAGTGAATTGCATTATTATGTGATACTAAGTCTTTTCCCATCTTACAGTTAGACAGTCTATAATATTTAGATTGATTAAGGAAAAGTAATTTTATGTACTGTACAGTAGGCCATTCTCTTTCATTACTTCTACTGTTAAAGTTACGGTAAACCTCAGGACAAAGGAACTGGCTGAGTTCTACACAGACAATAGATAGCAATGATATGTACAGGAATAACTTTGTGCCACACCAACCAAATAGGACATAAAGTAATATGCTGATCCAAAACCCTCCCATTCAGGTAAAGGAAACACACAGTTAAAATGACAGTTCCAAACCAATTCTTTTTCAACAGCACTGCACACAATTTTTCTAGGCAACCCTTTTGATATATTGGTTGGGAGGCCTTTGCTTTCCTTGTTAAAATCCAGTAGGCAGGGGGAAGTGAAAGTATTTTACACTAACCCAATGCAAGGTCACTAATACAGCTATACCTAAGAAGAGGCAATCAAACCCAGAAAAATGAACCAAGGTAATTACTGTAGTTAGTACTTTCCATACTGGGGTCACCTTGCTGTGGTTGGAAGGATTTTTATTTTAAGAAATTATCAAATTGTAAAACCTTTATATTTTTTTACAATATGATGATGATGATATAATATTATATGGGGCCCTGGAATGCACTTGGATGGTCTTGTTGTATTTATAAACAGACCTTGAAACACTCCACTTGCAAAAAATGTCAGTTATTATTTTAGTTATACTATTATTAGTTATATTACTATTATTATTATTATTATTATTATTATTATTGGGAACATTCCTTTCTCACTTTGTGGACTTTTAAAAGGTAAAAAAGACACCTGTAATAGTAAAAAAAATTTGCCTGTTAATTGAAGGGTCGATCTTAACACAGATCATTGCATTCAATGCATGTTACGTCTGAATTAGACCATGGGATTTTTCGTAAAACATGTCTGGAAATCGGCAAATAATCGGATTTTCATGTGGGTGGATATATGTCTTATTTTAGTCTTAAAGAGCATGTCCACCCTTAAAACTAAAAACTGTTTAATTGTCAGTTATCTGCTTCCAACCCAACTGATATATTTTGCACTTTATTACCTATATTAATAGGTAATTAACATTATTACCTATATTACTAACCAGATATTTAAGGATAATTATTGTCTGCATTCTAGAAGAGTAAACTGGCTTCTTCCTCAATGCAGTCAATCAAGGCTGTGAAAACTGACATGATTGACTGCTGTTTCCCCTGTTTCCTCCTTTGCACATGCTCAAGCTTATAAAAAGCTCATTGGACATAGGAAGGATGCCAATACTTTGCCAGAAAGGAATAGAACTTTCATTAAATATCTGGTTACAAATACATGTAATACACTGGTAAAAAATAGCAGATGGGGTTGTGGGCAGGTAACTGTCAAGTCCCCATTTTTTTCTTTTAAGGGTGGACATGCCCTTTTACTACTATGTTATGATTTTTTTCTTTTAAGGGTGGACATGCCCTTTTACTACTATGTTATGATGTGGTTTCACATGATCATTGCGTAGTAGTTGATGAAATTACCTTTTATACTGATACTAAGGGCTAGGCCACACTGCTGCGTTTTTTTTTGCGTTTGCGCTTGCGTTTGCGTTTGCGATTGCGCTTGCGATTTTTAAAGTGTGATGACATAAACGCAGAATATGCAGCAGATGGAGACCTTTGTTTAACATAATTTTACCCACCTGACTCTACCACATTCTCCCTGCTGCGCCATCTTATTAATCTTACCTTGGATAAACATTAACTCACATTGAAACAGAAAAGTTGCTTAACTTGATTAAAAAAATATATAGCAAGGGGTTATAGATATAAAATAAAAAACATTGAAACACATCTACATACAAGCAAACAAACAATCAACTACACCAGTATTTTTATTTCCACTGTTTGGTTTGTTCACTTGGCTTGGGGCAGAATTGAAAATTTTGATTGGACACTGTGTTAATTCGACTTGTGCTACTAATGGGCTGCTGGCACAGAGTGTTACCCACCTGTCTTCCCCTTACCACTAGTGCAGAAGGTGTATGCCATTTTAATTTTAAGATTGTTTTATTGTAACAATATTAACTCAGATTGTCATTTTATCACTTTAATTCCCGTATAATGCATTAAATGTTAAATGTTAGGACTAAAACAAATACATATATTACGTTAGCATGTGTTGCCTTCCTGTGTTAAATAATTTCAATGTTTGAAGAAAATTATTGTTTTTTTTCTTATTGTTTTTATTCGTTAAAGATTTTCAAATAAGAAATCAAAGAAATATTTGCTTAATGTAAAAGATACATACACCTAATGGAATCTCCCCTGTACAGGTTGTTCAATATGTTGTGTAATTGTATGTTGTGTCATTAACATTAGTCCCTCTGGTCAGTAAATAAAGACTACTACTGTATTCCTCAAAAAACCTCCAAGACAGAGATGGATTAAGACTAAATGGGGCTTTAGGCAGGGCTGTCTTTTGGTCCCCAATTGCTACTAATACTCTTATTGTATGTGCTGTAATACTGATGGAATTCTTACCTTAGCAATGTTCAGAGCAGAGCCATAACCAGTACCAAAGCCACAGCCAATCAAACAGACTTTTTCTAGAGGAGCGTCACTGTGTATTTTTGCAACAGCGATTTCATTGACTACAGTGTATTCACTAAAGGTGCTTGTGTATGCAAAGTTGTAAATTGCCTTCCCCTTGCATGTAAATCTACTGGTGCCATCCGCCTGCACTCCAATTGGTTTTCCTATCCTGTTCAAAAAGGAACAAATAAACATTTTATTACAAAGATCAATACATATATAAAGGGTCACCGTGTGGGCATTAGGTGGGATAATCTTTTTCTGCTGATAATATGAACCCTCCTGCGTGTGTTTAAATATTGTCTTCTGCTTACTAATTATAGGAAATTCTGTACATTTTTTGACATCTTTATTTGATACAATGATATAGTTTGCATAATCAATAGCCCTGGATTATAATCAGCCCACAGACTGTAAGGACTAGGCCACATTTCGCGCGTTCATGCCCGCAATTTTTGCTAACATGGAAATTGCAGGAACACGAACATTCCTGCTATTTCCGATGCGAGTATTTTTTCGTGCAATCGCTTGTGTTTTCGCTTTAAAGATAGCGAAAAACATGAGCGCAGACGCGAAAATAGCGCGTGCTGACGCACAGAAAGCATGCACTTGGTGCGTTGTAGTGTGGCCTCAGTCTAATGAAGAAAAAATTCTAATTGGACAGGGAAATGGAAAATGACCTTGGGGACTTGTACCAATGTCCAAAAGTTTTTAGATTTTTGACCCCAAACTAGAAAATTCATAATTTCAAAGAAATTCTAAAATTTAAAATTTTCACCGGATGTGCAAATTTAATGTAGACCTGCAGTTCCGCCTCAAACTAGGTTTCAACCCCATAATCATCGCTTATCCATGGATCAAGTACATTTAGTAGCACATTATACAGTACCTTAGGGGAAAGTATTGACAAATTAAGACGGAATATGGCCCTAGCCCCACCTTCTTTGCTGAATAGGTTAATAGAGAGAGAGTATCTGTAACAATTTTTTTTTGTGAAACAAGTAAAAACATAAGACCATATTACTACTTTTACAGCGTCCTGATATTTCCTGGACCCGAGGCATTAAACTTAAAGTTACACTGTGGATCATCCAGCTCTGCTGTGTTCATACACAAGCAATCAGATAAGGCTTCCCCTTATTTTGTAGTAGATCTATTATTATGAGTGTTAAACCAGAAGTGTGGCGTTCCTACAAAGCCAAAAGCAACTTTTTATACATATAAAATTCAGCAAGAAACTGAAAGAATCAAATTCACCAACCCATATTTGTTGCATAGGTTGTTGTTTGGATTAAGACAAGCTTGGCATGTACCACACTGTGGAAGCCACAGAGGGATAACTTTATCTCCTGAAAAAAAACACAATACATCACAACACTTTGGCCATATATATATATATATCCAAACTGTAGGTCCCACACTCATGCTATAATGATCAAATGCCCCGGTGCTTCACAAACAATCATATAAAGTCCTCTTTTAAGGAAGCACTTGTGGGTCTTGTACCGATGCAATGTGTTTACAATAAATGTATTGCATCGGTACAAGACCCATGAGTGCTTCCTTAATAGGGGACTTTTTATATATATTTTCTTGATTATAGATATATTATATATATCGTTAATGTAACAACATCGGCTGTCAAATGTATGGGCTGGTCGATCCGTAGACATTTACTGCGAGACAGCGTTACTTAACAAACGCTGCTGGTGTCGTAGAATATGCGTAGTGAAAATAGCGCAGATGGTATTCGAATGGGGGATCGTAATCTACGATTTCAGTCCCTATCGGAGATTTATCATAGGATATCGAAATACAATCTGTCCTTTTCCCACCCCCCGGTTCCCGCCGTGGGTGCTCCGTTACCACGCGCTCCTACGCCTTTCAGTCTCACGCCTTGGCCCCTTGTCCCCTTATTTTCTTCGAACACCCTCCCTTCCCTTCTTTTGCCCTCTGCACTGTCACATGCTACTTCCCCTCTAGGCTTCCTTCCATAATTTTGCCTCAGTTTGGATTTGTCCTCGGGCCACCTGTTATTAAACCTGCCACTGTCTCCCCACAACGCATTCCCGTGGCCGTACTTCTTCTCGTACCCGACTGGTCCGCAACAGCGCAGTCCCGTGACATTTCTATCGTAAACACACAAAGACAGCATGGCCAGGGTCTAAATGGCAGAACCCGCCAGGTTTCCACAACATTTTGGAAATTGCAATTATGACAACATTTTAATATTGAAATCCAAAAATTTTCATGACAAATTTTGGCAACATCGCCAATGTTTTGTTTTAGAGACGGCCGTAAATGTACAATTGCGGGGGGGCAGTAAAAAACTTTAACGATAATCTATTGGCTGTTTTCATAGATTTCAATCACCTATACATGTATTTACTACACAACATGGTATTGTATGAAACATTGTTACTTTTCGCAAACGCATTTTACGTTTTATTGATAATCCTGCAGGATTTCTCAATTTTTTTATATATTGCCCCTTTGTGACAAATTGCATTGGTATAGCTTTTCTGCCAAAAATTGTCATCAAAACCATTTTAGGAGATACAACTATATTAAACCCCGTTCCTTAGCAGGACCTGAGGTGCTGAGGGATGAAAGTTGCTGATTGGAAAGACTAATAATATGGTATAAAAAGACAACCTTGAAATAAATGTTATTGGAATTGTCTCTGCACATAATTATATGAAGCCCTTTGAATAAACTGTCTAGGTCTAGTATCCGGACTGACATTACACACAGAAGAAAGCTTTTTCTTGCACATCACCTAAACATACCTCTTACCTGGTTATAATGTTGCACTCCTTCTCCCACACTTTCCACTATAACCAGCACCTTCATGGCCCAGTATCACTGGAATTTCACATTAATGAGTGGTTCAGCTATCGCGTGATCATCTGAACGGCAGATCCCAGAGGCCACAATTTTAATTAAAAAACTGAACTTAGAGAGTGACTTTGAAACTCTTGCCAATAATCCCTCATTAAGAAAAAACTAGAATTTTTACTTTAGTCAACATTTGACTTTAACTGCAGAGAAGATGGCAGCTTTATCTGCAGCATTTTCCTTTGGAATCTGCTATTATAATACTGACTTGCAACTGTAATTAGAAACATTTTTTTGCAGATCGCATGCAAACTGGACTCGGACTATTGTAGCAAATCCACTGTTGCAAACTGACATTATGCTGGTAACGTGCTATTCAGCAGTGGTTACTGTCTGGCCCCGTGTTGTCAGCCTAAGTGCATCAGCCTATTTTGTAAAGGCTAAGGCAGCCGACTTTTTTTCCCAGCGGGAGTTCATACATGGTCATTGGTGTTTACATCTCATCGCTCTTGTTAGATCAAATATTTCATGTTGAGTGAAACTTATTGAAAACACAGAACCAAGCTATTCCTGATTCTTTACTCAAAGTAAGTGATTCCTTTCTAAATGTGATTCTAGTGATTCTTTATAAATGTGATTTATTTAAAGTGATTCCTTATTAATGTGATTTATGATGATTCTTTTAATGATTTTTAATGTCTATAAATGTATTTCTTAATGTGAGCTTTAAAATGTGATTTCTTGCCCCTTTGTGACTAAAATTGCATTGGTATAGCTTTATGCAAAAAAGTCATCAAAACCAGTTTCGGACTAAACATTAGACCGTTCCTTAAGCAGGAACTGAGAGTGATGAGGGATGGAAAGTTTGATTGGACAAGACTAATAATTATGGTATAAAAGACAACCTTGAAATTAAATGTTATTGGAATTGTTCTGACACATAATTATATGAAGCCCTTGAATAACTGTCAGAGGTCTAGTATCCGGATGACATTAACACACAGAGAAAGCTTTCTTGCCACATAAACTAAACATACCTGTACATGGTTATAATGTTGCACTCCTTCTCCCCACTTTCCAGCTAAACAGCACCGCATGGACCCAGTATCACTGGGGGAATTCACATTAATTGATGGTCAGCTATCGGTGGAATATTGAACGCAGACCAGAGGCCACATTTAATTAAAAAATCTTGAACTTAAGAGTGTGACATTTGAACTCTTGCCAAAATCCATCATTAAAGAAAAAAAACTAGATTTTTATTAGTCACATTGACTTTAAACTGCAGAGAAGATGGGCAGCTTTATTCTGCAGCATTTCATTTGGATCTGCCGGATATTGATATATGACTTGCAACTGAATTAGAAACATTTTTGAGTTGCAGATCGCATGCAAACTGGACTCTGGACTATTGAGCAAATCACTGTGCCAAACTGACATTAGCTGGTAACGTGCTATTCAAGGCAGTAGGTTACTGTCATGGCCCGTGTTGTTCAGCCTAAGTGCATCAGCCTATTTGTAAAGGTCTAAAGCCAGCGACTTTTTTACCAGGAGTCATACATGGGTCAATTGTGTGACATCTTGATCGGCCTTGTTAGATAAAATGATTTCAATGTGATGAAACTGATTGTAAACAAGAACCACGCAATATTCCTGATTCTTACTAAAGTAGTATTCCTTTTTCAAAGGTGATTCATGGTATAAATGTGATTGATTATAAAGTGATTCCTTTATAGTAATGTTGATCTTTTATGAATGTGATTCCTTTAAAATGTGATTTCTTTCCAATCACCTATACAATGTATTTTACTACCACATGGTATTGTATGAACAGTTGTACATTTGCAAACGCATTTTACGTTTATGATAACCTGCAATGTCGCAATTTTTTATATATGCCCCTTTGTGACGAAATTGCATTGGTAGCTTCTATGCCAAAAATGTCATCAAAACCAGTTTCAGGACTAAACTATATAGACCGTTCCTTAGCAGGACCTGAGGTGCTGAGGGATGGAAAGTTTCTGATTGGACAGACTAATAATTATGGTATAAAAAGACAACCTTGAAATAAATGTTATTGGAATTGTCTCTGCACATAATTATATGAAGCCCTTTGAATAACTGTCTAGGTCTAGTATCCGGACTGACATTACACACAGAAGAAAGCTTTTCTTGCACATCACCTAAACATACCTCTTACCTGGTTTATAATGTTGCACTCCTTCTCCCACACTTTCCACTATACCAGCACCTTCATGGCCCAGTATCACTGGGAATTTCACATTAATTGATGGTTCAGCTATCGCGTGATCATCTGAACGGCAGATCCCAGAGGCCACAATCTTAATTAAAAAAACATGAACTTAGAGAGTGACTTTGAAACTCTTGCCAATAATCCCTCATTAAAGAAAAAAACTAGATTTTTACTTTAGTCAACATTTGACTTTAACTGCAGAGAAGATTGCAGCTTTATCTGCAGCATTTCCTTTGGATCTGCCTATTTCATCATCTGACTTGCAACTGTAATTAGACACATTTTTTTGCAGATCGCATGCAAACTGGACTCTGGACTATTGAGCAAATCACTGTGCAAACTGACATTATGCGGTAACGTGCTATTCACGCAGGTTACTGTCTGGCCCCGTGTTGCTTCAGCCTAAGTGCATCAGCCTATTTTGTAAAGGCTAAAGGCAGACTTTTTTTCCCAGCGAGTCATACATGGGTCAATTTGTGTTTTACATCTCAATCAGCTTGTTAGATCAATTGTTGATTGAAACTGAATTGAACACAGAACCACGCACTATTCCTGATTCTTTACTAAAGTAATTCCTTTTCAAATGTGATTCATTTATAAATGTGATTTATTTATAAAGTGATTCCTTTATTAATGTGATTCTTTTATGAATGTGATTCCTTTATAAATGTGATTTCTTTATAAATGCGGTTCCTTTATAAATGTGATTTCTTTATAAATGTGATTTCTTTATAATGTGATTCCTTTATAATGTGATTCCTTTATAAATGTGATTCATTTATAAATGTGATTCCTTTATAATGTGATTACTTTATAATGTGATTCCTTTATAATGTGATTCCTTTATAAATGTGATTCCTTTATGGATTTGAAAAAAAATAGGTGATAAAAGCCGGATCTGTTTGAGAGTTTGCAGTTGTCCTTATTGTCCCAGGTTTTTAAGGTTTTATTGAGAAAATAAAATCTTCTTGTAGATTGGGTTTTCTGTCATCAGGAGAGACGCCATGGGAGATTTGTAGTGGGTTAGTATTTGAAGGAGAGTGATTGGTAGTTTACCCATAGTTATTGTCTGTGATATATGCCAGTTATATGCTGGGTCAGGGTTAGCTGAGATATGGTAAAGTTTGAGATCGGGGAGACCCTGTCCTCTAGTGTCCTTGTTTGGGGTCATGGTTGTGTGTTTAATACAGGCACTCACTAATTTTTGGCTCTTTGCTGTTTTACTGTGACATCAAACGCAAAATGTTTTTTTAGGCTTGTGCCCCTCGTTTGTGCAGGTGGAATTTGAGAATTTTAATGTAAAACAAGCTTCAGAGAACCATGGGAAATAGGAAGTAAGACAACATATCTGATTATTATTGGGTTGTTTAAGTGCTTTAAAAACTAAATAAATAAATAAATAAGGTTTAGCTTTAAATAATTGTCCCCAGCAAACCTGGTATATGCAACTATACAAAGGCAGGTTGATAATTGGTACTATTTATTTATTTCTGCTAAATTCATATATTTTTATCATGCTACTCTTAATATATTTTCACCATATAGTTCTTAAAAGGTATCTCCACTTGGTACCTCCAAATGGTATCTCTCGCTTGCTCCTCTGCCACGTAGTGTGACAGGTCCCGACGGACTCTGTCTTCTATGGCATGTAAGTGCGATGCGCATTTAGAACCAGATCCATCTGGACCTGTCAGGATTACACGGCGGTGGAGAGGCAACGGATAAGTAGCTCCTTATATTCTTGCGCCTGCAGGTTTGATTGAAGGATGGGAGGTGAAGTCCACAGATACTTGCCTCCCATTCTTCCACTAAACTAAATGGCATTTTTATTTTCTCAGTGGAAATTACATTTAACGTTACAGTGAGATCAGTATTAGGTGATAAAGTTGTGATGACATAAACGCAGAATATGCAGAGTGGAGAACCTTGTAAACATAATTTACCCACCAGACTTACCACATCTCCCTGCTGCGCCATTTATAATCTACCTTGGATACACAATTAACTACATGAAACCGAAAAGTTGGCTTAACTTGATTAAACCAATATATAGCAAGGGGTTATAGATATAAAATAAAAAAAACATTGAAAAACAAATCTAACAAAGCAAAACAAAACAATCAACTACACCAGTATTTTATTTCCACTGTTTGGTTTGGTCATTGAGCTTGGGGGCAGAATGCAATTTGATTGGACAACTTTTGTGTTAATTCGACTTGTGCTACTCAAGGGGCTGCTGGCAAGCAGAGAGTTTTGTTACCACGGTTTCCCTTACCACAGTGCAGGAAGGTGTCTGCCATTTTTAATGTAATATGTTTTAGTAACATATTACTCAGATGTCAGTATCACTTTAATTTCCAGTAACTGCATTAAATGTTAAAATGTTAGGACTAAAAACAAATACATAGATACGTTAGGGCATGGTTGCCTTCCGTGTTAAATTAATTCAATGTTGAAGAAAAGTATTGTTTTTTTTTTCTTATGGTTTTTATTAGTTAAGATTTTCAAATAAGGAAATCAAGAAATATGTGTCAATGTAAAAGATACATACACCTAATGAATCTCCCCGTACAGGGGTGTCAAGATGTTGTGTAATTGTATGTTGTGTCATAACATTAGTCCCTCTGGGCAGTTAGAATTAAAGCACTACTACTGTATCCTCAAAAAACCTCCAAGACAGACAGAGATGGATTAAGACTAAATGGGGCTTTAGGCAGGGCTGCTTTTGGTCCCCAATTGATATAATATCTTTATTGTATGTGCGTTAATTGACTGATTGGAAGTCTTACACTGAAATGTTCAGAGCAGAGCCATACCAGTACAAGCCACAGCCAATCAACAGACTTTTTCTGGAGGAGCGTTATGTGTATGTTTTGCCAACAGCGATTTCATTGACTACAGTGATATTCACTAAACTAAAGTTTGCTTTGTGTATGCCAAAGTTGTAAATTGCCTTCCCCTGCATGTAAATCTTAATGGTGCAATTTGCCTTGCACTCCAATTGGTTTTCCTGTAATCTGTCAAAAAAGGAAGGAACAAATAAACATTTACTTACAAAGATCAAGACATATATAAAGGGCAACCGTGTCGGGAAGAGGTGGGAGAACTGGAGAGGAAACAGTCTTTTTCTGCTGATAATATGAACCCTCCTGAGTGTGTTTAAATATTGTTCTGCTGCCTTACAATTATAGGAAATTCGTACATTTTTAACATCTTTATTTGAACAATGATTATAGTTTGATAATCAGAATGCCCTGGATATAATCAGCCCACAGACGTAAGGAGAGGCACTTTCGCGCGGCGTCATGCCCGCAATTTTTGCTACATGAATGCAGGAACACGAAATTCTGGCTATTTCCGATGCGAGTATTTTTTCGCCAATCGATTGTGTTTTACGCTTTAAAGATAGCGAAAAAAAAACACGAGCGCAGATGCGAAATAGCGCGTGTGACACACAGAAAGCATGCACGTTGGTGTTTTGTTAGTGGGCCTCAGTCTAATGAAGAAAAATTCAATTGCAGGAAATGGAAAATGACCTTGGGATCTTGTCCAATGTCAAAGTTTAGATTTTTGACCCCAAACTAGAAAATTCAATCAAAGAAATTCAAATTTTAAAAAATTTTCACCGGATGTGCAAATTTATGTAACCGTAGTTCTGCCTCAAAAACTAGGTTCGAACCCATTACTCAACGATTATCCATGGATCAAGTACATTTAGTAGCAAATTATACAGTACCTTAGGGGAAAATTAGACAAATTAAGAAGGAATATGCCTTGCCCCACCTTCTTTGCTTGAATAGTTAAAGAGAGCGAGTATCTGTAAACAATTTCTTTTGTTGAAACAAGGTAAACATAAGACCATTTAATACTTTAAGCGGCCTGATATTCCTGACCCGAGCATTAAACTTAAAGTACACTGTGGATAATCCAGCGCTGGGTTCATCTACAAGCATCAGATTAAGGCTTCCCCTTCTTTGTAGTAGATCTATTATGATGAGTGTTTAAACCAGAAGGTGGGTTCCTACAAAGCAAAGCAACTTTGATACATATAAAATCAGCAGAAACTGAAAGAATCAAATTCACCAACCCCATATTGTTGCATAGGTGTAGGGTGGATTAAGACAAGCGTTGGCATGTACCAACGGTGGAAGACCCACGAGGGAGAAACTTTATCTCCTGAAAAAAAACCACATAATCACAACCACTTGGCCAGATATAAATAAATCCAAACTTTAAAAAAAAGTCCCACACTCTCATGCTATAACATGATCAAATGCCCCGTGCTTCACAAACAATCATATAAAGTCCTCTTTAAGGAAGCACTGTGGGTCTTGTACCGATGGCAATGGTGTTCAATACATGATTGCATCGGTACAAGGACCCATGAGTGCTTCTCCTTAAATAGTGACCTTTTTATATATATGAAGGCCACCTTTGTGACTAAATGCATTGGTAGCTTCTATGCCCAAAAATTGTCATCAAAACCATTTCCGGACTCAACACCATAGAGACCGGTTCTTAGCAGGAGACGTGAGGTGTGAGGGATGGAAAGTTTCTGATTGGACAGACTAATAATTTATGGTAAAAAACAACCTTGAAATAAAGTTATTGGATGTCTCTGCACATAATTATATTAAGCCCCTTTGATAAACTCTAAGGTCTAGATCCGGATGACATTACCACATCATAAGATAAAAGCTTTTCTTGCCACATCACCTCACATACTTGACACTGGTTTATATGTTGCACTTCCCTTCTTGTCTTCGCACACTTTCCACGCTTACCAGCACCCATATGGAAGGTCATATCACTGGGGAATATCACATTAATTGATGTTCAGCTCTCGCGTGATCAGCTGAACGGCAGATCCAGAGGCCAACAATCTTAATTAAAAAATCATGAACTTAGAGAGTGGACTTTGCAACTCTCTGCCACAATCCACCTCTTAAAGAAAAAAAACTAGATTTTTTCTTTAGTCACATTGACTTTAAAACTGCAGAGAAGATGGCCTTACTCTGCAGCATTTTCTACTTTGGATCTCTCATCATTTTCATCTGACTTCAACTGTAATAGACACTTTTTCGTTGTCAGATCGCATTGCAAACTGGACTCTGGCTATTGAGCAATCATGTGCAACTGACATTAGTCGGTAACTGTATTCACAACGTGTTTACTGTCTGGCCCGCTGTTTGCTTCAGCCTAAGTGCATCACCTATTTTGTAAAGGTCTAAAGGCAACTTTTTTTACCAGCGAGTCATAATGGGGTCCAATTTGTGTGTAACAATCTTGATCGGCTTGTTAGAATAATGATCATTGTGATTGAAACTGATTGAAACACAGAACCACGCATATTCCTGATTCTTTACTAAATTAATTCCTTCTTTCAAAGATTGACTTCAGTATTAAATGGACTGATTTATTTATAAGTGTTCCTTTATTAATGTTGATCTTTATATACTGTGATTCCGTATAATGTGATTTATTATACAATGCGGTTCTTTATAAATCGTTGAGTTTCTTTTACAATGTGATTTCTATCCTTTATAATGTGGATTTATTTATAAGTGTGATTCTTTATAAACCTGTGGATTCCTGTATATACATGTGAGTTGATTTCTTTATAAATGTGATTCCGTGTTTAACTTGATTGATTGTCTTTATAAATGTTATTCCTGTAGTAAATGTGATTGATTTCTTTTAAATTGATTCCTGTATTATGTGATTGATTCTTTATAATGTGTTCCGTATAAGGTGATTGATTTCTTATAAATGTGATCCTGTATTAATGTGATTGATTTCTTATAAATGTGATTCCTGTATAAATGTGATTGATTTCTTTATAAAAGGGATTTCCTGTACAAATTGTGTTTTTTCTAATAGTGATTCTGATTACTTGTGATTGATTCCTTTATAATGTGATTCCTTTATACAATGTGATTGATTTCCTTATAAAGTCAATCTTTATTAAATGTGATCCTTCATAAATGCGATACCTTTATAAAGCGATTCCAAATAAAATGCGATTCCTTATATGCGATTCCAAAATAATGCGAATTCCTTTATAAATGCGATTCCTTTATAAAATGCGATTCCTTATATAATGTGATCTTCTTTATAATGTGAGTCCTTTATAAATGTGATTCCTGTATAAAATGTGATGCATTTCTTTATAATAAGTTGATTCTAATAAATGCAAGTATAGCGCCTCCGCTCTTCCCAGCAGCCCGCTCCAACCCATCCCCCACGCAGAAAACATGATGAACAGATGGCTGGAATGGGGTGCTGGAAGGGGCCGCAGCAGGTGTCACGACACCGCCGTGCAACCCTCCCCAGCAGCCCCTGGTGGGAGGGATGAGGCAACCCTCCGATTGGGGGCCCGAGAAGGGCCTATTGGGGCTTAAGGGTCCCCGCAGCTCAAACCGAGACCCAGCACCCATCCCCGGCCCTGTAGGGCCCTGCGCACTACAGTGGCCTTTGGCGAGGTCCCAGCCTAGCCTTGGGCGGCGTCTTCTTTCTTTCGTTCCTCGCGGCGACAACAGGGCTCCACGAGGCCGCCGACCCCGAGTAGGCCCCGGCGGGCGCCGGGACCTCAACGTAGGCCGATGTTGCCGCGTCTTGATCCGTCACGACGTCTTCGGTCTGGCGACACCAACCCCACTGAGGTCGCCGATGATCAGCGCAAAGAGCTAACAGCGGCTTCCGACAGTGAACCCGCTGGCCACCCACGCGGCCTCTAGCAGAGCTGATGTTGCCCAGCGCTCTTTCTTCAGTCGCATCTATGCGATGGCATTGAAGTCCGCGGCGAGTGCACTCTTTATTAGGTTTGCAGAAAACCCGTAATCCGTTCTGTTGGTCACAGTTTTTAACTTTAAGCTTTTGAAAAAGCAGGACTTTTATACTATATATATATATATTTATTATAGTAGATAAGCTAGATAGATAGTAAAACATTAACGATTCCTTGTACGTTACAAATACATTTACTCTCAGTATCTTTGTGTGTATCAACATAATGATGTTATGTTCTGTCCTTCCACCTACAGTTCAATTTTATCAAAAGAAAAATAGACAATAAAATCCAATCCCACCTTAGTGTCCATCTCCCGGGCCTATAGGGTAACACAGTGCAGACCGCAATCACACAAACACCATAAATGTAATTGGACTAAAGAGAAGACACAACTATATCTACATAATGAACAGATACCAATTAATTAACAAATATATCAACCAAGTAAGAGATTAGGACATTTACTCCTCTACTCCATCATTCCTGGTAACAATGGATGAAAAAAAACATGATATTCTATACCTATAGTGAAAGAACTGTATACATGTGAGATACAACATACTTTACAGAATGGAGGGATATGTTCCTACTATTTTTACTATTGTTTATCACCGTATATACTCGAAGTATAACCGTCCCAAGTATAAAACCGAGGGTACTCGAGTTCTACCTAAAGAAAAAGAGATTGACTCGAGATAAAACCGATGGGTGGTAATACGCCCTACTAGTTATTTGCCACTTAAGATTTGTTTGGAAACACAACTCCACGCAGCTTAATTGCAGGGAGTTGTAGTTTTTCAACATGCTGAGAACGCCAATGTTGCAAATCAGGGGTAAATCCTCCTTGATTTGAAAACCTTTATTTGTGCATACAGTATGCACAAATAAAGAAGGTTTTACTCTTATTTGTAATTATTTTGTGCCCTGGTGTCCCTGTGGTATTCTCCTACCTTGTCCAGCGGCTGCTCGCTCCTCTCTCCACATCCTCTGCGCTTCAGGATGATGTCACTACTCAGCGCCGCAAAGTGAGAGGCACCGGGTAGTGACGTCATCCGGAAGCGCACTGAGGATGCGGATCGCGCAGCCGCTGGACAAGGTAGGAGAAAGACTGGCTCGAGTATAAACCAAGGTAAGATTTTCAGGCTTTTTTTAAAGCCTGAAAACCTCGGTTTATACTCGAGTATATACGGTAATATGTGTTTAAAGAATAAGTATACTGGAAAATTAAGTTATGCTCGATTGGAAGCTGTAGCTTTAAAAATGCTTTTGCCATTTTTTTCCCCCAAGCCCCCCCCCAGAGCCTACCTCTTTAGAGTCAAAGTTGCTGACATATTGTTTGTCCTTAGGTGCATGTTTAAGTCCTCCCCTCCGAGATTATCATCTACGTCCTGATTGGTAAGCCTCAATAGGTAAGGCTCGTTCGCTCCATGCGCGTGTGCGCAACACGTCACAACGTGACGTCAGTGTGCGCACAGACATGCACGCGTTTGACGAGATTGACGTCACGTGCACACTGACGAGGGGGGCTTAGGAAAAAAAATATGCCAAAGCATTTTTAAAGCTGCACCTTCCAATTGATCATAACTTAATTTTACAGTGTAATTATCCTTTAATAAAGGGATAGCATTAGTTTTACAAGTTTATTCATCTTTATCCATTATATCATATTCATCTCATGTTCATCTAGAACTACATGTGATATATATCATATTCATCTCATGTTCATCTAGAACTACATGGGATATAGATCATATTCATCTCATCTTCATCTAGAACTACATGTGATATAGATCATATTCATCTCATGTTCATCTAGAACTACATGGGATATATATCATATTCATCTCATGTTCATCTAGAACTACATGTGATATATATCATATTCATCTCATGTTCATCTAGAACTACATGTGATATATATCATATTCATCTCATGTTCATCTAGAACTACATGTGATATATATCATATTCATCCATGTTCATTAGAAAAAAACTAAATGTGATATATATCATATTCATCTCATGTTCATCTAGAACTACATGTGATATATATCATATTCATCTTATTTTCATCTAGAACTATATGTGATATATATCATATTCATCTCATGTTCATCTAGGAAACCAAACATAATGTTCATTTCATGTTCCTATCACCAGGGTATGATGGAGAAGAGGAGTAATGTCCTATCTCTGACTCTGGTTGATTATATTTGTTACTTATTGATATATGTCTATATAGAGATGTTTTGATCTGTCTTTTAGACCTTTATCTTTTAGTCCATTGCTTTTATGGTAACGGCTCAATATTATCACCATGCTAGCTAAAGGCAAACCTTTGTTTCAGTTAGCAGAGCTCAATCTCTTCTGGAAAGAATAGAAACTATATGAAGGCCCTGGGATATTCAGAACAATAATTTTAATATTTTTTTAAAACAATATTGTTTTTTTTACCAGTGAGCAGATTCGTACACATTTTTTTAAGTGTGCAATACTGATGGTGGTGTATTACTTAGTAACATAATATTGGAGTTGGAATAAATGTCCATCTAGTCCAACCTTTTAAGCCTACCTAACTGTTGATCCAGAGGAAGCCAAAAAGCTGAAAGGGGGGTTTGGTTTCCTGAATTCAAATAGCAATTGGAAAAGATCCTTGGATCAGCAAGAACTATTAATAACAGTAATTTTTTAATATTTTAGAAGCTTATCCAGTCCACTCCTGAAGCAATTTAATGGAGTTGTCATTACCATATCTGCTGTAATAAACCTTACCAAAACTGATCATAAAATTTAAGTTGTTTTTGTACCATATCCTTGGTTAACCCAAGTGCACTTGCATCTTTTATACCATTATTGCTACTATACTCTATGATATCTGGACTTCGATCTTCTATTCAAGACATTTTCTTTATCGCCATCCTCCGTAACTAAATTATCGCCATTAATTAATGGCGCCACATTTTCAGTCCTCAGCTTCTTACTATTAATATTCTTAAAGGAACAACAAATCAGCAGTGCACAAGGTAAGGTAAATAAATGTCTAAATAGACGGGAGGTGCTCATGGTAAAAGCAATAACTAGTATCACAGCATACAAGAGAAAAGAACAAGGCACTCAACCTGAGTATGAGCTCTAAAATAATCCCTTTATTGTGCAGTATTGGAAATAACATCAAGTGCTAATAAAAACATTTAAAAACATATATACAAATACATATATGGATTCCAAGTAATAGCATAGGTCCTTAATAACTCCCTCGCCAAACCAATGTATAATGTAGTTAAGGCAAAGCCCCATATATACGCTGCTGAGAAAGCTGAAGTAGCGAAACGCGTTCAGCGTCCTCTACTGCTTGTTCTGATGTGATTCTGATGCATACTACTACTACTAATTGCCTTCCCTCTGTCTCCATTTATGCTGGGATGTCCCATGGTGACTTATGACTGTGACTGAGACTTTCGGACAGATGAGTCCTCTGATTTGACCTGTTAGTGAACAATGCGCCTAGGAGTTTATAATATGGCCCATTAATATAGTTATATAAAGTGATCATGTCCCTGTACAAGCACCATTTCTCCAGTGTAAATAGCCATAATATGTCTAATTTGCCTCTATAGTCAAACCCCTCTATCCCCCTTATTAATTTATGTTCCTTTTTGTATGGGATTCCAAAACTGAACCGTATATTCCAAAGGTCAAACCAGTGCTTTGTAAAGAAGGAGAAAAATATTTTTTTCTTGTTAATCTTTACCTCTCTTTATGCAAGATTTTATTCCAGCTCTTAGCTGTTGCTGCCTGTTTGCTATACTCTAAGTAATGATGCACTCAGGGAGGGAGTTTACTTGTGGCCAAGATGGGAGCCACCTAGTGTTATTAGCTGCCATCGGTTGATTTTTCTGCACTTAGCATGAGAAGAGATCTATGTGATTGGACTAAGTACCGATGATATTGGCATTACTCGCACTGCTTTGATGGGTGTTACTCTAGGTGACCATTAGCTGGATGGCGGAAGGGTAAGAGTGCTATTTTTTAACAGCATGTAAGTCCCGATTTACCTTTTTATGTGCTTTCGTGGTTTGAGTCCATGTTGTAATGGACACCATTGATCTCCCTAGAGGTAGTAACTAATGACTTTTTTGAACTGCAACATCCACTGGCAGTCTTCCTAGCCCTACTTGGGACTTGATATTTATGACACCGAAGATTATTAGTCTTGTAGGATATTGTTTTCTTGGATTTTGTATTATTTTTGGTCACAGATGTATGGTTACATAAGATAAATATTCAGGTGGTGTAAGACACCTATGTGTGATTCTGCGCAATTTATTTTTGCGAATGTGCCTTTAAGGGAGTTTTTACTCCCCTTTCTTCTTTTTAAGGGATCTTTTGGTAAAGTTAGAATTGTGTTTTGCCCTGCAGGCACATCCCTGTATGCCAGGGAATTCCCAACTCGCAGCTACTTTTTGATGGGAGCATATATACCATTTATAATCCACCCCTATAATGGATCACAAAGTTTGTGGAAGTAACTGGAGGATCCCTCCACAGTCGCTTCCCCCCTCCCATCCGGACTTGGGCTGTCTTTTTGCAGTTTACACGTGGTCCGGTGGAAGAGGAAGATCAAACCGGCTGCAGCACTCTAGGTTCGGTGTTTGTGTGTGCCGGGAGATAACGTAATGTGATTCGTGACACCAGGAAATCTTCAGCCAGCTGTAAACGGAGGAGGAGGGACAGAGCAGAGCATGGAAAAGACTTTTAAGGTACAGAAGCATAAGGCATAATTTTAAGGGGGAGGGATAGCTGGAGGGGGGATATCTAAAACTAAACAACAGTGAGATTGAAGGTGGGTATTTAAAAGAATGAAATTATTGGAGAATTATTTTTTTTATTTTATTAGACTGTTGAGGGTGGATTATATTGTATAATGTAACCCCCTACTGTAAATTACTAGGATTATTATAATAATAATTCGTTGTCCTTTAAACCACTCACAGTCACACTCAAACACACACTCTTCAATGAACAACACAGAAGCGTTACCTTTTTTTGTCTGCAGTTCTCTCTCCCACTTATACTGAGGCACTGGAATAGGCGGAGCTAAGCTCCTGTGATGCTCTGTGAAATTGGATTTTTTTGGGGGGGACCAAGCGCTCGGCTTGGACAAGTGTCCGTGGGTCGCGGCAAATTCGCCCGCGGCCAAAAGTGCAAATGATCGATCGTGCAGTCCCATAGGGAACCGCATGATCGATCGGAATTTACCGACACGTCCGATCTGGATGAATGAGGTCGGTTGCAGCCGACCGCCCCACACCAGCAGATATTTTCGTCCGACTGACCGAAAGTGCCGTGAATCGGTATGTCAGCCGAATATATCTGCTGGTGTGTACAGAGCCTTAGAATAAAGCGATGTTTAAAATGGAAAAAAAGGTATTAAAGCACGGAACTGGGCTCAGTCCCAGTTATGGTCTACAATATAAGTCCATTTAGGCTGCAGCCACACTACAACGCAGGTGAAATGCATGAAGGCAGCGTTGCTCATTTTCCTCGTTAAACATAAGTTTGCAATGCAATTCTGCCAATTTTCAGATGCTCTTCGAAAATGGATTGCAGTGCACACAAAATGTGGCTACCCACATTGTGTTAGCCTGGCACGTTTTTCAGATCACAAAATGTGGCCTAGCCCATAGTGATGAAATAAATCCATAACTCCATTATACTTGTGTCAGGGAAATAATAAGATGTCTACTACAGACTGGTCAGGTAAGTGCCCACAGACACAGGTAAGTGCCCACTGAGTGTAGCAAATGTAAGTGCCCACACAGACTGGCACATATTAGTATAAGTTCACACACAGACTGGTAGATATTAATGTATGTATGTATTTAATGTTTGAAATTTTTTTAGATAATGAGTTTTTAACAAGTTTAAGCAAGTTTCTCTTTCTCCAGTGTAGAAGCAATTGCCACCTAACCTTTTTCAATATAGTTTATCTACTATTATGGATGTACAGCATTGATGTTACCTGTTCATACTTTAAATGAGCACTTGTAATACAACAGCGACATCTAATGGATATTTAATAAACTGCAATTATATTTACATTACTGGACAAGGCAACCAAGAAATAAACAGCAAAACAAGCACTCCAGAGCTGAAAGGTGAAATTAGCATTAAGCAGTTTTAGTAAACACTGGCTGTGCCCTTTTAAAGTCATGTAGGTACCTGATCCAAAGTATGTATGACTTTTAAACGCTGTTAGATCATAAAAGGTCCCGTTTTCTCTTGTTTTTTCCTTACATGAACTGAGACATTTTTAACTCTTGCTTCTCCTCCAGAGTGCTTCCCATCATATATAAATATATGACGATGTAGGAAAATCATTTGGTCAGATCAACGATATTCAATTCTCTTGTTTTTTCCTTACATGAACTGAGACATTTTTAACTCTTGCTTCTCCTCCAGAGTGCTTCCCATCATATATAAATATATGACGATGTAGGAAAATCATTTGGTCAGATCAATCGAATATTCAAATGAAATTTTTGAACATAATTAAAAAATCTTTGATCTTTCTTGATTATTTAATATTCAAAATTTTTTTGATCACGTTTCAAAAAATTTTGAAAATTCATTTTGATCCACCGGTTTTGTGAAACCAGCAGTTTTGAATCAAAACTATGATACTGTATATCGTACGATATTATGTGATATTATATGATATTATATGATCGTACAAATAATGATCTCTGTCTTAAAATAGGCAACCATTAAAGGCATGGTATTGTGAAATAGTAACAGTGCCTTTTATAGCTATGGCCCCAGGTTGTTTGAAAATGGGATACATTACTACTCACGATCCAACCCTTGTTGCAGTACATCCCATTTAGGACATGTTTAGAGCCGTTTGGATACCCCCTATACACTGGATCCTAGGGATTCTGTTTAATGGGATCTATAGACCAATTGCCACCTTTGCATCCTATAATTTACACCCAGACCTTGATTGCTCTGGAAACAAACACTGGAGATGAAAAAATGCTCCATGAAAGTCTAACCAACTCCAGAGAATAAATCAATTGCAGAGTGTGGAAATGCTCACTGCTACAGTATGGTTAATAATACAATGGACACGTTTACTGAGACCTTAGCCACACGGTATCTGCTAGTGACTACCATTATCTGATGGGATTTTTGTACACTTTCATATGGCTCTGATGACAGTCTTTTTCTCTCTTTCTTTCCTTTCCCACCTATTTATGGTTTCAGGGTTCTAATATTTTGTAAAAATACTTTTATCTACATGACATGCCAATCATCAACAGAAAGATCATCGGCAGGTTGAGTAACTAGTTTAGAGATAAATTGTTGAACATCATATGTAATACTAGTGTTCTTTAGTAAAAGGTGATCTTAAAGGGCATCTCCACCCTAAATTTTTACTTTTAATATATTATAGCCCACCCTGCCCACCCCCAACTGCCGTATTAGTTCTTTAAAAAAGAAGCCGAATCATACTTATGTCCCTTCACTCCCGTGGCATTTCCTTCCAGGCTCCCTGTTTGCAAGGAAGTCACAAACAGGGGCTGGACCGGCAGCCGCGTCTTTGATTGGCTGAAAAGCAGCTAATTACAGAAGTGGCTGCCAGCAATGGAGACATTGCAGGAGAGAAGGGCTGTAAGTATAATTCAGCTTCCTTTTTAAAAAAAATGAATGTGGCGGTTGGAGGTAGGCAAGGAGGGACTTTATATTAAAAGGATTACACGCTAGGTGCAGCGGCTGCAGAGGATGGATCCGGATGGTGGGGGGGGGGTGAAAGGGCTCCACTGCACATGTCACCATCCCTCCTGGGGCAAGACAGGAGGCAGAGACCTTTGAACAGGAAGACAGCCACTACTCTTCAGTTTCCAAGACTTTGGACTGCAGCCAAAAGGAGCAGAGATGTAAGGTAATGATGTATTTAAACTACACAGTGGGGTCAGTATGGGGTTAAATTTTAGATTTGGGGGTGGACATGACCTTTAAAGGGTATCTTTACTCTAAAAAAATAAATTTTCAAAAATGGTACATTTAGATTCAGTAAAAAACTTTTTTGAAATTTAAATGCGAGCTGTTGATTCTGAGAAACCATGATTTGATTTGAAATCACAGCATTTACAGGACAATGACCTGTCACTCCAGAAGCAGAAATTTCAATATGTGCCCCAACCCTGACCTCTTACTAGGATCTTTGGGCCTATTAGTAAAAATCGTTTCGTCTTATCGTAAAATACCGATCGTTATCGTAAATACGACCGGGGTTTTTACCATTAACGACCGTTATTTACCGATAACGACCGTTATTTACCGATATCGTTAATACCGGTCGTTATCGGTAATAACGGTCGTTATTTTACCGATAACACCGTTATTTACCGATAACGGTTCGTATTTACCGATAACGGTCGTTATTTACCGATACGACCGATATCGGTAAATAACGGTCGTTATCGGTAATAACGACCGTTAACGGTAAATAACGCGTTTTATCGGTAAACCCCGGTCGTTATTTTACGATAACGATCGGTATTTTACGATAACGATAACGATTTTTTATAAATAGGGCCCTTTGGCTGCCTGCCAGCACACTTTCTGCAACAATTCAGAAAATCAGCAGAGAAAAGAAGGCAGGGGGGAGGGAGGGGGAGATGTGTAAGCAGAGCAGTGTCTATGGTGAGACTGTGCAGAACTTTTAAGTGTCGCAGACATCTTTGTTTTGGACATTACAAAAAGGCAGTTAGTAAGGGAGGGTGGGAATTAGGAGCGCTCACTGAACATTAATTATTTAATGACAAAGCAAGCACAGATAAATATGAGTACCACCATTTTATGTCTCTTAAACTGTAGTTTCAGATAATGTAAAGTTGTTTGAGTGAGTAAAGTGACCCTGTCATTATAAACAAGGCCCCCTGCAACCTACGACAGCTTATAAACTCTTAAAGGGTATGTCCACCCTTATAAAAAAATTTTCACCAAAGATTCCCCGTCACCCCAGCCCCAACTGCTATGTTAGTATTATTAGAAAATGCCCCAAACTTTACTTACCTTCCCTCTTGCCTCCGCCGAGCTGCCAGGCCCTCTGCTTGCGAGTAAATGCTGAGCGGCAGCCAATCACGGACGCGGCTGCCGGGAGTTCAGTGCAGCGGAGGCAAGAGGGAAGGTAAGTAATGTTTTGGGCATTTTCTAATAATTCTAACATAGCGGTTGGGGCTGGGGGGACAGGGGGAATCTTTGGTGAAAAGGGTTTTACACTAGGGGGAGGGAATCCTAATCGGGAGGGAGAGGGAGGGGGAGAAGGGCTGCAGTATGCATGCCAAACTTCTCCCGGGGGCCAGGTAGGAGGCAGAGTCCTATATGGACTCTGCTATCCTCCTGGTGGGCAGTTTTTGGGACTTTGGTGGGGGACTACAGGAGAACCTTATGAGCTGGGATCTGAGGAAGGATTAAACTACACTACATGATGGCAGTAGTGGGGGGGATTATAGTTTTGGGGGTGGACATGCCCTTTAAGCACAGAAACCCAACCTATCTTTCTCTGCAGGCAAAGAGCCCATATGGACTAAATGAAGCGATGACTTTTAATGCAGTCTGATTTGGAACGATTGTATAAACCTGTTGGAATTTAAATGGGAAGGAATCTTATCCTATTGGACATCCATCAGGCTTTTTTTTTTGGTACAGGAATATGGCCCACCCAGATGTGGGGCCAATGAGTATATACTACTATATATCGATTGATATCAAGGTACTGTATTGGATGGCATGCATTGGGTTGCCTCTTGATTTTCTTTAATATTTCAGTGATGGAAAAAATCTTTCCCTGACGATGTGTACGGTGTCTATTTTAGGACATCATTAGGTATCCGGTATCGGGTATCAGGTATCGGATATCAGATATCGGGTGTCAGGTATCAGCTTTCATGTAAACATTAAATAGATTAGACATTAGACAAATTAGCAAAACATGATCTAGCTTTTGGGGAATAACATTTAAAGTTTTTTATTAGAGGTGGACATACCCTTAACAACCAGTAAGTGACGATAAATGAGGTGAGAGATCTGGAGCAGGTATAAATATGGCTCCCACAGAAATGGAAAGGAAGGTCAGTAGGTGTGTGTGTACCTGTGACAGATTGGGGGCTATGTTTTTTTTTTGCATTTTTGACTATAGTTACCCATTAAGTAAGGCTGCCACAGGAATGTAAGGGTGGGTCAGTAGGTATATGTACCTGCATCTGTGTGGGGGTTGGAGATATCAGTGTTTGCATTTATGACCATGAAACTAATTGTTTTGATCACATGACCCTTAAACCTCAAAATATCCATATTAGAGGATTGTACACATTATGGGAAAAAATATCCTGATATTTGCCAATAATATATATATCCCTTATATTATATAAATATATTTATATCTTCATAAGAGATTGCATTGAGTTTTTAAGAGCTACCAACGTGGTGGGGGTATAGGATATTACATATAGGAAAGTTGTATATGTACTGTATATAAAGAATGGCACTGACTTATATTAGGTACAACACAAAATATACAAAATACATAAACTTACTTACAGAGCTGAGTTCCCTATTTTAATATGGGACAGTCAAAATGGGAGGTTAAACCACACCCCTGTGTCTGCTCCATGTGAAAGTGTAATTCAAAAAGAGTTTCTGTCTGCTACACAGGACGTGATGTGTATTGTAATGGACATATACACCAAAGCTCCTTATATACCAACTACAGCCTGCAGGTGGTGTCAGTGAGTGATAAAAGACCAGAAATCCCTGCTCTCTATGGCTAGGAGGAGAGAAAGTGAAAGTAGATTGTGATGTGTGCTTTGGAGTGATATTGAATGCAACACAAGATCCTGTGTATAAGATCCTGTTACCACCTGTTGGAAGCACATTTTATTGGACACACAAGTTACCTTATTTGATACAAACTCTGAGGCAACAGATACGTGAACACCAACTTACAAGGTCACACAATACAGGCCTGATCAATATTCAAAGTGGTGCACCATAGACAGGGGCACCCCTGATTACTGCAAATGTTATGTGGGGAACCTGTTTATGTGCACTGTCTGCTTTGTGCAAGACCACCAGTCCTTAGCCTTTTGCTTTGTGGTAAAGCCAGGCAGGTATACCAAGGATTTACTGTAATATTGAAATAAAAAGCAGTTATCAGTTATTAAAAATTGCTCTGAAGCAATTTTTTTTTCAATGAGATCTGTATAAAAGAGTATATAAAGGATAAATCCATTTCTTTAGGTAAACTGGGAATGAAAAATGTTTGTTTATATGTTAGATTATTAGGGCAATGCTATTATAATAACATGATGCTGTGAGGTACCTTCTGTTATAATATATGAGGTACCATCACCACTTGCCGTGGTGAATACTAAAAAGTATTGTAATGAACATATATACCAAGGCTCCTTATATACCACCTCCAGCCTGCAGGGGTTGTCAATGAGTAATAAGAGACAAGACAGCCCTGCTCTCTATGACAAGGAAGAGAGGAGAAAGTGAAAGGAGATAGATAGAAAGTGTGTGATGTGTGCTCATGTCAGGACTAATCTGTTTGGTGTGATCCCTAAAACAGTCTGTGTATGGAGAGGTGTGATCCCTAATTAACTACAATACAAGATCCTATGTGTAGGAACCTGTTACCTCTTGCTGGAAGGACAAGTTACCTTGTTGGCTACAAACTCTGACATAACAGATTAGTGTACACCAACTGGCAAGGACAAACAATACACAGGCCTGGTCAATATTTAGTGTGGTGCACCATAGGCAGGGACTACTTCATCACTGGATATCTTACATGGGAAAACTGTTTATGTTTGTTATTAACCCATTGTATTAATTACTGTTACATGCAATTAAACTGTTTTATCCTGTTCAAAAAAGGTAAGTGCACTGTCTGCTTTGTGCCAGACCACCAGAGTAACCCACTGTGTGCCATGCTACCTATAACCATCCCATAAGGCAGTGATCTGGTACAGTATTTACCTAGCATGTTTATTTTCAACTACACAGTATGGCAGGATTTCCTGGGTCTACTCTCAGACCTGCAGGATTATCCTATTTGGTTCCTCTGGAAGCTGGTGACTGTCTGAGTAACAGTTTAAAAAATACCTGTGTTAGATTCTATATCCACTATATCCATACATAGCAAAACATACACATAATTTCCATTGTGCACCAACGGGCACACTTTTGCTAGTATATATATATATATACACAAAAAGGCACGTACAACAGCGCACTCACAGGTCTTTCTTTTAATTCCAATATTTAATTCATGTGTACGACAAACATCGACGCGGATCTTGAGGACGGCTACACTTTGCTGAAACACGCCGATGTTTGGCATACACGTTTATTAAATATTGGAATTAAAAGAAAGACCTGCGAGTGCGCTGTTGTATGTGCCTTTTTGTTTATATACTATCCAGCTGCACCGGGGCATTATAAATGGAGGAAGCAGGGGTGCGCAGAAACCTATGTCTGTTAAGTATATATATATATATATATATATATATATATAATATGCACAATGAATCAGGGCACTCCTTGGTCTTATAAACAAGTGGGTTTATTCACATCACAACAATGGCAACGTTTTGGTCCCTGGTCTTGGACCTTTATCAAGCCTACACACCGTTACACGTGCAATATCCTCTTATAGAGGTAATAGTGATACGCCCCCCTTCATCAGATTCTGATGAAGGTGCTCTGTGAAGCACCGAAACGTTAAATAAAACTTTCGTGTGAAGAAGGAGTGCTCTGAACCTCATTATTTTTATTTTTGGTTTATTGTATGTACAGATTTGAGGCATCTGTGTTCCTTGAAGCACCCTGCATAAAATATATACATAAAAAAGGAGAAAGAAGACTGAGTGCAGGCATCACCACATGGTTTTAT
The DNA here is from genome assembly GCA_019447015.1 of Hymenochirus boettgeri. Taxonomy (NCBI): domain Eukaryota; kingdom Metazoa; phylum Chordata; class Amphibia; order Anura; family Pipidae; genus Hymenochirus; species Hymenochirus boettgeri. Next base: position 322,430,366 of record CM033469.1, read on the forward strand.
ATATATATATATAGGTAAGTACAGTCTGTATAAACGGAGGCACTCGCAGGACTTCACAAACAATCAAGTGTTTATTCAACAAAATGGGTTTACATGTTTCTGCCCCAAGAGCGGGGCCGTTTTCAGAACATGGTGGATAAAACGTTTGGACACTGTTTCCCCCAAAGGACTTAATGAAACCCTTCCCCTGTCCTGTTTTTTATGATGTAGCAATATAGGAGTAATAATATTGTTAGAATTAGGACTTATATTATCTAGTTGTTATTTTCCCTTAAAGGACAACTCCACCCTCATAAGAACATCTTTTAGAAAGAACGGCCTCTTTAAAATATGTTGCTATATCATAGTTTGTCCTATTAATTTATTACTGTATGCCTGCTATGCTTCTGGATGCCACATGGAAACTGAGCCATTTAGAAACCTGTACTGAGCCTTTACTGAGCCAGGGCATGCTCAGAAGAGGCAGACAGGGGATTAACATTCAGTCATTGGCTGTGATGTCAACTGTCAAATCCATAACTGACAGTTGCTAACTGGAAGAACCAGGAAGCAGAAACATGACATTATGCAGGATTTCAGGTTAGACTTATATATTTCAGATTTCAAACTATTACCGTTTAGGGTTTTGGGGGGTGATTTACCTGTATGTAAGTTTTCATTTTAGGGCTGGACTTGCCCTTTAATTCGAGTTCTACCTTTATAGGATGTATATAATCTTTCCCTATCTATAATATATATTTTTTACAAAAATAAGTTGCCCCTATGATAGGTGTGGTTACTGATTGGATCTGGATATACAGAATATATTTTTTACATAGCATACGTATATTTAGATTTTATTGTTTTTAATGTTTTATGCTGATTCATCTTTGCAGTTATTCCATTCTGTCAGGTGTCTTACCTTAATATATCTCGCATGTTACTTTATATTAGTGGGTGTTTATTAAGATTTTAGTATTTGTTAGTATATGTCACTTTGAGACACTTTATTTATATTAATATTTATATTGTTATTATATAGTTACCTGTAGCTAGTTTATTTTATTCAATACCAGGGTATCTCTGGATATTTTTTCTATTTAGCACTTGACACTTTGTAGATTTAGGCTATTTATACATAGTAACTTTGTTACTTTTGCTTGACTATTTGGTCTAATAGGGAACTTAGGGCACTTTATATTTATATCTACTTATATATTCCGTATATTAACTATCACTTGATATATTGGAAGCTATGCTATTAGTGTGTTGATGTAGACACTAACTTATTTGAGGATATTTATTGTATATTTTAGGGATATGTGCAATCACAGTGGGTTTGGGATGTGGACAATTGAGTGTTAATTGAGTTAATTGCTGTGTGTATCACTTTACTTTAAATCTTACAGGAAATGAGGTATCTGTAATCCTGATGACGGTCCCAGGTGGACTGAAACGCCTAGATGTGAGGTTACTTCAATAAACTACTGTTCGTTGTTTTGAAAAAATCCAGCTGAGTGTTCCACATTTCTTTGGTACTTATTTATCTATCCTGGAGTTAGCACCCTGGTTGTTGAATATTGTGTGGAGTGCAATCAACCTCGTTTGTAGCTGATAAGCTGGGAACGGATCTAAGTTCTGAGGAGTAGATACGCGGAGATATTCTCGCGGGATCTCGGACTAGAACGTGAATTTGAACTCGGGAGACTTGGGAGAACTCGGACTGTACCAGGAAGTACACGAGGACGCCGGGAGTATAACACGCGGCTGGAAGGAAACGGACCAGCCAGCGTGTACAAGCTGGAGTGTCGCGATGTGCTGAACTGGAAAGGAATACCGAAGTGGACTCCAACGATTGACCTTACCTATACCAATACTCCCACAGTGAATTACAAGTGATAACAGGTGAGAACCCTATGATTGGATATATTATAGTTAAATTGGATGAAACTGTCTATCCATATTGCAGAGTGATATTTGGCTTATACATAGGATTTTTTTTAAAAAAGGCTTGATAATGAATGAAAGTGGCTGTTTTAGTTATACTGAAGGTGAATATAATGAGATTGTGGGAGACTTCCCAGGTTCCACGGATTTTTTGAGTCTACCATCTATCAGTCAGTTACAGAAAAAGAGGGATATGACAACCAGGAAATACATTGATCTCGAATTATATGGTTTAACATTAACTGAATATTGTAAACAAAAATGGATACCACGGGGACTCCGTATTAACTTGAGACCAACTCTATTTCCAAATAATGAAACATATAAAACAAGGTTCTTACAGATACTGAATAAATGTTCATTTGATTTAATGACTCTAACAATTGATTACACTAAGAAAGAAATGGAGATAGTAAAAGGAGATATTGATACATTGGAAGATAAATTGAAAGAATTGATGGTTGACAATGATTGGAAGGAATATGATTTACAGTTAACTGAAATGTTGAAACAATATCGTAAAGAAGGTGAAAACAATAAAAGATCTAAATTTGAAAGGGATAAAACAGACACGAATTGGGGGGGGTATACAGATGGATACAACGTGAAACACCCCTTACTCCCAAGGGTGGGACACCAAGGAGGACTTTATCTGCCCCAGATCTATCAGTAGACCTAGAAATAAGAAATCAGAGAAACGGTGATTTTTAACACAGAAGCGATCGCACGGAGGAGGAGGAGGGGCGGAACATCATTGGAAATGGAGAAAGAAGAGATAGACAAACAGAATCGATGGTGACCAGACGGAAAACATAGTAATGAATTTATCTAGTAGACCACTGTCTGATTTGGAAGTAAAGTCTTAGCTAAAGGACTGGGATTTTGTCCCACAACTGCACCGGACTTATTTCAATTAGATATTGACTGCTAACCGTTTTTTCAGGACACTGAGACTCAAAGCATTTTTTCCACAGGAAAGAGAATCCGCCTGCACTGAATCTACAGAAATTGGTTTAACTCCGATAGATTTTGGTTTAAAGATCAAAAATATGTTTGTTCCACCTACCACCTGTCCTCCGGTTGAGAATACATTAATAATGTCCAAGAGACATAAAAGGGTTGGCTGACACCCTTAAGTATAATATGAATAAATAGAAAACAGAATTGCTCAAAGGAGGAGAGATTGGTACTGGATCAACTAGCTTCGGATACCAATATAACGATCAAACCATCGGACAAGGGTGGGGCGATCGTTATATTGGATACTGAATTTATGAGAATGAGATTATGTGCCAATTATCTGATAGGAGGTTCTACTGTAGATTACAGGGGGACCCCCTAAAAAATATTAGTGATGAAATCAATATACTGTTTGAGTAAAAATTTGGAAATGGGTGTGATTACAATGATTTGAAAAAAGCTCTTACGTCAGGAGTCCCAGAACCCCTACATTGTACACTTACCCAAGGTACATAAAAATGCTAGGACACCTCCGGACGTCCTATTGTGGCGGGGATAGAATCAGTGTTCATCCTTTAGCTGTCATGTTGGATAGGGTACTGGGACCTCTGAACGAAAGCAACCCTCATATATTAGGGACAGTCTAGACTTTTTGGAAAAATTAAAAAAGGCCAATGTTGGGAATTTGAGGATATAGTGTTGGTAACCTTTGATGTGGCCAGCCTAATACCTCCATCCCACACTTGAAGGTATGATGCGGTCGGTAGTGGTTATTACATATGGAGGCCTTACATGATGAAAAAACTTCGGACTTCTTTTTGGAGGTATTGAAGATTATTCGACAAGGAACTATTTCTCCTTTAAGGATGCATACTATTTACAGCTCAGGGGAACCGCGATGGGGTCCAATGTCGCTCCCTCCTATGCCAATGCCTTATGGCTTGGCTTGAGGACGGGCCATCTATCATAGTGATCTCTACCGTACACATTGTGTTGCTTGGTGGAGATTTATTGATGATGTGTTCGTCCTCTGGAGGGGTGACGTTGATACCCTGTCGCGGTTCCACCTGGACTTAATGGTATGCATCCGGCAATAAAATATACTATGGAATGGAATAAGGAATGTATTAACTTTTTGGATATTACTATATACAAAGATCAGGGACTCCAAACGAAATTGTACACCAAGCCAACTGATAAAAATCAACTGCTACATTTTGATAGTCAACACCCCTATACATACAAAGAGGGCTATACCATAAGTCAATTCACAAAATTGACAGGTTGGTTAGTATGAACAAGTTAAAACTAATCAAATGCACACCATGGAAAATAAATTTAGAAGGAGGGGGTTATCCCATGAATATTATTAAGGAAGCAAGGAATAAGGTACAAAACAAAAGGGATAAACAAGAAAAACGTGAAATAAAACATCGATTGACATTTGCCACAAATTTCGGTGAGATGAGTGGAGGGATTTCGAATATATTGAGGAAACATTGGAGTATTTTGAGGAATGCTTGTCCGGAGATTAGTGAGTTTCAGGCCCCCCCCCATGATGTCATATAGAGAAAATAGAACTATAGGTTCGAGACTGGTTACTTCTGGTTCAAATAGAGTCACACACCCGGGACTATGAGGGGTACAACTTGGTTGACAAGAATCGTGGCATGCGATCATGCCACATTGTATCTATTGCCCCTTGGTACTACAGGGAATACGTTTACTACCCCCCTTACGAGAAATTATTAATGTAAAGGGTAGTTTACATGTGATACTAAATTTGTTATATATGTAATTGTGTGCCCATGTGGCCCACTTTATGTAGGTGAAACTACACAAAGATAAAATGAGGATGATTCAACATAGGTCCTCTGTGAATACCAGACAAGTACACTTACCTCTGCCTAAACATTATTTAGACAGGGGCCATTTAGCCACTGAAATGAGATTTATGGTATTGGAGTCTATCCCTTAAACTATATTGGAGGATGGGAGCATCGACTTAAATGTAGGGAGGTTTGGTGGATAAAAAGATTGGGCTCTCTGTATCCCAAGGACTGAATAGGGACTTAAACTTGTATTTGTTTCTATAGACTCTTTAGGTCCCTGGACCTAGGGACTCTACACAGAGTATATTTACCTTAGTATATAAACAGTTTAGTGTATTGGATACCAAATGGTGTCCTTGATTTACATGTGATGTCATATCCTGTCTATGGTGTATAATGATGGACCCTAATGGCCATCCATTTTCTTGTTCCCATGCCTGATGAAGGGTAATGTTAAACCCGAAATGTTGCAATTATGAGGATTTTTGATTATATGAAATACAACTAATTTTTTTGAAATTGAGTGCTGCTCCTTCCTAATATATATAATATATAATATATATCTAGATTAATATATATATATAAATATATATATATAAAGCTGGAAATAAGCACTATCTATTATATAAAGCTGGAAATAAGCACTATCTATTGGATGTAACAATCTGCATATATCCTTTAACATACAGAAAAACACATCTTTGTGTCAGTCCTCATATTTTAGGTTTCATGTATCAGAGTCAGGCATCATTCATCATGTATCAAACTCAGTTACCAGTCAGGTATAATTCATCATGTATCAAACTCAGTTATCAGAGTCAGGTATCATTCATCAGGTATCAAACTCAGTTATCAGAGTCAGGTGTCATTCTTCAGGTGTCAGAATCAGGTATCAGAATCAGGCATCATTCATATCATTCATCAGGAATCAGTCAGGCATCATTCATCAGGTATCAGAGTCAGGCATCATTCATCGGGTATTAGAGTCAGGTATCATTCATCAGGTGTCAGAATCAGGTATCAATATCAGGTATCAGAGTCAGGTATCATTCAATGATATTTGATGGCTGATAACTGATTCCTTGACTCTGATACATGATGAAAGGGCATGTCCACCCCCAAAACTAACTTTTTATATTTATTTGGCCCAAATAAGTGCTCCAAAACAAACTTTACAGCATTTAAATCGGTCCAGTGGTTCAAAGTTACAGACCTTTGTAGCTGGCTTAATCCTGCAGCATGGACCAATACAGTGATGAACAGAGACAGGTTACATTACCTTGTCTCTGTTCTTTTCATGTTCTTGAGCATGTCTGTTAGCATCCAGCAGTGAGAACAGAGGAATTTGCATCAGTAATGGTCTGACCCCTGGATCCCTGGATTTTCCCTCTCAACCAATCACAGCTGTAAAGTTATGTGTACTGAAGAAATCCAGGATCAACAGCTGCAGCCAGCCAGCCCAGAGAGAGAGAGAGAGAGAGTGAGACACACACAAACACAGGCAAGAAAAGACTTTTTTTTTTCTAAGCTGCAGCTCGGGGTCATCTAAAGTGGAAGTGGAGAGGAAGTGCAGCCTGATATATATCTCATTAAATATCAGGCAAGGCAAATGATTTTGAGAAAAATGAACATGGCGTTTGAGGTTGGTGCTATTATATAAAGAACATATAAAAAGTTTCTTTTTGGGTGGACATACCCTTTAAGGTCTCATGAAAGTCTTCTAGGTAGGTCCATATCTTTAGCTATTTAACCTATTCCATATTATTTAGTAAAGCAAATAGAGTGACCTGCAAATAATAAAGTAGTATTTTTCTGCTATATTCTCTAGAAGTGACTGCTATTTGCTCTGGCTTTTGTCTGACTTCTTCTGCAAAATGGAGGACAGTACACATTTAAAGGGGAAATTCGGTGCAAAGAAGCAGTATTTCTAAATCAACTATTTTGCATATACATATGTATTCTACATGTTCTCTTAAGTTAATTTTTTTTTCATATTCTCTTTGCTATGCCCCGGTGTGGTCAGTAGTGGGCTGCCTTTTCTGGTTAATGGTTAGTGGAAAATTGTATTTGCACTGAATTTCCATTTCTAACAGTCTTATCATGTCCATGTCATAGGAAGTACAGTACCATAATGAAATTATAGGCTCTTTAATAGACCTCTAATATTACACAGCAACCATGTATGGCTGATTCAATGGGTTGTCCGTGGGTCACAGTGCACTGTCACCCAAACACACAGGGGCATATTTTAAAAGGCGCAGTTTCAAAATTTTCCAATACCGTGCATTCAGGATCTAGGATCATACAATTACAATTGCGGTCCTAAAATTATGATCGTGAACATATATTTACAATTGCAGTCGTACATTTACCATCGCCTAAATAATACCGTTGCAGTACTTTTAGTCTAACCTGCGTTATCTGAGGTTTCCATTACTGCAGATTACTAAATATGCCCCCACATATAGGGGAAAACATTGGTTAAAAAACACAATGGTAAGAAGAAACTGGACAACTGTCTGTGTGTGTGACCAGCTGTTACGTAAACTACATGGATGGATTTAGTGGTACGTACTGTTCTAAACCTGTAATCATCACAATCAAAAGGTTTCAAGGATTTTATTTAACAGATATGTAATTGGTTGACATATTTTAGACTCTTAGAAATAGAGGGATTATACAGCCTCAGTGTTCGGTTAGCCCACAGGGTTATGGGGAAAAACCCTAGTTGGCCCACAGTCCTTTTATCCATGAAATAAGAGAAAATCGTTTATATTTAGAGACTGAGGGAAAGGAGCAGAAAGAGATGGCAAGTTAGTAAACATAAGGAGTCAGAAGACAGAAAGCATGTCTGACACTGAGCAAGTAGAATTATATTATGCAGTGCAAGCAGTGTACTTGTATTCTGCATTTGTAACAAATTATGGTATTTAGGATATCCAAGGAGCCTTTATGAGCCAGGTCATTTGTGACTTCCGGAACAATCAGAGAAGTAAGACTGTGCGAATGCTGGGGAAAAAAGAGAAAAAAAGGATTTCAAAATGATTTCATGTGTAATGATTGAGTGTTTTAAAGGACAACTCCATCCTCATAATGACGTCTTTTAGGAAGAGTAAAAATATGTTGACATATCCTCTAAACCTTGTCCTCTGATATCATTAGCTTATGCCTACTTTGCCCCTATGATACCTTGTGGAAATTATAGGGTAGTTCACTCTGGGTGAATCTCCAAAACACAATTCAATATCGCGTTTGCATCTGTGGGTAAATCCCGAAAAGGAATTTGCTCACGGTATGATTTTAACCCCAGCCATGAATCCAGTGCTAAAAGTATGTAAATGTGATATTGAATCGCGAGCACCGGCTGCACTGGTGTATTTTCAGATTCCCGCACAAGGAAGGAGTTAAAGTTACGCTAACTAATAGCGAAGCAGTTAGAGCGCAGCGGCTCTTGGAAAATGAGGCTGACTGTTTCCTATTGCTGGTCCTTATTATTTATTATAATAGTAATCAGAGATACGTTCACCTGTCAGATCATTTTTACAGTTGGAAAAAGGGATCATCTAGCAGCCATATCAGTATCAGTATTATACCTCTCCAGCAAAAATGCCCCCTCAAACTTTATGAGCTTGCACATGTGTGAAGCAGACGACTGTTACTGGCCATGTTGCAGCTGTCATAGCCATGACTGATAGCTGATAACCAGACAGGGATCGATACATCAGGATCCATAACAAACAATTGTAAGATTCTAGAACTTTATTTTTGCATTTTTTAGAGTGAAGTATGGACTTGCCCTTTAAGAGGCAGTCTAGTATAATTCCCTTTATATGCTTTAGATAAATGAACCATTTTAGGCATGTAAAGTCTATTTTAAGGATTAGTTACCCAGTTACATTTACGATTCAGGTCAGAAGTTGTCTGTTTATTGCCTTTACTTAGTATTTTATTTGACTGAAACCTAATTTACTAATAAACAATGTTGAACATTAACATCAAAGTCCTTTTTACCTTTTTCCTTTGCGGAGGAGATCAAATCCCTCATTGATTTTCTCAAGTGGAAGTTTGTGAGTTATCAGCTCATCCAGTTCAAAGGTACTTGCCATAGATTCAGTAACCAGTTTTGGGATACTCTCTCTGCTCTTCCACCCTGTAACAAACACATTTTATTGCATTCAATACATTTCAAATGGACGCTGTCATGAACGCCAGTTTACTGGGCACGTGATCTGGCCAATCAATTGGTACAAGCTGCCACCACTGCCTTAAAGACGCCCCAAAAACACTCTTGACTCTCACTGTCTAGGCACACCCCTGTCCTGGCAGCTAAATTGTTAACTATACACCATTCACTCTAGCAACTAACTGGTTAATTAGCATCAGTCCTTAACAAGCAGTCACAGAGTTAATTAGCATCTACACTGCAAAACACTCCATTCATCCACATATAAACTTATCAGAGGCTAAGGGCTAGGCCACACTAGCGCGTTTTTTGCGCGTTTGCGCACGCATTTCGCGCTCGCGTTTGCGCCCGTCATTTTCGCTAAAATGGAAATCGCGGGAACGCAAAAATTCCCGCGATTTCCGATGCGCATGCGTGTCCATAACGTGAAAAGGCGAAAACGCATGCGCAAAACGCGAGCGCGAAACGCGCAAGAATCGCGCACACAATCGCATGCGATAACGCTCGCGATTTTGTGCTCGATTCCTGTGCGTTGCAGTGTGGCCTCACCCTAACGGAGTTCTTTTAGAGCATCAAAGACAAAACTAATTAAATTTTAGATTTAATATTCCAAAAGGTGGACAGTGCATATAATACAAAAATAAAAAGAGCATTTAGTACCATATATCCTCTTCCAGTTGAAGTGTGGTAAGGGACACATTCGGTGTTGGACTGTACTGCTGGGGTCCACCAGGAAATCTGAGACCAGGGGGCCACCAGACATTTCTTATATTATCACTCATTTACATACTGTATCTATTTTACTCCTACTGACTAATGTCAGTGCATTTCCTACTGTTCCTTTGGCTCTGTATTAATAATTTTGCAGTTTTATCAGTTTTCTTGGATAAATGGGCTGTGGACCCACCGGGGTAGACAAGTCCAACAATGAATATAGTTCCCATTACAGACTCCCATACACACACACTGTTGGAAGATGAATTCTATTGATTATATGAGTGACCAAAAATTTCCTTACAGTGACACAGCAGCTAAATTGCTGAGTGAGCAGTGTTGCCAGATGTCCCTATTTGGGTGGGATTTCCCCGACTGCAGGGGCAAAAACCCTGCAGTCAGGGTGAAAATCCCATCCTATAGATGGAACTGGCAGCCCTGCCCCTGGGACACCCACCCCATTATGGCCCTAACTCTGCTGCCTACTGCGGCCCTGCCCCTAAACCCCCCCCCACCTACCATGACATCACTGTGAAAGTCACTGCCCCGTCCTTTACCCCTCGGGGGTGTCGGAAATCTTGCAACCCTGTGAGTGACTTAAAAAAATGCCATTGCTCCCATTTTAGATGCTCTCAAATGAATTGTGTGAGGACACATTCAGACGAACCCTTTATTCTTGTGTATGAATAGAGAATCAGGAATGATGTGAGTGAAATAGAGGAACAAAAAGAAATGGTCAGAGAAATTCTCAGTGACTGCGCAGTAAAGGAGCGATATTATTATTTTGTTTTCTTACGACCGAAAAATAACTCTACCCCCAGTAAAATAATCAATATTGGTATTTACTGATATCAATCCTATATAAATAGGCACATAATTTATTTATATAACACACAAAGGAGTGCATTATCCCCTATATAACAATTGTTATGAAATGTGATTTATATAAGAATATTCTTTCTAAAGTACCGAAGGAACAATGCAAATCCATGAAACATGAAATTAGCACTAGTCATGTGAAGATGATGTGGCATTAAAGGGCATGTCCACCCCCAAAACTAAAATTTAACCCCTTACTGTCCACATCAAGTAGTTTAAAACAATCCTTACCTTACATTCCTGCTCAAAATAGTTCCCCTGCTGTGCCCCTCCAAAGTCCAGGAAACTGGTGTGTAGGAGCAGTGTGTGACTCATGCTGTGCCTGAGACTTCATCAACCTCATCAAGGTTGAGGCATGCTCAGTGCAGCCCTCCCTGCCTCTCAGCCAATCACGGACGCGGCTGCCGGTCCCGCCCCCTGCTTTCAATTCCATGCAAGCAGAGGGCCTGAACACTGCAGCGGAGGAGAGAGGGCAAGTAAGTAAGAATCGGGGGACTTTCTAACAATTATATTAATGCGGTTGGGGCTGGGGGAGCATGCCCTACCACATATCAAAAGTTAAATTTCGGGGTGGACATGCCCTTTAAACTGGGTTTAAACAGGTTCAGTATAGCACAGGACTCTCTAGCTAGAAATAGAGCTGGATAATAAATATCAGTAGGAATGATACATCTCTAGACTTGCAACTAATCTTTCTGCTCTGTAGAAAAAGCACATTCAAGGGGCAAATTGTTTCAAACTGTAAGCTCCCCAGTGACTGGACCTCTTTCCTCACGTCTTAGGGTTTCAAGCACATTTTAATCTATCTATAAACTTACTGTATGTGTGTATGTTTTTATTGAGGTTGCAGAGCTGTGCGTTATTACAATACATGTATTTATACACTGTTTATTTCTATGATTGTAGAAAAGACAGAAGCATGGGCTATAATCTATTCACTGTTATAACTCCATCTTTTAAAGAACTTTCCATTTATACTCTTATACAATGAATAATGATTTTCAGAAATTCCTAATAAAATGTCTTACCTCCGAATAGGCCTCCTTTCACACTGCGTCCGGTGACAATCAGCATCGGATCAAAGACCAACTTTGCTGTAGGGGGCGCTACACCAACCACAGTCAGTGTTCCGGATCCAAAGTCAGTAGACATAAGAGCAGATGTCTGATAAATACATCAAATAGAATATGTGAAATAAAACATACAATACCTTTTATGTTCACTCTTCAGAAATTATTTTCCTCCCAGTGAATTGTATTATTATGTGATACTTATTTTCCGTCTCACAGTTAGACACTGTATATAATTAGATTTGATTAAGGAAAAGTAATTTTATGTACTGTAAATCCATTATGGCTATTACTGTACGGCTATTACTGTATGGGAATTCTACTGTCCATTTAAAGGGCAACTAAAGTCTGAAAACAATACAGAATCAGAAGGCAATATTTAACAACAGATACCATCCTCCTGATTCTGTATTGTTTTTGGTTAGTTGCCCTTTAAATCACACACAGTAGTATTTGCCACTCCAGATGTTTGGAAACTACAACTTCCAGTATGCTTTAGTTGCTGGGAGTTGTAGTTTTCAAACATCTGCTGTGGCCAATACTTGCAAATAGGGGTAAATCCTCCTATATTTGTGCATACAGTATGCACATATAAAGGAGGTTTTAATCTTATTTGAAAGTATTGTGCACTGGTGTTCGCTCCTCCTCTTTTGTTGCCTCTCCTACCTTTTCCGGTGGCCGCTCGCTCCACATCCTCTGTGCTTCCGGATGTAGTCATCCAGAAGCGCGGAGGATGCGGCACGAGCGGCCGCCAGACAAGGTAGGAGAAGGAATTGACTCGAGTATAAACCGAGGTTAGATTTCCAGGCTTTATTTAAAGCCTGAAAACCTCGGCTTATACTCGAGTATATAAGGTACTCCTACTGTTACAGTTAAACCTCAGGACAAAGAAACTAGCTAAGTCGTACAAAGAAAAGGTAGCAATGATATGTACAGGATTAACTAACCATACAGGACATACAGTAATATGCTGATACAAAACCCTACCAGACAGTCAGGTAAAGGAAACACACAGTTAAAATGACAGTCCCAAACTAATTCTCTTTCAACAGCACTGCACACAGTTTTTCTAGGCAACCGTTTTCATTAATTGGTTGAGAGGCCTTTGATTTCCTTGTTAAAAGCCAGTAGGCAGGGGGAAGTGAAAGTATTTTACACTAACCCAATGCAAGGCCACTAAGACAGCTATTCCTAAGAAAATGCAAAAACAGAAAAAAGCAACCAAACAGCAAGGTGTCAGCCCAGAAAGATGGCCCAAGTTAAGTTAAGCCCTGAAATGTGCTTTAATGGACTTTTTGTGTTTAAAAAACACTTTAGAAACACTTCACTTGTAAAAAATGTCAGTTATTTTAGTTATACTATTATTAGTAATATTACTATTATTATTATTATTGGGAACATTCCCTTCTCACTTTGTGGACTTTTAAAAGGTAAAATACATCTGTATTAGTAAAAAAAAAAACAATATGCCTATTAATTAAAGGTTAAGTCTTAACCCAGATCATTACATTGCATGCATGTTACTTCTAAATTAGACCGTGCAGTAAAGCTGTGTACACACATTCAAGATTTGAAACAAATGACATTGGAAGTGGTCTGTTATTGGCTAAAAAAATAATTACACATTCATGGTTGATTCCTTCAGGTGGCCTATCACCATCGACTACTTATTCAAAATTATAGGGACTAATAGAATATTTGGTAATGGCCAAACAATTCCTCTTCATCCGTGGGATTCTTCACAACACATGTCTGGAAATTAGCAAATAATTCGGATTTTCGGATTTGGGTGGATATATGTCTTTTTTCAGTCTTAACGGGCATGCCCATCCTTAAAACAAACCCCCAAAATTTTTGATTTTCAGTAACCTGCCCCAACCATATATTTAACCAGATATTTAAGGGTAATTATTGTCTCTATTCTGGCAGAATAAGCTTTTTTTTTTCCCCCCCATGCAATCAAGGCTGTGACAACTGACATCACAGCCAATGATTGACTGCTATTCCTCCTGCTGAACATGCTCAAGCTCATTGAGCTTAGGAAGAAAGCCAATACCTTTGCCAGAAAGGAATAGAACTTTCATTAAATATCTGGTTACAAATGCATTTAATAAACTGGGGAAATAGCAGATAGGGTTGTGGGCAGGTAACTTGACAAGCCACCAGTTTTTTCTTTTAAGGGTGGACATGCCCTTTTACTACTATGTTATGATGTGGGTTTCACATGATCATTGCGTAGTAGTTGATGAAATTACAGCAACATTAATGCATACAATACTGTATGGATTGTACATTTTTGTGTGATTACTAACCATAACATTAGTGTTTCCAATGCATTCAAAGCAATAGTCTAGTCCACCGTCGGTCATCTCTGTCAAAACTTCATGGACAGGCTTCTGATAATCATTGGGATTGATGCAATCAGTAGCTCCTAATTTTTTTGCTTTATTAAACTTGTCACTGTTTGTGTCCACTCCAATGATTTTAGCTGCACCAGCTTCTTTGCATCCAATAACTACAGACAGACCAATACCACCCAACCCAAATACAGCACAAGTGGATCCTTTCTCAACCTGTAATAGGGTAAAATAGATCATTAATTATAGAATAACATTGTATTTGGACAAAGAAGCATGGTTTAACTGCAGGTCAGTATTTTTATCAGGCATAGTTTTTAATCATTTGTTTTTTGTTTTAATTAATCTTACAATCTAAACCTCATTGTACATCAGCTCTAATCAAATTAATTTACCATTACTGACTATTTCTACCTCTGTAATATGTGGTGGAAGTAAAATGGGGGTCAGTGCAATTTTAAAGGTGATGCCCTAGCCCATCAAAAAGCGTGCACACCAACTGGAATTGAAGCTCTAGTTTCGTAAAACCAAGTCTTTAGTCAATATAATGCATAAAATAAAACGTAACACTCTATGGTCAGTCCTTTGACGCGTTTCGTACTACCAGTACTTAATCATAGGTATGAATGACTCAAGGTAGAGTGAAACAGGAAGGGCTCCTAAATACACATGGAGTCCCACCCTTTAATTAATTAATTAACCCTAATGGGAAACCACAAAGCAGACAAAAATGAGATGAAACAACAAAACAAAAACAAAACAAAATTAACCATTATAGATCAACATAATACAGTGTACTGTTCTTGCATTACATACTATATAAACTGTACATATACAAACTAAATATAACAAAGCAATAAAGGATACAAAACCTAATGTTGATTTAGAGCATTTTTGTTAGATGTATATGACACACTATGATTCTATGATTAAATGTTTATCTAAACAGAAACAAAATATATATGATAATAAAGAATAACAAAATAATATACCGGTAACCAAAACACAATGTTGTAAATTATTATTGGGAGAAAATAATGTCGGTCTCCTACCCAACAAAACCAGTAATGTCAAATGTGCTGTTTAAACCAGAGGGTGATCTGGTGCGCAGGACAAAAATCCATCTTGTATCCTTTGTTATATTT
The DNA here is from genome assembly GCA_019447015.1 of Hymenochirus boettgeri. NCBI lineage: Eukaryota > Metazoa > Chordata > Amphibia > Anura > Pipidae > Hymenochirus > Hymenochirus boettgeri. Next base: position 322,445,432 of record CM033469.1, read on the forward strand.
AGTTTGTATATGTACAGTTTATATAGTATGTAATGCAAGAACAGTACACTGTATTATGTTGATCTGTAATGGTTAATTTTGTTTTGTTGTTTCGTCTCATTTTTGTCTGCTTTGTGGTTTCCCATTAGGGTTAATTAATTAATTAAAGGGTGGGACTCCATGTGTATTTAGGAGCCCTTCCTGTTTCACTCTACCTTGAGTCATTCATACCTATGATTAAGTACTGGTAGTACGAAACGCATCAGGGGACAGACCGTAGAGTGTTCCGTTTTATTTTATGTATTGTATTGAATAAAGACTTGGTTTTACGAAACTAGAGCTTCGATTCCAGTTGGTGTGCATGCTCGCTTTTTGATTTTTGGATGGACTAAATGAAGCTGCAGCGACGGGCTTGGGGCTGATGCACCCAAGCCACCTGTTACACTGGGTGAGTTCAATAAAGAAGCATTTCAACCTTTACTAAAGTTGCATAGCAGAAGTGTCTACATTGCAAGTTTACGGAGGGTCTGGGGCTTATGCACCCGGACCATTGATTTGCTAATGTGAGTGGTTAATTACGCTCCTGTTCTTTTACTTTTTCTTAAACACACGCTTTTTAACTAAAGTAGTTGTTGAACTTCATGTAGACACTGTTAAGTACTCTATATGTGTTTACTATAAGGCACTTTTTTAACCCAGAAAGGTGGTTAATCAGGCATAAGGTGTATTTTCTTTGCATTTGCTATTTATCATATTAGTGATGCCCTAGCCCCCAGACTTTAAATTGGACTACAATTACCAGCTGGGAATACAGGCACTAACTTTCTGATGTTTTACTCTGACATATCAAGCACACAACGTTTCAGGCTTGTGCCCCTCGTCAGGTGCAATTTGAGAATTTTAATTTAAATCCAGTAGTGGCGACCCATGGGAAATAGGAAGTAAGACAACATATCTGATTATTATTGGGTTGTTGAAGTTCTTTTAAAATGAAAAATAAAGAGGTTTTGGTCCCAATTACACCGGTTATCACCTGAACCTGCATTATTATTAGTATTTATTACTGCTTTCATTCTTAAAAGCACTCACATTTTATGTAGGTGTGAAATCAAAATTAATAGGGAGATTGAATAAAAGTTCTTATCGTTTAAAATGGTGCTAATTTTGCCCCAACCAATCAGATGTTAGTTTTCAAATGTTAAATAGGATCTGATTGGTTAGGCAAAAATTAGCACCATTTTAAACGATAAGAACTTTTATTCAATAACCCTGTAAGTTTGGTTCAGCTTTAAATAAATGTCCCCAGCAAACCTATATGCAACTATAGAAATGCGGTTTGCCAATTTTATTCTATTCCTGCTACACTTCATTATATTTTATTCTTGCTTCCATAATATTTTCACCATATGGTTCTTAAACTGTAAAAGGTCATTTCGGTAGTGTTGTTAATAAAGTGTGATGACATGAACGCAGAATATGCAGCAGATGGAGACTTTCGTTTAACATAATTTTACCCACCTGACTCTACCACATTCTCTCTGCAGCACCATCTTATTAACCTTACCTTGGATAAACATTCCATTCATCTTTTTAGTAATTAAGTTGATCTACCATCTGACCTCTTGAGACATGGAAAACATGTCTAAGTAAAACGAGCAACTGACTTAAATTGAAACAGAAAAGTTTCAGTAAACCAATGGGAAAAAAAAGATAGCAACTTGTTATAGATATATAATAAATAAGGCTGTAGATTTAGAATGGGGAGGTGCAGTGGCGTAAATCCTTATTACAATCACTCAGTGATATCACTGAATGATTTCCTGTATTCCACTGCCCCTCCCCGTTTCTCCCCCCTCCCTGTATTACCGTAGTCATTATTCTATGAAGCCCTGTTTATTGTTGACAGACGATTTTTGGTCCTCATTTCTTTTTTCAATAGGAACTAATACAGGGAGGGAGAGAGATAGTGGTAGGGTAGGGGGGAGTGTGTCTGTACCCTTATTTTTTTTTTTTTGTTTGGCTGGCCTTATGTATTATAACCTTATATTACACTGCCCCATTATCCCTTATATAATATTTTGAAACTAATCAACATAAAAGCACTTTAGCAAATAAACCAACAAACACACCTGTGTTTTTATTTGCACTATTTGGTTTGTTCAGTTGGCTTTGGGGCAGGTTTGAAAATTTTGAGGGCACTGTTTTAATGCGACTTATGCCATTGCCACTTATGGGCTGGTGGCAAGGAGAGTTACCCACCTGCCTTACCACTAGTCCAGAAGTTATATTCCATCTAAATTTGCACATTGTTTTATTGCTGTACATGGTTAACTCAGATTGTCATTTTATCAGTTTAAATCCCATATACCATAATGCATATAATGATAAATGTACTAAAACAAATACATACTTACTTTAGCATATGTTGCCTTCCTTTGTTAAATAATTCTTTCAATGTTTGAAAGGAATGCTACAAAACTTGCTCTTTTGATTTGACACTGTGGAATACTTGTTTTTTCTTATTGTTTTATATTAAGTCCTCCATAGAGCAGATGCATGTTTACTCTTTATTTTGTGACTAGGCATTAACTTTGTGTTTTTTCAAATAAGAAAATTGTAAATGAAAAAGTTATACGCCTAATCTCAATGTTGTGTACTTGTTTGTTTAAATGTCATTAACATTAGTCTCTCTGGTCAGTAAATAAGACAGAGATGGATTAAGACCAAATGGGGCTTTAAGCTAGGTACACACCTGAAAGATCTTTGAAAGATGACAGACAGGATCTGCAATATCCTGTCGGTCATTTTTCAAACGATCAGGCAACACACAGTCCCGAGCACTCCCCCTATACACAGCATAGGGAGAACGTTGGGGACTCTGTGTTCTCTCGGCCGCGGCCGACTCTTCCCTCTTTTCCGAACAAGGCTGACCCAATCGTTCGGCGGCCGCACGCTCGTTCGGAAAAGTAAGGTACATACAGTACCAATAAAGCCCCGATACCGTCAGACCTGGTATCGGGGCTTTATCAGTTCTGTGTACCCAGCTTTAGGCAGGGCTGTATATTGGGCCTCAATTGTTTATAATACTTTTATTGTATGGGCTGTAATACTGATTGTGGCCCCCTTATTTATAGGCCCTAGGCAGCTGTCTAGGTTGTTTTGTGCAAAATCCTGCTCTTCTCCAAGACTTTTAGTTAGCTGAGGTGAAGTTCATCCAAGGGATAATAATCCCTCAAATTGAGGATTGTGTCTATATTTCATATTTTCCCTTCACTCTACAAATGAAATGATACAGTTACAATAGCATAATACCAATAATTGCATAATACCAATTAATTAAGACATAGCTGAATTTCAATACAATAACATAAGGAAAATTACTATGTACAAACTCATCTCAGGATTATTGGGCCTATTTGTAAAGGTGAATTACAGTGATACTGTCCCTTTACTACATTCATAAAATATCCCATATTTCCTTAAAGTTATCCATAGTGTTATATTGTGATATGTGTACAAAATAATAACACTGACTGGTATTTCTTAATTCTTATTTAATATGATTGTTTCAACACTGGTTTATTTATATGGGGGTTAGTTGACTCATGTTTACCTGGTCTTATAACCAATCTCTAAAAGTCTTAAATTGGCAACAGCCAATGGAATTCTTACCTTAGCAATGTTCAGAGCAGAGCCATAACCAGTACCAAAGCCACAGCCAATCAAACAGACTTTTTCTAGAGGAGCGTCACTGTGTATTTTTGCAACAGCGATTTCATTGACTACAGTGTATTCACTAAAGGTGCTTGTGTATGCAAAGTTGTAAATTGCCTTCCCCTTGCATGTAAATCTACTGGTGCCATCCGCCTGCACTCCAATTGGTTTTCCTATCCTGTTCAAAAAGGAACAAATAAACATTTTACTACAAAGAACAATAGATATATAAAGTTCCACCGTGTGGGCATTAGGTGGGATAATCTGGAGAGGAACAGTCTTTTTCTGCTGATAATATGAACCCTCCTGCGTGTTTGTAAATATTGTCTTCTGCTTACTAATTATAGGAAATCCTGTAATTAATTTAATATCTTTTACACATTATATTTGATACAATGATATAGTTGGTATAATCCGCTGCCCTGGATTATAATCAGCCCACAGACTATGATGAAGAAAAAATTCCAATTGGACAGAGAAATGGAAAATGACATTGGGGACTTGTACCAATGTCCAAAATTATTTAGATAATCAGTTAATACCAGAAACACCGTTACTAAAATTCCTATAGAACACAGCCATCAACGAGTAATGGCAACCAATCAAGGAATTTTCACCGTGTTTGTCAGCATTCCAGGCATTTGGCATCTAATTTCAACACAAAATTTTGCATTTTCAACATATATTTTTTTTATAGATTTAACCTGTTTTAGGTTTACTAAACCCAGAGAGCAGCATTTTTATTAACAATGACAGAGCTTATTTGGGAAAGATACCTGGCTGGCTTTTGGACATATGTTGAAGCTGAACTAGGAAATTCAACATATCAGTTTCACCGGATGTGCAAATTTATGTAATCTGTAGTTCTGCCTCATACCAGGTTTAAACCTGTAATCATTGCTTGTCCATGGATCAAGTACAATGAATAGCACATTATACAGTACCTTAGGGAAAATTATGGATATGATGACCACATGTATTACCCTGTATGTAATGTATGACTATGTAATTGTAAAGCGCCATGGAAGATGTTGGCGCTATATAAATCAATAATAATAATAAATAATAATGACCAACCGTTACGCTATCCCCACGCATGCAATCTAGTGACTGCAAAACCTATGTCAAATTAAGACGGAATATGGCCCTAGCCCCACCTTCTTTGCTGAATAGGTTAATAGTTTATAGAGAGAGTATCTGTAACAAATTTATTTTATTTTTTGAAACAAGTAAACATAAGGACCATATTACTACTTTTACAGCATCCTGATATTTCCTGGACCTGAGGCATTAGAATGTTGCACTGTGGATCATCCAGCTCTGCTGTGTTCATCCACAAGCAATCAGATAAGGCTTCCCCTTTCTTTTGTAGTAGATCTATTAATATGAGAGTTCAACCCGAAGTGTGGCGTTCCTACAAAGCCAAAAGCAACTTTTTACAATTAGATTTTAGCAAAAAACTGAAAGAATCAAATTCACTAACCCATATTGTTTGCATAGGTTGTTGTTTGGATTAAGACAAGCTCGGCATGTACCACACTGTGGAAGCCACAGTGGGATAACTTTATCTCCTGGAAAAAAAATACAATACATCACAACACTTTGTACCCCTGCTCCCTAGACCTACAATTACTTTATGTTCCATATGAATATAAATGGATTCTTCCAATATAGATTTATTGCTTGTTTGAAATGAATAAAGAACCATATGAATCCCGTGGAAGTATTTTGTACAGTTGGTCATAAACAGAGCAGTCTCCTGGAGATTTCTGATCAGTAACCACACAAAACAGCAGGGTAATAATGGCAGAACCTGCCAGGTTTCATCAAACATTTGAAATTGAAATTCATTTTTAACTCATGGTTTTTGATATTTAAATCAAGAATTTTTATGGGAAAAAAATTTGGCTACGTCACCAATGTCATATTGAGACTAAATTTCATTGGTAGTTTCTATGGCAAAATGGCAAAACCAGTTTCAGGACATACCATATAGAGCATTCTTTAGCAGGACCTGATGGAAATTTTCTGATTGGACAGACTAATAGATATGTCATAAAAAGACAATCCTGAAACAATATGTTATTGGAATAGTCTCTGCAAATTATATAAAAACTTTTGAATAACAAACTGTCTAGGTCTAGTATCCAGACTGACATTATACACAGAAGAAAGATTTCATGCACATCACCTTAAACACACGTCTTACCTGGTTTAAAATGTTGCACTCCTTCTCCCACACTTTCCACTATACCAGCACCTTCATGGCCCAGTATCACCGGGAATTTCACATTGCTTAATGTTCCGTTTATCGCGTGATCATCTGAACGGCAGATCCCAGAGGCCACAATCTTCAGTAAAAAACATGACTTTAGAGAGTGACTGAAACTCTTTCAATAATCCCTCAGTAGAAAAAACTGGTTTCTTTACTTTAGTCAACATTTGACTAATGTGACTAATTTGACTAATAAATAGAAACTGAACTGTACACAGAAACACGCACTATTTCTGATTCTTTACTAAACAGATTCTTAAATGTGATTCCTTTATAAATGTGATTCTGTATAAATGTGATTCTGTATAAATGTGATTCTGTATAAATGTGATTCTTTATAAATGTGATTGCTGTATAAATGTGATATTGCTGTATAAATGTGATATTGCTGTATAAATGTGATTCCTTTATAAATGTGATTCTTTATAAATGTGATTCCTTTATAAATGTGATTCTTTATAAATGTGATTCTTTATAAATGTGATTCCTTTATAAATGTGATATTGCTGTATAAATCCAAAGCAAATAGTTAGACTTTGCACTCCTTGCAAGTAATGAGCACTGGGTGCGTAGTGATAATTGCTGCTGAATGAAAAGCCATAAAATGCAATAACCATTATCCGTAGGAGACAGTTCACCGCACACCAGATTTGAACAAAGTATCTCTTTAATGCGTCAACATTTCGGAGCCAACACGGCCCCTTTCTCAAGACAAAACCCGGTTTGTCTTCAGAAAGGGGCCGTGTTTACTCCGAAATGTTGACTCATTAAAGAGATACTTTGTTCAAATCTGGTGTGCGGTGAACTGTCTACTATATGGTTATTGCTTTATGAATGCGATTCCTTTATGAATGCGATTCCTTTATGAATGCGATTCCTGTATGAATGCGATTCCTGTATAAATGCGATTCCTGTATAAATGTGATTGATTCCTTAATAGATGTAATTGCTTTATAAATGTGATTCCTTTATACCGTAAATGCGATTCTTTTCTAATGTGATTTGTACAGTGTCCATGCTTTTTAATGAGATTAAACCTAAAAACTAAAAGGGAGATTCAATAAAAGTTCTTATCAATAAAAATGGTGCTAATTTTGCCCCAACCAATCAGATATTATTTAACATTTGAAAGCTAACATCTGATTGGTTGGATCAAAATTAGCACCATTTTAACAATAAGAACTTTTATTAAATAACCCTGTAAATGTTTCCACCTGAATTAATCAATACTACACTCGATTTCTGTTGGTTGATTTAACAAAGGAATCAATTTTAAAAGTGATAGCTTTAATGAATCAAATTCACTAATCGGTCAAAAAGAAAAAATAACTCATGCTGGCTTTACTGCCTTTTCCACCCTGGATTTCCTAATAACAGTTCTATACATTAAAGCAGAACCTTAAATAATCACCTTCACACGGATTTCCTGAGCCTTTGGTGGAGCAACTTCAATCTCCTCAATGCAGAGAGGTTGGTTGGGTGCCCAGGCCACAGCTGCCTTACATTTAATCACCTTAAAGGGCAAATTTGAATACATTTATACAAGACAATAAGCTAAAAACACAAGTGATTCCTTGTACACTGTAAAAAATACATTTACATTGTTACTCTCTTTTTGTGTTATTGCAAATGTTATGTTGCTGCCTTTCCACTACAGTTCAATATTATTGCCATGCTAGCTGAAGGCAGACCTTTGTTTTAGTTAACAGTGCTCAGCTAATCACCCAGTCCCTTCATATAGTTTTTTTTAAACTCGTATTTATTTTTAATTAGCTATTTACATCATGTCTGAATCATAGTATCATTTAGCTTAGATAACAAACATCTACGTTATAGCTCGGTAATAAATAAATGTATCATACTAGTTAAACACTGGCCATATACACAGTGTCTATGCTTATATTTAAGATTATGGAATAGTAGTACACTATTTAATAGTTTTCGCCAAGTTTTCAGCTTAGGAGGACCTGGGGCCATCCATTTTAGCTTGTAGGTGTCTTCTAATTCTAGGTTATTAATAACTATTATACATAATCTTGGGTCCATAGGAACTTGCCCAGGAAGTAAAGATGTTAGGAATCTTGAGATTTTAATCCAGAAATGTGTGACCACAGGGCAATCCCAAATGAGATGCCAGTAGTCTGCAGAACTACCATGGCACTTGGGGCAGCTGTTTGAGTAGGTTGATATACGATGCAATCTCGTTGGAGTTAAGTATGTCTGATGCACTATGTATAACTGAATTAATTGGTTGTTGGCCGGTGTAAAGGCATAGACGTGTGCTGATCCAATTTCATCCCAGCCATTATATATAAGTTCAGATATGTTTCTGCTCCATTTTGGGTATTTCTTTTCAGTCCTTTGATTAATTGATCGTGCAAAGTTGCATTGCCAAGGCTTCTATGGCCAATGAGAAAAAGTAAGGTGATAAGGGACACCCCTGTCTTGTTCCACTGGAAAGTGAAGAGGCTGGATTGTTATCCATTTACTAGGACTATGGTAAAAAGGGCAGCGTAGAGTAGCTGAATCCAATTTATATAATTTGGCCCAAAGCCAAAATGTTTCATACATGCCCCTAGGAAGCTCCACCGCACAGTCAAAAGCTTTGCAAGGGTCTAGCGATAGTATGAACCTATCTCCCATCCCTTGAAGTATCGGAGTACTTATTTGTGTGCATCAAAGATTGATGGGTCTATATGCATTGTTCAATTTTTGCCTGGTTTCTGAATTAGAACTACTGTCGCATTTGTTATTGAGGAAGGGAGACTGGTTTTTGAAAGGCCGCATTAAACTTTGTCAGCAGTTGTTCGGTGAGGGTTTCTCTATTTTTTTTATAGAACTGGTAATCCATCTGGGTCGGATGCCTTCCCAGAAGAGATATCTGTTAATGTATCTGACAATTCCTCGAAGGTCAGAACTGCCTCCAGTTGCTGTATCTGTGAAGGCTGTAGTTGTGGGAAATTTACTGCCTAGAGGTACTCCATGTTTACACATAATGAGTGCTTTGGTTGTGAGCAGTATTGTTTCTGGAAATAAGGTTGCAAATGATTCCAGGATATCTGCAGTTGACGTGATATGCACTTTAGCTGGGTCATGGACAGCCAGTATTGTTGCCTTCATATAGTTTATTTACATTTTTTCTGTATTGCCCTAAACAATGATTTTAATAAATGTTCAAAACAATTTTGGTTCCTTACCAGTGAGCAGAGTCGCACATTTTTATGTATTTGTAAGAAATGTTCTTGTGTGCATTACTGATGGCTGGTGTATTACATAGTTACATAGTATTGGAGATGGAATAAAGACATACCTTTTTAGCCTACCCCTGAACCCTACTTAAGAGTTGATCCAGTGGAAGCCAAAAACATCTAGCTAAAAGGGGGGTTTGGTTTCCTGACTCCAAATAGCAATTGGAAATGATCCCTGGATCGACAAAAAACTATTAATTACAGTAATTTCCAATATTTTTGAATTTTAGAAGCTTATCCAGTGCACTCTTGAATAGTTGAAACTATTTAATCAACTTGCCATTACCACAACTGCTAGAAGACAGTTCCACGGTTTCACCGTTCTCACTATAAAGAAACTTTTCCTAACCTGAAGATGAAATTTCTTCTAATTTTAAAGGATGTCCACGTGTTCTCTGATATGACCTATTAGTGAACAATGCACCAGGGAGTTTATTATATGGCCCATTAATATATTTATATAAAGTGATCATATCCCTACACAAGCACCATTTCTCCAGTGTAAACAGCCCCAGCTTGTCTATTCTGCCTGCATAGTCAAGCCCCTCAATTCCTCTTATTATTTTAGTTGCCCTTCTCTGAACTCCAAAACTGCATACTCTAATATTTTTCTCTATCTCTCTATCTCTCTATCTATCTATCTATCACAAAAGTGGTAGTACATGTAATAAAATGTCGAACTCCAAAACTGCATACCAGTGCTTTGTAATAATAATATTGTTTCTCTCTCTCTCTCCACCTACAAATATTTTCTCTATAATGTCTAAACAATGAGTAATAACTTTTGATGTACATGTCTCCCCTTCCTTTTATGAGGTATGGCACCATCAGGGTTATTCAATAAAAGTTCTTATCGTTAAAAATGGTGCTAATTTTGCCCCAATCAATCAGATATTATTTAACATTTGAAAGCTAACACCTGATTGGTTGGGGCAAAATTAGCACCATTTGTAACCATAAGAACTTTTATTGAATCTCCCTGCATATGTTTCTTACTCTTGCAAACAGAATAGTAATTTCTCCATGTCCAGTAAGAGCGAAATAAAGCCACATTAAATTAAATTCTACATATGATTTAAATTGCTTTCAGTGTACAAATCTCTAATAATTTGGCAAGTTTGCAGAAACTTTTCTTACATAATTAATCCTGTAGATCCTGCAGTAAAAAAGCCAACCTTTCCCTAACTAGAAATAACAATTAATGCATAGCAGGTATATATTTTACAGTTCTTGCTAAACAGCAGAAGAGAGAAGCACTTAAGGAAAGGAAGGTCAGCACTGTACTTTGTATTTCATACATTTGGTGTAAAGGCCAGCATGTTACTCAATTAAATAGTGACTTTGTTGTAGATCTGGTTAATGAATGTAGTCTCTTTTGCTTGTTTCTCTTAACTTGGTTAAATAGTTATCTCAATTACTATACTAATTAAGTATCACAAATAGTATGGTAGAATTTTCATCACTAAACCTTACAAGTTTTAGGAATTTAACCAGTTGCTAATATTAATCTTTCCTACCAACATATACCAAACCCCTTCCAAAATTTATACACTACCGATTACCCGAGACTCACCTTGAAGGTGGATACACACAGTTCTGTCTGTCATCTTTGAAAGATATGAGTACACACAGTCACAAGCGTTCTCCCTATATAAAGCATAGGGAGGTCGTTTGTGACAAACATACAACCTATGATCATGGCTGACACCCTATACTTTAGTACAGGGGGTCAACTGCGACCGAGGGAAATCTTCCATTCAGTACAGATTGGATTATCTCTATATCGCTAATGTGTGTACCCAGCTTTAGCTAGGTTATTTGGGCCACTGGGATAGGATGACAAAATAGCACAGTGCAGCAAGAACTGGGACATATAATAAGCATACTTATATGTGTTCCCAGAAGAGAACATTGCTAGACTTATCTTTCTAATGATAGGGAAGAATGTGCCATATATATGATAGTGTGTCTTTTTATTATTTCTTGTTTTTGTTGTGCATGTCTACAGTTTTGAATTATTTCTGTACTATTAGTAATAGTGCCTTAAAGGGTATCTATACTTCCAAAAATCGAATTTTCAAAAAATGATTATCTTTAGATAGCGTAATGGTCCACTACTCCAACACATTTTTCAGATTTGAAATCTGAGCAGTAGATACTCAGAAATCTTCATTTTAAATAACAGCATGTACAGGGAAAGACTCAAACCAGATATGCTAATTTGTGTCCCTCCAGTGACCTCTTACTAGGATCTATCAAAACATTTATTAATATAGCCCCAAATATAATGAGCTGATTAATCATATTGGTCTCCTGTCTATTAGTCTGTCTGTCTGTCTGATCTATCTATCTATCGCTCTGTCTGTCTGTTATATATCAATCTATATATATATATCTATTATTTATCTATCTACTATCTATCTATCTGTCTTTCTATCTATTATATATCTATCTGTCTGTCTATCTATCGCTCTGTCTATTATATATCTATTTATCTATATGTCTATTATATATCAGTCTGTCTGTCTATCTGTCTGTCTATCTATCTGTCTGTCTCTATGTGTCTGCATGTCTGTGCTTATCTATCTATCTACAGGAGTGTCACAGGAGGTCACTTACAGGAGCCCCCCATCATGTTTGCTTGATTGTTAGAAGGGAGAAGTGTCTCACGCAGCAGCAGTCCCCCTCCCCCATTCACTTTCTTCCTCTCTTCCAACAGGCAAATACATGCTGCTGAAAGTGTCTAACACAGCAGCAGCCCCACCCAATCTCAGCAGTGTCAGGAAGATATGTTAATGAGCTGTATAGTGTGGGGCTGTGAAGACTCTTTATTTTGTAAGTGAATGTATCCAGTATCATCTGGATTACAGGTGGGTAGTGACTAGGGGGGGGGGAGTTAGGAGCAGTTACTAAACATTGAAAATTCACTAACAAAGCAGGGACAGACACACCCGTCCTGATGAAGCCACGCCCAGTTTCCGACTTACAACGGGTGTTTGGTGTGGAGGACTTCAATTTGTAACCTCGCTATAAGTTGATACAAACTATTATTCTGTATGTCTCCAACGGAAGCTAAGTTACCATACTCTGCCGCAAAGCTCCGAGTCTGAAAGGTACACGACTGATCCCGAGTAGATATGTAAAGAGGGTGGAATCTAAAACTGGTTTTCCCAGTCGCCCGATTACCCTGGTATCTGAACCCAGACATGGCACCCACGATTTTCAACATGCAAGGAAACACTATATAGAAGCAACATACTTACCTTCCCTAAACCTGTTGGAAAGTCTATGAACTGCATAATTTTCCCAGCCCCATCCATCGCAAATTTGCAGGTGTTGGTTAGTATATTCAGTGTCAGGGACTGCAGTAGATTTAATAAGTTTGGACATTTTTTACTACTGCAACCGTTGGTGGATTGTATTCTAGTTTTAATGTTGGTGCGGAGCAATATGGTGAATTATGTGTTTTTATCTATGTTTAATAAAGGCCAATTGATAATCAGCGTGCAGTTAAATTATATATGGGAAGACCTCCCCTAAGGGTGGTAGTGTTTCCCAGTCTGATATTGTTCCATTTATGTTAATGCCATGAGTGCTGCTTTGAGTCACTTCAGGTGATGCCCTTTTCCTACATTTATCCTGTTTCTAGTTTTTGTCTCATAGCACCATTGTTCAAATGATTGTCGGCAGGTGGTGAGTACTAGTGTAGTTCCCCTGTTACCATATCATGTACAGACACACATGTAAGTAACATCATTTTTCAACCCTAACTTTGTACTTTCAGATTATTCAAAGTTGTTTGAGTGAGTATAGTGACCCTTTAAGCCTAGTACACACTTGCAATGTGTGCAATCAAAGCACTATAAATGAGTTGAGATTGCGATCCGTCTGACAATCACACATGTGTGGCTGCTAATCCAGCAGGATGGACCATCAATGAAGCCTGCCAAGAGTCTTAAGTTTGTGTGCAGTTTTCCAGAATGCTCTTTCTTCTTTTGTCGGTATTTTAATCTGTTGACGAGTGGAGCAACGGGTCTGAGGCAGCAGCACCCGGACCACCAGATTTGTCTGGTGAGCATATTATAACTCAGCCTCCTTTTACTTCTTTGATGTTATTCTGTTTATACAAACCTAATGAGATACTGATTCATTCATCACGAATATGTATTGGGAGAAAGCTCCGGGGCAAGGCACCCATATTGCCTGTATTTCTAAGTAAGTGTACTTAGATATATTTGGGGTCAAAAATATGTATATATTTTATCCAACACAATGTCCTAAATGATGCACCCTTTTTTTTATTTAGATAAATATGTAGTAGTAGTGTTTAGTGGAATTAGGGGTGGATAGGGGAAAAGAAATGCAAATAACCAAAGACCATTAGTGAATCTGCTAATGTAAATGTAAATATTAACTAAAACCCTGTACATGGAAATGACACCATAGAACCACTTACTGTAAGATAAGAATTTTAAACTTTATTTTATTGGTAATAAGCAGCACTGAAAATGAAAACCTTTAGGGCACGGCCACACGGCCACACTGCAACGCAAACGCACACGGAATCGCATGCGATTTCGTTACGTTTGCGCATGCTTTTTTTCATTAAGCATTTTCGGTGCGTTGTCGCGCTTTCAATGATATGAAAAAAGCGCAAATGCAAAAAAAGCGCAGCAGTGTGGCCTAGCCCTTATGCTTCTAATATTCAGGCACACAGCTAACACTGAAAACAGGTTAATTCAAAATTACCGGTTTCAAATGCTTAAAGGGTAACTGTGGTATCAAATACTTCCAAACTAGTAAGGATTATATAAAAAGCCTTCCATCATACCTACAATATAAGAACCAAAATCACATCTCTAGATAAAAGTCATGATAAGTTATTGCTGGAAAGGTTCAGCAATATTACTTCCTGCTTGAACACTTCCTGTTTTCAGCCATGTGACCAGCTTGTAGTCATGTGACCAGCCTCAGCCTGCATCAATAGGCTCCCTTTCTCAACTGTCAATTTTTTCCCCAGGAACTTCCTGTTTTCCCCAGCATTAAGTCTTAACTGGGCATGCTTCTCCCCCGGGGCAGAGGGGCAAGCAGAGATAAGGTGATGTCACTCAACCTACTGGAAGCAGGAAGTTTGAACATTCACCTCAATATCATTTCTCACCGGGTAAAGCCAGAGATGTGATTGTTGGCTCATTAAAAATGAAATACTGCAGGCTTTCATTTAACCCTAACTTGTTTGGAGACCACAGTTGCCCTTTAATATTACCAATAAAATAGCTTTTGCATTAAATGAATTGCAGGGCAGCGACACTAACATTTGTGTGTTTTAACATTAACACTAAACATTTTCCAATTATTTGGGGGAACTGAAAATGTTTTTCTTCCCCTTGGATTTAACAAATTGCTGCTATACTAAAGACTGTGCTGTGCATTGTAGAACAAAAACGATTATTTATAACTGTTAGCTTTCTAACGATTGTGATTTAATGATTTAAGGGATGATTTACCTTCATAACTTTTCATTTGAGGGGTGAACATGCCCTTTATATAATAGCAATGTGTTTAACCCTTTCCCTGCCACAGATCGTATATTCACGATCTGTGCAGTGAATGCACAAACTGCCACAGATCCCCCTCAAAAAAAATTTGGCCCCCGCTAGGGGCGATCGTGGGGCAGTTCAACTGCCCCCCTAGCCCCCTCGATCCCCCCTCGGTTTCGTCCAAATCCAAGGGGGGGATCGAGAGATTTCCTACCTTTATGGTCCATCAGCCGGTCCCACGAGGAGGAGGTGAGGAGGAGCTCTTCAAAAATGGAAATGGAGACCCGGGTGACTCACAGAACTTCCCATAGAGTGGTATAAGACCTAGTGGTCTAGTGGAGGTACTGCAGTGTGATCTCCAGATCACGCTGCAGTACCTAGTATAGTACAAGCTGTCATGCTTGACAGCTTTACTATACATTTTGTGAATGGAACTCAAAGTTCCATTCACAAATAGGATTTTTTCTAAGTCTTTGCTACTTAGCGAAGACTTAGAAAAAAAATGGGGACAGAGATCAAAATTTGGTGATCACTTCTGATCACCAAATTATTGATCTTTGCCAATGAATGAAAAATCACTTCCTGGAAAATGATTTCCGGGAAGTGATTTTTCCGATCGGATTTCGAATTGGAAAACGGGCATTTATGCCCGTATTCCAAGTTCGGTATCATTCCCTAAGATGACTTGATGATCATCTTTGGGAATGATCCCCCCAAAAAAGGGGAAATGCACACAAAATAAAATCTTAAAGTGATACACACACCTTTTTTTTTTTTTTTTACCTAAAAACTATAAATTAGCAAAAAAAATTTGTCTTCTCCAAGCTTCCCAATGTCCCCGGTGATATCGCTAAAGTAAACGCGGATTATTATTTGTTAGATTTCAAGGGAAACTAAGCCTATTTTAGTAGGAAATTACTGCAAGGTTTCCTACTGTAAAATTAGTCTAAAGCGATTAAGGGCAAAATCCTGAAAATTCTTCTGGCAGTTAACGCACAAAAAATGAAATTCTCCTGCTGAAAATTCTTCTGGCAGTTAACGCACAAAAAATGAAATTCTCCTGGCAGTGAAAGGGTTAATATTATACATGCTATTTACAATCATCTAACATCTGTGTAAACTCTGCAACAACCTCTCATTCAATCTAATTCTCCCCCACAGCTCTCTTTATATAATCAGTAAAAACCTCTCAACTCACTTTCCCAGCGGTTGCCATTCTGATTCCAGTGTCTCTTACTTGACAGCTTGTAGGATATAAAACTGTAACAATCACTGTAACATGAGGATCTCAAGCAGAACCACCCACTGCCCCTCCCCATTTTCATTTTTTTTTATTTCAAAAGTGTTTGCTAATTGAAATTAATGCAGTAGAATTTTTTTTATTAAGAGATAATTAAGATCTGAAATGCATTTTCTAAAAGTGCTTATCACTTTTTGCTTTCTAATGGTTCATACATACTTGCCGATGTTTGCCAGACCCCCTGGGCTCGGGCATCTGGCAAACATCGGCAAGTGTGTACGAACCTTAAAGGTCACAATCTGATTACAATAAGATCAAGGAGGCGGCCATGCAAAGTAACTATAGCGCCGTATGTAATAATATACAGTATATATATACATATATATATATATATATAAATTAAATGAGACAAATTGTTGCACTCAAAAGGTCTTTTTGAGAGGTTTATTCAAAAAAGTGTTCAGCAATGTTTTGGCTCGTGTCCTAGAGCCTTTATCAAGTCTATATATATATTATATAAGGGATAATGCACCCCTTACAGTGTAATATCCTTATATTATAATGTGAAGTGAAGGGGCGCATTATTTCTTATAATACATAAGTATTGGATTCCTTCACCCATTCACATTTTAAATTCTAGCCTTGTCCCTATTTCCACCTTAAATCCCCCAAGGCGGTTAAAACGGTTTAAACAAATATTTTATATATATTATTTTCGTCACCCTATAGAGCCAGTATCTATACTATGCTATACTAATACTTTACCCAACTGTACAATTCTATCCTATACATACTGTACTAATACTATACTAATACTTTACAATACTATACTAATACAATATTATACTAATACTATACTATAGGAATACTATACTATAACACTATACTATACTAATACTATATACTATACTAATACTAAATTATACAATACTGTACTAATACAATTACTGTACTGTACTATACTAATACTATACTGTACTGTAGTATACTATTACTATACTAATACTGTACTGTAAAATTATATTAAACAAATACTATACTGTACTATACAAGTCTATACTATACTATACCATAACTAACACTATACTATAATATACTATAATACTTCTGGGTTTGTGGATTCATTGCTAAGGAAAATATTAATGCAAGTTAATGTTTAATCAAAATGTAGTTTGGAGTTCATTGAACTGTCTACAGTTATCTGTACCAGTACAAAGTTTAGAACAAAAGAAATCCAACCCATTTGTGACACTGGGTGAGGGGATTTAATACTAAAATATAAAATAAAGACTGCAACTCTCAACTTTAAAATCTGCACCACTGTAAATAAACTAACGTTTCTGTAAAGAAATGTTTTGGCATTTCCTGGTTTCTGCAGGCCTCTGTTAGAACTCTGCACTTACCTGTTCCTCGCTCCCGCGGTGGACGCCGTCTTCGGGAATCTCTGGCAGCGTCCGTCGCGTCTTCGGTTGATGTCATCATCCAGCATCTGTCTTCACATGCGCCCGTCCGTGAACGCGCGTCACGCCGGATGTCTTCTGGTGCCTCGCGGTTGCACGCACCTCTGCTTATTTCCTCCCCTCCTGTAAGGCACAGATTGGACAAAGGAAATTCAATTAATTCAAACTGGCCAATCCTGCATCTGACTCTTGTCCTCCTGTTTCCCATTGGTTCCTCTGCATTATTTAGGTCTGTCATTGGCACCCACTCCCTGCCTGTTATAGTTTTTGTTAGCCAAGCTAGTGGTCCCTGCTATTGGTTTTAGTTGCCAAAGTCTAGTTCTAGTAGCCAAGTCTTGTTCTTTGTCTTTTCATATTATCATTGTTTTCCTTGTATTCTTGTTCTCTTCTTGTCTTCCACCTCCTGTGTTGCTCCATTGGTGTTCTGGTTTTCTTGAGTATACCCGGCCTCAGCGTCTATACCTTGTGCTCTAAGACCTGGGGGTAGCAGTGTACAGCAAGGCGCGACAAGTCTCCTGACGATCGGGGGCTTGTCTATAGGTGATGACAGCGGCTGTAGATTGTGGTATAGGTGCTGAAGGTATACTCGGGGACTCCAGGCATCACACCCTCCTTTCTAGCAAGGTAGGATTTGTTTTCTGACTGCTCAGTGTAGATGACAGAGTATATAATATCCACACTGAATGAGGGAGCGATAGGGAAACAGTATCCGAAAAAAGAAACAAGAATATTTATTAGACGCATATACATCAAGCAAAGAATATATACATAAACACAGCTGGCCAGCTTCACAGTAAATAAAGTATATCCCTAAATATCCCAATAAATAACCCTAGGTAAAACCACTACTAAATATATATTATGTGGGGAGATAAATACCAGCAGTGCAAAGCAAATAATAAAAGATGTACATATAAAGAATGTAAAATACGGTTCAAGTCCACTATAAAAGGATTAAATCCAGTCCCAATATCTTAAAAGATATGGATTCGTGCAAACAGTTCCCGATCCTCGTATAGAAGCCCAAATACAGGGAAGAGTCTAAAAATGTATCAAAATGTTACAGAATGTGTGTGCACACAGAAAAAACTCCAGTAACCCGGCAACAATAGAATACAGTTGGATACAGTTAAGGAAGCATGATACTATACCGTTCCAGATGCCCTTATAAATCCTCCAACATATAGCCTCCGATTTCCTGTGCAGTAGGGAAGTTTAAAGCATAGCTCCCAGTTCCTCGGGATACTTGTGGAGGTGCAAAGGCAATTGCTGAATAATTGCAACTTCCAATGTTGATGTCGTAGGAACAGCTACGATGTCCTCGATCTCGGGAGAGCTGACAAGGATACACAGGGTCTTGGTACCGTTGTTGTGTGTTCCAAGCAACTGTAACCTACCGGGTGTAGGAGCATCACCACAGTGTTATACAATACAGGGATATACTTTTACTGTGAAGCTGGCCAGCTGTGTTTATGTATATATTCTTTGCTTGATGTATATGCGTCTAATGTAATAAATATTCTTGTTTCTTTTTTGGGATACTTTTTCCCTATCGCTCCCTCATTCAGTGTGCATATTATATATTTTTGTATCTCTCGGGGTTGTTTTTTTTGGGCACACCCGCTCTGGGAATGTTTGCCTGAGTGGGGGAACTCAGATGCACCTGTTTTAGGTATCTTACTATACTCACCTTTACTAGATGACATAGAGGTCACAGGAAGATCAGCCAATAGTTTATTTACAGTCCTGGAACGAGCGGGGGGGGGCGCACTCACTAGAGGACTCACCGAGCATGTACAATTGAGTAAAAGTGACAGGATACACTCTGGTGGGAGTAGTGCCGAATAATAAAGATCCTTTCTCCAAAATGCTGCTTATTTGATAGGTGAAAATTACAGCTGTTTTAAAGTTATAAATTATAAATGTAAACAGCAGCTTTATACCCAAACCTTTTCTCTCAGCTGATAATGAACTAGCATACCTGGCTTTCCCTTCAGTGACCCTAGATCAGATTTTCTAAAAGCTGCACAAACTGGAAAAGAAAAACACTTTTACCTTGGAACTTGTTAAAACATTGGGCATTAACCGGGGTAAAACATAAACCCCATTAATTACCTGTCACGTTCTTCTCTTACAATACTTGGATATTAACAATATACTGTAATCTGTATATTCTTTTACACAGTGACCTCTACTGGCCAACTCCTGAACTGCCAGAAAAAAAAGACTAAAGGGTAACTAGTTTATCAGTTCTCTACAATACCAATGTTATGGAAACAGTAAAATGGAGCATCCTAACATGTTCATGGTATAAGAATGGTATAAGAATACATGAAAGAGAGAGCTTTAAACAATGGATTTGATAGTGGGATCTACCAAGTAGTCATTAAAATAGGCCCATTTACAAGCATCAGATATATTTCCAATTTTAGGACAGACTATGGGTAATTCTCCATTACTAGCTGTACCTGTTATCTCTGAAAGAATTAAAGGGCATGTTCTCCCCCAAGAATAAGATTGGCCCCACTGTGCAGTGCAAAAAAAATACTTACCTTCCACCTCAGCTCTTTATGGTTCTCCTACAGTGCCTGTTCAAAGTTCAGAAAAGTGAACAGTACTTACCCTTCTTGAGAACTCTTATAAGTTGTTATTCGATTTACCTGGCAAGACTGGACACATTTTTGGATTAACTCTGTAACTACATTAATACAGTAATACAAATATAATGGGAGCAGCAGTGGAATATTTCCTTTTAAATAACACAGCACTGTTGATCCCGAACAGTTAAGTATCCTTCTACGGTGCTCAATTTGTATAGAAAATGGGTCAAAGAAACTAAGGCTGGGTACACACTGACTGTACACACTGGGCAGTTCGGCCAAAATATCATTGGTCGTAGTGAAAATAGCCGCCACTGATATTTCGTCACAGCTTATTGTGCAGTCCATAGAAGACTGCAAGACCGGCTAAAATTTTCGAGGTGAAAATGCACTTTTAAATACTTATATTGCACTGTAAGGGCACATTATCATATATCCTTCATACAGTATAAGATCATTTATATGTTTATGGTAGATTACATTAAGTTTTTAGGAGCTACCAATGAGGTGAGGGGTATGAAATATTACATATAGAAAAGGTGTTTATGTATGTGTAATTTCTCACTATTACCATCTAAATGACAATAAATAAATGCATATAAAGTATGGTACTGTCTTAATTAGTTACAAGACAGAATATATAAAGTTATAAAAGTATTTACAGAGCTAGTACGCTTATTTTAAATGGAATAGTCAAAATGGAGGTTTTAGCTACACCCCTTTCACTGCTAAAAGGTCTGCACGTGTTTAGACAGTTGAAAATATAAAGTAATTTTAATGTCTGTTTCAGTAATACACCCAATTATGTGCTGTTTGTAAAACCTGTGCCATTAAAAAAAAGACTGTTTTCTAGTGTGTGTGTTGCTGTACAGGTAACCAAGTGCTTCAATAATAAATATAGCACATACACAATGATATTAATACACACATATCCATGTAACTCTCCTACACACAAAACACACTTACAAAGTTTACTACTTCACTAAGTAGAATATAAACATTTGTAGGCTCATTTATCCAGGTATGCAGCAGTATTTAAAGTAGTTAAAGTCACACTAACAGATATTAAATTGTTAATTGCGCCGGCAATGGTGTCACAAAAGACAACTGTGCAGCTGGCGCAACTTATTCAATATGTGCCTTGCACATATAACAGCGGGACTATTTAACAAAAGCTAATTGCTGGCGTTTAAGATGCGCTGTGATTAAGGTCCCCACAGGAACAAAACGCATCAGGGGGTCTCTTGCACAAGGGGGGGTTTCTGGCACAAATGAATTTTCTGTAGAAACTTCTTCAAAAGAGGTTTATTGTATTACAAACAACTTATCAATGCATTTTGTCAATCTTGCATTTGGCTGTCATCAGGATTACAGAACCAATCGTGTAACAAGATTATAAGGTTGGGGGTGGGTTTTGTTCCTTATAATCTTGTTACATGATTGGTTCTGTAATCCTGATGACGGCCACACACAAGATGACGCATTAATAAGTTGTTTGTGATACAATAAACTTTTTTTGATTGAAATTCCAGACAGGCTCTGAAAGGCTGACACACATAGTTGTGATATGACTAGTTAATAAAATAACATATACATTTAACAAAGCAATATCATTCGCAATCCTTTCAACTTTGTGGTTACCTGGGTGCTACCATCTTGTTAGAGGTATAGATATAGAAATTTTCACAGAGCACTCCAAGAATTTTTTCATGGCTTTATTCTTCACTTGCTCGATTAAAGCATAAATTCCAGATGCCGTTGGTGATATTGTTATTATTGTAGATTTATATAGCGCCAACATCTTTTGTGGCACTTTACATACAAGGGTAGTGCAAGTAATGCAAAGTGCAAATAAGTCAAGTGCTGGTCCAGCTACATTCAGTGTGGTAAGGTAGAGCATTACTGTGGTACAATAGGAGGGAGGGCCCAAAAGAGCTTACAGTCTAGAGGAGATGGGGGGGAGAAGGTGAAGCAGATCAGTAGCGGTAACCAAGTTGTCAGTGAAGTTTAACAAGCGGGTCAACGATTATTCAGTAAGAGGGGTAGAAGTGCCCAGGTCCAGATTGTAACCTTGCCTGGTGTTTCTTTTAAATCCACCTTGGTTCTAGAGGTAGAGTACACAGGTACATAGGTGGCAGCCACTCCTGTGAAAGTGCAAAGGATGCTTTAAAAAATATATACCAAAGTATTGTGTCCTGGTCGCTATGCACTAAGCCACCTTGTCTGCCTGGGTGCTCATTCATAAGAAGAATATAAGTGGTAGTAGACATACAAAGCACTCCTGGGTCCTGTACAAAATCAAGAATTTTATTTTCTACAACAAACATGACATAGGTGCAGCGGAAAGTGGGCCAGACATATGTTGATGAGGCATAGCGTGGAAGTGAGGTTGGGAACCCAGAGAGGCAGGGCTTTGGTGCCTGCAACAGCACCTCTTACACTTCACCTAGATGCTTACAAGTAAGTCTACGTTTGTGGTCTTGCAGGAGGGATTCATTTATTTTTCTCTTGAAGAGACAAATGCACCAAAAATTTTACTTCTAGCTCAGAAAGTATAATTAGATTTTACAATATTCTTACTAGCTTACTATATAAACTATACTTCTAAACAAAAGTTCATCAACCTTTTATTTGAGAAAGAGATTTATTTATTTATAAATAAATGTTTGGAGGGTTTTGTGATGTGTGTTATACGAACAACAAGAGCAAACTAAACTTAATGGGTGTCCATTTTTGACATTTTAGTAATGTTGTTGCTTTGATTCGGCTACTTCCTTAAACACGATAATTGTAATCATTACGTAATATATAAATTATAAAATTAGTGAGTCAGTACTTATTTGTTATATTCATTTAAGACAACTAGAGTTCACTACTTCCCAGAATCTTAGAAGCTGTAGTAGCAGATAAAATTAGCAAGTTAGTATTTTATAATACCAAAGAAATCATCACTGGATGACATAAGCACCCTCTTTTACTGTACATATACATAATCATTTGCATATTATCGAGGGAAAAGTAAAGTAATAGTAGGCTCTATTACATTAACTGTGAACTCTTCGTGTAAATAGAAATGTGATATAAGGAATGTTAAAGGGGAACTGTGGTTGCCAAACAATTTTAAATGAAAGGCCATGTTCCTACCTTTGAAAAAAGCCATCAACCACCTGTCTATGTGCTGCACAGCCCAAGAAATCACTGATCAGAAGGTTAGGGTGGGAGTTTCTGAATCTGCGGGCACAAATACTAGTTCCTCCTTCTAATCTGTGGTTGGCACATGCTCAGTGCAGAAGAAATAAGAAGGAACCAGGAAGAGATTGAGTTACAGTGCGTGAAGGAGGACTTAGGAGGGGGGGGAGCACATCACAGCCCACAGCATGAAGTGTGTAAGGTGAGTAAATTTTAACTTAATATCACAGGGACTCACATGGTTTCAGAGCAGGCAGCAGGAAGAGTAGGGGATCTGGTGAAGCTGCTACCATATCAAACATAAAAATGTAAATATCTTCAAAACAATGTAAAAAAAAGAAATTGCAAAAAATGTTGTTACTGTGTCTTATAACATCCCAGTGTAGATAAATTCCTTTATTGGAGCAGGTTAAGGGATGATCAATGGGAGGTTAAATTAGAAGAGAAATGCAGAGGCTTTTAAAAGGTGAACGTATATACACAGGTCACTAAAGGTCTAAATGAAGAATTTAACTTAATATGCCCTTTGATGGATCGTGACCTGCATTACTTTTGCTACATATACTGTTTACAAACACCATCAATTCTATTGTACAGAAAAAACAAAAATCAAAAAATGTTGTTGAACTGTCCTGACTTCTACACACTTTTCTATGCACCATAAATAGCCTCACCATGTGACACCTAAAGCTAGGTACACACATTAAACATTTATAGCACATGACAATGGAAGTTGTCATAAGCTTTTAAAATATCTACATACATTCAAAAAATGTTTTGCCTATTCTTTGTATAGATAGATGGATCAGGTGGTTAGTGGTGACTATTGGCTCCTTATACTAAAGTAAAGGGGACAAGACAATAGACATTTTTGGCCAAAGGCAAATAATCCTATGGACAACAATTGTAGTTTGAGGCCTGCTGGATCAACCAATTTTTTGTGACACATGCAACCAATAAAAGGCCTGTGGAACCTGATGGGATTGGCCTATAATCATTAGTGGGTGTACCCATCTTAACATACTGTAACTGCATGGTAATATTATTTGAGGAACACATCAACATTTTATGGACGCAACAGTATTTTATAACCATTTCATAAAATATAGATAAAGACTCTGAAGCTCTAGCGCACCATCCACTAGAAATACATATAAATACTCAAAAAGCCAACAGTACTGGAAAAATTGAACACAATCTATAAGTATATATAAATAAAAAAAAAACTTTATTATAGTTAGCAGATGGAGAACCGCACATAGTATATAAGGTACAGAAAAATCACACACATGATTAAAAACACTTCCCACACCCTGCAGTCATACATATAATCCATCCATTGGTATATCGATATATCAAAGGGTAATATGCAAACGCAGTAATAAGTATCTGTCTATCTATAATGTAAAGATAACAGGCACTTACTTCAATCCACTCCACCTGCCCGGATGCCACCAATGAGACAAATAACCTACAAGTAAGGATAAAAGGTGCACTCCAGGGTCTTTTCAAATATGTGTATTTAATGAAACTTGGTTTGAGAAAGGCCCAAGACAAAGGGCCGAAACGTTGTCATTGTATGTTTCAATAAATACACATAATTGAATATTTGAAAAGACCAGGGAGTGCACCTTTTATAGTTACCTATATATTATATATACATATATAGAGGGCACTCACTATGTAGCAGTTTAGTTATACATGTACTTTCTCATTACCCTGGTGCCAAGAAGATTCCAATGCACTCAGGGAATTTTTTAAAAAACTCTGTCCTTTATTAACTGTGCATTATAGCAGGCAACGTTTTGGCTCCTGGTTCTGAGCCTTTATCAAGCCTACTGATCAGATACAGCAAGATTCCACTTCTCCAAAACCTTTTTCAGATTTTAAATCTGAGCAGTGAATTCTAAGATATGATCATTTTAGGGAAATCGTAACATTGCGCGATTCATGCACGCTACCCTATGCGTGTGCTGCAAACTTTGATGTACCCCTATTGCAGCGCATGCGATGTGCACCAAAAATGGTGATTGCATGCACTGCGAAAAGGCTCAGCAGGGCACAGCGCATACCAAAATGGGCTAGTGGGGCCTAGCCCTAAATCACAGCATTTGCAGGGAAAGACGTGACTCCACAAGCAGAAATTATAATATGTAACCCATGCTTTAAGAGAAGAGATTTAAGAGAATCAGCAGAGAAAAGGCAGCAGGGGGGATGGAGGGGGAGAGCAGAGCAGTGTCCATGGTGAGGCTGTGCATAACACATTAATGTTGCAGACACTAAAAGAAGGCAGTGAGTAAGGGAGGGTGGGGTATTCACTAAACATTAATAATTTAATGACAAAGCAAGCACAGATAAATATGTGAGTACCATCATTTTACTTGTCTCAAATTGTAGTTTCAGAATAGTGACCCTTGAACATCCTGCCTATATGGAAATCATACTTCAATACGGTGTGGCAGATATAACCGTGTCCGAGCATACTTTACAGAGCCGATCATCAAGTAGCAGAGCTACTGACAAAGTCCTTGCTGCCTCAATTTTTAATTTGCTCTCACATCCTGCTCCTCAATGATCTGTGAGGTGACCTTGTATGCTCTAACAACAAATAGAACAAACATAACATTTCACAGAATAATCTAACTTTATTTAGCCATTTTTGGTTTCTAAAGATCAAAAAAGGGGGAGGGAGGGAGATTTAAGAGGGCATCCTACAAACTTTCTTTTGTTATAAACCCCTCCATTGTTCTGAACCCACCCCCAAACATGTATAACCAATCACCACCCCTCAACTTGTAACCTTCATGACCATCTAGCCTTCCCACCACCTTTCTCCAATGGCTAAGGTCTGCCTCCAGCCTCCAGCCATTCAGGCTTCCATCTAATACAGTTCTCTGATAAGTGGTTCCCTTTATGTTGGTAAGTCATAACTTTCTCTTCTGCTACAGTGCAGAAAGTACTCCCAGTATCTGCCTACAGTATGTAAGTTTTTTCAAATCACATTCTTGATACTGGTGGCCATATCTGTTGGTCCCAGAAATTTTACTGCTGGAAGATATTGTTAGTTGTTGATACTGTTAGTCAGCACTGAAGACCTGCTAATGCTGACCATATACCAGTTTCTCACCTTCTTATGGTACAACAATGTTGTGAGATCTGCCAAGCCAATTAATTTTGTGACCGTCATTACAAACCATGATCAATTTGGGAAACGTCAGATAAAAACGTCTCGGCATCCGACGTTACAATTAGTATGATGTCTGATCGAATTTCAAATTGATATAAGCTTTGACTCGTGTATGGCCATATTAAAGTCTTTGTAGCATGCAGTGGGACAGGAGTTATTCAGGTGCAATAAAACTGAGTTAGACTTTACAATACTGCTAAATACTTCTGGTGAGATGCACATATTTATATATATATATATAACCACAGGCACATGCTTCAACCTTTCACTCAGCCCGGGTTATACTATTTACAATAACCTGTTTTATATATATATATATATATATTTATATATATTATATATATATATATATTTGAATAAGACTAATTGTTGCACTCAAAGGGTCTTTCTGAGAGGTTTATTCAAAACAGTGTTCTACAACGTTTCGGTGATCTTTATTACTGAAAAAACAAAAGGACAGGGTGTCCAAAAGTCTTTTGTACAATGGGGTCATCTTCCATAATCCACCTCTTTGTTCATGTGAAATGTCTTGCCCAGCAGCAGAACTTTTGCGGAAGATGCTGCCTTGTCCCCTAGAAGCTGATAGCCAATCATGTTACAGGTCAGAGATCCTCCCTCTCTCTAACACAGAACAGGGATTTCAGTGCAGTGTCTCTGAAAATACTCCTGTCCATGCCAATAACACATCCTTTTGCTTTTCATGCAAATAAGAAAACTAATGTTTGCAGTTTATTTATTTAGTTTCTGTAAGAAATCGAATATTACAATTTCAGTAAAGTATGAGTGAGTCTGCAACCTCATATATCCCTGTCTTGCTAAAAGCAGAGCATTAAACTATACCTCACCAGAGCTAATATATATAGAATGTCAGCACATTTAGATATTTTATCTTTTCCTAGGAACATAATGGAAACCTAAATCAGCTCACTATTTAATTGTTCCTGGTAGGTTGTTTTTTGAGCCACTACACTGTTCCTTTTTGTTGTGGTGAACTCTGTATAGAAAATATTCTGTGTATTGGGACTAATTACTGGGGTCAGGAGACATGGACAATAGGTGCACATGCTCACAAGGCTCTTTAAAGACTATATGGGCTGCGAGTACTAATGGCAACAACATTTTTTGTTGCCACTTGTACTACAAAAAAAGCATTTGTAGTTACAAAATATAGGGCCATATTTTTAAACCCATGGTATTGACATGGATGTAAAGTATTGCTTCTGTATGGATGGTCATCCTTTTACGTCTGTGATTTTAAATGACCATGACCACAAGCAGTCATTAAGCACCGCTGTGTTATTCAACGGCCAATACCACGTGGTGGCAATATACTGTGCAAAATTAGTGTATAATACATAAGGCTAGGCATTTTCAATGGAGAGGTTCAGTGTCGAGAATCTATATTACAGTCACTCAGTGATGTCACTGAGTGACTTACTGTATTCCACTGCCCCTCCCTCTGTCTCTCCCCCTTCCTGTATTAGTCATTTATATAGGAAGCCCTGTTTATTATTGACAGACAGTGTTCGGCCCTTCTTTCTCTTTGCAATAGGAATGGTAATTAACTATTTACAGTATATACTCGAGTATAAACCGAGGTTTTCAGGCTTTAAAAAAAGCCTGAAAATCTTACCTCTGTTTATACTCGAGTCAAACTTCCTCCTACCTTGTCCGCCGGCCACGCGATCCGCATCCTCGGTGCGCATCCGGATGATGTCACTACCCGGTGCCTCTCACTTGCGGCGCCAAGTAGTGATATCATCCGGATGCGCACCGAGGATGCGGAGCGAGGACGGCGTCTGCCGGACAAGGTAGGAGAACTATACCTAATACAGGGCACTCATAAGTGTTAAATACTTACAAAAAGAGTAAAACCTTCTTTATTTGTGCATATGTATGCACAAATAAGGAGGATTTACCCCTATTGCAAGTTTTTGCCACTTAAGATGTTTGAAAACTACAACTCCCAGCAATAAAGCATGCTGGAGTTGTTTTCAAACATCTAAGTGGCAAATACTTGCAAATAGGGGTAAATCCTCTTTATTTGTGTATACATATGCACAAATAAAGAAGGTTTACTCTTATTTGTAAGTATTTGCCACTTAAGATGTTTGAAAACTACAAATCCCAGCAATAAAGCATGCTGGGAGTTGTAGTTTCCAAACATCTTAAGTGGCAAATACTAACCACCTCGTTTATACTCGAGTCATATGTTTTTCTCCTCTTTTTTGCTAAAACTAGGTACCTCGGTTTATACTCGAGATGGTTTATACTCGAGTATATACGGTATACACTAAACAGGGATTCCTATATAATGACTAATACAGGGAGGGGAGAGACAGTGGAAGGTGTATCTGCTGGGTTTTTTTGGCTCGCGTTCTGTATTATAGAAAGAAATAATGCACTACCTACAGTGTAATATACGGATTTTACACTGTAGGTAGTGTATTATCCCTAATATTGCACCACAGTTGTACATTTACAAGCTGTCAGTCCACAACGTTTACCTGCCTCACTCTGCTCGCACACCCTGCTGGCTGTCTTCTGTTGTCGCGCAGGTACCTCTCCTTATCTCCTCTGGTCCTGTAGTCCTCTGATTGGACTGAGGAGATGCAATTTAGTTTAAACTGGCCAATCCCTGCATCAAACTCATGTCATCCATTCCCTATTGGTTCTTCTGTTCTACTTAAGCCTGTTTCAGTTATTTCTCCCTTGCCTGTTATAGTTTTGGTATTAGCCAAGCTAGTGGTCTCTGTTACTGTTCTAGTAGCCAAATCTAGTCCCTGTAGCCTAGTCTGGTTCCTTGTCTTTTCTTATTATCTTGTTCTTCTCATTGTTCATTGTTATCTTGTATTATTGCCATTTTGTCTTCCAGTTCCTGTTCTGCTCCATTGGTGTTCCGGCTTCCCAGAATATACCCGCTTCAGAATCTATACCTTGTGCTCTAAGACCTGGGGGTAACTGTTCAGCATGGCGCAACAAGTCTCCTGACGATCAGGGGCTTGTCTATAGGTGAAGACAGCGGCTGTAGATTGGGGTATACGAGCTGAAGGTATACTTGGGGATTCCGGCATCACAAATGTGCAGTAAAATAGAAGTACATTGTAAACTGCCGATATTGGTAGTTTGCAATAGTGTTAAAGACGAGGTATCGCAATTCAAATGTAAATGTGTTGGTGTTCTGGGGAAAAGGTTTTAAAAAAAATAACATTTAGTTTTCCTTTTTAATATCAATGGGAAACAAAATTTTAAATGGCAATGTTTTTGCCTCATGGTATTTTTCTCATACAAACAAAGCAAAAACCCTGGAAGATAAGTTTTGTTACGGGCACAAAGTCTTTATTTTCATATCTGATCTAATCATGTTCAGAAACCAAGGCCAGTTCAGAGATTGCTTAGGCCAGTGTAGGGACAGGGGACAAATTGCTGGCATGGAGATCTAGGTATTTAGCAAGAACGCTGTTTTGATACATTGGGTTTTACTAAACACAAAATATCCCGCGCTAGTTTTTGTGTTTAGTTTGGGATATTTTGTGTTTAGTTTTTGATAGTTGCTAACAATCCTCTTAGTTTGGCATTCCGAGCGCTGTCCTTATATTATATATATTATATATATATTTTCACCCCAAGTATATATTAGTTAATACCAGCCCGGCTACATAGAGCTGATCCCAGTGGCCGGGACACACAAGATTGGTTTGTGTTACCATAACCGCCAGGACCTACAGCCACTATGTATTGATTTAAATTGGGTTTTACATTTAAATTATGGTATTTTATTTTTCGAGCCAGAAACAGATGGAATAAAATATTGTCATAGGTATCTGGCATTATCTCCAATCATTGATTTTTAGGTGTTTGGTGCTATACGAGATGCTACTGTACATACTCTGCAAGAAGCTACCTGATATAAAAGGAATCAGAATCAACCTATTTAGGATAATTCCCAAATTTACTCCATAAACATGTACTATTAAATCATATTTTTTGGAAGGATGTTTAGATCAAAACAAGTATTTGCTTTCAATAAGAACCCATTTCACTATTGCAACCAGTGCAGGCCTCTACAGAGAGATTAGCGTGGCTTTTGCACTGGTTTTTCCATTAGCACGGGATATTATAAGTCCAGCATTCTAAATTGCATGACATTCATTAGATCAGTATAAACCTGATAACGTTTTTCATTTATGTATTTTGCTACATTTTCAAACTGACAAACAAGTGATTTTTATCTTGTATTTATCATTTACATGGGTTAAACTTTGATCTACCTTTTGGCATTCTTTCAGCTAGGAAACAACAAACAGTCCAAATAAGTAAATCAGTCCAAATCAGTAATCCAAAGACCTATATTTCCAAACAATTGATGGTCAGTGACCCATGTTCAAAGGATTTTAGTTAGACCAAAACACAACTGTACGTATAACAATTATAAACGACCTCTCTCACTCTACTCTCGCTATATATTTTTTTATGTTTATTTTCTTCTGTTTGATGATGATCTTTTATCCTACATATACATAAAGGTTACATGTATGTAAAATATAAAATATACCCTTTATATTTATCATATTGTAATAATTATCTGTTCTCCACAGAAAAATATCTTTTGCACTGTAAATATAATATATAATATAGGGTTCTATCCAATAAATATAAATGACATTTTACTATGTTATTCTTTCTTTTTTTCTGTTGTGTCCTTCTTGTTGGTAAAGAAGCAGATCTAAAATGATGTCACAACATGTTTTTGTTTCCTGGTAACTATGCCAGCGCATAATCAAATTGTCCTTTCTCCAGTCCATCAATCCCATCAGCCCAAGTAGATGTTGGCATGCTTCTGTAGGGGTCAAGGAGAATCCTAAAGCATCTAATAATAAGGACTCCCAAAATAATAAACAATAGAATCACAAAGGCAAATGTTGTCTTCTGTTCTAAAGTCATAGTGGAACCCAAAGATGCATTCAGTGTTGGTAACAGGGTAGAAGGCAAGGTTTCACCATTCATTGTCCAGGTCAAAAGAAAAAAATACTTCCACCATATCTTTTTCTTCTTCATAACTTCCCCACATACATGGTATTTAATTGCCTTGGTTCCGAAATCTGTGGAACATGAAACGATCAATGTTAATTAATACGTAATGTTTGTGTAGTCAAAATGCAAGAATAATTGTTGTAGACAATATCCATTCTTTTAATGGATAAGAAAAAAATGAATTTTAACAGATGGTTCTCAGTAGTTTGTAATGGGCTATTGATTAGTGCGTGTTGATATTTTGTTTTTGGAAAACCTTCGTATTGACTAATTCAAAGAGAGACATGAGTATATAAGGCTTTTGCACTCCTTATTTCCACTATTTCACTTTATCTATTCCATTAAGGTGACATGAAATCTACCCAGAAGTCTCTCCTCTCCTTATTTGCATATGAGAGGTTAAAGCTAGGTACACCCCATACAATAAACTGTGCCAACTGACCGTCATTTCAGTGTTTCAGACGGTCAGGCCGAAATATTGTATGGTTTCTTGTGTCTGCTGTGACCTACCGCTAACTGTTCCTTTACCCAAAAACTGTTTTTTTCTTCGAAAAACAACAACCGATCGTGTGGTCCTCTATGGACTGCACACTCAGTCACACTGCCTTTGCCGCGACCGACAGTCCTTCTTCCTGGCCGACCGTGCTGGTCAGGAGGAAGAATCACACCATTTGAAGGGTGGCCTTAAAGGGCCACCCTTCAAATGAAAAACTTTATATAGGTAAAATACTCCACCTCTGACCCTCCACTAGTCACCACTAATTGCAGGCAGGGGTGCCCTATCCATGAGGTAAGGTAAAAAAATTGCTCAGGGCACAGGCTACGCCTGCAATGGAAGTCTACTCTTGTGCCTCCCCCCTCATCCATCAAGAGCGATGATAAATGGGACAGCACCAGAAGCATTTTGTTCCAGTGCCCTCCAATGAAGCACCACTGCTTGCGGGTCCCACGGGCCTCAATTTTTTCTGAAAGACCTGCATGAGGCATGCAGACCACAGGTTGGGCTACACTGATATACACTGTAGATATAAAACACAATTTATACCTTTTTGCCAAAGATCGAAAAAAAAAATTTCTGTACTTGCACTGTGTGCAAGTCAAGAAGGTATTTCTAAATTCATTTTGCCACAAAAGAATTAAAGTAATTTTATAATTTTGCCAAGTCCAAGGCACCATTAGTGCATTGTGGGGACTTTTCTGATCTGTTAAAAGGTGTTTTTCATAGATAGAAAGTACACTATTGCAGAAAAATCTCCATGCTGGCATTTTAACAATATAGAATATGCCATATGCTTTTTAGTGTGCTATGACCAATGTAAATTGGTATTACTCCATTTGATATGGTACAATTTAGTTATGTGCCTAATTATGTTTCTAACATGTGCAGCTGAATCCTCTAATTTTTACCTCTTCTTCAGATACAGAATAGTTTACTGTACATTTTAATGTAAAATGATATGCTGTTAAACATAGAAAGATCTGTATAAAAAAAGGGCACAAGATGGCAGACTTAAACTTTGCAGAATGGCAGTACCAGGGATATATCTCCATGAACTCCTGGATGAGTAGTAATTAAATTACAGTGCAGATGCAGTAATTTACCTATAATAAACATATTCTGTCTCAACACAAGGACTTTTCATCTTTTAGGTGTTTGTTTGGTTTGATTGGAAAATATTTAATCATTCTTACAATCAGAAACAGAATTTTAAATATAGAACTCAGCCAGACTATCCTCAAGCATGTTACTTGCCTTAAAGGGCATCTATAGTGAAAAACACAAATTGCCCCAGTTAAATTCATGTACTCTGTGCTGCCTTTCTCCTATCTCTGTCAGTGACTCTGTTTTTCCATGGTGTCAGATCTCTGTGCAGCACTCCCCCCTCCCCTTCATGTCTCAACTCCGGCTAACCGACAAGCTTATCATGTGCAGTAGGAGTTAAAAGTTCAACATCCTGAAAGACACACCCATACACAGTGGCCAATAGAAAGCTGTCCTGGAGACACGGAAGAGAAGGGAGAACAGTAGTTTATTACTACAATACGATCTCTCCCTTTGTGACCCATCATCAATCAGTGAAAGCTATCAAGAAGGGGGGTCAAGTGCAGCCTTATCTCTGCAGTCAAAGCTACCTCTCTCCCCCTGCTAATGCTCTCATCTCTATGTTTATTACAAAGCATGGAGGAGGGAGGGACTTGAGCAGGGAAGAGAATCACATCACAGGGATTTGATTGACAGTGCAAGTAGGAGTAGAGGAATGCAATCATGTCTTCTTCTAACTTGTGTATCTTAGTACAGAGGGAAACTGAACAAAGGTAAAACACTGGGGGTTAGAGAGAATTATAGAACACATGGAAAGAAAGAAAAAAAAGTTCATTTTACCAGTATAGATGCCCTTTAAATCTTATAATCTTATATTGTTAATTTTGTGTACAACATGAAATTGTGTTGTATATTTTTATAAAAATGTAAAAAAAAATTAAACTGTTTCTCTGCACTGCAGTCATAATCTCATACACGGAAATAAAATAAAGGAAGATTTTGATTTACTTTTCAGAGTTAAATGTATCTAATAGTTTCAAGAGGACTATCTGTAAGATTCAGATTCTATATTAAGAATCAGAGTCACCAACGCACACGACTGACTGAAGTTCAAGTTGATCTGAAGGCTGATTTACATTCACAGCTTGAACCTGCTGGTTCAGAAGGCCTGTCATAGATTTAGGCCAAGATAAGACGTGTATGAGAGACTACACATAGAAAAATGACATAAAAATATATGGCAACCTGTAATTGCCTCTGTCCTATAGGTGCTGCAGTCAGTGATATTTTATACACACAGCAGGGTGCTTTTCCTAAATAGATTGTGAGATTACAGTATGTGGTTTCACACAGCCTTTTTTAAAATATTGATCCCAGTGACACTTAAATGATGCCGGGTAGCATGGTTAGATGTAACTGTGTGTTGTTAAGCCTGCCATAAATTTGCAGCCGATTGGTACTTCCCGATCATTACAATTTTTAATGTTCCTACACCACCCAGCACAATGTATCTTAGGAAGATTTCAACTTGAAATTTGCCCAAGATAATGTGGCCATGGATGGAATTGTCAAAATTTTTTCCAACTGGTCTGATCCTCTGCTGAATGATAGAGGGCTCAATATCGCAGTTTATGGAACAGGCAATTTAGGCATTACACATCAAGTTTATTGTACATTGCAATTTATGCATTGCACATGGACAACTCATGTTTAAAGAGAAGATCTTTATATTTATTTTGGATTAAAGGCAAGACCTCACCATTTTTCTAATTGCTTTGAACATTTCTTTGTTTACCCCAACCTACTGTACCCCAACACAGCTGGACTTTCTACCCACCCAGGACATCAGAGGGCCCAGTTATGGCTGCAAAAGCAGTAACGTGCCCATATTTTCTACATTGGTGCATGCTTAGAAATTCCAAACTATTTTTGTACAGAAATGATCTCTTTATGGATTAGTAAACTATGCATAGAGTTAATGAGGAGTTCTGCAAATTATAACAATGCCTGGTGCACCATAGACTCTTTTTGAATGACATAGTTATCATATATTTTTTACCTTTACTTGTAATCTTGCCATGTTATAATCAGTAATCAGTCTATAAGGAAATTACTCAATTATTAAAGGGTATGTACTGTGGGGAAATTTTTTTCATCTGTCTCCTATTTCTTTAAACATTTAATCTAAACCATCTTAAATTTTATTCAAGCAAGGGCGTGTCTGCCATGAAGCAAACTGAAAACTCATCCTGCCTTTCCTGCTTGTGTGTTCTGGGCATTGGGGCATCTTATATTTACCAGCCTTTGTGTGTTGTGGCAATGTATATTTACAAGTGTGTGTGTTGGGCATGGAGGCATGATATATTTACCAGTCTGTGTGTGCTGGGCATGGGGGAAGCTTCTATTTACCAGTCTGTACTGTGCTAGGCATTGAGGCATCTTATCTTTACAATTTTGTGCTGGGCATGGGGGCATCAAATATTTACCAGCCTGTGGCGGCTAGGCATGGGGACATTGTATATGTACAAGTCTGTGCAGGCTGGGCATGGGGGCATCTTATATTTACAAGTCTATGTGAGCACCTTGTATTTACCAGCCTGGGTTGTGGGCACTTATATTTACCAGTTGACCAGCCAGTGTTAAGTCAGCCCTCCAGTCCACTGGCCAGAGTAAAGTCTGCCCTCCAGTTCACCAATCAGTGTTAAGTCAGCCCTTAAGTTCACCAGCCATTGTAAAGTCTGCCCCTTTAGTTCATCAGTCAGTGTTAAGTCATCCCACCAGTTCACCAGTCAGTGTAAAGTCAGCCCTTCAGTTTACCATCCAGTGTAAAGTCAGCCCTCCATCTCACTAGCCAATGTAAAGTCAGCCCTCCAGATTACCATCCAGTGTAAAGTCAGCCCTCCAACTCACTAACCAATGTAAAGTCAGTCCTCTAGTTCACCAGTCAGAGTAAAGTCAGCCCTCTAATTCACGAGTGTAAGGTCAGCCCTCCAGTTCACTAGCCAGTGTAATGTCATCCCTTCAGTTCTCCAGTCATTGTTAAGTCAGCTCTCAAGTTCACCAGTTTTAAGTCAGCCTTCCAGTTCCTCCTGTGGCTTTGCGCAGGGCAGCACTTTGATACAGGGGTGGATTTGTTTCAGAGGAAAATAGGTCTAGAAATGCCCCAGCATTCAAGGGCCTTAATTATTTATTATAAACTCGTCTGCTGTGTGCAAGTACTGGATTTATCTGTAACTGAAAAGGTGTAACTGTATCTAGAAGGGAGGCAGTTGGTATGTGTAAACTGCATGGTGGAAAATTCCCCTCTTAGTGCTGGCTGTTAGGTATTTTTGAACATGCTCAGTTTAAAGGTCAGGTCAGATGAAAGGAGGAGTTGGTTAAGAGGTGAAATTGGGATACTGAGCGTGAGCAATACAAGTTCTGTAATGAAAACATGCAGCAACACACCCACCTCAGAGTAAGGGCCTGCATACATGTATTTAAGGGATTAAATACAGACAAAACATAAAACAGACATGCATGTCTCTGTAAATTTTCCAGCCAACAATAACAACTGCAGAACTAAAATTTCCAGCATCACGTTACACGTTAGAAGTTGTAGTTGAACAACAGCCCTAAGGTTGCAGTTTAGACATCTCTCATTGATACATATCTGTGAGTTGGGTTGAGCTCCATTGTTAGTCTCACAGTTTTGATCTAAACAAGTGGTGTTATCCAACTTCTCTGCAGGGGTGCTTCAAAGGGGGAAAAGCTTCTGAAACAAAATGCTTTTTGGTTCTGCCCCCATTGCCATTGCCAGTGCCCTGAGCAATTTTTTCAACTTGCATGGGGCGCCTCTGCCTCTCTGATATGTTTCTACAATTAGAAATGAATGTTTTGAAAATATGACTGCATAACGAAAATCTGTTAAAAAGAATATATAAGGATATAACTGCTGATTAAAAGAATGTATCACTTCTCTTTCTATGTAATATAACCAAATAATCAATTGTTTTCTTAAGCGAATTCCCTGCAGTCCCCTCCCCAAGCTCAGTGAGCTCAGACATGCTCAGTGTGATTCAGCCAGGGAGAGGGGGGTAGTAACTAGAATAAAAATCATTAATTATAGAATTGGACAGCTTATTAGCTCTTTGGATTTCAGTATCACCTATATGCAGATGATCCCCAAATGTATATGTCAGCCCCAGATCTCCCTACACTGACATCCCAGTTGATAAAGGACACCTTGTCCGAAACATGTCGTGTCAATAAAAGCATCAAAGATATAGAGTCTTTTTCAGTCTGGAAGCACCTGTATACCAATTTTGATTTACCTAGTTTAAGTGCTTGGGACAGTGCACAGCAGGATCCAGCAGCCTAGAGAGGTGCAGGACACTACCCATTGGTTAACTGACATCCCAGTTCCCCAACTACCTTAGTGCTATCACTGCCTTCATGTCTTCCCGCTTCCTCAAACTAAACATTGACAAGACTGAACTTGTCCTTTTCCCGCCCTCACGTTCTGTTCCCCTCCCTAGTCTCACTATTAATATTAACAACACACCAATATCCCCATATCCTCATGTCCGTTGGCTTGGGAATAATGCTAGAGTCAGATCTTTTCAAACCCCATGTCAACACACTTTACCAACTACTACCAAACTCAGAAACATCCTCCTTCCTCTTGAAAGAAGCTACTAAAATCCTATTCCATGCCCTAATCATATCCCGGCTAGACTACTGCAACACACTTCTGTGTGGTTTACCAAACAACGGCTTTGCACCACTTCATTCCATCCTAAACTCTGCTGTCTGGCTCATTCACTTCTTTTCTCACTTCTCTAATGCCTCTCCTCTCTGTCAGTCCCTCTACTGACTGCCCATCACGCAAAGGATCCAATTCAAGCTGCTAACCCTATCCTATAAAGCACTATCCAATACAGCCCCTCCATATATCTCAGATATGATCCACAGATACCGTCCCAGACACAACCTCCACTCTGCAAATGATTTCCTCCACTTATCCAACCTTGTCACCTCTTCCCATTCCCGCATTCAGGACTTTGCTTGTGCTGACCCTCGTCTCTGGAACTCCCTTTCTCCGTCCTGTCCGTCACTCACCATCCCTTAATACCTTCAAGCGTAACCTTAAAACCCACCTGTTCAGGCAAGCATATAACCTGGTCTGGACATTACCCCTCTCACTGACCCAACCTGATACTAACCACCTTTCACACTCTACTGCCAATCTATTTACAGCTTACCGATTCCCATCACCTTATGTCTCACCCCCATTTCCTCTAGTCTGTAAGCTATTTGGGCAGGGTCCTCTTTCTTGCTGTAAGTAACTCATAACTTTGTGTACTTATATTATGTATTACCTGCATATGTAATACAGTATGTATGACTTGTATATATGTATTACCCTGTATGTAATTTATTACTATGTAATTGTAAAGCGCCACAGAAGATGTTGGTGCTACAGTATATAAATCCATAATAATAATAATAATAATAATAAGGTGATGCATAAAAATGTGCAGCACAGGTCTCCCAGGTCTTAATTCTTTGGAGACCAAAGTATTCTAAGGCTTGGGGAACCAACCCCCCACAACACTAAACTCTGGGGTCTAAAATGTCACCTGGCTGTGGAAGTCTAAAATGTCACCTGGCTGTGGGAGTCTAAAATGTCACCTGGCTGTGGGAGTCTAAAATGTCACCTGGCTGTGGGGGTCTAAAATGTCACCTGGCTGTGGGAGTCTAAAATGTCACCTGGCTGTGGGGGTCTAAAATGTCACCTGGCTGTGGGGGTCTAAAATGTCACCTGGCTGTGGGGGTCTAAAATGTCAGCTGGCATGTGGGGGTCTAAAATGACACCTGGCTGTGGGGGTCTAAAATGACACCTGGCTGTGGGGTCTAAAATGACACCTGGCTGTGGGGGTCTAAAAACAGCTGAAAGATGTTGGCTGTGTGACATGTCACCTGTTCGGGGTGTTCAGACACTTCTGACATTTACTCTCAGATAGTTGTAGCAACTTATTATTTTAGAAGTGTAACTAAAGCAAAAGCTTAGACTATTTTCTCTTGTCTGTGTAGTTTCATTTTAAGAAATATGACTGTGCCTTTAACAAGATCATTGTGGAACAGTAAATCTCTCTGCATATATCATTACCATCTCCATACAACTGTATGTTCCTGTCGCTTGTCTGAACAGCCCTACACGGAATATTATGTTTTAATGTGGCTGCTCTATTGTCTGTGTTCTTCATTACATTACATTTAAAGGGTAAGAATATACCAGATATGGGAATGCAGAGATTTCAGCACACCCATAATCAGGGTACCATTTAGCTGCATTTGTAGCTATATTCAATGCAGGGCCTTACCTGCAGGATTGCAGGTAGCCACAGTATACACACAGGTTGCTAACATCAGGTCACAGCTACCTCTGTGTAGACTGCATCTACTCCACATTTAACAGATAGATAGATAGATAGTAACCACAGAGTACTGAACATTTACAAATAGCAATAGAAAGGTGAACTGGTGCTGTACCTTTTATTTGCAAAGTAAACAAACTGGAGATTTCAAGATTTACGGACAACTTGGTATATACTGTATACTACAGGTATACAGTGATCATACTGGACTGTGCCTGAGGAAGGGACTTTCACTGCCCAGTAATCTTGCAATCACCACAGACCAATCCTGAAACCTATTTCTTCTATCTATAAGATGAGGCCCCACACATGCTACTTAAATCCCATCACACTACAGCTTTACTCCTAATACAATTAGTACACACTCACACTAATGGATTTATACTGAATTTATTTCTTCCAAGCCTCATTCATAGATTTAGCCCATTATACAGTAAACAGCTCACAGAATCTGCTTCGTTTAACTCTTTGGCTTATTATAGTTGTCATGATACATGTTACAAATAAAAACAGATAAATGCATTTGTTATCCTACAGTAAAGTCTAGACAAACGGGATTGAGGGTGTTATAGTTCACAGAGACAGTTTATGCTGTGTACCTTAATGTATAGAGAATATGTACAATAGATAAGACACAGCTACAGATTAAACATTTTGGCCAATAATATGACATCATACTCTTAATATAGTAAATATATGACATAATATTGTTATTACAGTAAATATAAGTGTTTTTGGAAACTACAATAAAACAAGCCTAGTGCTGGAATCAGGTCACTATGTATGACTGGCAGTGAATTAAATCTAGTTAGTACCTTGCTGTAGCCAGAAGGATTCTCGGTCCATCCCCCGAAGTGTCAGTTATTTACAGATATTTTCAAGTTTCCTTCTTGCCAAGCCATTTCCCTCGATACAAACAGATGACGGTGCAAAACGTGACATTTCAGTCACTGAGCGATAAAATGGAAGTAACTTTTTCCCTCAGCTGTTGGATGCCATGGGCTTGGTCTGTTGATTGTGACAGAAGCTGGAGCGTGACTCCCTACCCTGGCAGCAGAACCGTCTCTTCAGTTCAATGTATTCCACACTTAACAAGCAGCTGTGCAGCCTGTCTGAAATCCTCTCCAGAAGGGCATTGAAATTCACAGGCTGTACTGACTTCACAGGGTATTCCCATAACATGCACAGCTGTGCGTTTCAAAAAGGAATCTTCCCTGTGTTATTGATCAATATCCACTGTCAGCTTTTTTCCCCCTTCTTCTTAAATTCTAATTAGAATGCTTTTGGCAACCAGAACTCATTATTTTCCCTATTTGTGTCCTTCAGGCTTGACCACTACCATTGTACTGAACCACACACAATGAAATGACTTAGTCCTCCAGCCTCCCTGGTACATTCTAAAAAAGATGTGATTAAAGGAACTTTAGATTGATCCTGTCTAAAAATACACAGAGCGCCCCACTCTGAACATCCCCTGACAACAATCTCTCCTTTCGGTTATTAGATTTTTATTTTTAATGGAATTAACCTACCATGCTGGTTAAAAATAAGGTAGCTTTGTAAATAAACAGTTTCCTTTAGAGAACTTATCAGAGGGCGTTGCCGTACTGTTTTAGCCACTGTCTTTTCATTGTTATGGGGAAGATCCAGGAGCATTGAGAATTTACATCAGATTAGTCACTGCGATCATTTTTCATACTGAAAGCCAAATATGAAACTGGGCCGCTCAATGCAGGGATAAAGTACTCTTCTGGCACAATTAATTCAAATTGTTTCAGAAATACCTAGATGATGCCAATAAGTCTATTTTTTCATTATTTGATTTAATAGATATTACTTTAAACTGGTATCTTATTTGCTACATTCTCCATTCCAAATGACAATGGGATCTGATGGGTAAACTAAAATATGTACA
The DNA here is from genome assembly GCA_019447015.1 of Hymenochirus boettgeri. Classification (NCBI taxonomy): domain Eukaryota; kingdom Metazoa; phylum Chordata; class Amphibia; order Anura; family Pipidae; genus Hymenochirus; species Hymenochirus boettgeri. Next base: position 322,486,775 of record CM033469.1, read on the forward strand.
ACTTTCAGGGGGCTAAATTATTTGAATTTCAGAATTCATGGCTACCAGGCCCTGGATCCTACAATCACCCCATTGATGTTTATTATGTCTATCAGGACCTACAATCTTTGTCGCAACTTTCAAAATCTACTGATTAGGGTAGAAATTTGGGTTCCGTAATCCCTTATTCTTTAAAGGAGAACTAAACCCAATTTTTTATACTCCAGAATCTGAAAACAACCCCCCTAAAAACACCAATAAACTATAAAATCCCACTTTAGTAAACTCTGTTAAAGTAAATCAATGCCTGTTAAGAACTGGATGAAGTATCTGTGTGTATGTGCAGTGTCAGACCACACCTCCTGACCTCAGTCACATGCTTCCTTGCTTTATCTGTCCTGTAAAAGGATTGGCTAGATATTATTAATGGGTGTGACCAACTGTAACAAGTTTCTGCCATAGCTAAGGACTGAGCATGTGCAGAACATAATAGTCGTTGACCAAACTGTCTGATACTAGAATGCTGAGAAGTAAAGCACAAACCATATGTTATTTAGGTAAATTTCCCAGCGCCCGTATCAAAATGAGAGGTAAGACACAGATTACTGGTTTTATATCAAGGTGTTCTGCCTTCTGGTTCAGTGTTGTTATGTGGCTTTAGTTGCCCTTTAAGTCTTAAAGGGACATTATATTCATGTAGTAAATGACTGCTCTCTGGTCCCTCCCACAGTTAGTGTCAATGACACTCCCTCTATCTTATGCAAAGGTGAGCATTTGTTAATGATGGAAGACTGTAGGAGGAGACAGGAAGCAGTCAGTAATTGCAAGTTACTGCATGAGTATATATATTTTTTTTAATTAAAAAATATAATTATATAATTTTCTTAGGGAAAAAACAACTTAAGCCAGGAATATAGGAACAAAAGTTATTGCTATTTGAGCTGTTGGCTCTAATAAACACATAGGATAACATTAGTAACATGACTAAAGTAAGTTTTAGAGTTTGCAAGGGACAGAGTCTGGGTAAAGTTGTTTTTTTTTTTTTTTTGAGTCAAACAAATATTTAGCTCTTTTAATAAAAGGATCTTTCTAAATCCAGCAAATGTCTAATTCCAATTGTAATGTGTATGTGATGGGAAAATAAGGACATTTTCAGGGAGATGTAATAAAAGTTCTTATCGTTAAAAATGGTGCTAATTTTGCCCCAGCCAATCCGATGGTTGCTTTAAAATAGTATTTTTACCATTTTTAACGATAAGAACTTTTATTACATCTCCCTGTTATTAATTTCTCAACTGTTACTTAATTCCAAAGCAGATCACTGTCTGCATTGGTTTCTGTGCTGATATACAGTGCACAGCTGAACTAACATCTTATCAGCCCTGAAATATACACATGGGGGACATTAAGTATGTTTTGCTGAGGTAAATTCCTAGCTTAAAGTGACAGTAACCCATTTAGAAAGGAATAGCACATCTCTGTGTATATCATTAATAATGCTTTAAAGTGAGAAGATTGAAAGTTTTAATAAGATTCAGATATCTGATCTATTCTTTTAAACCAACATGCACATTTAGAAATGTTTTTATGCTGACCAAACTCATGCCTGCAAACATTTTTCTACATATATTTTAATCCAAGCCAGCATTTTATTTAATGAAAGACATTTGTTTATATCTAATGTGTGGCAAACATACAGCCCAGAATGTTTTTCATCATTTAAAACTGTACCACTGTTTGAAAAGGTGCTATGCTAGTCACATTGTCTACTTCACAGCAGAGCTCATAATTTATCAGCCATATAGCAAAATGCCCATTCACCCCCCAGCCACCCCAGCTTGCAACTACAAAGAAAAATATGCAATATGGCTTATCATTTTATTATACATTTTAAAAGCAATCTCCAACCTTAATAGTATTCTCCCTTATCAACAGCTCATAAAGTGATGATTAATTGATTTATAACTATGCAATTCCCTGTATTATGTCCTCCTTTTACTTCCAGAAGTACACAAAGATCAGAGGTTTCCCTTTCTCGGTGTGTAATCACATGGAGTATTTCTGAGTTTACTGACCTAGGGTAGGGGGTAATTACTGTAGTGGGTTTTTGCATTGAAATATTTGTGCTTGGGAATTACGATTACAATGTATTCATCATTTTATCCATCAGCTTCCTGGCAATAATTCAGAGGAAATGTGTTTTAGGTTGGAGTAATCCTTTAACTGCCAATTGTGCAATAAATGGACCCCAAAGCATCATTAATTATGCAGTATGTGTATGTTATCTGGCAATGTTTTTTTTTTGTGTTTTTTTTTGGAGGGGGGGGTGATATCCCTTTGATGAGCAATTTGATTTCTTTTTCCTGCATACTGATTAGCGTACCGTCTAATTAAACCACAATGATCTCAGTTAATTTTTCCTTTTTATTAGCCTTAAGATCCCTGGCTGAACATATGGACTCTTCTATAGCCAAATGTCCCTTTAAACAAGTATAGGCATCTTGCAGTGTTTCTGTCAGGTTACTGCCAAAGAACATTAGCCTCCTTATCAGCATTAGAAACTAGAAGAATCTGAAAGGCAATTTTGCAGAGATTTTCATTCATTTGAAAGTAGACAGTTAAATTACAAATAAGCTGAAGCTGACTCATCTGGATCTAAATATGATTGATAATATATTTATCAGCTATTGACTGTGGGAATTTTATTTCAATAATAGAATGGAAATTGGATGTGCATCTAGTTTGGATCCAACATGTTGGAGATGATTGGTCAAGTGGCTTTATATAAATGCCAAGACTGAACCACGTTAAACCACATACATTCTACCCTTAACTTAAATACAAGAGATGAACATTGCGACAGACAGAATCAAACCATTTGAACCAACTGTCAATCCAATAAAATCAAATCACCATTGTGCCAAAGGCTTTAAATTCTCTAACAGACCCCAGCAATCAAAAATATTCAATACAGCAACTGAGATAGAGGTAAAAGGTGGAACATATAGATACAAATCAGACACTGAATGCCTATTAGTCAGCAGTAGAAATAGAAAAAAAAATATCCCTTTTGCTTAATATATATACACTCTGTATGTAAAATTCAGATTGGTGGGGTCCCTAGAGTGACCGGATAATCTGCTGAGTGGAGGACACTCTTAACAAAAATGTAATTAACAGGACTGCACTGATGGCATTTAAATTGCATCAATACTAATGTAACTCAGTCAGCTCCATGGGTTTTCACTGTGATTTTTCATTTATATATATATATATATATATATATATATATATATATATATATATATTTCATACCAGACAAAAACATATTGTGGTGTTAAGGCCCATATACACATGCAACTTATGTTGGCTACAAGTGGCGTGTTCTTTGATGTGATAGGACAGACTAGCAAACCCCTGATTCTTTAAAGAATCTTCAACCATTTATTTAAAATCTCTCCCCCCTCTTTCTCTCTCTTTCCCTTCTCTCCCTCTCTTCCGTCTCTCTTTCTCTCTCTCTCTCTCCCTCCTATCACTATCTCCTCCTCCTCTCTTCCACCTCTTTTTCTCTCTCTCTACTTTCACTTTCTCTCCTTCTCTTTCTAACCCCCTAGTGTATCTGTTGTATTCAATTAGATCAACTGGACTTGAAATGTAGTTCTTGAACGTTTCGCTAGTCATCCGACTGTTTTCTCAATTCAAATGACTTGTACAGAATCTGTGGCAATTATGTACCCTGGAAAATCCCAATTAGCATATCACAGCCAGGTGTTAAGGTGGTGATTAGATAGTGGCTAAGAGGTGTTATAGGAACGCCCAGAGTAAGGTGTTAAAACAGCATTGTACATGGCAGACAGTTGGTGTCGAACCCCCCCACCTCTATTTAGGCTTGGTTTCTTTATTTTCACATAAATGGCCTCCTAACAACACCTCTCTTGAACCATTCACACGTTCCTTCGCCAGTATGTTAACATTACAATCTTCAAAGGTATGTCCTTTATCCTTAAGATGCAGATACACGGCTGAGTCCTGACCCGAGGAATTGGCTCTTCTGTGCTGGGCCATACGTTGATGCAGTTGCTGTTTGGTCTCCCCCACATACAAATCAGAGCATTCTTCACTGCACTGCACTGCATATATGATGTCGCTTTTCTTGTGTTTTTGGTATTGGGTCTTTCGGATGTACCAATTGCTGCCTCAGTGTGTTGTTCGGTTTAAAGCAGACAGGGATACGATGTTTTTTGAAAATTCTTCTTAATTTCTCGTCGGAGACCCCTGCTACATATGGGATGACCATGTTCTTCCTCCTGTCTTGCTTTTCCCCTTCACTGTTGGTATCGTGTTCTTTTCTTTCCTCTTACTTCTTTTAACAAGCCCATTCTGGATATCCACAAGTTTTAAGGGCTCCTCTGAGATGTTTCATTTCTTTAGCCTTCGCCTCTGTGCTATGGGGGATGTTCTCGGCTCTGTGTTGCAGGGTTCTGATGACCCCCAGCTTAACCGCGAAGCGCTGCAGTTCCCGCCCCCTCTGCTCTGCATTTCCTTGGCGAGGGCGAGCGGGCGGTTTGAGGACGAGGGGAGGAATAGAGGGTGGAGCAGTAAGTAGAGTTTGGGGGTGCTTTCTAAAAAAAATTATTATAGCGGTTGGGGCTGGGAGACCCAGGGGGGACCATATATAAAAAAAATTTTTTTTGGGTGACATGCTTAAATTATGGTATTTTTTTCGACGCCAGAAACAGATGGAATAAAATATTGTCATAGGTATCTGGCATATCTCCAATCATTGATTTTAGGTGTTTGGTGGCTATACGAGATGCTACTGACATACTCTGCAAGAAGCTACCTGATATAAAAGGAATCAGAATCAACCTATTTAGGATATCCAAATTACTCCATAACAAAACATGTACTATTAAATCATATTTTTGGAAGGATGTTTAAATCAAAACAGTATTTGCTTTCAATAAGAACCCATTTCACTATTGCAACCAGTGCAGGCCTCTACGAGAGATTAGCGTGGCTTTTGCACTGGTTTTTCCATTAGCCGGATATTATAAGTCCAGCATTCTAAATTGCATGACATTCATTAGATCAGTATAAACCTGATAACGTTTTTCATTTATGTATTTTGCTACATTTTCAAAACTGACAAACAAGGATTTTATCTTGTATTTATCATTACATGGGTTAAACTTGATCTACCTTTTGGCATCTTTCCGTGGAAAAAACAAACAGTCCAAATAAGTAAATCAGTCCAAATCGTAATCCAAAGACCTATATTTCCAAACATTGATGGTCAGTGACCCATTTAGTTCAAAGGATTTTAGTTAGACCAAAACACAAACTGTACGTATAACAATTAAAACGACCTCTCTCACTCTACTCTCGCTATATATTTTTTATGTTTATTTTCTTCTGTTTGATGATGATCTTTTACCTACATAATAAAGGTTACATGTATGTAAAATATAAAATATACCTTATATTTATCATATGTAATAATTATCTGTTCTCCAAAGAAAAATATCTTTTGCACTGTAAATATAAATTATATATAGGGTTCTATCCAAAAATATAAATGACATTTACTATGTTATTCTTTCTTTTTTGTGTGTCCTTCTTGTTGGTAAAGAAGCAGATCTAAAATGATGTCACAACATGTTTTTGTTTCCTGGTAACTATGCAGCGCATAATCAAATTGTCCTTTCTCCAGTCCATCAATCCCATCAGCCCAAGTAGATTGTTGGCATGCTTCTGTAGGGGTCAGGAGAATCCTAAAGATCTAATAATAAGGACTCCCAAAATAATAAACAATAGAATCACAAAGGCAAATGTGTTTCTGTTTAAGTCATAGTGGAACCCAAAGATGCATTCAGTGTTGTAACAGGGTTAGAAGGCAAGGTTATCACATCTCTTGTCCAGGTCAAAAGAAAAAAATACTTCCACCATATCTTTTTTCTTCATATACTTCCCCACATACAGGTATTTAATTGCCTTGGTTCCGAAATTGTGGACATGAAACGATCAATGTTAATTAATACGTAATGTTTGTGTAGTCAAAATGCAAGAAAAATTGTTGTAGACAATATCCATTCTTTAATGGATAGAAAAAAATGAATTTTAACAGATGGTTCCCAGTAGTTTGGAATGGGCTATTGATTAGTGCGTGTTGAATTTTGTTTTTGGAAAACCTTCGTATTGACTAATTCAAAGAGAGACATGAGTATATAAGGCTTGTGCACTCCTTATTTCCACTATTTCACTTTATCTATTCCATTAAGGTGACATGAAATACCCAGAAGTCTCTCCTCTCCTTATTGCATATGAGAGGTTAAAGCTAGGTACACCCATACATAAACTGTGCCAACTGACCGTCATTTCAGTGTTTCAGAGGTCAGGCCGAAATATTGTATGGTTTCTGGTGTCTGCTGTGACCTACCGCTAACTGTTCTTTACCAAAAACTGTTTTTCTTCGAAAAACAACAACCGATCGTGTGGTCTCTATGGACTGCACATCAGTCACAATGCCTTTGCCGCGACCGACCGTCCTTCTTCCTGGCCGACCGTGCTGGTCAGGAGGAGAATCACACCATTTGAAGGGTGCCTTAAGGGCCACCCTTCAAATGAAAAACTTTATATAGGTAAAATACTCCACCTCTGACCCTCCACTAGTCACCACTAATTGCAGGCAGGGTGCCTATCCATGAGGTAAGGTAAAAAAATTGCTCAGGGCACAGGTACGCCTGCAATGGAAGTCTACTCTTGTGCCTCCCCCCTCATCCATCAAGAGCGATGATAAATGGGACACACCAGAAGCATTTTGTTCCAGTGCCCTCCAATGAAGCACCAACTGCTTGCGGGTCCCACGGGCCTCAATTTTTTCTGAAAGACCGCATGAGGCATGCAGACCACAGTTGGGCTACACTGATATATACACTGTAGATATAAAACACAATTATACCTTTTTGCCAAAGATCGAAAAAAAAAAATTTCTGTACTTGACTGTGTGCAAGTCAAGAAGGTATTTCTAATTCATTTTGCCACAAAAGAATAAGTATTTTATAATTTGCCAAGTCCAAGGTACCATTAGTGCATTGTGGGGACTTTTCTGATCTGTTAAAGGTGTTTTTCATAGATAGAAAGTACACTATTGCAGAAAAATCTCCATGCTGCATTTTAACATATAGAATCGCATATGCTTTTTAGTGTGCTAGACCAATGTAAATTGGTATTACTCCATTTGATATGGTACAATTTAATATGCTGCTAATATGTTTCTAACATGTGCAGCTGAATCCTCTAATTTTTACCTCTTCTTCAGATACAGAATAGTTTACTGTACATTTTAAGTAAATGATATGCTGTTAAACATAGAAAGTCTGTATAAAAAAAAGGGCACAAGATGGCAGACTTAAACTCGCAGAATGGCAGTACCAGGATATATCTCCATGAACTCCTGGATGAGTAGTAATTAAATTAAGTGCAGATGCAGTAATTTACCTATAATAAACATATTCTGTCTCAACACAAGGACTTTTCATCTTTTAGGTGGTGTTTGGTTGATTGGAAATATTTAATCATTCTTACAATCAGAAACAGAATTTTAAATATAAACTCAGCCAGACTATCCTCAAGATGTTACTTGCCTTAAAGGGCATCTATAGTGAAAAACACCAATTGCCCCAGTTAAATTCATGACTCTGTGCTGCCTTCTCCTATCTCTGTCAGTGACTCTGTTTTACTGGTGTCAGATCTCTGTGCAGCACTCCCCCCTCCCTTCAGTCCAACTCCGGCTAACCGACAAGCTTATCATGTGCAGTAGGAGTTAAAAGTTCACATCCTGAAAGACACCACCCATACACAGTGGCCAATAGAAAGCTGTCCTGGAGGACACGAAGAGAGAGGGAGAACAGTAGTTTATTACTACAATACGATTCTCCCCTTTGTGACAATCATCAATCAGTGAAAGCTATCAGAAGGGGGGTCAAGTGCAGCCTTATCTCTGCAGTCAAAGCTACTCTCTCCCCCTGCAATGCTCTCATCTCTATTTGTTTATTACAAAGCATGGAGGAGGGAGGGACTTGAGCAGAGAAGAATCACGTCACAGGGATTTGATTGACAGTGCAAGTAGGAGTAGAGGAATGCAATCAGTGTCTTCTTGTGTCTCTTAGTGTATCTTAGTACAAGAGGGAAACTGAACAAAGGTAAACACTGGGGGTAGAGAGAATTATAGAACACATGGAAAGAAAGAAAAAAAGTTCATTTTACCAGTATAGATGCTTTAAATCTATAATCTTATATTGTTAATTTTGTGTACAACATGAAATTGTGTTGTATATTTTATAAAAATGTAAAAAAAAATTAAACTGTTTTCTGCACTGCAGTCATAATCTCATACACGGAAATAAAATAAAGGAAGATTTTGATTTACTTTTCAGAGTAAATGTATCTAATAGTTTCAAGAGGGCTATCTGTAAGATTCAGATTCTATATTAAGAATCAGAGTCTCACCCGCACACGACTGACTGAAGTTCAAGTTGATCTGAAGGCTGATTTACTTACAGCTTGAACCTGCTGGTTCAGAAGGCCTGTATAGATTTAGGCCAAGATAAGACGTGTATGAGAGACTACACATAGAAAAAGACAAAAAATATATGGCACCTGGAATTGCCTCTGTCCTATAGGTGCTGCAGTCAGTGATATTTTATACACACAGCAGGGTGCTTTTCCTAAATAGATTGTGAGATTACAGTATGTGTTTCCACAAGCCTTTTTAAAATATGATCCCAGTGACACTTAAATGATGCGTCCGGGTAGCATGGTTAGATGTAACTGTGTTGTTAAGCCTGCACATAATTTGCAGCCGATTGGTACTTCCCGATCATTACAATTTTTAAGTTCCTACACACACCAGCACAATGTTATTAGGAAGATTTCAACTTGAAATTGCCAAGATAATGTGGCCATGGATGGAATTGTCAAAATTTTTCCAACTGGTCTGATCCTCTGCTGAATGATAGGAGGCTCAATATCGCAGTTTATGGAACAGGCATTTAGGCATACACATCAAGTTTATTGTACATTGCAATTTATGCATTGCAAATGGAACAATCAGTTTTAAGAGAAGATCTTTATATTATTTGGATTATTAAAAGGCAGACCTCACCATTTTTCTATGCTTTGAACATTTCTTTGTTTACCCCAACCTACTGTACCCCAACACACAGCTGGACTTTCTACCACCCAGGACATAGAGGGCCCAGTTATGGGCTAAAAGCAAGTAACGTGCCCATATTTTCTACATTGGTGCATGCTTAGAAATTCCAAAACTATTTTTGTACAGAAATGATCTCTTTATGGATTAGAACTAGATAGAGTTAATGAGGAGTGTCTGCAAATTATAACAATGCCTGGTGGCACCATAGACTCTTTTTGAATGACATAGTTATCATATATTTTTACCTTTACTTGTAATCTTGCCATGTTATAATCAGTAATCAGTCATAAGGAAATTACTCAATTATTAAAGGGTATGTACTGTGGGGAAATTTTTTCATCGTCTCCTATTTCTTTAAACATTAATCTAAACCATCTAAATTTTATTCAAGCAAGGGCGTGTCTGCCATGAAGCAAACTGAAAACTTCATCCTGCCTTTCCTGCTTGGGTGTTCTGGGCATTGGGCATCTTATATTTACCAGCCTTTGTGTGTTGTGGCAATGTATATTACAAGTGTGTGTGTGTGGGGCATGGAGGCATGATATTATTTACCAGTCTGTGGGTGCTGGGCATGGGGGAAGCTTCATTTACAAGTTCTGTAATGGTAGGCATGAGGCATTCTATCTTTACAATTTTGTGCTGGGCATGGGGGCATCAAATATTTACCAGCCTGTGGCGGCTAGGCATGGGGACATTGTATATGTACAAGTCTGTGCAGGCTGGGCATGGGGGCATCTTATATTTACAGTCATTGTGAGCACTTGTATTTACCAGCCTGGGTTGTGGGCACTTATATTTACCAGTGACCAGCCAGTGTTAAGTCAGCCCTCCAGTCCACTGGCCAGAGTAAAGTCTGCCCTCCAGTTCACCAATCAGTGTTAAGTCGCCCTTAAGTTCACCAGCCATTGTAAAGTCTGCCCCTTTAGTTCATCAGTCAGTGTTAAGTCATCCCACCCGTCACAGTCAGTTGAAAGTCAGCCTCAGGTACCATCCAGTGTAAAGTCAGCCCTCCATCTCACTAGCCAATGTAAAGTCAGCCCTTCAGATACCATCCAGTGTAAAGTCAGCCCTCCAACTCACTAACCAATGTAAAGTCAGTCCTCTAGTTCACCAGTCAGGTAAAGTCAGCCCTCTAATTCACGAGTGTAAGGTCAGCCCTCCAGGTCACTAGCCAGTGTAATGTCATCCCTTCAGTTCTCCAGTCATTGTTAAGTCAGCTCTCAAGTCACCAGTTTAAGTCAGCCTTCCAGTTCCTCCTGTGGCTTTGCGCAGGGCAGCACTTTGATACAGGGGTGGATTTGTTTCAGAGGAAAATAGGTCTAGAATGCCCCAGCATTCAAGGGCCTTAATTATTTATTATAAACTCGTCTGCTGTGTGCAAGTACTGGATTTATCTGTAACTGAAAAGGTGTGTAACTGTATCTGAAGGGAGGCAGTTGGTATGTGTAAACTGCATGGTGGAAAATTCCCTCTTAGTGCTGGCTGTTAGGTATTTTTGAACATGCTCAGTTTAAAGGTCAGGTCAGATGAAAGGAGGAGTTGGTTAAGAGGTGAAATTGGGATACTGAGCGTGAGCAATACAAGTTCTGTAATGAAAACATGCAGCAACACACCCACCTCAGAGTAGGGCCTGCATACATGTATTTAAGGGATTAAATACAGACAAACATAAAACAGACATGCGTCTCTGTAATTTTCCAGCCAAAAACAACTGCAGAACTAAAATTTCCAGCATACGTTACACGTTAGAAGTTGTAGTTGAACAACAGCCCTAAGGTTGCAGTTTAGACATCTCTCATGATACATATCTGTTGAGTGGTTGAGCTCCATTGTTAGTCTCACAGTTTGATCTAAACAAGTGGTGTTATCCAACTTCTCTGCAGGGGTGCTTCAAAGGGGGAAAAGCTTCTGAAACAAAATGCTTTTTGGTTCTGCCCCACTTGCCATGCCAGTGCCCTGAGCAATTTTTTAACTTGCATGGGCGCCTCTGCCTCTCTGATTGTTTCACAATTAGAAATGAATGTTTTGAAATATGACTGCATAACGACAATCTGTTAAAAAGAATATATAAGGATAAACTGCTGTTAAAAGAATGTATCACTTCTCTTTCTATGTAATATAACCAAAAATATTTGTTTCTAAGCGAATTCCCTGCAGTCCCTCCCCAAGCTCAGGGAGCTCAGACATGCTCAGTGTGATTAGGTAGGGAGAGGGGGGTAGTAACTAGAATAAAAATCATTAATTATAGAATTGGACAGCTTATTAGCTCTTTGGATTTCAGTATCACCTTATGCAGATGATCCCAAATGTATATGTCAGCCCCAGATCTCCCTACACTGACATCCCAGTGATTTAAAGGACCCGTGCCGAAACTGTCGTGTCAATAAAGCATCAAAGATATCATTGGAGTCTTTTTCAGTCTGGAAGCACGTATACCAATTTTGATTTACCTAGTTTAAGTGCTTGGGACAGTGCACAGCAGGATCCAGCAGCCTAGAGAGGTGCAGGACACTACCCATTGGTAATGACATCCCAGTTCCCCAAACCCTTAGTGCTATCACTGCCTTCATGTCTTCCCGCTTCCTCAACTAAACATTGACAAGACTGAACTTGTCCTTTTCCCGCCCCTCACGTTCTGTTCCCCTCCCTAGTCTCACTATTAATATTAAAAACACACCCAATATCCCCATATCCTCATGTCCGCTTTGGCTTGGGAATAATGCTAGAGTCAGATCTTTTCAACCCCATGTCAACACACTTTACCAACTACTACCCAAACTCAGAAACATCCTCCCCTCTTGAAAGAAGCTACTAAAATCCTATTCCATGCCCTAATCATATCCCGGCTAGACTACTGCAACACACTTCTGTGTGGTTTACAAACAACGGCTTTGCACCACTTCATTCCATCTAAACTCTGCGTCTGGCTCATTCACTTCTTTTCTCATTCTCTAATGCCTCTCTCTCTGTCACCCTCTACTACTGCCCATCACGCAAAGGATCAATTCAAGCTGCTAACCCTATCCTATAAAGCACTATCCAATAAGCCCCCCATATATCTCAGATATGATCCACAGATACCGGCCCAGACACAACCTCCACTCTGCAAATGATTTCCTCCACTATCCAACCTTGTCACCTCTCCCATTCCCGCATTCAGGACTTTGCTTGTGCTGACCCTCGTCTCTGGAACTCCCTTTCTCCGTCCTGTCGTCACTCACCATCCTTAATACCTTCAAGCGTAACTAAAAACCCCCTGTTCAGGCAAGCATATAACCTGGTCTGGACATTACCCCTCACTGACCCAACCTGATACTAACCACCTTTCACACACTCTACTGCCAATCTATTTACAGCTTACCGATTCCCATCACCTTATGTCTCACCCCCATTTCCTAGTCTGTAAGCATTTTGGGCAGGGTCCTCTTTCTTGCTGTAAGTAACTCATAACTTTGTGTACTTATATTATGTATTACCTGCATATGTAATACAGTATGTATGACTTGTATATATGTATTACCCTGTATGTAATTTATTACTATGTAATGAAAGCGCCACAGAGATTGGTGCTACAGTATATAAATCCATAATAATAATAATAATAATAATAATAGGTGATGCATAAAAATGATGCAGCACAGGTCTCCCAGGTCTTAATTCTTTGGACCAAGTATTCTAAGGCTTGGGGAACCAACCCCCCACAACACTAAACTCTGGGGTCTAAATGTCACCTGGCTGTGGAGTCTAAAATGTCAACTGGCTGTGGAGTCTAAAATGTCCCGGCTGTGGGAGTCTAAAATGTCACCTGGCTGTGGGAGTTAAATGTCCTGGTGTGGGGTCTAAAATGTCACCTGGCTGTGGGAGTCTAAAATGTCACCTGGCTGTGGGGGTCTTAAAATGTCACTGGCTGTGGGGGTCTAAATGTCACCTGGCTGTGGGGGTCTAAAATGTCCACCTGGCTGTGGGGGTCTAAAATGTCACCTGGGTGGGGGTCTAAAAGTTCACCTGGCTGTGGGGGTCTAAAATGTCACCTGGCTGTGGGGTCAAAATGTCACCTGGCTGTGGGGTCTAAAATGTCAGCTGGCTGTGGGGGTCTAAAAGCCACCTGGATGTGGGGGTCTAAATGACACCTGGCTGTGGGAGTCTAAAATGACACCTGGCTGTGGGGGTCTAAAAACAGCTGAAAGATGTTGGCTGTGTGTGACATGTCACCTGTTCGGGGTGTTTCAGACACTTCTGACATTTACTCTCAGTAGTGTGTAGAACTTATTATTTTAGAAGTGTAACTAAGCAAAAGCTTAGACTATTTTCTCTGTCTGGTGTTCATTTTAAGAAATATGACTGGCCTTTAACAAGATCAGTGTGGAACAGTAAATCTCTCTGATTAATATCTACCATCTCCATACAACTGTATGTTCCTGTCGTTGTCTGAACAGCCCTACACGGAATATTATGTTTTAATGTGGCTGCTGCTCTATTGTCTGTGTTCTTCATTACATTCATTAAAGGGTAAGAAGATACCAGATATGGAATGCAGAGTTTCAGCACACCCATAATCAGGTACCATTTAGCTGCTTTGTAGCTATATTCATGCAGGGCCTACCTGCAGGATTGCAGGAGCCACAGTATACACACAGGTTGCTAACATCAGGTCACAGCTACCTCTGTGTAGACTGCATCTACTCCACATTACAGATAGATAGATAGATAGTAACCACAGAGTACTGAACATTTACAATAGCAATAGAAAGGTGAACTGGTGCTGTACCTTTTATTTGCAAAGTAAAACAACTGGAGATTTCAAGATTTACGGACAACTTGGTATATACTGTATAACACGGTTACAGTGATCATACGGACTGTGCCTGAGGAAGGGACTTTCACTGCCCAGTAATCTTGCATCACCACAGACCAATCCTGAAACCATTTCTTCTATCTATAAGATGAGGCCCCCACATGCTACTTAAATCCCATAACACTACAGCTTTACTCCTAATACAATTAGTACACACTCACACTAATGGATTATACTGAATTTATTTCTTCCAAGCCTCATTCATAGATTTAGCCCATTATACAGTAAACAGCTCACCGATCTGCTTCGTTTAACTCTTTGGCTTATTATAGTTGTCATGATACATGTTACAAATAAAAACAGATAAATGCATTTGTATCCTACAGTAAAGTCTAGACACACGGGATTGAGGGGGGTTATAGTTCACAGAGACAGTTTATGCTGTGTACCTATGTATAGAGAATATGTACAATGATAAGACACAGCTACAGATTAAACATTTTGGCCAATAATATGACATCATACTCTTAATATAGTAAATATATGACATAATATTGTTATTACAGTAAAATAAGTGTTTTTGGAAACTACAATAAAACAAGCCTAGTGCTGGAATCAGGTCACTATGTATGACTGGCAGTGAATTTATCTAGTTAGTACCTTGCTGTAGCCAGAAGGATTCTCGGTCCATCCCCCGAAGTGTCAGTTATTTACAGATATTTTCAAGTTTCCTTCTTGCCAAGCCATTTCCCTCGATACAAAACAGAGACGGTGCAAAACGTGACATTTCAGTCATGAGCGATAAAATGGAAGTAACTTTTTCCCTCAGCTGTTGGATGCCATGGCTTGGTCTGTTGTTGTGACAGAAGCTGGAGCGTGTGATCCCTACCCTGGCAGCAGAACCGTCTCTTCAGTTCAATCTATTCCACACTTAACAAGCAGCTGTGCAGCCGTCTGAATCTCTCCAGAAAGGCATTGAAATTACAGGCTGTACTGACTTCACAGGGTATTCCCATAACATGCACAGCTGTGCGTTTCAAAAAGGAATCTTCCCTGTGTTATTGATCAATATCCACTGTCAGCTTTTTTCCCCCTTTTCTTAAATCTAATAGAATGCTTTTGGCAACCAAACTCATTATTTTCCCTATTTGTGTCTTCAGGCTTGACCACTACCATGTACTGAACCACACACAATGAAATGACTTGTCCTCCAGCCTCCCTGGTACATTCTAAAAAAGATGTGATTAAAGGAACTTTAGATTGATCCTGTCTAAAAATACACAGAGCGCCCCCACTTGAACATCCCCTGAACAACTCTCTCTTTCGGTTATTAGATTTTTATTTTAATGGATTAACCTACCATGTGGTTAAAAATATAGGTAGCTTTGGAAATAAACAGTTTCTTTAGAGAACTTATCAGGGCGGTGCGTCGACTTTTTTAGCCACTGTCTTTTCATTGTTATGGGGAAGATCCAGGAGCATTGAGAATTTACATCAGATTAGTCACTGCGATCATTTTTCTACTGAAAGCCAAATATGAAACTGGGCCGCTCAATGCAGGGATAAAGTACTCTTCTGGCACAATTAATTCAAATTGTTTCAGAAATACCTAGATGATGCCAATAAGTCTATTTTTTCATTATTTGATTTTATAGATATTACTTTAAACTGGTATCTTATTTGTACATGCTCCATTCAAATGTTAATGGGATCTGATGGGTAAACTAAAATATGTAAACTTTCAGGGGGCTAAAATATTGAATTTCAGAATTCATGGCTACCAGGCCCTGGATCCTACAATCACCCCATTGATGTTTATTATGTCTATCAGGACCTACAATCTTTGTCGCAACTTTCAAAATCTACTGATTAGGGTAGAAATTGGGTTCGTAATCCCTATTCTTTAAAGGAGAACTAAACCCAATTTTTATTACTCCAGAATCTGAAAACAACCCCCTAAAAACACCAATAAACTATAAATCCCACTTTAGTAAACTCTGTTAAAGTAAATCAATGCCTGTTAAGAACTGGATGAAGTATCTGTGTTATGTGCAGTGTCAGACCACACTCCTGACCTCAGTCACATGCTTCCTTGCTTTATCTGTCTGTAAAGGATTGGCTAGATATTATTAATGGGTGTGACCAACTGTAACAAGTTTCTGCCATAGCTAAGGACTGAGCATGTGCAGAACATAATGTCGTTGACCAAACTGTCTGATACTAGAATGCTGAGAAGTAAAGCACAAACCATATGTTATTTAGGTAAATTTCCCAGCGCCCGTATCAAAATGAGAGGTAAGACACGATTACTGGTTTTATATCAAGGTGTTCTGCCTTCTGGTTCAGTGTGTTATGTGGCTTTAGTTGCCCTTTAAGTCTTAAAGGGACATTATATTCATGTAGTAAATGACTGCTCTCTGGTCCCCCACAGTTAGTGTCAATGACACTCCCTCTATCTTATGCAAAGGTGAGCATTTGTTAATGATGGAAGACTGTAGGAGGAGACAGGAAGCAGTCGTAATTGCAAGTTACTGCATGATATATTATTTTTTTTAATTAAAAAATATAATTATAAATTTTTAGGGAAAAAAACAACTTAAGCCAGGAATATAGGAACAAAGTTATGCTATTGAGCTGTTGGCTTAATAAACACATAGGATAACATTAGTAACATGACTAAGTAAGTTTTAGAGTTTGCAGGGACAGAGTCTGGGTAAAGTTGTTTTTTTTTTTTTTTGAGTCAAACAAATATTTAGCTTTAATAAAAGGATTTTCTAAATCCAGAAAATGTCTAATTCCAATTGTAATGTGTATGTGATGGGAAAATAAGGACATTTTCAGGGAGATGTAATAAAAGTTCTTATCGTTAAAAATGGTGCTAATTTTGCCCCAGCCAATCCGATGGTTGCTTTAAAATAGTATTTTTACCATTTTTAACGATAAGAACTTTTATTACATCTCCCTGTTATTAATTTCTCAACTGTTACTTAATTCCAAGCAGAACACTGTCTGCATTGGTTTCTGTGCTGATATACAGTGCACAGCTGAACTAACATCTTATCAGCCCTGATAATACTACCATGGGGGACATAATATAAGTATGTTTTGCTGAGGTAAATTCCTAGCTTAAAGTGACAGTAACCCATTTAGAAGGATAGCACATCTTGTGTATATCATTAATAATGCTTTAAGTGAGAAGATTGAAAGTTTTAATAAGATTCAGATGTCTGATCTATTCTTTTAAACCAACATGACATTTAGAAATGTTTTTTATGCTGACCAAACTCATGCCTGCAAACATTTTTCTACATATATTTTAATCCAAGCCAGCATTTTTATTTATGAAAGACATTTGTTTATATCTAATGTGTGGCAAACATACAGCCCAGAATGTTTTTCATCATTTAAAACTGTACCACTGTTTGAAAAGGTGCTATGCTAGTACACATTGTCTACTTCACAGCAGAGCTAATAATTTATCAGCCATATAGCAAAATGCCCATTCACACCCCCAGCCACCCAGCTTGCAATACAAAAAAAATATGCAATATGGCTTATCATTTTATTATACATTTAAAAGCAATCTCCAACCTTAATAGTATTCTCCTTATCAACAGCTCATAAAGTGATGATTAATTGATTTATAACTATGCAATTCCCTGTATTATGTCCTCCTTTTACTTCCAGAAGTACACAAAGATCAGAGGTTTCCCTTTCTCGGTGTGTAATCACATGGAGTTTCTGAGTTTACTGACCTAGGGTAGGGGGTAATTACTGTAGGGGTTTTTGCATTGAAATATTTGTGCTTGGGAATTACGATTACAATGTATTCACATTTATCCATCAGCTTCCTGGCAATAATTCAGAGGAAATGTGTTTTAGGTTGGAGTAATCCTTTAACGCCAATTGTTCAATAAATGGACCCAAAGCATCATTAAATGCAGTATTTGTATGTTATGGCAATGTTTTTTTTTTTGTTTTTTTTGGAGGGGGGGGTGGTGATTCCCTTTGATGAGCAATTTGATTTCTTTTTCCTGCATACTGATTAGCGTACCGTCTAATTAAACCACAATGATCTCAGTTAATTTTTCCTTTGTATTAGCCTTAAGATCCCTGGCTGAACATATGGACTTTCTATAGCCAAATGTCCCTTTAAACAAGTATAGGCATCTTGCAGTGTTTCTGTCAGGTTACTGCCAAAGAACATTAGCCTCCTTATCAGCATTAGAAACTAGAAGAATCTGAAAGGCAATTTGCGAGATTTTCATTCATTTGAAAGTAGACAGTTAAATTACAAATAAGCTGAAGCTGACTCATTGGATCTAATATGATTGATATATATTTATCAGCTATTGACTGTGGGAATTTATTTCAATAATAGAATGGAAATTGGATGTGCATCTAGTTTGGATCCAACATGTTGGAGATGATTGGTCAAGTGGCTTTATATAAATGCCAAGACTAACCACGTTAAACCACATACATTCTACCCTTAACTTAAATACAAGAGATGAACATTGCGACAGACAGATCAAACCATTTGAACCAACTGTCAATCCAATAAAATCAAATCACCATTGTGCCAAAGGCTTTAAATTCTCTAACAGACCCCAGCAATCAAAATATTCAATACAGCAACTGAGATAGAGTAAAATGGTGGAACATATAGATACAAATCAGACACTGAATGCCTATTAGTCAGCACAGAGAATAGAAAAAAAAATATCCCTTTGCTTAATATATATACACACTGTATGTAAAATTCAGATTGGTGGGGTCCCTAGAGTGACGGATAATCTGCTGAGTGGAGGACACTCTTAACAAAAATGTAATTAACAGGACTGCACTGATGGCATTTAAATTGCATCAATACTAATGTAACTCAGTCAGCTCCATGGGTTTTCACTGTGATTTTTCATTTATATATATATATATATATATATTAATATATATATATAAATATATATATATTTCATACCAGACAAAAACATATGTGGTGTTAAGGCCCATATACACATGCAACTTATGTTGGCTACAAGTGGCGTGTTCTTTGATGTGATAGGACAGACTAGCAACCCTGATTCTTAAAGAATCTTCAACCATTATTTAAAATCTCTCCCCCCTCTTTCTCTCTCTTTCCTTCTCTCCCTCTCTTCCGTCTCTCTTTCTCTCTCTCTCTCTCCCTCCTATCACTATCTCCTCCTCCTCTCTTCCACCTCTTTTTCTCTCTCTCTACTTTCACTTTCTCTCCTTCTCTTTCTAACCCCCTAGTGTATCTGTTGTATTCATTAGATCAACTGGACTTGAAATGTAGTTCTTGAAGACGTTTCGCTAGTCATCCGACTGGCTTTCTCAATTCAGAATGACTTGTACAAGAATCTGTGGCAATTATGTACCCTGGAAAATCCCAATTAGCATATCACAGCCAGGTGTTAAGGGTGTGATTAGATAGTGGCTAAGAGGTGTTATAGGAACGCCCAGAGTAGGTGTTAAACAGCATTGTACATGGCAGACAGTTGGTGTCGAACCCCCCCACCTCTATTTAGGCTTGGTTCTTTATTTTCACATAAATGGCCTCCTTAACACCTCTCTTGAACCAGTCAGTTCCTTCGCCGTATGTTAACATTACAATCTTCAAAGGTATGTCCTTTATCTTTAAGATGCAGATACACGGCTGAGTCCTGACCCGAGGAATTGGCTCTTCTGTGCTGGGCCATACGTTGATGCAGTTGCTGTTTGGTCTCCCCCACATACAAATCAGAGCATTCTTCACTGCACTGCACTGCATATATGATGTCGCTTTTCTTGTGTTTTGGTATTGGGTCTTTCGGATGTACCAATTGCTGCCTTAGTGTGTTGTTCGGTTTAAAGCAGACAGGGATATGATGTTTTTTGAAAATTCTTCTTAATTTCTCGGAGACCCCTGCTACATATGGGATGACCATGTTCTTCCTCCTGTCTTGCTTTTCCCCTTCACTGTTGGTATTCGTGTTCTTTTCTTTCCTTCTACTTCTTTTGACAAAGGCCCAGTCTGGATATCCACAAGTTTTAAGGGCTCCTCTGAGATGTTTCATTTCTTTAGCCTTCGCCTCTGTGCTAGTGGGGATGTTCTCGGCTCTGTGTTGCAGGGTTCTGATGACCCCCAGCTTTACCTTTGAAGATTGTAATGTTAACATACTGGCGAAGGAACGTGACTGGTTCAAGAGAGGTGTTAAGGAGGCCATTTATGTGAAAATAAAGAAACCAAGCCTAAATAGAGGGTGGGGGGGTTCGACACCAACTGTCTGCCATTACAATGCTGTTTTAACACACCTTACTCTGGGCGTTCCTATAACACCTCTTAGCCACTATCTAATCACACCCTTAACACCTGGCTGTGATATGCTAATTGGGATTTTCCAGGGTACATAATTGCCACAGATTCTTGTACAAGTCATTCTGAATTGAGAAAGCCAGTCGGATGACTAGCGAAACGTCTTAACTACATTTCAAGTCCAGTTGATCTAATTGAATACAACAGATATACCATGACCTGGATGAATGAGAACCTTCACAAGCATAACCCCCTAGTGGAAACGGCATTGATGACTCTTGCACTCGCGTCTCAAGTGTGCAAGCGCAAGTAGGGGTCGGCTTCTCCAGGCAGTGGCACATGGACAGTGGGAGGAGGATTCATGATGCTCGAGCTTCTGCGTCCGTGATCCATTTTATTTACACCTCTCGGTTAGTATATAGGATCCCTAACAATGCAGACAGAAGCTGCCACACATGTACAATTGTCATCCAAATTGGTCTTTCATTTGTTGCATGCCTGACACTTGTGGCTGGCACATTAGTACATTTGTATTACCTTTAGGTTTTATATATATATATATATATATATATATATATATATATATATATAGGTTCCACCCATTCCACTAGGATCAAAAGAATATCGTTAAAGGGCACTCCAAAGTATATTTCAATATATTTATTGGTGTCCACACATCAGAACACAACATTTCAGGGGGTAAGGTGCCCCCTTCCTCAGTAATGTAAGTGCAACAGTGTCTCAAAGTTAAGTAATGGTGCTCAATCTATTGAGCCGCCTCCTCTGGGTGGTCTCTTGCCTTTAATTGGCCTCACGGGAAAGTGCTAAAATACGTTATCTAAAGTGAATTTCTTGGCCAATTCTTCTAGTACCTTATGCTGGCCATAGACAAATATTTTTAACCCTTGACATCAGTGTGATAGTCAGGGAACATTGGGGCGACCCACTAGCAATATCAATTTTCTGATCAACTTTCAGTTGAAAATGAATAGGACAGGACAGGGAAACTAATATCTAACAAGTGTATTGCCAACATAACTCTTATTCCTTTCAGCACTCTACCACTTCATTCTTGCATAGACTGAAGCCATGTACACATGTTCATGGCTTCGTTATTCCAAGTGGATGATACAAATTTAAAGAACACACATTTTGGAGTATAATTGCACGTGTTGTAGCCATTTCATCGGGCGTCATTCATTTATCCACTGTTCAGTGCAGTTGGAGCACTTGGGGATTATGTAACAAGAAGTGAAAAAGTTTGCATGCGCTCTTAATCTGCAGCTTTTTTGTGGTCTAATACAGTGAGAAAACATTTGATAACATCTGATTGGTTGCTGCTTATTTAAGCTGTGTACACATGATGCAACTTTTCAGCCGGATCGACCAATAGTTCAGTGTATCAGCCAATTGGGCCAAAAACATTTCATGGGTTTTCTGCCGGACACGAAAGATGTCTGACCATTTGTTCATCCAAAAAGGGGAAATGGGCAATTGCATGCATCTGAAAACCACGGTCGAAAATCATGTTCCGAAAACCACGGTTTGCTGCTCGGTTGCAGCAAACTGTTGAGCTGCGGGTACTTTTGCTGCGACCGACAGTCCTTCATACTGGTCGGGATTGTGATTTGAGGTTGTGTACCCAGGTTAAGAGCACAGGCATATTTTTCTTGGTACATAAGCCCCGTGTGAGTTAACTCAATTCAATCCCATCAGAACTAAAGTGAGGAGTGGCTGTTGTTTGTACCATGGAATGTGCCATGCACAACTAAATTTATAAGCATACAGTAGTTAACTCTTTAAAGAATGTAAATGTGATTTTATCCAATTTTCACCTCAACTTGTCTCCTCTATTTACTATCAAGGACAATTTCCAGAATATCAAACAATGGAGCGCTATAATGCTAAAATCAAATTGAAGGGTACATTGCATCTCACTAATCACATGCCTAAATGTCACTCGACTTAAACGTATTGCTGTGCACTCTGTGTATATCAGGACAATACTGTGCTGAATTCAGCAATCTCGGCTGTCAGAGGTTATATATCAGGGATGAGATGCAGTGATGTGTTACATTTGGTGAAATGATTTATAGTCTTTTCTGAGTATCAAGTATCAAATAATTCCAGGGTTTTCACACTGACAAGTCCTTCAAATTCTAACCTCAGGTTAACCATCAGGAGAGCATGGGATTAGAACAATATTTTTAAAAACAACGGGGTTGGTGCTATAAAAGAATCTTTGCCTGTGTTATTAATTTTTTAATCTGCAGCAGCCAACCAGATGTTATCTAACTGCAGCCACCCATTAAAAGCTAATCTCTGATTGGTTGCTGCAGATTATTAATAACGCTGGAAAGCTTTGGCACCTCTCATTGCATCAGCCCCAATTTTCCCCATCTGATTGGCAGTCTGTCACTCGACATCTGAAGAACCGCCTGACCAATCTTTTCCACAATTGACTGGTGATCTAAATGAAAACGACAGGTGGGAATGTCACAGGAGAATTTGAAAGTAAGAACCTTCATCTATGGATGAATGTCTAATCTATCCAATGTCTGTCTTGTGTATAACCAGCATTAATCTGCAGCAACCAATCAGATTTCAGTAGATGTTATCTAACTGCAGTAGACTAGTAAAAAAGCTAGCATCTGATTAGTTACTGTAAATTAATGCCATGGCATACTTGCACCGCTTAATGTTCATCTTAATTGCCTATAGACATAAAAACCCATGTGCCTTTAACCCTACTGCTTAACACAGACTACACCCCAAACCTCACTCATAACTTGTAGGGAGAACAATAGACTATATTGTGGTGACATCTGTTAACTCCAAAAAAAACAAACATTTAAAGTACCACAGAGAGTGTCAGATGCTTTTTAAAACCTGATGTGCTGTAAAATAAAATGCCAACAGGGATTTACAGTAAATGAGAAGTAACTGACAGCCATCACTGCAACCAAAGTCCCCCTAGGCATGTGCCTGCTTTGCCCAAATGGTATATCTGGCCCTGAAGTTTAGTCATTCAGGGTAAGATAGTTAATCAGTGAGAAACAACTGAGTTTACAAAATGTAATTGTAAAGAACTGAAAATGACCAGTAAATGACTGAATACATATTGGCATCTCATTAAAACGTATGTGAAGTTGTGAACCAGCTTTCTCAGACAAGGGACACTGTATTGGAAATAAGTTAAACACATGCACATTGACTTTAGTTTAGTAATTAGAGATGTCCGAACTTCGCAAAATCCGGTCCACTCGAGGATCCGCGAATTTTCGAAAAAATTCGGAAATCCGCGAGCGGACCCATTAAAATGAAAAAATCCTCAAATACGAGAAATCCTCGTAATTTCAAAAATTTTCGAAAATATGTATTTCCCGCATTTCCAAAAATACGTGAAATCCTTGTAATTTTGAAAATTTTCGAATACATGTTTTCTTGCATTTTTGAAAATACGAGAAATCCTCGTAATTTCAAAAATTTCCGAAAAAGTGGTTTGGAAAAGTTCGGAAGTTCGCGAACGAGGTAAATCTGCGAATGGCGGCCATCACTATTACTAATTTAGTTTAGTGAGTTTCTATCTAAGATCACGGGTAGGAAATACTTTAACATACTGATACAACTGCCTCAATTATCAAGAGACTATCATTGATCAATGGTGCATAGTAAATGAACTGCTTCAATATTCCATGGTTGCACCATTTTCTCTCTGACACCAGGACTAATGTGAACTCAGCATCTTCTGTACATTACCGATATGTGAATTTTACAATATGAATTCCATATCTCTTTACTTACATGGGTAGAAATATTGCTCTTTTCAGGGCAATGACTTTCAAGACCAACAACATTTATAAGCACCATAGCAATTTTTTTTATTTTGCATCAAGACATGCAATAACATTGTATTTAAGGTGTGCTTTGTATAGATATGTAGATATGAACAGGAATGCATCAGTTCTCGAGGTGTTTTATTTAAATATTACCCTTGCAACAGTATACCGTATATACTCGAGTATAAGCCAAGGTACCCATTTATGCCTCCAAAATCAGAAAACCATGATTGACTCGAGTATAAGCCGAGGGTAGATAGTTGCCCTTTAAATGTACAGTAATCCCATACAGTAACCCTACTGTTTCTTTGCTGGGAGTTGTAGTTTCCAAACACCTATAATAGAAAGGTATTGGGTGTTACTGTATGGCATACTGTCCCCCACCCTAGAGCCCCCCCAGTTCACTTACCGTACCTGGCCAGTCTTCATCTCTCCGCCGGCTGCCGCTCGCTCTGTGCAGAGTCGGCAGTTCCCAGTACTGCTTCGCGGCTGCGGGATGACGTCATCCCGCCAGCGTGCGCGTTGACATCATCGCGCACCCGCGAAGAACTACTGGGAACTGCCGGCTTTCCTTCCTGACTCGCGGCTGCATCTGGAATTAAGGTAAGTTTTCTCGAGTATAAGTTGAGGCAAGGTTTTTAGGTTGATTTTTAAACCTAAAAACCTTGGCTTATACTCGAGTATATACGGTAATTTAAAATGCAAACAGACAGGCCCAGGTAGATGAAAACCCCAGCTTCTTTAGGTAAACCGCTTCTAAAACTATACTTGGTCTGCTTTGTGGAGTCAGAAAACAGTTACTAAATAACTCACCCAAAAATTCCAGCTGCTTCAAGTCCTCATTACCAGCCTTAGTTTAAAAAAAGACAGCGTCCATACATAAAAGGGGTCACACGGGGGCTCATTTCAAGATCAGAATGCCGTTTCAAGATCAGAATCAAAGTCTAGAATAAGTATGTATGTATAATTTTATTTATAAAGTGTCACTTGGGTACGTAGCACTGTACATTAAGTGAAGTTCATTTTGTGCTATAAATAATCAAAGCAGGTCCAGGTAGGAACAAATACGAGGTGCACCGTGCACTATTCCAAACCTTTGCCATAATATACTAAATATACAGTATATAGTAATAGGCACATATTTAACAGACAATCAAGGTGCTGACTTCACACACAATGTTTTGGGAGGCTAAACCCCTCCCCTTTCCTCAGGTGAAACCAACCTACATGTTAACAAGGTATTTATAGTGACAACATTTCAAAGTGAGGCTAACCACTCTCCAAAAGGGGTAGGAACTATCTCAATATCTCATAAATAAACACTTACTGTATCTATCAATGATATTAAAGGAATTGTACACTGAAAAAAAAGACCTCAGTTCAATCTATAAATGAATACATGTGAGCAGCACTTACTCTGATGTGTTTGTGTTTCTGCATGACTTCAATCCAGTACTTGTTTTGCTCAAGCTCAGTCCTCTAGTCCCCCAGCTCCCTGCCAGGCTCTCTGTGAGGGCAAGCATGCTCAGTAATCCCTATGAGGCAGCATTGGGAGAGGGAATTTCCCACCATGCAGTTCATGTACCAACTGTCACTATTGCAGCTACAGCAAAACTTTACATTACAGAAGAGTTTATGATACTTGATTGACAGCTGAAATATAAGATGTTTCAGATTTGATCTCTAAAGAAATAAGTGGCAGATCAAAACAAAAAAAAAATCCCAGTGTACATATCCTTTAGAAACAGTTTACCGGTTGAATTGGGGTCAATTGCCAATCATATAAAATTAAAAATGGATTTGGAAACATTAGGCTGTGCCTATTCTACTTTCCCATTTTTGCATTTTTGCATTGGTGGGATTTACTGTTGTTGGGTGTGCTAGAATGAATTTAGGTTTGTCTGGGAAGCTATTAGACGTAATGTCTTCTGCTTTGCTTGGGACCTAGATAATTAAAGATGGGTACAGCTATGATGAATGAACTGGATTGTATGCTATTTCAACCTAACTTAGAAATCGTTTATATGGTATGATCCAGGTGTTTATCTGGGTTTTTTTTACGGAGTGGGGTCTCATATATTTTAAGATTAGTTAGTGAACTGGATTTTTAGCTTCAAGAGTTAAAGCAATCATGTCAGGAATAATTGTGGAATGATAGTTGCTATTATGGGTAAAACAACATAAAACAGGTGGTTATAGCGGGTGACTGCAAAACAGCCCAGCTATACAGCTACATATAGGTTCCCCTAGAGCCAAATCCGTTGATCTCTGCTAATTACAGCCCTGGACATCTTATTAAAATGAATATATGTTGACTTTATGATTTCATAGAACTTGGATTATTCTAAATAGAATAGAAAACTGTCTACATTTGATATTCAGTTACTGCCCAGGAGAGTTAATTCTACAGAAACACGCAAGTTATCATGGCAGGTCTATTTTCTTCTCAGTACAAGGTTCTCATCTTCAAAGTCCTGACAGATGTGATTAATGTGACAGTAACAAAACCTTCCATGTTCGGTACTTTAAAATGTCAGACTGAATTTAGTACAAAGGTTAAATATTTAGAGGTATCAAACAAATTCTGTTCTGATTATAAAGCTTATTGATTACCTACTAGACTATAAGAGATTGAATTAAAATGAAACAATGAAAACCCACGTTTAGCTCTAGCAGGTTTGCATCTTTTCAGTGCCATAACCTTTATATTCTGCAACGTTTACATCATACCATTGGTTTCTATGTCTTTCATTTTGGACAGAATCTTTCATTTGCTTCCATGTCTGGTTTGCATAAAATCCTTTGATCTTAAATATATTTTATTTAACAAAGCCTGGGACTTAATTAACACAATCATTTTACATAATTCAGAATTTTACACTCTTTAAAGGGAAACTTTATTGCGTATAAAGTTTTTTTAAAAAACAGGCAAAATAAAAAGTACCTGAGGCAGGGAAGTAGGATTGGTGCATTTTATCTCCCAATATCATTTTTATGAGGAGCGGCAGGACAAAGAAAACTGCTTCTGCCAGTCTTCCTCTATGCTTCAGAACTATTGGGAGGTGGGAATAATCAATCCTATCTCCTTGCTCCAGGTCCTTTTCATTTTTAAAAAGTAAATTTTTACAGTATAGTTGTCCTTTAAGTCTGCTTTTTAAAATGTGCTTTGCCCAGTGGAAAAACCGCGTCTATGAAATGCCACCTTGACCAAATGTGGTCAGTGCAGGTTTGACAGCGTTTCAACACCTCTAGCACAGATTAATACAGAATGGCACCAATAAGAAATCCTGCTGACAATGCTTGTCCTATTAGAATCTATTAGGTGAGATGAACATTCTTTGCCTCCATCAATTATCTAAATGGAAGCAAAATGGCAGAAATTAATGGTTAGAAGGGAGCATTGACATTTTACACAACCATTCACACAATTTAAATTCAGTTAAAGTTGCCCTGTCATGTTAATATTACCTGGTAGAATAAAGCACCATATATACATTAAATAGTGTTACTTTATGTGAAATGTATTACCATTTATGTACAGAATATTAGGGGGTTTTAGTAGGACAGGCCATTCCAGGTGGATTTCAATAAAATAACCTTCCTATTAGGGGCAAACACAGGGATTTCAAGGGAGGGATTGCTGAAAGGGTTATCATGGGCAGCGTGAGAACATTGCATCACCATTTTATCCACACATCCCTCTTTTTAAAGGCCATAATAATGTTAAAGTATACAATCATTATAATTTACTTCACCCTAGATTTTTGCTTTATTGAATTATTTTCTCTTTATTATAAAATAATGATAATATTAATACTAATAACTGTATTAAAAGTTACAAAGGAACCCCATGACCATGTAACAGTATGACGTATAGGTATGTATATATAGGGTGATGCCCCAAGAGGTGCACCGCTCCTACTCTGGAGTTACGTTAGTTAAAGTAACGTTAAGTGGTTTAGCTCGTTTCAAATACTGTGTAAATAAGATTTTGTAATATTGAACTATTGGGATAATACATATAGGTATAAGTGCCACAAAACCTGGCATTGCCTCCCATTATCTGGATTGAGTTACTCATTAAATTTTAATCCAGTCTTAATTTTGCGTTTAAAGGATAAGTACACTCCAAAAACAAATAAAGTTTAAATAGAAGCTGTATCCCTAACTAACCTTTTCCCTATTTTTTTTTTTTTTTTAGGTCCCTTCAGAGCCTACCTGTTCCCTTGTAAAGTGCTGGCCATCTTGGAATATGTGTGCAGTCAGGTAAGCTCCGCCCCACACGTCATCACGCTACTTGCGCTTGTAACAGCGCACGCGGTGTTATGATGTCACACGCGCATGCACGCGCTGATGCCACTGCCACTGGATATTTGGACACAGGCAGAAACGAGGTCCAGCAAGTCTCGGGGGCAAGACTTCTCCATTATGTTCTATAGGACTATACTGAATTTCACGTGTCTCACATGACAGGAAATTGTCAAAAATGATCAGTGGAATAAAAAGATTTTAAAAAAGGAACAGCGATTTGGCTTTTTCATGCTTTAAATTGAAATCGACACAATATGAACACATCCATAAGCAAATAAATGGCATATCACCCTCAAACACAATGCTAAGGTCTCTAAGAATAATGTGTGCACAATATTGGTTCTTTCTTTTGGAGAATCTTGGTGTACAACATGTGTCAATAAACTTTTTACAATATACTACTTAACCCATAATGGCCTTTCGCTCGCAATATACATATCCAGAAGGTGCTAGGTATCCCACAACATGTATAAATCCTGCGCTATACATACATGTTTATAATAATCACAGTATATTTAATGTGTTACAATTATAAAATTATGTTTTGCACTTAGATTCGTAAGCTACAAGATATAACAATAGACAGCAGTGACATACTCGCCACTTGTGACATTGAGCCCCTCAACATAGGGAATAAAGATGGCATACATGCAGTATCTGATAAGACATGAGGCAGGAGAAATATACACTAAATTATTTATCTTAACACTGCTCAAATTCTGCCTATTTAAAGGCACAGTGTGCCTTTCGTATGCCAATCTATTTCGTATGCCAATCTATTTCTAGGATGGTGGGAGTAGAATATGGTGAGGTCCTCTACAACGTATAAAACGCATGTTAGGTTCTGGATGTGCTTTATAGAAGATATATTCCTTATATGGGGCGGATCCAAAGAGGACCTCAATATCTTCATTGATTCTTTGAATATGAATACTTTAAATATATTCCTCACCAGAAAAACTTCTAAAATCAAAGTTAATTTCCTAGATTTTACAGTGAAAAAAGCAGGAAACAAATAGTGAGTAATATATATATATATATATATATATATATATATTATATCGAAAAGCTACAGCCACTAACTCCCTCCTACATTTCGACAGCTACTATCCCAAAGAACTGGTTCAAGCAATCTTGAAAAGCCAACTTTTTAGGGTGAGACAAAACTGCACCTAAAAGGAACAAGACTGTAAAAAAACTCTGGCTTTGAGACCAGGTGTAAAGCTAGAGGTTATCCCATCTTGTTAAAACACCAGACTAGAAACTAAGGAACTGACTTCTTGCGCAAGAGAGGGAGTGCACGCGCTATGGCACGCACAGACAGGAGATTTGGATTTGGATTTAATGAAAGGTGCGCACCGAGAGAAAAGGGGCCAGGCTTAAAAGGAGAATATAGTTGTGCTGTGCCGGACTTCAGCCTCAGGTATGAAAACTTGCTAATACCGACAGTCACTGTGGGCAAACTTGATGCCAGTCACTATTTGCAAACTTCCTACCTGTCACTGTGGGTAAACTTGATACCAATCACTGTGGGAAAACTTGATACCAGTCACTGTGGGAAAACTTGATACCCACAGTAATTAACCGATCGTTAATTTTTGATCTAAAAAGTGATACCGTACCTTTATGAATATGGCCCTTAGCTGGTTAATAATTTATGCACTAAGTTTGTTTCCACACTGTACCAGATGTTAATGCGTGTGAAAAGTATGCACCATCTAGTGCACGTTTCATGGTCGTTACTGTGTATTTGCGCTGCGATTTGCACAATAGTCCAAACTCAGATCACATGCGATCTGCAAAAAACATAGTGATCCCTCTAAAAATGGATCGCAGAGCAGCGCATGTAATGTGGCCACGCATATTGACATGCAGTGCTCTGTGATTCTTGTGCAAATTGATCGCAAGCTCAATTGTTATAATGCGAGAAAATACTGCAGTGTGGCCTAGCCTATACAGAGGAATTAACAGAGTGCTTTTTCACCGTAATGGTATATGGAGGACCACACAGTCGCGTCGGGTTTTCAGACGCATCCAATCGACCATCTGCCGATTCAAACGAAAAAAAGCCGAAAAGCCATGCACTTTTTTGTGCCTGATCAACCAATACACTAGGGCCGAAAAATTTACTGTAAACAACAGCTATTTGCTGGCCTTGGAAAAAGTCATGTAAAAATGTTGCAAATGCAATTTTAAATCATTTGTGTATATATTGTTTATATATTTAGGAACATAGTAATGGAGATTGAATAAAGACATCCATCCAGTCCAACCTTTATAGTCTACTCATTAGCCCTACCTTAGGGCTAGGTCCCACTGTGCGTGTGGTAGGCCACAGGTTAGACATCCCTGGTCAGGGGCAGCTTATTTTAGGTTAGAGAGTCTCAGAGAAGTATTACTGTTGTATATTGCACTGTAGTTTTAATGGAAAAAGCCTACTGTTTGCAGAAAAATAACTAAAAAAGGAATATTAACAAAATTAGGAGAAAATAAATTCACTCCACTTTAATTTTTTTTTCTTAATGAAAATTGGATTTCTTAATTGAAAGAGAAGTAGTCATCACTATTTTGCAACAACTGCACCTTTATGGCGAGCAAATTCCTATATTGGATTTTATTCCTATGGGAACTGACAAAGTGAGAAGTGAAATGAAGTCTTGCATTTCATGAGGAAACCTAATTGAATATATCCCCCAGATGTTATTGTGAATGGCAGCTATTGGGTTAATGATTTTACATCAGGAAGTTTACAGAGGCACTTGAACTAAATGTGCTGCAGGCATTAAAATGAAGGTATACTGTATATTGTTGTACAGATAGCCTATAATGTTTTTATGTTTTTTTTTTACTTTGCATAAAATATTTTTAAAGCTGTTTATAATTATACTCTATGCTCTGTAGCTTTCACTGCAACAGATAAGCCAATCTGGGAAATGCTCAGGGTAGACACAGAGTAAAGGGAAAACCTGCCCAGTTTAGCGACCCATAACAGCAGTTATGGGTGCAGTTGGGAAATTAATCATAGTATAGCTGTGATGACAGCTGGATTTAAAGTTTAGAACTCCATAGGCACAAACCATTTAGGGCAAGACCACACTAGCACATTTTTCCCATCTTCCGATCGCAACTTCTGATTCATTTATGCATGAGAAACGCAGATCGCAGTGTATGGCGATGTGGGTGGCCACATTGCATGCACTGTGAAGGAAGTCAAGGAACTTAATGATGAATCCCCGTGGAAAGGCCTTTTGTTTTAAGTCACGCACCAGGATGATTGGGCAGGTTAAAAATGTAACAATCACCAAAAACTATTAATTTAGAGAAAAGCCTTCTGGATATGTAATTTGTGTGGCCCCTATGGGACCACAGCTTGAACTTTGTACACACTTTTTATACATACGCATAGTACTTATGTGAAAAGGGAGTTTCTATGTAGCCAGTCTCCTAAGGGAAGTACCTACTTTGAGTAGGTGGTATTATGGGTTTTTTAAAGAGGGTTTTTAGATTTATTTTTGTATATGTCCTGACTTCTGATAAAGATATAGATAACACCAAAACATTGACTCAATACCATTTCATATGTTTAACTAGACTGGAGTGCGGAAGTATACTATACATGATAAATCCACATACCTGGCTCTAAAATCAACAGTCATGGGTATCCTTAGTCATCCACTAAGCAACTACTTAGCATTCTGAAGTCAAAAGAGAAGGCTACAAAAGAAAATGGGGTTTCAGGTAGATGTTTTCAAAGTTCATAATGTTATTAAGAGATAGCAGTTAATAGGGGCAGTGGTGGCAGGAAACACGTCATAGGTAGAGGAAAGAATGGATTCAAATTGATTTAAAAGTTTGCATTCCATTGAATGTACATACACATGACGGTATGGAGTTGTTTGACTTTTTGCCTGTCCTCTTCATGCTTAGAAGACTTTTTCTAGATTCAGTTCCATGTTTTGTATTTTATATTAATTTTAAAGCGTTTTATAATTCCCCGCACTCCGGTTTATTAACGTTATTGATGGTGCTGTTTCCCCAAATTCCGCTCACCACTGGCAGTTGTATACTATTGTAATAGATATTTACAGGGAAACGCACTCTTTCAAACTTCAATCAATTTATTAGTGACATGCTGGTTCACACAACGTTTCGGGGTCCTCCCCCTTCCTCAGGTGCAAAATTACAACTCATACTGTGGCAGTATAAATACAAATTATCCCTCCCCCTCAGAGGTGTGGTTAAAACAACATAGTGTTTAATTAAACATTTTCTATATGTAAGCTAATTCTTAAGTTTCACATAAATACACTTTTTAATACAACCTAATTTAAAAACCAATTTTACTGTGCATATTCGTGGGTTATTAACCATTTCTTAAAACACATTTATCACTAAAATAACTTTACATTATCTCTATCTAATTGAAAGTGCTAAGTGCTTACTGTTGGATATTTCCTTTTGTAAGTGCTTTATGCCTTTGTTTCTAAAGTGCTACTTTGTTTATTATAAAGTGCTTATGTGAAGTGTTACTATGTTAACAATTTAACATAGTAACACTTCACATAAGCACTTTATAATAAACAAAGTAGCACTTTAGAAACATGTAAAGTTATGTAAAGTTATGTAAAGTTAATGTAAAGTTATTTTAGTGATAAATGTGTTTTAAGAAATGGTTAATAACCCACGAATATGCACAGTAGAATTGGTTTTTAAATTAGGTTGTATTAAAAAGTGTATTTATGTGAAACTTAAGAATTAGCTTACATATAGAAAATGTTTAATTAAACACTATGTTGTTTTAACCACACCTCTGAGGGGGAGGGATAATTTGTATTTATACTGCCACAGTGTGAGTTGTAATTTTGCACCTGAGGAAGGGGGAGGACCCCGAAACGTTGTGTGAACCAGCATGTCACTAATAAATTGATTGAAGTTTGAAAGAGTGCGTTTCCCTGTAAATATATATTAATTTTAAACCTACTTATGATTTACAGTGCAAACAACCAAACTCCCAGTTATACCCATTATACCCCCAACACGGCCCATTCTGTCCTGTTGTGCACAAATCACTGCTCCTTTACTAAAGTTGTGTGCACACAGGAAAGATATTTGAAAGATGAAAGATCTGCAAGATCCTGTCTGTCATTTTTCAAAGAACACACACTAGGGACTGAGCATTGCCCACGACCGTGGCTAACTCCCCTATAGGGAGACTACTGCGACCAAGGGAAATTTTATTTCTTTTCTGAACTACCATGAGGCCAATGAGAACATTCAGCATATATTTATTTGCTCACAAGTGTTTAAGGCCAAGGCCACACTGAAAGCGCGTTATTGTCTGCTTGCACTTGATCCCACCAAAAATGGTGATCGATATTCGAATCACAGCGCACCTAGTGTAGCTACACCAATTGCCCAATGCGCTTCTTAACCCACGATCAGATCGCAATTGTGATCAGATTGTATGTTAAAGTGCGGCAGTGTGGCCTTAATTGCCATTTTTCAAAAAAAATGTTTTATACAAGAAAGCTCTTGTCTCCTTCATTTTACAAAGAAACTGTGAGCAGTAGTGTTCCCATGTCTGGTATTTGCGCTAAGGACTATATGACCTTCAGACAGGAAGGCAATCACTATTTATTTAATATCACACAAATAGCTTTTCATGTCAGAATCTATTACAATATCGCACAGTTCTATAACCTTATAAGAGAACAGAAATAAGCATTCTATTTAAGCTATAAATCAGATGAAAGGAGCAAAGTCAGTTTTAACACTAATTTTGCTCAAAATATTGTTTGAGAATTTTTGACACCAAGTTCTACTAAGTTAGTTAAGATAATGGAATGGGGTAAACCCAGCACAATTGAATTGGTTGGTTTGTAGATCTCTGTTTAACTATTACACACTCTTATTGCATTGTATAATCATTATTATAATTATATAATAATTCCAATGTCACACCCAAGATCAAATGAATTTGGGTATGCTCACTTTATTGTTTACAAAGACCTTGTAAGGCCTCATTTGAAATATGCAGTGCCGTTTTGGAATCCTGTATACATAAAGGACATCTTGGAAATGGAAAGTGTCTAGAGAAGGGCAAATAAATTAATAAGTGGACTGGGAAAGCTTGAATATAAGCTGGCTAAGATTGGCTAGGTTACAATTATACACACTAAAGAAAAGGTGCTTGTGATCACTGTGTTTAAATACATTAATGGGCTATACAATAACCTGTCTGGTTCATCACAAATAGACCATGTCAGAGGGCACGTGGCCATCCCTTAAGATTGAAAGAAAAAAAATTTAGTCCTCAAATTCAGAAACTGTTTTTCACTGTGAGAACGGTAAACCTATGGAACTGTCTTCCTTTGCATGTGGTGACAGCAGGTTCATTGGATAGTTAAAAAAAGCTGGATGAGTTTTTGAAAACAAAGAATGTTGCATGTTACTAGTATGATACGTAATGTTGATCCAGCGGTATTTGCTATTGCCACTTGGGAGTCAGAAAGGATTTATTCCCCCTTCATACTGTTTTTTTTTTGGCCTTCTTTTGGATCAACAGTTAGACAGGATTTGTGGGTATTGCTAAGTAGGTTGTACTGGATGGACTTTATT
Organism: Hymenochirus boettgeri; assembly: GCA_019447015.1. NCBI lineage: Eukaryota > Metazoa > Chordata > Amphibia > Anura > Pipidae > Hymenochirus > Hymenochirus boettgeri. Next base: position 322,521,847 of record CM033469.1, read on the forward strand.
CAATCCTTAATACTATACAGTATACTATAATACAGTTGTGTTCAACATTATTCAACCCCCAATACTGTAAAGGGTTTTAGGGATTTCAGTGTACATTTGTAATTGTGTTCAGAATGAAATCTTACAAGGATTTTTTAAAGAACCAAATGCAACTAAAATGACATTAATTGTTTTTGTAATACAGTATTACATTTTTTTTTGTGATTTCTTCATTGACACAATTATTCAACCCCTTAAAGACTACCACTCTTAAGAACAGAGGTTCATTCAAGTGTTTTCGATCAGGTATTGAAAACAATTGTGGATGTCATCGAGCAGCAATCAAGCATAAGCACCAATTAGGCAGATTTAAAATGACTGTGATACTTAGCTCCTTCTAGACATTTACTGGTATGTTTACAACAAGAGAATGGTCCAGGAAGACAAGAGAAAGTGGTGATTTCTCTTCACAGGAAGGGCAATGGCTATAAGAAGATTGCAAAGATGTTAAACATACCAAGAGACACCATAGGAAGCATCATTCGCAAATTCAAAGCAAAGGGCACTGTTGAAATGCTACCTGGTCGTGGCAGAAAGAAGATGCTGACTGCTACCTGAAGATGCTGTGTGTTACCTGAAGCGCAAAGTGGAGAAAAGTCCCTGTGTGACTGCTGAGGAACTGAAAAAAGATTTGTCAGATGCGGGTCCTGAAGTTTCAGCTCAGACAATAAGGCGCACACTGTGTAATGAAGGCCTCCATGCCAGAGCTACCAGGCGCACCACCTGTGGTCAAAGATAAGAAGAGTCGATTGCAGTATGCCAAAAGTCACGTGGACAACCACAAAAGTGTTCTGTGGACTGATGAAACAAAATTAGAACTGTTTGGGCCCATGGATCAATGCTATGTTTGGAGGAGGAAGAACAAGGCCTATGAAGAAAAGAACACCTTGCCTACTGTGAAGCATGGTGGCGGATCAATCATGCTTTGGGGCTGTTTTGCTTCTGCAGGTACAGGGAAGCTTCAGCGTGTGCAAGGTACCATGAATTCTCTTCAGTACCAGGAGATATTGGAAAAAATGTGATGCAGTCCGTCACAAACCTGAGGCTTGGGAGACGTAGGACCTTTCAACAAGACAATGATCCCAAGCATACCTCCAATCCACTAGAGCATGGTTGCAGATTAAAGGCTGGAACATTTTGGAGTGGCCGTCGCAGTCACCAGACTTAAATCCGATTGAGAACCTCTGGTGGGACTTAAAGAAAACAGTTGCAGCGCGCAAGCCTAAGAATGGGACTGAACTGGAGGCTTTTGCCCATGAAGAATGGGCTAAGATACCAATAGATCGCTGCAAGACACTTTTGTCAAGCTATGCTTCATGTTTTAAAGCTGTTATAACTGGAAAAGGATGTTGTACTAAGTACTAAGAATGAATGTCACTTGGGGGTTGAATAAAACTGTTAATGATGTGAGCACAGAAAATACATTTGTGGTTATTTCATTATAAATGTTATGTTATATTTGTCTGACTTACAAGTGTCTCTTTGATTTAATTGTAAACAAGAGGACTGAAATAATCAAAATCAATGTCAAACTGGACAAAACACCCAATTTCAGTGAGGGTTGAATAATTTTGAACACAACTGTATGTCTTTTTAGGGTTTTATTGTGGGCATGGGAAGATGGATTTCATGTAAGGAGCTTTTGTGGAGGTTTTTTGACATCAAAGTTCAGTTTGTTAGATTTATTGATAGTTTTTCCCCCAGTTTGACTTATTTTCCATGTGACGTGCCTTGTTTGCTTACATTTGTTGTCTGTGTATTTAAGTTATGTCTCTTATTTGATTTTTTATCATCTGTGCCCTTAAATTTTCATGTGAAACACCTGGAAGCAATTAAAAGATTAATGACTTCACAACAGGTAGAATATTAAAAACTATGCCAGACTTTCATCGACAAATGGAATCCCATGCTATTAATTGACCTTGTGTCAGGTGTTCCCATTCAGTGATGCCGAAATAGTTTATAAATGTAACCATGTGCCACACACATTTATTTCCATTAAAGGGAACAAACTTTCTCTACAGCAAAATGTTACTTAAAGGGCATGTCCACCCCCAAAACTATAATTCCCCCCACTACTGGCCCCAATGTGTAGTGTAGTTTAATCCTTACCTTACATCCCAGCTCCATATGGTTCTCCTGTAATCCCAAAAAGTCCAAAAAAATGGCCACCAGGAGGATAGCAGAGTCCATATAGTACTCTGCTTCCTGTCTCTCCTCTGGGAGAATTTTGTCATGTGCACTGCAGCCATTCTCCCTCCCTCTCCCACCCTCTCCCTCCCTATTTGGTCTCCCTCCCCCTAGCTCAAAAAACTTTTGACATAATGTTCTCCTTGCTCCCCAGCCCCAACCGCTATATTTATATAGACAGAAAGAAGTTTTTTTTACCTTCCCTCTTTCCTCCGCCGTTCAGGACTACCAGCAGCCAGGTCTGTGATTGGCTGCCTCTCAGCCAATCACAGACGTGACTGCCGGTCGCATTTTCGCGCAAGCAGAGGGCCTGGCAGTGTGGCGAAGGAAAGAGGGAAGGTAAGTAACTATCGGGGCACTTTCTGTCTATACAAATATAGCTGTTGGGGCTGGGGGAGCAAGGTGAACATTATTTCATACGTTATTATGAAGGGTGGACATACCTTTTAATTACAATGAAAATGCTGGGTTATTGTAAAAAGGGGCATCTATAGTGGAAAAATGAACTTTTTTTTCTTTCTTTCCATGTGTTCTATAATTCCCCATAACCCCCATGGTGTCTTCACTTTTTCAGATTCCCTCTCTGTACCGAGTTACACCAGTTAGAAGAATACGTGATGGCAATGTCAATCAAATCCCTGTGACGTGATCACCCCTCCCTGCTCTGTAATAAACATAGAGACAAGAGCGTTAGCCGGGCGAGAGAGGTAACTTTGATGGTAGATATAAAGCTGCACTTGACCCCCCTTCTTAATAACTTTCACTGATTGATGATGGGTCACAAAGTGAGAGATCGTTAACTGTACTGTTCTCCTTCTTCTTCCGTGTCTCCAGGACAGCTTGCTTTCTATTGGCCACTGTGCGTGGGTGTGTTTTTCAGGATGTTGAACTTTTAACTCCTACTGCACATGATAAGCTTGTCGGTAGGCCGGAGTTGAGACATGGAGGAGGTAACAGAGGGGAGGGGGAAGGGGGCAGTGCTGCACACAGATCTGACACCATGGTTAAACAAAGTCACTGACATAGATAGGATTAAGGAAGCACAGCGTACATTAATTTAACTTTGCAAAGGGGCAATGTGTTTTTTTCACTATAGATGCCCTTTAATTAAGACAAAAAATAGATTAAAAAGTCTATACAAGGAAGTATACTCACTAGAGGTCTAACACCTACGACTACTATGATATGACTCTACAATGAAAAAATAAGAGAAACAATAAGCACGTGACTGCTACCGTGATCCAAATATAATATAGCCAACTTTATTGTTCACAAAACAATAAGCACATGACTGCTACCGTGATCCAAATATAATATAGCCAACTTTATTGTTCACAAAACAATAAGCACGTAACTGCTACCGTGATCCAAATATAATATAGCCAACTTTATTGTTTACAAAACTTTATTTAGCGAAGGAAGGAAACTGCTTTGTAAAGAAAATGTGCTTCATTTCTAAGTTTGTTAAAATTCCTTTTTCTTTTAACAAATGCAAATACTGTCAGCCCAGCATTAAAACCATCTTAGTTCAAAGGAATCATTTTATTTATTGTGTTTACATGTTATCTATGATTTATAAATGGAGTTATAATTCCCTTTCCTCTCATATATTTTCTATGTGAGCACTAAATGTACAATTTATTTGCCCTGTAAACCTATTGTATATTTATAAGAAATAATAAAAAGATGAATAGACATGCATGTTTAAAATTGGGCACTGTTTTAAATGACATTTGCATTTATTGTAAACTAAAGAGGTAGACTTTAAAAAAAAATTACTGTCTCATCTTAATCTAGAAATGAATACATGTACTGTACTGTAAGTGAATGTACTCGGAAGTGTGTGTTGCTCCATATCTTTTATCCAGTACTTGTTTTGCTCAGACTCAGCATTCCCCGTCCCACTAGTAACAGATGCCTCCATTAAAGGCATGACTCACTGTGGTAGCAAGATGAGCATGCTCAGTAATCACTATGAGCAAGCACTGGGAGAGGGAATTTCCCAAAATGCTTTTCATACATAAATCTATTTTTTTTCCTTTTGTTCTTTAAAGGGTAACTGTATTGCCTCAATGCATTTTTTTTAGTTGCTTTAAAACGAGTAAAGGTATAATGCCCTCCCCATACATTTATTTACTGATTTCGAGCCTCTCTCTGCCTTCAATTAGCCTTTGATTAGCCATGCTGTGAAGGGGACATCTGTCTCTAACTGTCACTCAAAGCTAGCATGTGAGAAAACTCCTCCATCCACCCTTGGATGGAGGCTGTATCATAGCAATTTCAAGTTTGCTTGTCTGGCAGAGGAGGAGAGAGGTTGTAACAGATATTCCCACCAGCCAATAACAAGTGATATGTTAATCAGGGCCCTGGGCCCTCTAGGAGGCGGGCTTTTAGCACTCATTTTGCTGTGTGATATCTATGGGAGGGCAGCACGGCTGTAAATGTGAGTCAGTGATTTCAGCTGCTGAAAGTGTGGACATGTAATGGGGGTGATGTTCCTTTTTTTGGTATTGTTGTCCTTTAAAGTGTTTTCCACGGGAGTACTATTGTTAACATTCCCACATTTGGACTAGGGTATTATCTTTAGGTGCAGTATTAGCAGTTTGTGATATTTAAAGTATAAGCTCCTAATGGCTGTGGTATTTTTAAATTTTTAAACATTATTTTATCTACGTGTTTTTGTACCATTAGAAAAATGTGATTTTGGAGGAAGATCAATAAAGTCAACACTGCAGTAATAAGGAAACCTTTTTATTTCTTATTAATGTAAATTAATGAAATTGATGCAATAACATTGCAATTGTTATTTTAGACAGTGGCTATATTACATGGCGGTCATTATTTTACACAATGTGTAAGGGTGTCATTTTGTGCCTTTAATATTTGACATATGTAATGCTAGTTTCTTTTAAAAAGTGCAAGTACATATGTCAAATAATAAAGGCACAAAGTACATTCATATTTTACAAAGGTATATAAAATAGCGACCATGTAAAATAACAATGTTGTTTTGATAAAGTTTTATAAATACTTCACTTATTTCCCACAAATGGAGAATTTATTTGAAATGTATTTATTTATATGGGGAAAGTTTCGATTCATTAATTATCAGTATGAATTACTCAAAAAGAAAGGATTTCTATTTATAATAAATGGCGATTACAAATCATTTACAGTATCTCATTTTTTGGCAACTGAAAGGCAAGAATAGTGGCCTAAACTCTACAGCAGAAAATGTAGTTTAGTCCTATATTACCATTGGGAAACAAGTCAAGATATATCCAGACATTTGTCAACGTATCCCATTACAAACTGATTTAGAGATGGAAGATTGCATATACACAAGGGATTAGTGCTGGGTCCTGTTTTATTCAATATATTCTTTAAAATATTAGCTACTGACTACAAGGTGTGGCTATTTACATGGCCAAAATATTAATTGAAATAGGACCGGTTCTGGACATTTTGGTTCCCTTAGGGCTAGGCCACACTAATGCACTTTTAAGAGCGATCTGGTCGCATTAGTGTGGCCCAATTCATGTGGCCACACTAGTGGGCTGGCATGCGTTGTGCATGCGATCTGCATTTTTATTTTGCAATCGCAGGCACAATAGCGCGCTTGTGTGCCCAGTTTCCACCACACTCAGGTGCTTTACAGTGTGGCCTCAGCCTTATCAACTCTACCCTAATGCCCCCTTCCCAACAGAAACTTCCCACTCAACCACAGCTTATTTCTCTATGGCTGATAAGGATTCCTGTCTTTTTTAAAAGTAATCAACTTTGAATGTCACCCTCCACATTTGAATACTATCAAACTTGTAGGTACCTGCACGTGTTAGGAGCGTCCTCCCACACCTCGAGATCCAGTGCTGCAATCACCTCCCCAGTAAAATCCTATCTCCCAATAGGTATGTAATTAGCACAGAGATCGTGATATGTAGGTAAAAATCGATACTTTATTATAACATATTAAAAACATACCATGCAGGGTCCAGAAAGATCTAGCTAGGAGACACACACACCAAGCTTCGCCCTACGCATTTCTTGGAACAACTTCCACTTCCTCTGGCTCAAAAGGGTGTATCCCTCTAGGTACTATATATACAACCAAACATTAACCCCTTCATAGGCTAAACCACTTAAAACACCCTTAAGAACATAAAGCAAAATACTAACAATACATATTGTACAAAATCTGAACACTTGAAGGTGCATAAACCCTATATCCCACATAGTGGTAAAGGTATACATATGTCCTTATGACTATTGTAGTTATAACACCACATAAAACAGACCTATCGTGTATATAGTATATCATATAATGAACATAACAGTAAAACATCAACCGGAGTTGAACAATGCAACAAATTGTAACATTAGTATTAATAGATATAGTAACATATGAGGGAGAAGTTGTTCATGATGGATACATTGATACAGGCTATTTAGTTGCAAAAGCAACTTAATTCAAAGTCCCTATTAAGACCATGGGGAACAACTGTATCTAAGGAATAAATCCAAAAGGCTTCTTTTTTAAGGAGACTGCGTTCCCTGTCCCTCTTCCTGATATTCAAGGGTACATGGTCTATGATTTGAAAAGATACCTTCAAATTTCCTTCATGAAAATCCATAACATGGGCAGATATAGCTGTATCAAAAACACCCTTTAGAGTAGCATTTATGTGCTCAGCTATTCTTTTGTAAGCCGGCCTAATCGTTTTGCCAACATACTGTTTGCCACAAATACAGGTCGCCAGATATATTATATAAGACGATCTGCAATTCAAATGTCTGTTAATAGAGAACTTCCTCTCACCCCTACTATCCGTAAAAGTTCTAGATGTCTGAATATATTTGCACGTTACATCGTGCTAATCCACATTTAGAACATCCCTTATAATTAAGCCATGTAGGGGTGGTTTTTCTAATGGTATTGTCCCTAAACAGACTCGGGGAAACCATTGATCCTATGGTACGTCCCTTTTTATATACTACCTTAGGGTTAGGAGGTAGGATATCTTTCAAAACTGGATCCATTCGTAGAACGGACCAATGCTTGTATAGTATCCCGCGGATCTTATTACTATCCCTATTAAAAGCTGTGATGAAGCTCGGACTAGAGTCATTCAAGGAATTTGTTTTCTTCCATCTCGTATTCCTATCGCTTTTATTTTTCGTTAGAAGAGACTTCCTGTCACAACCTATTGCTCTCTCATAAGCAATTTTTATATTTACTGTGGGGTATCCCCTTTCCAGGAGCCTATCCCACAGTTCCATAGATTTACTTTGGAATCTGTCCCAATTGGAACAAATGCGTCTTAAATGCAAAAACTGTCCAAACAGTATAGCACGTATGGTCGAGGCAGAGTGGCAACTATCTGCCCGTAATAGGGTGTTCCTAGTAATGGGTTTACGATATAAATCCGTCATAACCCTTTCGTTATGTATGCTGAACTCTATATCTAAAAAATCGATAATCGTTTCATGCCTGTTGAACGAGAAGGTAAAACCTTCAAAAGAAGTAGGATCACCACCATCTTGCCATATTAATATCAGGTCATCTATATACCTGTAGATGACCTTGATATGATCCCTGTACGGATTGGACTGGTTGAATATGAAATTATGTTCCCAAAACCCCATGAAAAGATTCACGTAGGAGGGTGAAAATTTTCCCCCCATAGACGCTCCCTTTTTCTGTAGATAATATTCATTGTTAAACATAAAATAATTAGTATGTAGCAGGAACATAAGGGCTTTCATAATAAAACTTTTCTGGTTACTTGGATACATATAATGTTTGTCCAGCCAATATTCCACAGACTGTAGACCAATGTCATGGGGAATGGAAGAATATAAGGATGAAACATCCATAGTAACCCATGTAAAGTCGGCTTCCCACTTGACATTGGACAAAACATTAATGGCATGTGTAGTGTCCTGGAGGTAGGTGGGAAGACAAACCACCATGGGCAGTAGCATGGCATCCACATATTGGGAAAGATGTTCATTCAAGGAGCCTATGCCCGACACTATAGGGCGTCCTCTCACCTCCTCCAAGGATTTATGAACCTTAGGAAGTATATGGAATATGGGAGTAACAGGTTTTTTATTTAATAGGAAATCATATTCCATATCATTTATAGCCCCTTCCGACAAACCAAACTCCAAGAGTTCCCTAAGCTGTTCCATATACTTCCGTACTGGGTCCTCTTTAAGGGTCACATATGTTTCACTATCTGAGAGTTGTCTTGTGACCTCCCTAAGATAATACTTGGTGTCCAAGACAACTACTGAGCCACCTTTGTCGGCCATTCTCACCATAATGTCTGGGTTATTCTTGATCCCTTTAAGGGCAGTGAGTGTTGCTGAGATATTAAGGCTATTACCCTCCACATTTAAATGGTGTCCTAACAGTTCACCTAGGTCACATATGCCTAGAAATGGCCCTGAATTCAAAGTATGTTGGTTTAAATAAGGAACGGACTATAATAGTAAAGTATTCGTTTTGTATTTGTCTTTAATGATGATTCAGCCTTAACAATATTGGATTGATGTTATTTCACCTGCTTCATTGGATCCCTGTTTATCTAAGTTTGACCAACCAATGTGTCATTCAACAGCTGCAGGTGTAACAAAATCTGCTTTGCAGAGTTTCTTTCTGTTCATATATCCAAAATAGTAAGTTCACTTTGGAACATTCAGTATCAAATCACCCTTTGGATAACACGCTTGCTTGTCACAACCTTACTCTTCTATTGTCCTTGGGACTCAAGGTCTCTGGAAAGTTAACGGCTATTTTTTGTGTTCTTTAGTAGATTAGACTGATCACCACCATTTCCCTTCTTTTTTTTAAGCAAGTTCATCATGTGAAGCTGAAAGAGGATCAGACAGGCCTGCCAATTCCCCCATCCATTAAGAAGATTATATAGAACTTTAAAAGAAGCCTATTGTTGTTTAATGTAGATTTAAGGACCAGGATGTGGGCTGACAAATCTTTATACTGGGGGAAATACTGAATGTATCTTGGAATAAAAGGCTGTTAAACGGTCAGTGATATTATAAACGCAGAGCGGCTCGGTAACAAACCGTCAGTGCTCACAGTTCTAGATACAGTTATAAATTGGAGATATAATTGTAACTTGAATGCTAGGAACACTTGGCATTCATACAGCAAAGGTTTGGACAGGATGAACGCGCTTTTCCTAAACCACTTTTCTGATTTGGAGTCATGCCCAGAAGGATCATATTGTGCAATAACCATAGTCTGAAAAATGACGGACAGTTTCTCTTCCAATTCCAGTAAAAATTGTCTTAAAGCTTAATTGCCGCCCTTATTGATCTGGTTTGTTTGTAGATAAACGAAAAATCACGTACATTCTAAGTACATTTATTTATACTAGACATATACAGTGCATGCTAAGATGTTATAATTGATTTATACAACACAAACCTTTTTAAACTGATTATATTTTATATTATAATGAAAAGTAAAGACTATCTAAAGTTTTTGTGGTTTTTAATCCAAGCACTTTTTAAACAAACTTGAATAGTGAACACAGGGGGGAGACAGTATTCAAAAGAACTGTATAATGCAGCATGTTTGCATTGTCACTATGAGATAACTAAGGATAGCTGCATTTGCTTGAGCTGTAATTGGTGTCTAGAAGCTACGTATAAAGCTAGGTACACACCTAGCGATTTTTCCTCCTGACCGACCGTTCGATACTTTCGAACGGTCGGCCAGGAGGAAGGACTGTCGGTCGCGGCAAAAGCAGTCGCGTCCGATAGTCACCGCGACCGATCGTGCGGTCCATAGAGGACCGCACAATCGGACGAGGTTTTCCACCCTGTCCGATCGTCCTTTCGTCCGATTTGGACGAACGGTCGATCGGACATGGGCACATTCGGATGCGATAATTTCGGTCCGATCGACCGATACACTGAACTATCGGTCGATCGGACCGAAATATCTCATCGTGTGTACCCAGCTTAAGATAAGGCAGTAATACAGCCTCCTGAATTGCATTTATTTCTAAGGGCTTGTTCACACTAGAAACGCATTTTAACACATTTTAATAAGGCATAAAATTAAGGAGATGAATATCTCATAGGGATGTCATAACACTGTTCACACTACTGCGTATATGTGCTTGAAGCAGTTTAGTGCAATAACGCACTCAATGAAAGTCTATGGGGTAGAGGGAAAAATCACTTAAAACAAAAATGACAAAAAATGGATAAAACTACACATTTTAACTTAAAAAACAAAACACATTACATAAAAAGGCAATTAAAAACGTAACGCAAACATAAAAATGCATTGCAAAAACACTAACTAGCTATGCAATTTATTGTTTTTTTTGTGTAGTGTAATGTTGCCTTTTTTCATTGATTCAAGTATGCCTCTCTGAAATCAGCAACAGGGCTTGAGAGACATCACCCTATTATATATGTAGCACCTGTTGTCCTTAATACCAGAAGATAAGTGGGCTGGCACACACAAAGACCAGCTCCCCCTTCTGTTAGTCCATCAACATCAACACTACACATAGGGCTATTGCAGACCTCAGATTCCTTATAGGTAGTTATAAAACACCTGTTAACGTTTATTCCAATAGACATGTGTGTGACAGGACTTACGTATAAATTAAGCAGTTTGTGATTTTGTTTAATAATCATTACCTGCCATTTCTATAGTCGGTAACGCTAGCAAGCAAGGACCTCTCACCACTTCTTTCATTATGATCCAATATTGTTTTCTCTCTCATACTAAGAAGGATATGGCAGCTCTATACAATTCTGCCTCTGTACTATTATTTTCTTGATAAATATGTCTGTGATCACAGACAGCATTAATAGGGAGGTAGAGTCTCATTACAGAGAACACATTATCCCTACATACACTGACATAGTCAAACAGATCAATTGATCACTTTTAATACAATAACATTGGAATGGAGGAAATATTAGGTTATGTGCTGTATGCAATGTTCTTTCTAAACACAAAAAAGCTATTGCATAATATTTTATATCTTTATTAAAACATCATTCAGGACACACTGTAATCCTAGCCTCTCTTACTGAAATGCTGCTGATTTTCTGTGTACATCGCCTTTATAAAGGCACAGTATCATTGTTAAGGATGCACAAATCCACCAGTGTTCACCGAAACAGGCACAAGTATTGTTAGACATGGAATTTCAATCGTCAAAACCCAAACTTCCACATCAAAACAATTTAGTTGGTAATTTCTGATGAACCGATTACATTTCCACTACAGGACCAAAAATTCCATCCCTGGAACTAGATGCAGGTCCAATTGAGAGACTTGCAGAGTTTAAGGAGAAACAGACCCAAAATAGAACCACTCACTTATATGGACATCTGCAAAATGGGAATAGAGACTGCAAGTTAAAAACAATTTTAAAAGTTATATACAAACATTTCACACACCCACAGGCCCCTCAACCCAGAGTGCATGTGTCCCAGTAAATTGTCAGGCATAACATTAGTATACTTATCAGTGACTTTGTCCGAGTCAGCCAGTCGGGTGAACTGTATGAAAGCAGTCTAAAACTCAATGACTGCCAAAGTTCGTACACCATCCAAAGTTACAGCCGGAGATCACACATAATCCAAGTGCAGTAACGGGAGAGGTCCTGAGGGTCAGATCAGACACATTTCGCTGAGGCTATTCTACTGTGACCTAGAAAAAACAGTATTGGTGGGTCTTTTATATACAAAGGGAAGGAGAGACGCTACCACCTGTCAGGTGTCACCAGCATCAGAATGTCAGTCAGACGTCACATGCATATTAGGTCATATTTGGTGCGTTTCGCAAGATTCACAAGTTCACCCTACCGGCCCCCGAACAAACATAAATCAGGCTCCAAGTCCCCAAATTTAAAGCCACATACCTCAATATAGCACATTTCAGAGAAAACAAATATAAAACTGGAAAAAAATACACAATGTACTGTAAATCAGTAAATGCAGAACTCAAACAAGTTTCTACATTTATCAAAAGTGACTCATTCCATTTTGTTAACTATCCAGACCTATTGGAAGAAGAGTTCCATATTGGGGAAAACAAATCTACAATATGCAAATTCCCTTAATGTAGACTGTAGCATTTGTCCGTCATCCAAAGCCTTCCCTTAGTCCTTAAGAGAGAGTCTATAACAAAGTTGGATTAAATGTGGTGGCCCCCACTACTACTTTATATGTATACACAAAGTTGATAGACATTGTGTGTATGTCCATAGTCATTGTTTCGGATGTCGATGAAGGTTCTGTGTTGGCATCGGAAACGGTGAAATTTACCTCAGTCAGCCCCCTGTACTTCGGTTGTTAGGTTTATGGCAGTCACAAGCAATCTGCCTATATTTCATATAGGGAAAACACTTGTGACTGTAGCCAGATGACAGACAGAATCTTACAGATTGATACTGTGCGTACCCAGCTTTACTTCTGTTAAAGTGTTACTGTACATTGGCAAAAAAAAAATCAACAAATTCTGCGCCTCTGGTGAAAGAATGAGAACTATTAATTACATTCAATATCGGTCACTTTTTGACAGAGATATTTTGAGCATGTAATTATCGGATAGTAAAGTTTTAAATATTTCAACACATGTACTCCATCGATTGGCTTATATCTGTTGCACTGAGTATCTAATTACAACTACACTGTCCCAGGTTGTTTGTTGCAATTATCCAACTGCCTTGTGTTTCGAGCCATTTCCTTCAATCAACATTTCTAAAACTGCTTTCCATCATTTGCTTGTCTGAATACATACTGTGAGTATTGACTCACTGTAAACACTGTGAAGTTATTCACCAGCAGTAAGTATCAATGTCGATATTTACTGATCAGTAAACTATATGGTCATTAAATCAAAGAAAATGCCCCATTCAATTTGGTAAGATATTTCAGAACTGTAAAATGTACTAATTGATAAATACTACCAGGTTATTTATGATTTCCAGTTAATAATAATACTTCAATGGAACTCTTGATCCTGCCTTCTCCCCTTAAAAGTACTCACGGCAAAGGCTAGGGCCTGGCCAATGGAAAAGCATGCTTCTTCCGATTGGTCAGGACTCAGGGAAGGGACAGGGCCTGACTGGAAGAACCAGTGCAACTTCAAGTGATTGGTAAAAGCCATCAAGGCAAAACCCAGGGGTGAGGTTTAGGTCCTCACCCTGGGTAACCTTAAAGGGAAGGGGGAGGTTATATTTGCTATGATTGCCCTTTAAATGTATTATTCCTGTTGTCAAAGATGTCGCGACCATGAAGCAATGTAAAACAATTGCTCACGGCACTCCTGTGATTTATTAGATCCGTCCACCAGTCTGCCCCTTTCTCCCCACCCCTTGCAGCAGCGCTGTAAAGTAGTGGGAGGGGGATCTAGAATGTGTACTGGGCCAGTAGCCCTACTGATGTTCGGTGTTTTGGGTGCAGCACCAGCAATGGGATTACTGAGTATAACTGCATCTTTTTGTACTTTTTGGTAGACCTGGGACCTGGTCTAGGCCTTTAATTGGGCCCTAATTGAGTCCTGGGCCCTAATTCTGTACAGTGAGTTGATTAATTGAAGGGCACTAGGGGGAGGGGACACTGGGGAATTTGAGTGAGCCTGTGTGACCCTGGGGGGTGTTGTGAAAGATCCTGGGAATTGTCATCTGAGGACTGAGGACATCTGGAGGAGCCTGGTCAAAAACTTCTTTTATGAATTTTATATATGCTTATTGTCATTTATGTCCAAGCTGCTTATTTATTAACACAAACACACATTTATGTCTGTGTTCTAAACTGATGAGACATCCAGGTTTGGATATACTTTTAGGATGATTTATTGCATAACAGTATTGTTAAAAGACAACTATTATAGAAGAAAATTACATTAAAACATGATCAGAGTTTTAATGTTCATTTTCCTTTGCAGAGCAGTGAGCCGTCAACTGCTGCCAGATTTGAAATTTTACAGCTCACCGTTCATGCACGTGGCCATCCATGGAGATAGGAATCTCCCTGAGAATTGGATTTTAAAATGACAACTTTTTTTGTTATAGTTGCCCTTTAAATAATAGAAATGTGATTTATTTGGATTATTCTTAGTCTGTATAAGATAAAATGATAAGTGTAAATGGTAGTGGCTCAGATTTACTGTACTCAAAGCGCAATAAAATTTGATGCCCTCTTGCTGAAGAGAAGATGGCACCAGATAAAAATGAAATTTAACTTAACCATTTAAATGCAACTGGTAAAAATATTATGATATAGTAAGATTCATGTTTTATGGTTTAATCGCAGGTTCTAATCTCTGCTTGCACTTTAGTTTTGTTTCATAGTTGAAAGGTTTTGACCAAAAGATTACGATAAATGACTCTTATTGAATTTGCCTAAATAACAAATATAATGGGGACTACAGTTTTAACCATACTTTTCTGCAGATGTTTTTTCATTTTGTTTTCCCACTAAAGATGTGTTGGATATTTCATATGGTTGGGCTAGCTTTAGCTAGAGTTTTTCTAGGCAAGACTAGTAAGGTTAGTTAGGGCCCTGCTGAAAAAGTCTACCTTGGAGTGGTGGTAGATTTACAAATATTTTGGTCAAAATATTTTATTCTGTCTGGCTATGTACTTATCAGTTATCGGAAAATGTACTCCAACTAACTGAAAAGTCAAGTAAAACAGCAGGGAAAATGAGGGGTAAACTTAAATACAGCACACGCTAAAAAATATCTCAATACCTAACGATAGGCTGCCACCACATTCTGAGACAGCGGAATGACCTGCTAAATCTCTACTGCTAAATATATCTAAGAGGTTATTTACACCCCTATATTATAACATTCCTGTAAGAAAAGGTTATTTGCACCTGTAACTTCTATACACAGTTTTATAATTTTCTAGAATTTATTAAAAGTACAAAAGGAGTGCATAACAAGTTAAAGAAAAATGGTAAATAATCCTATATTATAAAATGTCAAGTGCTGCGTCCGTGAGAAGTGTGTGTCTGGGTCCGTGTGTTTCACTGCAGTTACTATGGACTCACCACTAGAGGGAGATAGTAAGATTGTCTGCAGTTCATATCGACTCACCACTAGAGAGAGAAACACAGGAAACAAGCACGGAGAAAGAACACAGCAGTTACACAAATTGCAGGTAAGGCTGCTTAGGACAGAGGGGTGACCCTGGATTTGGGACCGAGGGGGTGCCTGGATTTGGGACCGAGGGGAGCCTCTGGATTTGGGACTGAGGGGGGCCTCTGGATTTGGGAGTGAGGGGGCCCCTGGATTTGGGGCTGAGGGGGTCCCCTGGATTTGGGGCAGAGTGGGGACACTGACCTTGGGACACTAAGAGGGAACTCTGGCATAGGGACAAAAAAACTTTTTAGATTTTGTTAACAACCTCCCAAAACCTCGACCTTGCAAGGTTTTTAACTTTCTCAGATGCTGTTAACAGTACTTACCAGCCTTCGTTCCCTCTGCGTGCTTCCGTGCACAGAAGCAAGTAAAAGGGTCTGGACCGGCAGCAGCTGTCTCTATTTTACAGAAGATCGAAACAAGGAAGCGGCAGCCCTGCCTCCTAGAAGCTGACAGCCAAGAAAATTACAGCACATAGACTCACCTGTTAGACACAGATAATTTTTACAGTTTTAACATTGTACAATTGTTTTTTCCAGAAATAATACCGCAAAACATATGCTACGTTAGGGTGGCAACGGAACCTTAGGAGTATTAATGCGTGGCCAAAATGTTTATGTAAGGAAATGGGATTTGGGTTTTTAGAAAACTGGGCTGAACTACAGACTCTTTAGTAGGGATGGACTGCACCATACTGATGATGTTAAAGCTACTTTTCGGGTTTAAGATAACTAGTGGGTTGGAGATTTTAAACTAGGTATGGAGGGGGGGGGCTGTGGACATCACTGGGGTAGAAAACCGGGTATAATTAAGATAATGGAGGAGGAGAGGGTAGCATGAAGGAGAAGGAGGCATGCACATCAAAATATGTAAATAAATTAAATGATAATAATCTAAAATGTTTGTTTACAAATGCAAGAAGCCTAGCTAGAAAAATAGAACTAAGAGTATTAAAGTAAAAGTATGATGTCATTGGTATAGCAAAAACATGGCTAAATGATTTACATGACTGGCAATAAATTTAGAAGGTTACTCTAAGGCATGATTTAAATTTGGCTCTAACTCTTGTTTGACGTAAGTCCATACCCCCTTTTTTAAATTTGCAAAGAGCAATATAGCTAGGGGTATAAACGATATAGGGCTGAAGCAATATGGTTGAAGTTGTGCACATAAATAATAAGGTGGGTAAATTAAATAGTTAATTATAGTCACCCAACCTCCGATCCACACTTGAAGAGTACCCAGGGTGAGGAACTAAACAGATAGGTCCTCACCTCTGGGTACTCTACAGAATGTCTGTAAGACTTAGTAGGATCACTTGTAGGAACAGTTTGGCGAACAAGTAACCAAAGGCTAGTTAAGAGGAGAAAATCCACCTCCATATGCAGATGGCAAAGGCCACAAGTTTGTGGCACGTTCTAGTCATGAGTTATAACAATTACGGTGACATTGACTGAGAGTCGTCTACCTCCTTCCAGATGACAACTGGAAACCTTTCACTTTAGATGTGTTACTTAACCCATCCACAGCCAGCTGCCATTCCTAAAACATTTCACCCCAGAACGCTGCCTCAGCAACCCCCAATACTGCAGTGTTGGCTTTATGCCTTGAAAAACATAGAACTTTTGTAAATTTTAGGACAAGCATAGCAAGAAAATACCCACCAAGAATCTATATTTATATAGAAGGTAGAGGCAAAAACCCCTACCTCCTATTGTTTTTAGTTTACGGTCACCTTAGGAAGCTTGCTTGTGGCTTTCAGTACTTCCGCATCTACAAGAGCTGCATCAATTTTTAGGTAAAGTTAGTGATGCAATTTTCAAGGATTAATACAGAATCCTGGGTCCTCATTAAATGTGCAATAATCTTATTATTAGACCATCATTCTCCTTTAATAGGAATCTTAAGGTTAAATCACATTTTCCCCTGACTTAAGGTATACATGGTTGATGCACGTGCGCAATCCCTGATGGACAAGTGTCCAACAGACTCTTTGTTGCATTATCGCCTATATATTTAACATTGATGCGCAGATAAACAAATGATGCCAGACCGAATACAAAGCTACTGAGGCAATGTATGTTGGCCTATGGCTGCCACTTAGGTGTTTCATGTTATTTCCAGAAATGATGCAGACATTTTTATCCACCTGGCGCGTATGCTTTAATTTAAGCACTTCATTAACATTTAAAGGGTCACTAAACCTGAAATTTTTTTTTTACGTTTTTAAAATGAAATCCATAGTTCCTAAGGAAGTAAGAGCAATTAGGGCTAGGCCTGTGGCCGTGATTAGGAGCGATTTTGCCAATTTTTGTAGCGGATCGCATAACCGCAGCATGTCCTTACCAAAATGGAATTGCGTTTCTTCTGCGTTACAGTGGGGCCTCAGCTTTAATCCCATTTCCACTTACAATCTCTGCTCCCGGTGACACAGCCCTTCTCAATTTTAAGAACCATATGGGTGAATGCCAATAAATAGAACATATATCCTCATAAAAAGGTTTATTTCGATTTGATCCACATAACTGATTAAAAGCAGTGAAATATATTAATGTTTCTGGATGGGTATAAAAAGTTCACTAAAAATTCTTAAAAAGGTTGCCTGAAAGCAATATCAAGATAAAGACAGTAATGTTTTTAAGGCAAGTACGTTACAATTACTTCAGAAGCCAATTGCTAGAATATTGTTCATACAGCTTCTTAATAGAGTCAAGAAATGGCTTATATGAATGGCTAATAATAGTTAAATCATAGCCAATAAAATATCAACTTTGATTAAAATCTTTTCATTTTAGAACATTAATTTTATAGAGATTTTTGTAAAAGGCTCATTACATGTTCTGGAATCAGTTATCACTTCTACTAAGTGGTTATAAGCCAATTTTTTTTTTATTCGTAGAAACAGATTTGAAAACTGTACATAACTTTTCCACCAATATCTTCCTTTTAAACAAATGTACCTAAACAAGGAGAGTTCTACAAAGAGATCTATATTTTAACTGTTTTGCGCTTTGTTTACTGCAAAAAATGTTATTGGCTAGTTCCGCCTTCCATTAGTGCAAACAATAATAGAACCCAAGATAACATGCATATTTTTTAGTTCCTATGGATGTATACAGTGTCATATTGTTCTAATTATATCATATTACACAATTATGGTCAATTTAGATATTTTCTTCATAGCAAATATAAAAGACTGAAGTGGTAATGTTTATCTAAAGGATATAAAGGGCTAGGCTGCGATCTGTTTCTATGCAATTTGATTGTGCACCATTGCGCATACTGCATTGTGAAAGTGCGCACGCTTTTCATGCATGTTACTATCTGTCATAGTGTGGCCTCAGCCTAAATCCTTACTTCCAAATAGATCTTAAGAAAATAGAGCATAGAAGAGAACGTAGAGATACAATTTAAATACGGACATTTACATTGCTGGCACTTCTTAGACACTTCCCTAAAACCGTAGGCCTTTTTTTGGCAGTATAATATGCACATGCGGTCTTATTTAATAAAGGTGCACGAATGTTACTGCTATTAATCTGCAGCAACCAATCAGATGTTTTCACATGTTTTCTAACTGTACTAGACCAGTAAAAAGATTTATTTGATTGGTTGCTGAAAATTAACAGCGGGTACACATTTTTGAAACTCTGATTGTTTTGCAAAAGTGGATTTTTCTTGCCAACAATTTATTTCTTGCCATATAATATCTTTTCCCAATACTATGGACTTGCAGATGTTTGGCCTCCTTATCAAAACTACAGAACAAAATCTAAATGCTCTCCAAAGGATTCTGGGTGGAAGTCTTTGCTTGTACCTTCCTGCCAGGGATTTGGCTGCACTGTAGATCATTGACGTCGGGACATCCCTGTAAATGCACATGCCAATCAGTCCTGCTGACATGTGGAAATTTTTCGAGTACTTCACCTACAGTCACAGATATCCAGACCACCGAAGGTGTTGTAATCCTGTGGGTGAGATTTTGGGCCTAGAAAATGAGAAAAGGAAACAGATTCACATTTTTTTTTTTTTAAAGACAATATCATCCTTGGCCTTAATAAAAGGCATTAGGAATGGAAACACCTACGTTGGGTCGTGGTCAGGGTAAATTCCAATCAAGTCTTGCCCCTGCATTATTTCAAAAGCAGCATATTACGGTACTTAGGGCTAGGCATAGCGCGTTTTTTCGCGCGTTTGGCGCTCGCGTTTGTGCCGAGATTTTCGCTAAATGGAAATCGCGGGAACGCAAAAATTCCCGCGATTTCCGATGCGCATGCGGTCCGTTCGCGTTTTGGTAACGCATGGTTCACCATTTTTGGTGCGTAACGATGCGTGTCCATAACGCGAAAAGGCGAAACCGCATGCGCAAAACGCGAACCGCGCACACAATCGCGTGCGATAACGCTCGCGATTTTGTGCGCGATTCCTGGCGTTGCAGTGTGGCCTCACCCTAAATGTCACTAAAGATGCAAGCATGATTTAAAAATCTATTCCAGCGGCTATGCAGGGGACACTTGCAAAATGTGCACAGTAGTTTCTTTAGCTGCGTCCTTGGAAGATTTAAGTAAAACGGAAGTGGGGTTGGGGGCATCTTGCAGCTGTATGTAAAATTCAATTTATAGGTGGACACGCCCTTTTTCTGCCGAAGGTTATTACGTTCCCGTCTGGCATGTTCATTTTTAAAATCATGTTTTAATATCAGAATTTTAATTCTACGCACACTTTAGAGCTTCTGCAATAAAAGGTGAAAATGTTTGCTTGTGCTATTAATCTGCAGAAACTAATCAGCTGCTACTTAATTGCAGTAATTCAGTAAATATGAACTATTGCATCAGCACATATGAACTAACTATATCTGAAAGATCAAAATCTGCAGCTTTAAAGACCACAAGCTTAAAGTGCCTACCCGCCAACATTCCCACAACATTCTGTAAAACTGCCTGGCTTATGACTTTTTGGCTGATGTTACAGACATCAGTGGCTGGGAAATCTCATCAGGTACTGTAAATACTGCTGGGGCAGTAACAAGTATATCCTTCACCCTATAGCAGTGATGGCAAACCTTTTAGAGACCCAAAAATGCCACCCAAAACACTTATTACATAGTGCCAACATGACAATTTAACCTGAATACTGAGATTTGATTGAAACAACTCAGA
Source organism: Hymenochirus boettgeri (assembly GCA_019447015.1). Taxonomy (NCBI): domain Eukaryota; kingdom Metazoa; phylum Chordata; class Amphibia; order Anura; family Pipidae; genus Hymenochirus; species Hymenochirus boettgeri. Next base: position 322,542,388 of record CM033469.1, read on the forward strand.
CAGATACAATAGAAAAATGATCTATTAATACCACATTACCAAGAGTTTGAGATCCAAACAGTGACTCAAGAAGAGCTGAACTTTAAAGCACAAATATAAAAACCGAGTAAATTGACATTCCTCACCTCATTAGCATGCTGTGGTAGCCACAGGACAGAGAAGGACAGAGAGCTCATGTACAGCAGTTTCTCACTTACTGCACTCCCTATCCTTGTGTGCTGGAATGTGCAGAAGCAGAGAGAGCGAGACACTAATGTTCACTTGACCTCTCTCTGCTACGGACAGCCGCTACACTTTCTCAAGGGCTGGATTTTAAAAAGGGGAGCAGACAGGACTGTTTCTGGTTTAAAAACTCTAGTAAACTGTGTGCATGAGTGCCCACAGAGAGGGCACTGGTTGCCATCTCTTGCACTCGTGCCATAGGTTCGCCACCTCATAGGGTAGCACTACTCTGAAGGCCTCCATCAAATTGTGTACTTGGTTTAAAATTAGAGAGAAATTAAAATAGACTATAGCTTAATAAAAAAAAATTAGATCATTTAATTTAACAAAAAAGTTACTCATCCAATCAGGAACTACCTGGGGGGAAATTGACAGTTGAGAAGGGGAGCCTATTAATGCAGATAGGCTGGTCACATGACTTCAAACAGGAAGTAATACAGCTGAACCTTTCCAGCAATAACGTCTCACAAATTGTATCTAGAGATGTGATTTAGGTTTTATTTTGAAGGTGTGATGGAAGGCTTTTTATATAATCCTTACTAGTTTGGAAGAATTGGGGACCACAGTTACCCTTTAAGGTATTTCAGTATTTCTGGAGACCATAAAAGGCAGAATCATTTAAAGAACCAACAAGCATAAAACTTCATATAATCCTATCTCAGTAGATATGTAAGGCAAAAAAGCATGTTGTAAATCTTGGTATATGAAGAATTAACTTTTTTTGGAAATGCTAGTCCTTTACAAAAGGTCAAAGAATAAGTAAGAATATAGATTCCAAATTACCTAACAGGTGTGCATCTATGTGTATTGCACATAATTTAATTTTACCAGGGCTGACTAAATTGGGTACTGCAATGGAACTCCCATGTCAACATAGGCATTCACCATCCATATGTATTCTACATTCAGTAGAAAGTTCCCACTGTATGTATGTATAGTTTTTTTTTTTTTATAAAGCGCCACTTGGGGACGCAGTGCTGTACAATAATAAAATACAAAAACAATCTAGTTAGGAGGGTAACATACAGATACAAAGAAAAGGATAGAAGTGCAGTAGTGAGACTTATTCAGTGCAAATAAAACAATCATACAATGTGCTGGTTACCAGATAGGTAGGATGTATGGGTAGATTTAAACCTGCTTATTGATTTTTCTTGACGAAGAGAGAGGGGAATAGAATTCCAGAGGATGGGAGCCACAAGAGAGAAAGGTTTAAGGTGAGAGGAAGCAGCATGAGTGTGGTGTGGGTTGGAACATATCCTGACACTAGAGAGGAAATATAAGGAGGTACAAAACAGCAAAGGGATTTAAATATTAGGAGAAGTATTTTGCACTTAATTCGCTGTATGATGGGGAGCCAGGTTGTTGTCCGGTACGGAGGAGATTTGGGATGCAGTTTATTAGAGAGCAAAACAATACATGCAGCAGAGTTTAATATTGACCAAAGGAGAGATAGATAGGAAGCAGGAAGACCAGTAAGTAGTAGGTTACAATAGTCCAGACACAACAGGAGAGAGCATGGATAAGCATAGCAGTGGTCGGGAGAGAAAGGAACCGGTGGATTTTAGCTATATTGCAAAGCGTCGGGGTTTTAGCAACATAGAAAATCTGGTTAGAAAAGGAGATAGAAAAGTAAATAATTACCCCTAGGCAACGTGCTGATTGAATAGGGAAAATGGGGGTATTGTGAACACAAATAGAGAAAGGTGTGATGGGAGCAGGTGTAGATGGGAAAATGATTAGTTCAGTTTTAGATTCAATTTAAGGGAGAGTTGAGAGATCCAGGAGGATATGGCAAGGAGACAGTCGGTGAGATGTGATTGGATGTCAGAAGTTAGTGCAGGGGCAGACAAGTAGATTTGTGTATCATCTGCATACAAGTGATACTTCCAATGCGCATGCAATTGCTCGTCCTTCGTGGTTTGCGGCAAGCCTTTTTTTCACACAATCGTTTGTGTTTTCGCTTGAAAGAGCGAAAAGGCGAGCGCAAATGTGAAAACAACGCATGCTAATGCACAGAAAGCGTGCGCGCTTGATGGGTTGTAGTGTGGCCTTGGCCTCAAAATGCTTGAAAACAGGGTCCAACAGATGATAACGCACGTCTTTGGCCATTTTTAAAAAAAGCATGCCTGGGAGTTACTGTGATGTGATTTTGCTATTCTTCAGCGTGTCCGAAAAGGACAAGAAAATCTCAAGATCTCTCTCCACAACACTATCTGCTACTTCTCTCCCATAATCTTCTGAAACTCCCACACTCCCAGGAAGTGACAAGTGTTCCTTGGTCCTGCACCGTTAAATTAGAAAAATGCGATCAAAAATGCAATGCACAAGAACGAAGAAAAACACAAACTGATAACACACAAGCAAACGGTTAGCAACAGACAACTAAACGTGTTGAAACGTCATTAAATGCACTGCGTTTTTAAGTTTACGTCCCCTCCTAGCGTGAATGAGCCCTAAGTTGTGGGCCCAATCTTTTTTTTTTTAAGATACTTGGCAAGTGCAGGATTGGGACTGTCATGCTTGTGCCTAGTGCTGTCTGTTTTTGACTGGGACTTCTGCCTGTGGCGTGATCATCTGCTAATGTGTTACGCCCACCTTACTCTTCTGGCACGGTAATGGAATGGCCAACTCCAATGGAAGGCCCTTTGTCACACCTCCCTCCACTCCCCAGTGAGGCTAGATATGTGATCAGTTGTTACAGCAGTGAATGCATCCATACTACACTGCTATCCATATGTGCAGTCACAAGCAGCTTCGTAATTTTAGATCTGCCTGCTAGATATCATGACCAGCTGTTTTTAAACAGCTGATCGCACCTATCTTAGTAAAGATACACAAGATTAGCTGTTTTTAAAAGAGCCGATTACGGTATCTAGCAGGCAGGTCTATAGTTACGATGTTGCTTGGGAAGTTGGTTCCCTCGTACAACCTATAGACGTGTGTATATTCGCTGGGTGCTTCTCAGATACCATTGCCAATGGTGATAGTCCAGTACAATAAGAAGTTCAAAGTGCACACCAGTCTTACATAAACTAACTTGTGTTTATTCACACAAAATATGTGATGTTTCGGAGTCTTTATGACCTCTTCCTCAGACGTGAAACAAATGGTAAAACAGTGCAAAGTGCTAACAACTTATATAGACAATCATATGTTAATCACATTTGGAGGGAGACCTCTAGTGTTAAAAATGTGTACAATCTTCCGAATACATGATTCATACATAATTAAAACATAGTATCACTTGTATATTATAACATATTAAAAAATGCAATTGCATAGATTAAAGTGTTTGTGGCAAAAGTGCAAATACTGAGGCTTGGGACTGCACAAATGGATAGCAGTGTAATAGATTATGGATGCAGTACAGTCACCGGGGGGCCACAAACAGCCAGAAGGGCCTGATTCATCCCACGGTGTGGTGTAGAGGGAGAACAATAAGGGTCCAAGAACAGACCCCTGCGGCACCCCCACAATAAGAGGGAACAGAGAAGAGGTATTATTAGCATAAGATACAGAATAAGTTTGGTTAGAAAGATGGGATAGAAATTAGGATGCCACTTCATTCTGAATGCCCAAGGAGTGAAGTATTTGCATGGGAATGCTTAACTCGGTCAAAAGCAGAGGGGACGTCAAGAAGGATAAGAATAGAAAAGTGATCAGTGGCCTCGGCAACCTGAAGATCATTCACAACCTTACACGGAGCCATCTCAGTGAAATGTGCAGGACAGAAACCAGACTGCAAAGGATCAAATAGGTTAAAGGGCATGTCCACCCCAAAACTATAATCCCGACAACTACTGGCCCCACCATGTAGTGTAGTTTAATCCTTACCTCACATCCCAGATCCATAGGGTTCTCCTGTAGTCCCCCCCAAAGTCCCAAAAACTGCCCACCAGGAGGCTAGCAGAGTCCATATGGGACTCTGCCTCCTACCTGGCCTCCGGGAGAAGTTTGGCATGCGTACTGCAGCCCTTCTCCCCTCCTGATTCCCTCCCCCTAGCGTAAAATGTTTAATACATAAGATTCCCCTGGCTCCCAGCCCCAACCACTATATTTGTATCTTATAAAGCTCCCCAGACTTTACTTACCTCTCCTCTTTCCTCCGGCGAAGTGAGCTGCCGGCAGCTGCATCCGTGATTGGCTGCCGCTCAGCCAATCACAGACGCGGCTGCCGGTCCCGCCCCTCTGCTTGCATTTTCTCGCAAGCAGAGGGCCGGGAGCGCGGCAGAGGAAAGAGGGGAGGTAAGTAGAGTTTGGGGGGCTTTCTAAAGAAACAAATATAGCGGTTGGGGCTGGGAGCCCTTGGGGAATCTTATATAAAAACTTTTTTTTTTGGGTGGACATACCATTTAATGAGCATGAAGGTAGTTAGTGATACAGTAGAAGACTAATCGTTCTAGCACTAATCGTTCAAGCAGAGGCTATCTGTAAGAGAGAGACCTGGCTGTAGTTGTCTAAAGAAGAAGGGTTTAGCGAAGGGATTTTTAATATGGGTTTGCAACTGAGAATATGACAAGTTTTAGAATCTTAGACATAGCTAGAGTGGGTGAACATGTGCAATGTGTCTCAGAACAATGAGCTACAGCCAAAAGCATTCTGTTCTAATCTACTGCTTGAAGATTTTTTTTCAGCTGTAGAAGTTTAAACCTGTGGGTCTTTAGATTTGATTTCTTTAGCAGCAGTGCTAGATTGGGACTCTTCTCCAGAAACACACAGTACACAGAAAGCAGCTAACTGCAGAACTGGGTGTCAGCTGCGTGTACAGTGAGGGCTTAAAATTATAACTGAAATTGCAGCCCAAACCCATGGTAACAAGAATGAAATGTGCTACATTGTGTTGAGAGCACAGAGACAGATTTCTACTGTCTTCTCCCTAGGCCAGCTAGCATGCTGAAATTTCAATTCCTACTCCCCCCTGAAAAAGTAAAACTCCAAGGGTTTAAAGGCAGAGCTGGAACAGACCATCAAGGGAAGGATTATGCAAGTAATTAAGCAAATTTCTAACAGCATGACACAATAGCACACATGATAAATTACTTCCGCACTTAATTTTATATCATAAAAATATCAATAATTAGCATGATCATTTGCACTTTACTATTCAATAGGTGCAAAAAGCACAGCTGCTCAATAAAATACTCACTTTGGTTATTTGTGTTGATTAACTCATCCCCTGAAGATTTATTTTTTTGCAGTTTTAATATATTTTGATAAAAACATGTTCAGTGAAAATCATTTCAGCATGGTTTTATGTAGGTCATTCGTCAAGAAATGTACAAGTGACCTCTGCTTGACAGTCAAAGGGATTTATACATACCTTATATACTCAAATATTAACCAAGGTTTTTAGGTTTAAAAAATACCTTAAAAATCTGGCCTCGGTTTATACGGAAAACAAGCAGGAGATTGGTCAAAAAGACCTACTGTACCTCAATATGCAGCAAGGAGAAGCTTGGTGGTAACGGTAGTTGAAAATCCAGTGAGAAGGAGACTGGGAGAAGGAAACCAGAGACAAACAACGAAGCAGGAGCGGGCACGTAAGCTACGCGCGGCCCAATGACGTCATCAGTGTGTCCTCAACAGGCATAGACTATGGAGCAGCCCTTACTGTGCTAATCTGTCAGCCCTCAGCTCTACCCTCAGCACGCAGCCAGTAAGTAATCTTGTGTATGGGGGGTTTAGTGGTGGGCTATTAAGTCTACCATATGCAGTGGGGGTGGAGGTGGGTCATTCTTGGCAGAGATTTCCCCTTGGTGTATAATTGTGAGAAGTGCTCACCTGGATTGGTCATATATTCTGACAGACAGGAGACAATTCAATGTTTTACAGAATTAGTGTCTATCTGCATGCAGTCAGTAATAAAAGGACATTACTGTATCATCTAATAATAAGGAAATGCCATAAATACATTTTATTACCAGTACGCTATGTTCTGTATTACCGGTATTTTTATTTTTGAGGGACAAATGACTACGGTACTTGTACTGTAGGGGGCATCACAGTTCTAAATCTTTTGCCACTCCAGATGTTTAGAAACTAGAACTCCCAGCAACCTCCTCTTTATTCATGTTCATTTTCTAATCATTTTGACTAATTTCAGGTTTGCATTAGTGTTTATATTTTCTACCCTCGGTTTATACACGAGTCAACACCAACTGTCGGCCATGTGCAATGCTGTTTTGATACCTTACCCTGGGCAGTGTCGATAACGCCCCCCTTTTTTTATGTGCGTGTGTAGTACTTGAAAGACTTTTGCTAGTCATCTGACTGGCTCTCAATTGTGCAAGAATCTGTTGCCAATTAAGTACCCTAGAAAGTCCCAATTAGCATATGACAGCCAGGTGTTAGGGTCCTTCTGAATATATGGTGTTGATGCATTGAGGCTAAAGGTTCATACACACCGACCCGCGACGCACGATGTGTATGAACGATCGTTTTGCCCGATAATCAGCCCATGTATGGAACCTTTATCGGCCGAAACGGACGGTCAATCAGAGATCCGCCCGGTTGGGCAACGATCCCCGACCGAACGGCCGATAAAGGGCCCATACACGGGCCGATTATCGGCTGAAACGAACGTTCAACCACCTTTGAATCATCTTATTTTATTTTTTTATAAAAGCTTCTAAAAGCACCGAGTGCTATGGATCACTGCGTCAGGAATTCTTCATATTTGTATGAAAGAATGGCACCGTTAGGTAACAGAAGGTGTGTAGATTCCAAAAATATAAAGTTTGGAGGAGGTACAACAAGTCCTTTTAAAAGGAATAGGCTGTTCAAATTACAGATCCGTTTTTTTCTTGTAACGTGGGAGATTGATATTTGGTAATGTTTCTTCATCACTCAACAGATTTGTTTCCTGCATGAAAGAAGTTTTGATGGGTATTTTTGAGTTAAAGGGGTGTTTAGTTTGAACAATTTTAAAAGATGCTGTTATTGGGCCACTGCACATTGGTTTATTTTTACTAGTGGCTTCCACCTCAGTGTGAGCAACAATGCATATGATATATCGTTTGATTTAGGGCATTTGGGAGATTGATATTTGGTAACTTTTTTTTAACATTCGATGGGAATTGGCATGATTTCTACCTTTGAAAATCTGATAAAATTGAGAACTTCTACAAAGCACTGCACCCACACCATTGGTGGTATGAATGAGCAAACTACGTAGATGAAGGTGTGTAGATTCCAAGAATATATATAGTTGGTTGGGGGTATTTTTGAATTATGGGGGTGTTTTGTGGGAAAAACTGCTGACTGTTCAAATTCGGAGTCTGCAAAATATTTTAACTTTTTCTGAGCCATTTTGCATCGTCCTACTTCATGGCTAGTCACTTCCACATCCGCATGTGTAACCATAAATATGGCATACCGTTTGATTATTTGCGAGATTGATACTTCATAACTTATATAACTATATTCCATGGGGGTTTTGGCATGATTTCTACTTTTGAAAGCAGTTTGTTATTTTTCCATAAAATCCTCTAAAATGCAAACTTCTACGAAGAACGGCACCCACACCATTGATGGTATGAATGAACGAACTACAGCTGAAGGTGTGTAGTTTCCAGGAATATAATGTTTCTGAGTTACATGGTTGTTTAGTATAAAAAACTGCACTGTTTAAATACAGAGCTGGATAATCATTTTTTTTACTGTTACTGCCATTGACATTAGTCCTCCTTTTTTGGGTTACTTGGTAGCCATGTCTCTGGGTACACCCATGAATGTGGCATACCGTTTTATTCAGGAGGGGTTAGGCTTTCATTTTTGAGATGCTTTTGAACTTTCCTCTACGGTTTTTTGATGAAATTCACATTTGATTTTGTCTCTAATTGTAAAGTTGAGGTTAAAAAGGAAAATGTGAGAAAATAACTAACAATTGGATGAAGAGCTGTGCCCGGGTATCTGCGTTGTCATCAAATTTTACCTCACTCATAAAATCCTGCGGGTATGTTTATTTTAGTTAATTTGATAGTTATTCTATGTTAACTGTCAAAAGTGGTTATACATTTCAATTTGGTGTAATATTCTTGAAAGTGCCATTTTAGTTGGGGGGGGGGGTTCCACCTGCTCCCTACCCATATTGTGATGCCCTCTTGCTGAAGAGAAGATGCACCAGATAAAAATGAAAATTTAACTTAACCATTTAAATGCAACTGGTAAAAATATTATGATATAGTAAGATTCAGTTTTATGGTTTAATCGCAGGTTCTAATCTCTGCTTGCACTTTAGTTTTGTTTCAAGTTGAAAGGTTTTGACCAAAAGATTACGATAAATGACTCTTATTGAATTTGCCTAAATAAACAAATATATGGGGACTACAGTTTTACCATACTTTTCTGCAGATGGTTTTTTCATTTTGTTTTCCCACTAAAGATGTGTTGGATATTTCATATGGTGGGCTAGCTTTAGCTAGAGTTTTTCTAGGCAAGGACTAGTAGGTTATAGGGCCCTGCTGAAAAGGCTACCTTGGAGTGGTGGTAGATTTACAAATATTTTGGTCAAAAATTTTATTCTGTCTGGCTATGTACTTATCAGTTATTCGGAAATGTACTCCAACTAACTGAAAAGTCAAGTAAAACAGCAGGGAAAATGAGGGGTAAACTTAAATACAGCACACGCTAAAAAATATCTCAATACACTAACGATAGGCTGCCACCACATTCTTGAGACGCGGAATGACCTGCTAAATCTCTACTGCTAAATATATCTAAGAGGTTATTTACACCCCTATATTATAAACATTCCTGTAAGAAAAGGTATTTGCACCTGTAACTTCTATACACAGTTTTAAATTTTCTAGAATTTATTAAAAGTACAAAAGGAGTGCATAACAAGTTAAAGAAAAATGGTAAATAATCCTATATTATAAAATGGCAAGTGCTGCGTCCGTGAGAAGTGTGTGTCTGGGTCCGTGTGTGTTTCACTGCAGTTACTATGGACTCACCACTAGAGGGAGATAGTAAGATTGTCTGCAGTTCATATACGACTCACAACTGAGAGAGAACACAGGAACAAGCAGAGAAAGAACACAGCAGTTACACAAATTGCAGGTAAGGCTGCTAGGACAGAGGGGTGACCCTGGATTTGGGACCGGGGGGTGCCTGGATTGGACCGAGGGGAGCCTCTGGATTTGGGACTGAGGGGGCCTCTGGATTTGGGAGTGAGGGGCCCCTGGATTTGGGGCTGAGGGGGTCCCCTGGATTTGGGCAGAGTGGGGACACTGACCTTGGGACACTAAGAGGGAAAACTGGCATAGGGACAAAAAACTTTTTAGATTTTGTTAAACAACCTCCCAAAACCTCGACCTTGCAAGGTTTTTTAACTTTCTCAGATGTGTTAACAGTACTTACCAGCCTTGTTCCCTCTGCGTGCTTCCGTGCACGAAGCAAAGTAAAAGGGTCTGGACCGGCAGCAGCTGTCTCTATTTTACAGAAGAGAAAACAAGGAAGCGGCAGCCCTGCCTCCTAGAAGCTGACAGCCAAGAAAATTACAGCACATAGACTCCACTGTTAGACACAGATAATTTTTACAGTTTTAACATGTACAATTGTTTTTTCCAGAATAATACCGCAAAACATATGCTACGTTAGGGTGGCACGAGACCTTAGGAGTATTAATGCGTGGCCAAAATGTTTATGTAAGGAAAATGGGATTTGGGTTTTTAGAAAACTGGGCTGAACTACAGATCTTTAGGGATGGACGCCCATACTGTGATGAAGACTCTTAAATAAATATGTGTTAAATAGGTATGGACTGTGAGACTAGAACCTGTAATTTACTAAATAGCATAGGAAGAATGAATCAAATGTAAATAAATTAAATGATAATCTAAATGTTTGTTTACAAATGCAAAGCCAGCTGAAAATAGAACTAAGAGTATTAAAGGAAGTATGATGCATGGGATAGCAAAAACTGGCTAAATGATGTACATGACTGGCAATAAATTTAGAAGGTTACTCTAAGGCAATTTAAATTTGGCTCAACTCTTGTTTGACGTAAGTCCATACCCCCTTTTTTAAATTTGCAAAGAGCAATATAGTAGGGGTATAAACGATATAGGGCTGAAGCAATATGGTGAAGTTGGCACATAAATAAAAGGTGTGGTAAATTAAATAGTTAATTATAGTCACCCAACCTGATCCACACAATTGAAGAGTACCCAGGGTGAGGAACTAAACAGATAGGTCCTCACCTCGGGTATCTACAGAATGTCTGTAAGACTAGTAGGATCATTGTAGGAACAGTTTGGCGAACAAGTAACCAAAGGCTAGTTAAGAGGAGAAAATCCACCTCCATATGCAGATGGCAAAGGCCACAAGTTTGTGGCACGTTCTAGTCATGAGTTATAACAATTACGGTGACATTGACTGAAGGTCGTCTACCTCCTTCCAGATGACAACTGGAAACCTTTCACTTTAGATGTGTTACTTACCCATCCACAGCCAGCTGCCATTCCTAAAACATTTCACCCCAGAACGCTGCCTCAGCAACCCCCAATACTGCAGTGTTGGCTTTATGCCTTGAAAAACATAGAAATTTTGTAAAATTAGGACAAGCATAGCGAAAATACCCACCAAGAATCTATATTTATATAGAAGGTAGAGGCAAAAACCCCCCTCCTATTGTTTTTAGTTTACGTCACCTTAGGAAGCTTGCTTGTGGCTTTCAGTACTTCCACTCTACAAGAGCTGCATCAATTTTTAGGTAAAGTTAGTATGCAATTTTCAAGGATTAATACAGAATCCTGGGTCCTCATTAAATGTGCACATAATCTTATATAGACCATCATTCTCCTTTAATAGGAATCTTAAGGTTAAATCACATTTTCCCCTGACTTAAGGATACATGGTTGATGCACGTGCGCAATCCCTGATGGACAGTGTCCAACAGACTCTTTGTGCATTATCGCCTATATATTTAACATTGATGCAGAATAAACAAATGATGCCAGACCGAACAAAGCTACTGAGGCAATGTAGGTTGGCCTATGGCTGCCACTTAGGTGTTTCATGTTATTTCCAGAAATGATGCAGACATTTTTATCCACTGGCGCGTATGCTAATTTAAGCACTTCATTAACATTTAAAGGGTCACTAACCTGAAATTTTTTTTTACGTTTTTAAAATGAAATCCATAGTTCCTAAGGAAGTAAGAGCAATTAGGGCTAGGCCTGTGGCGGGATTAGGAGCGATTTTGCCAATTTTTGTAGCGGATCGCATAACCGCAGCATGTCCTTCAAATGGAATTGCGTTTCTTCTGCGTTACAGTGGGGCCTCAGCTTTAATCCCATTTCCACTTACAATCTTGTCCCGGTGACACACCCTTCTCAATTTTAAGAACCATATGGGTGAATGCCAATAAATAGAACATATATCCTCATAAAAAGGTTTATTTCGATTTGATCCACATAACTGTTAAAAGCAGTGAAATATATTAATGTTTCTGGATGGGTAAAAAAAGTTCACTAAAAATTCTTAAAAGGTTGCTGAAAGCAATATCAAGATAAAGACAGTAATGTTTTTAAGGCAAGTACGTTACAATTACTTCAGAAGCCAATTGCTAGAATATTGTTCATACAGCTTCTTAATAGAGTCAAAAAATGGCTTATATGAATGGCTAATAATAGTTAAATCATAGCCAATAAAATATCAACTTTGATTAAAATCTTTTCATTTTAGACATTAATTTTATAGAGATTTTTGTAAAAGGCTCATTACATGTTCTGGAATCAGTTATCACTTCTACTAGTGGTTTATAGCCAATTTTTTTTTATCGTAGAAACAGATTTGAAAACTGTACATAACTTTTCCACCAATATCTTCCTTTTAAACAAATGTACCTAAACAAGGAGAGTTCTACAAGAGATCTATATTTAAATGTTTTGCGTTGTTTACTGCAAAAAATGTTATTGGCTAGTTCCGCCTTCCATTAGTGCAAACAATAATAGAACCCAAGATAACATGCATATTTTTAGTTCCTATGGATGTTACAGTGTCATATTGTTCTAATTATATCATATTACACAATTATGGTCAATTTAGATATTTTCTCATAGCAAATATAAAAGACTGAAGTGGTAATGTTTATCTAAAGGATATAAAGGGCTAGGCTGCGATCTGTTTCTATGCAATTTGATTGTGCACCATTGCGCATACTGCATTGTGAAAGTGCGCACGCTTTTCATGCATGTTACTATCTGTCATAGTGTGGCCTCAGCCTAAATCCTTACTTCCAAATAGATCTTAAGAAAATAGAGCATAGAAGAGAACGTAGAGATACAATTTAAATACGGACATTTTACATTGTGGCATTCTTAGACACTTCCCTAAAACCGTAGGCCTTTTTTTGGCAGTATATATGCACATGCGGTCTTATTTAATTAAGGTGCACGAATGTTACTGCTATTAATCTGCAGCACCAATCAGATGTTTTCACTGTTTCTAACTGTCTAGACCAGTAAAAAGATTTATTTGATTGGTTGCTGAAAAATTAACAGCGGGTACACATTTTTGAAACTCTGATTGTTTTGCAAAAGTGGATTTTCTTGCCACAATTTATTTCTTGCATATAATATCTTTTCCCAATACTTGGACTTGCAGATGTTTGGCCTCCTTATCAAAACTACAGAACAAAATCTAAATGCTCTCAAAGGATTCTGGGTGGATCTTTGCTTGTACATTCCTGCCAGGATTTGGCTGACTGTAGATCATCTGACGTCGGGACATCCCTGTAAATGCTACATGCCAATCAGTCCGCTGACATGTGGTAAATTTCTTCGAGTACTTCACCTACAGTCACAGATAATCCAGACCACCGAAGGTTGTAATCCTGTGGAGTGAGATTTTGGGCCTAGAAAATGAGAAAAGGAAACAGATTCACATTTTTTTTTTTTTTTAAAGACAATATCATCCTTGGCCTTAATAAAAGGCATTAGGAATGGAAACACCTACGTTGGGTCGTGGTCAGGGTAAATTCCAATCAAGTCTTGCCCCGCATTATTTCAAAAGCAGCATATACGGTACTTAGGGCTAGGCCACACTAGCGCGTTTTTCGCGCGTTTGGCGCTCGCGTTTGTGCCTGAGATTTTCGCTAAAATGGAAATCGCGGGAACGCAAAAATTCCCGCGATTCCGATGCGCATGGCGTCCGTTCGCGGTTTGGTAACGCATGGTTCACCATTTTTGGTGCGTTAACGCATGCGTTGCCATAACGCGAAAAGGCGAAACCGCATGCGCAAAAACGCGAACCGCGCACACAAATCGCGTGCGATAACGCTCGCGATTTTGTGCGCGATTCCTGTGCGTTGCAGTGTGGCCTCACCCTAAAGTCACAAAGATGCAAGCATGATTAAAAATCTATCCAGCGGCTATGCAGGGGACACTTGCAAAATGTGCACAGTAGTTTCTTTAGCTGCGTCCTTGGAAGATTTAAGTAAAACGGAAGTTGGGTTGGGGGCTCTTGCAGCTGTATGTAAAATTCAATTTATAGGTGGAAACGCCCTTTTCTGCCGAAGGTTATTACGTTCCCGTCTGGCATGTTCATTTTTAAAATCATGTTTTAATATCAGAATTTTAATTCTACGCACACTTTAGAGCTTCGCAATAAAAGGTGAAAATGTTTGCTTGTGCTATTAATCTGCAGAAACTAATCAGCTGCTACTTAATTGCAGTAATTCAGTAAATAGAACTATTGCATCAGCCCATATGAACTAACTAATCTGAAAGATCAAAATCTGCCGCTTTAAAGACCACAAGCTTAAAGTGCTACCCGCCAACATTCCCACAACATTCTGTAAAACTGCCTGGCTTATGACTTTTTGGCTGATGTTACAGACATCAGTGGCTGGGAAATCTCATCAGGTACTGTAAATACTGCTGGGGCGTAACAAGTATATCCTTCACCCTATAGCAGTGATGGCAAACCTTTTAGAGACCCAAAAAGCCACCCAAAACACTTATTACATAGTGCCAACATGACAATTTAACCTGAATAATGAGATTTGATTGAAACAACCCGACAGATACAATAGAAAAATGATCTATTAATACCACATTACCAAGAGTTTGAGATCCAAACAGTGACTCAAGAAGAGCTGAACTTTAAAGCACAAATATAAAAACGAGTAAATTGACATTCCTACACTCATTAGCATGCTGTGGTAGCCACAGGACAGAGAAGGACAGAGAGTCACTGTACAGCAGTTTCTCAATTACTGCACTCCTATCCTTGTGTGCTGGAAGTGGCAGAAGCAGAGAGAGCGAGACACTAATGTTCACTTGACCTTCTCTGCTACGGACAGCCGCTACACTTTCTCAAGGGCTGGATTTTAAAAAGGGGAGCAGACAGGACTGTTTCTGGTTTAAAAACTTTAGTAAACTGTGTGCATGAGTGCCCACAGAGAGGGCACTGGTTGCCATCTCTTGCACTCGTGCATAGGTTCCCACCTCATAGGGTAGCACTACTCTGAAGGCTCCATCAAATTGTGTGTACTTGGTTTAAAATTAGAGAGAAATTAAAATAGACATAGCTTAATAAAAAAATTAGATCATTTAATTTAACAAAAAAGTTACTCATCCAATCAGGAATACCTGGGGGGAAATGACAGTTGAGAAGGGGAGCTATTAATGCAGATAGGCGGTCACATGACTTCCAACAGGAAGTAATACAGCTGAACTTCCAGCAATAACGTCTCACAAATTGTATCTAGAGATGTGATTTGGTTTTATTTTGAAGGTGTGATGGAAGGCTTTTTATATAATCCTTACTAGTTTGGAAGAATTGGGGACCACAGTTACCTTAAGGGTATTCAGTATTTCTGGAGACCATAAAAGGCAGAATCATTTAAAGAACCAACAAGCATAAAACTTCAATAATCCTATCTCAGTAGATATGTAAGGCAAAAAAGCATGTTGTAAATCTTGGTATATGAAGAATTAACTTTTTTTGGAAATGCTAGTCCTTTACAAAAGGTCAAAGAATAAGTAAGAATATAGATTCCAAATTACCTAACGGTGGCATCTATGTGTATTGCACATAATTTAATTTTACCAGGGCTGACTAAATTGGGTACTGCAATGGAACTCCCATGTCAAAATAGGCATTCACCATCCATATGTTTCTACACATTCAGTAGAAAGTTCCCAAGTATGTATGTATAGTTTTTTTTTTTTTATTAAAGGCCACTTGGGGACGCAGTGCTGTACAATAATAAAATACAAAAACAATCTAGTTAGGAGGGTAACATACAGATACAAAGAAAAGGATAGAAGTGCAGTAGTGAGACTTATTCAGTGCAAATAAACACATCATACAATGTGCTGGTTACCAGATAGGTAGGATGTATGGGTAGATTTAAACCTGCTTATTGATTTTTCTTGACGAAGAGAGAGGGGAATAGAATTCAGAGGATGGGAGCCACAAGAGAGAAAGGTTTAAGGTGAGAGGAAGCAGCATGAGTGTGGTGTGGGTTGAACATATCCTGACACTAGAGAGGAAATATAAGGAGGTACAAAACAGAAAGGGATTTAAATATTAGGAGAAGTATTTTGCACTTAATTCGCTGTATGATGGGGAGCCAGGTTGTTGTCCGGTACGGAGGAGATTTGGGATGCAGTTTATTAGAGAAGAAACAATACATGCAGCAGAGTTTATATTGACCAAAGGAGAGATAGATAGGAAGCAGGAAGACCAGTAAGTAGTAGGTTACAATAGTCCAGACACAACAGGAGAGAGCATGGATAAGCATAGCAGGGGTCGGGAGAGAAAGGAACCGGTGGATTTTAGCTATATTGCAAAGGAAAAGCGTCGGGGTTTTAGCACATAGAAAATCTGGTTAGAAAAGGAGATAGAAAAGTAATAATTACCCCTAGGCAACGTGTGATTGAATAGGGAAAATGGGGTATTGTGAACACAAATAGAGAAAGGTGTGATGGGAGCAGGTGTGATGGGAAAATGATTAGTTCAGTTTTAGATTCAATTTAAGGGAGAGTTGAGAGATCCAGGAGGATATGCAAGGAGACGTCGGGAGATGTGATTGGATGTCAGAAGTTGTGCAGGGGCAGACAAGTAGATTTGTGTATCATCTGCATACAAGTGATACTTCCAATGGCATGCAATTGCTCGTCCTTCGTGGTTTGCGGCAAGCCTTTTTTTCACACAATCGTTTGTGTTTTCGCTTGAAAGAGCGAAAAGGCGAGCGCAAATGTGAAAACAACGCATGCTAATGCACAGAAAGCGTGCGCGCTTGATGGGTTGTAGTGTGGCCTTGGCCTCAAAATGCTTGAAAACAGGGTCCAACAGATGATAACGCACGTCTTTGGCCATTTTTAAAAAAAGCATGCTGGGAGTTACTGTGATGTGATTTTGCTATTCTTCAGCGTGTCCAAAAGGACAAGAATCTCAAGATCTCTCTCACAAACACTATCTGCTACTTCTCTCCCATAATCTCTGAAACTCCCACACTCCCAGGAAGTGACAAGTGTTCTTGGTCCTGCACCGTTAAATTAGAAAAATGCGATCAAAAATGCAATGCACAAGAACGAAGAAAACACAAACTGATAACACACAAGCAAACGGTTAGCAACAGACAACTAAACGTGTTGAAACGTCATTAAAGCACTGCGTTTTAAGTTTACGTCCCCTCCTAGCGTGAATGAGCCCTAAGTTGTGGGCCCAATCTTTTTTTTTTTAAGATAATTGGCAAGTGCAGGATTGGGACTGTCATGCTTGTGCCTAGTGCTGTCTGTTTTTGACTGGGACTTCTGCCTGTGGCGTGATCATCTGCTAATGGTTACGCCCACCTTACTCTTCTGGCACGGTAATGGAATGGCCAACTCCAATGGAAGGCCCTTTGTCACACCTCCCTCCACTCCCCAGTGAGGCTAGATATGTGATCAGTTGTTACAGCAGTGAATGCACCCATAATACACTGCTATCCATATGTGCAGTCACAAGCATGTCGTAATTTAGATCTGCCTGCTAGATATCATGACCAGCTGTTTTTAAACAGCTGATCCACCATCTTAGTAAAGATACACAAGATAGCTGTTTTTAAAGAGCCGATTACGGTATCTAGCAGGCAGGTCTTAGGTACGATGTTGCTTGGGAAGTTGGTTCCTGTAAACTATGACGGTGTATATTCGCTGGGTGCTTCTCAGATACCATGCCAATGGTGATAGTCCAGTACAATAAGAAGTTCAAAGTGCACACCAGTCTTACATAAACTAACTTGTGTTTATTCACACAAAATATGTGATGTTTCGGAGTCTTTATGACCCTCCTCCGACGTGAAACAAATGGTAAAACAGTGCAAAGTGCTAACAACTTATATAGACAATCATATGTTAATCACATTTGGAGGGAGACCTCTAGTGTTAAAAATGTGTACAATCTTCCGAATACATGATTCATACATAATTAAAACATAGTCACTTGTATATTATAACATATTAAAAATGCAATTGCATAGATTAAAGTGTTTGTGGCAAAAGTGCAAATACTGAGGCTTGGGACTGCACAAATGGATGACAGGTAGATAGTTATGGATGCAGACAGTACCGGGGGGCCACAACAACAGCCAGAAGGGCCTGATTCATCACGGTGTGGTGTAGAGGGAGAACAATAAGGGTCCAAGAACAGACCCTGCGGCACCCCACAATAAGAGGGAACAGAGAAGAGGTATTATTAGCATAGATACAGAATAAGTTTGGTTAGAAAGATGGGATAAGAAATAGGATGCCACTTCATTCTGAATGCCCAAGGAGTGAAGTATTTGCATGGGAATGCTTAACTCGGTCAAAAGCAGAGGGGACGTCAAGAAGGATAAGAATAGAAAAGTGATCAGTGGCCTCGGCAACCTGAAGATCATTCACAACCTTACACGGAGCCATCTCAGTGAAATGTGGCAGGACAGAAACCAGACTGCAAAGGATCAATAGGTTAAAGGGCATGTCCCCCCCAAAACTTAATCCCGACAAACTACTGGCCCCACCATGTAGTGTAGTTTAATCCTTACTCACATCCCAGATCCATAGGGTTCTCCGTGTGTCCCCCCAAAGTCCCAAAAACTGCACCAGGAGGCTAGCAGAGTACTATGGGACTCTGCCTCCTACTGGCCTCCGGGAGAAGTTGGCATGCGTACTGCAGCCCTTCTCCCCCCCCTGATTCCCTCCCCCTAGCGTAAAATGGTAATACATAAGATTCCCCTGGGCTCCCAGCCAACCACTATATTTGTATCTTTATAAAGCTCCCCAAACTTTACTTACCTCTCCTCTTTCCTCGGCGAAGTGAGCTGCCGGCAGCTGCATCCGTGATTGGCTGCCGCTCAGCCAATCACAGACGCGGCTGCCGGTCCCGCCCCTCTGCTTGCATTTTCTCGCAAGCAGAGGGCGGGAGGCGCGGCAGAGGAAAGAGGGGAGGTAAGTAGAGTTTGGGGGGCTTTTAAAGAAACAAATATAGCGGTTGGGCGGGAGCCCTTGGGGAATCTTATATAAAAACTTTTTTTTTGGGTGGACATACCATTTAATGAGCATGAAGGTAGTTAGTGATACAGTAGAAGACTAATCGTTCTAGCACTAATCGTTCAAGCAGAGGCTATCTGTAAGAGAGAGACCTGGCTGTAGTTGTCTAAAGAAGAAGGGTTTAGCGAAGGGATTTTTAATATGGGTTGCGAACTGAGAATATGACAAGTTTTAGAATCTTAGACATAGCTAGAGTGGGTGAACATGTGCAATGGTCTCAGAACAATGAGCTACAGCCAAAGCATTCTGTTCTAATCTACTGTTGAAGATTTTTTTTCAGCTGTAGAAGTTTAAACTGTGGGTCTTTAGATTTGATTCTTTAGCAGCAGTGCTAGATTGGGACTCTTCTCCAGAAACACACAGTACACAGAAAGCAGCTAACTGCAGAACTGGGTGTCAGCTGCGTGTACAGTGAGGGCTAAAATTATAACTGAAATTGCAGCCCAAACCCCATGGTAACAAGAATGAAATGTGCTACATTGTGTTGAGAGCACAGAGACAGATTTCTACTGTCTTCTCCCTAGGCCAGCTAGCATGCTGAAATTTCAATTCCTACTCCCCCCTGAAAAAGTAAAACTCCAAGGGTTTAAAGGCAGAGCTGGAACAGACCATCAAGGGAAGGATTATGCAAGTATAAGCAAATTTCTAACCGCATGACACAATAGCACACATGATAAATTACTTCCGCACTTAATTTATATCATAAAAATATCAATAATTAGCATGATCATTTGCACTTTACTATTCAATAGGTGCAAAAAGCACAGCTGCTCAATAAAATACTCACTTTGGTTATTTGTGTGATTAATCATCCCCTGAAGTTTATTTTTTGCAGTTTTAATATATTTTGATAAAAACATGTTCAGTGAAAATCATTCAGCATGGTTTTATGTAGGTCATTCGGCAAGAAATGTACAAGTGACCTCTGCTTGACAGTCAAAGGGATTTATACATACCTTATATACTCAATATTAACCAAGGTTTTTAGGTTTAAAAATACCTTAAAAATCTGGCCTCGGTTTATCGGAAAAACAGCAGGAGATTGGTCAAAAAGACCTACTGTACCTCAATATGCAGCAAGGAAGCTTGGTGGTAACGGTAGTTGAAAATCCAGTGAGAAGGAGACTGGGAGAAGGAAACCAGAGACAAACAACGAGCAGGAGCGGGCACGTAAGCTACGCGCGGCCAATGACGTCATCAGTGTGTCCTCAACAGGCATAGACTATGGAGCAGCCTACTGTGCTAATCTGTCAGCCCTCAGCTCTACCCTCAGCACGCAGCCAGAAGTAATCTTGTGGTATGGGGGGTTTAGTGGTGGGCTATTAAGTCTACATATGCAGTGGGGGTGGAGGTGGGTCATTCTTGGCAGAGATTTCCCTTGGTGTATAATTGTGAGAAGTGCTCACCTGGATTGGTCATATATTTGACAGACAGGAGACAATTCAATGTTTTACAGAATTAGTGTCTATCTGCATGCAGTCAGTAAAAAAGGACATTTTGTATCATCTAATAATAAGGAAATGCCATAAATACATTTTATTACCAGTACGCTATGTTCGTATTACCGGTATTTTTATTTTTGAGGGACAAATGACTACGTACTGTTACTGTAGGGGGCATCACAGTTCTAAATCTTTGCCACTCCAGATGTTAGAAAAAGAACTCCCAGCAACCTCCTCTTTATTCATGTTCATTTTCTAATCATTTTGACTAATTTCAGGTTTGCATTAGTGTTTATATTTTCTACCCTCGGTTTATACACGAGTCAACACCAACTGTCGGCCATGTACAATGCTGTTTTTACCTTACCTGGGCAGTGTCGATAACGCCCCCCTTTTTTTATGTGCGTGTGTAGTACTTGAAAGACTTTTGCTAGTCATCTGACTGGCTCTCCATTGTGCAAGAATCTGTTGCCATTAAGTACCCGAGAAGTCCCAATTAGCATATGACAGCCAGGGGTTAGGGCCTTCTGAAATGGTGTTGATGCATTGAGGCTAAAGGTTCATACACACCGACCGCGCCGCACGATGTGTATGAACGATCGTTTTGCCCGATAAATCAGCCCATGTATGGCCTTATCGGCCGAAACGGACGGTCAATCAGAGATCCGCCCGGTTGGGCAACGATCCCCGACCGAACGGCCGATAAAGGGCCCATAAACGGGCCGATTATCGGCTGAAACGAACGTTCAACCACCTTTGAATCATCTTATTTTATTTTTTTATAAAAGCTTCTAAAAGCACCGAGTGCTATGGATCACTGCGTCAGGAATTCTTATATTTGTATGAAAGAATGGCACCGTAGGTAAAAGAAGGTGTGTGATTCCAAAAATATAAAGTTTGGAGGAGGTACAACAATCCTTTTAAAGGAATAGGCTGTTCAAATTACAGATCGTTTTTTTCTGTAACGTGGGAGATTGATATTTGGTAATGTTTCTTCATCACTTCAACAGATTTGTTTCCTGCATGAAAGAAGTTTTGATGGGTATTTTTGAGTTAAGGGGTGTTTAGTTTGAACAATTTAAAAGATGCTGTTATTGGGCCACTGCACATTGGTTTTTTTACTAGTGGCTTCCACCTCAGTGTGAGCAACAATGCATATTGATATCGTTTGATTTAGGGCATTTGGGAGATTGATATTTGGTAACTTTTTTTTTAACATTCGAGGGAATTGGCATGATTTCTACCTTGAAAATCTGATAAAATTGAGAACTTCTACAAAGCACTGCACCACACACCTGGTGGTATGAATGAGCAACTACGTAGATGAAGGTGTGTAGATTCCAAGAATATATATAGTTGGTTGGGGGTATTTTTGAATTATGGGGGTGTTTTGTGGGAAAAACTGCGACTGTTCAAATTCGGAGTCTGCAAAATATTTTAACTTTTTCTGAGCCATTTTGCATCGTCCTACTTCATGGCTAGTCACTTCCACATCCGCATGTGTAACCATAAATAGGCATACCGTTTGATTTTTGCGAGATTGATACTTCATAACTTATATAACTATATTCCATGGGGTTTTGGCAGATTTCTACTTTTGAAAGCAGGTTTGTTATTTTTCCATAAAAATAAAATCCTCTAAAATGCAAACTTCTACGAAGAACGGCACCCACACCATTGATGGTATGAATGAACGAACTACAGCTGAAGGTGTGTAGTTTCCAGGAATATAATGTTTCTGAGTTACATGGTTGTTTAGTATAAAAAACTGCACTGTTTAAATACAGAGCTGGATAATCATTTTTTTTACTGTTACTGCCATTGACATTAGTCCTCCTTTTTTGGGTTA
Organism: Hymenochirus boettgeri; assembly: GCA_019447015.1. NCBI lineage: Eukaryota > Metazoa > Chordata > Amphibia > Anura > Pipidae > Hymenochirus > Hymenochirus boettgeri. Next base: position 322,564,431 of record CM033469.1, read on the forward strand.
CTTGGTAGCCATGTCTCTGGGTACACCCATGAATGTGGCATACCGTTTTATTCAGGAGGGGTTAGGCTTTCATTTTTGAGATGCTTTTGAACTTTCCTCTACGTTTTTTTGATGAAATTCACATTTGATTTTGTCTCTAATTGTAAAGTTGAGGTTAAAAAGGAAAATGTGAGAAAATAACTAACAATTGGATGAAGAGCTGTGCCCGGGTATCTGCGTTGTCATCAAATTTTACCTCACTCATAAAATCCTGCGGGTATGTTTATTTTAGTTAATTTGATAGTTATTCTATGTTAACTGTCAAAAGTGGTTATACATTTCAATTTGGTGTAATATTCTTGAAAGTGCCATTTTAGTTGGGGGGGGGGGGTTCCACCTGCTCCCTACCCATAATTCTCTGTTATGGTACCTGCTCATAACTGTAACTTTACTATCTCCCATAATGCAAGTTTAAACAGTGGGTGGAGATTGAAATCTATATTCTGCAGGACATAGTTCTAAAATCATAGATAGGTAACAAGTAGATCTCCAGATGTTTGAAAACTAACTCCGAGCATTCCTTGGCTATTGTGAATGCTGGGAGTTGTAGCTTTTAAACCATCTGGATAACTACTGGTTACCTATCCCTGTCACAGATCAACAAGAAAATAGTTGCAGATAAAGATTTAAAATGAGCGGAGACCCATGGGTAGGTAGAAGTTGGGGACAGTAGAGGCCCATGGGTAGATAGAAGTTGGGGACAGTAGAGGCCCATGGGTAGGTAGAAGTTGGGGACAGTAGAGGCCCATGGGTAGGTAGCTGGGCACAGTGGGGATATATTATATTAAGTGTACATTGTACATATACCAGGGATCTACTACCTGTGTGGGTATAAATTGTTTGAAAAATATAACTCCCAGCATTCCACTACAGCACTTACAATATCAGAAGGCTTTCAGGAGTGCTGGGAGTTGTAGTTTTCACACATTTGGAGTTGAAGACCCCTGCTATATATTTTAGTGGTATGGTTGGTTTGTTTCTTTAGACTTTTAAAGACTAAAAGCAGGTCGGGTTGGTGTCGGGTCCGAAAGCATGCGGGCCGGGTGCGGGTCTGGAAAATTAGACCCACGCAGGACTCTAGGGAAGCCCTCTCCCCCACTCCCTCCAGATCCAATCTGGCTGCCCTTCTACCTAGCATAAAACCCTTTTAATATAATGTTCCTCTGGCTTTCCCACTCCCACCATGGCTGGGGGTGGGCAAGCCAGAGGAACAGAATATTAAACGTAAAATTTTTGGGTGAACATGCCCTTTAAATAACAATGAGTGAGTTTGACCCTCACGGCTGCTGGTCTGGCCCCTTTCTGCTGTTTCCAGTTAGTAGAGAGGGGGAGAAGATAGCTGTGGGAGCTGAAGTATGAATCGTAAAGATTCTTTTTGGTATTAAGCAGTTGGGGGGGGGCAAGGCAGAGGAACATTATATTAAAAGTAATACATTTTGGGTGGACATGCCCTTTAAATAACAATAAGTGAGTGTGACCGTCCTCTGCTCAACCTCCAGATACTGTACTAAAAACAGCTGATCACAGACGCTAGCAAGTACCGTGACCAGCCGTTTAGAAAAGCTGTACTGCTGTATGGAAAAGAAAAAAAAAGTAAATTGCAGTACTGTCTGGCACCTGTGACCTGCTGTTTAAAACAGCTGTACAGGGTTGCCAACCATCATGCCCCCTTAGTTCCTAGCCACCCCCCCATGAATAATAAGGAAATACAGAAAATCACTCTATACCTCAGCAATGCTATGGAGAGCAATAATGTCTTTTACTTACACATGTTTCTGGCAGAGTTAAAGCATGACAGCCTCTGCATAGCATTCCATCTAACTGATCATACTAACCTGCTGTACATACTCCAAAGGCACAGGTGTTGCTTGTGTAAAGGATTCCAAGCGTATGCCATGTATAGGGTCATCTACTATCACACAGCCAATGTCAAACCACCTAAATGAGGTAAAAAAATAAATAAATATTATTTAAACCCCAAAGATTATTCTTTGGAGGGTGTGTTCACTGTTTTTTTTAAAGATATTTTAATTGCATTCAGGACATCTCAGAGAGGTAGCGTTTGGAGTGGCAGCACTGGACTTTAAATAAGAACTGCTTTACCTCCTTGAGATGTACTGAATGTAATTAACTGCCTTACAAAACAGTGCACAGAGCTACTACAGGTCTAATGTACACATTAGACCTGTAGACCTAATGTACACATGCAATAAAATTCTTACACACTTTCATGGTCCCTGTACTGGCTGGCCAAAGAACAGACAATTTCAGCTGCAACAAAGGAGGACTGGGGGTGCTAAGGGTGAGAGGTGGAGGATAAACCAAGGAAAACTGCTTTCAGCCACAGCTCTCACAGGGTAGGATCACATGGAGCAACTAAATTCCTGTTTAAAGTGCCGCTAGTATTGTTTTTGGAAAGATCCTGCAATAAGGACAAGGACCATTAAATGTAATGGCTTTACCCAGCCAAATGTTAGAATTAAAGGGCAAGTCAGCCCTAAAATGAAAACTTGCATATAGGTAAATTACCCCCCCAAAACCCTAAATGGTAATAGTTTGAAATCTGAAATCCTGCACAATGTTCTGTTACCCCTGTTTCTGCTTCCTGGTCCTTTCAGTTAGTAACTGTCAGTTATGGATTTGACAATTGACATCACAGCCAATGACTGAATGTTAATCCCCTGTCTGCCTCTTCTGAGCATGCTCAGGCTCAGTACAGGTTTCTAAACTGTTCAGTTTCCATGAGGCCTCCAGAAGCATAGCAGGCATAAAGTAATGAATTCATAGGACAAAGTATGATATAGCAACATGTTTTAAAGAGGCCATTCTTTCTAAAAGATGTTCTTATGAGGGTGGAGTCCTTTAAGACCGAGCACACACATGTCGATATTTCTACCTGGCCGACACTATCAAAATATCTGTTGTGACAAAAACAGCCACCAACATAATATTTCCACACAACCAATTGTATAGACTATAAAAGTCCACACGATTAGGCAAATATACCGGCATGCTCAATCAAATTTTTGCCCGATTTGGATGAAGGTTGGACTGACATTGGTCGTTTACAAGGGCGGATAAAAGTGCTGATATTGTCAAAAAAAAAATAAAAAATATTGCCTATGTCTGCCTAGCCTAAGAATATACGTTACCTTTCAGGAAGAAGCTCTGCAATAAAGTTTTCCACCGATAAAGCTGGTTGTTTTTCATGAATAACACCACTCCTACGTAAACTGTCTATTCTTTCCTGGGCACCCTAAAAAAAAATTAAAAAAAGAGGGGGAATAAAAACCCATATGAAACCATTGTATTGTAAGATGTAGAATACCTAGACTATGTAACATGCAGGTGAAGTTAAAGGCATGTCCATCACTTCAGCACAACATAACATTTTGCGGGTGTTATTGTTTTAGACTGGGCAAGTCCAGTCTAAAACAATAACACTTCCTGGCTGCGGCGATTGGGCGTCACATCACGCCTTTACTGACAGCGGCAACCAGCAAGTGAAGCGGCTATCAATCACAGAGCAGGTGAGGTGCGGTGAGTAACCGGGTCAGGTAAGAGACTTCAGGGGCATCTTTGGAATATATTAGTAATGCGAAAGCTAGGTTTGGGGGGTGATAAACATTTATAGCTAGACTTATTTTTGACTGGACATGATCTTTAATTACATTTGTAGATGTAGATGTATGGCTTGTAGGTGGGGAGAATCATCGGTGGACCTTAACCAGCTGCCTTAATGGATTAGCATTTTAATAATGTATGTAATATGAATTTGCAATTGCTTATTTCTTGGGCCTATATTTAGATTTCTATGAACTGTGTACAATTAATTTATTAATGATTTGTGTGATTCTGTGAAGATAAACATTAATGAACTTTAAGGGCATAAAGTGATTGAGTGCTACTTAATGGGGTCTGGAAGATCACTCTGGATCTCTAATTCTAGTTTATATAATAGCGATTTACCTGCCTGAATGGCGGACTGCCCTCCTAGCAAATAGTTTTGTACTCTTCTTTAAAGCTATATTATTTGTACTCTTATTAAAGCTCCTTACAAGCTCGCACATGGGCAGATGAGGCAACAGTTGCGCTGAGAAGACCACAAAAGAAGGACAAGAGTGGAGGTAACTTGCAGGCTAATTATATCAGTCTTCGGTAACTCAAACCAAGTAACTATTGCAAAGAGCGTTTTCAGGGGTGGGGTAATTAAGTATGATTATTCGTATAAGGGGAGGACAACCCCTTGAAATAAAATAATGCAATGTAAAAGGCACTCCAACTATATTATGTAAAAAAAAATTCTCCGCAAAGGCTGATACAGACGTGCATGCAGCCAGCAACAAACTAGTGGCCAATTTATGTTGATCTGCTGGGTCAGACAACCAGTGATGCCCAGCCAGATGGCCACGCGCATACGATTATCGTGCGGTACAGTAAAGTGATTTCAGAGGCTAATATGATAGAATTTGGTATTGCTCATTCGGTAACCAGATATTTATTCATGAAGCCCATGATTAATAAAAAATATTTTCTTAATGACTTAATTTTAAGACCAGATAATATTTGGTATTGTCTCTGCATAGCATTTACTAAATGATAGCGGTAATATTTACTGCACAATGTTTTATTCTCTAAATCTAAATGAAATGTACCTTCAATCCTGCAGCATATCCAACAGGCTGGGGAGCAATGTTGGACTGGCCATCCTCCCCAGTAATTATTGCCATTCCAAACACCTCTTGAAAAGCATCACGTACGGCAGCGACTTTTACTTCTTTATTGGAAGTGACCACAATATCCATTTCCCCCCCTGAACCTGTAAATAAATAACAACAAACTTACAATAAGTTTTAGTTATTGCTGTCAAAGATACTTATGTGCCAAGGCTGACATCACTCTCTGCCCGTCGATTAGCAAGTATATAGTAAATTTGCATGGTTTCTTAAGAAATTTTCAGGGAGATTCAATAAAAGTTCTTATCGTTTAAAATGGTGCTAATTTTGCCCCAACCAATCAGATATTATTTGACATTTGAAAGCTAACATCTAATTGGTTGGGGCAAAATTAGCACCATTTTTAACAATAAGAACTTTTATTGAATAACCCTGTATGTTTTTGTAGAGTCCATGTCCACATGGAGGATGCCACCAAGAACACAGGTTTCACTTCTGTATATCAAATCTCAGTATTTAAATTAATACCGAGGCTGATGCAATAAAAGGAGGAATAGTTTGCCCATGCTATAAATGTGCTGCAACCAACCACATGTTTACTTTGTATTGTGATAATGCAATAATATCTGATTGGTTGCTGAAGTTTAATAGCATGGACAAACTTTTCCACCTTTTATTGCATCAGCCCCACTGTATTTATTGCAAAAACTAAAAATGTATTCCATATGTTTGTAAACCAGATGTTTGTATCCTAAAACCACAGAACTTGGACATCACTAAACTTACGAATATAGGGGGCCATGCCAGGGTCCAGAGTAGTGATCACGGACTCTACAGAGTGCTTCGTTTTATCCAGTACAGATTTGACCATAGGATTTCCAGCTACTCCCTGTAATTACAGAACATCACATATTGCAATTATAATAGAGATTTTTTTATTTTAGTGTACCCCACAGTAAATGTTAAGCATATTAGAAGGAATTCCATGACCATACAACTCATAAGTTAAAGGATAAGTATACTGAAAAAACAAATACAGTTTAAATGGTAGCTGAATCCCTAACTAACCTTTCCCCCCCCCTCTATTTTTTTTTTTTAGGTCCCTTCAGAGCCTACCTGAGCCCATGGAAAGTGCTGGCGATCTTGGAAGAAGAAAGAAGTCTGGTAAGCTCCGCCCCCAGAGAGTTGCTGCACCTCGTTTCCAGCTTGTGTCTAAATCTTCAGTGGCAGTTAGGTCCGTGCATGCGCGTGATGTAAGGACCCTGCATGCGCGTGATGTTAGGACCGTGCATGCGCGTGACGTCACTCGCGGCGTGTGCATGCACGGACCTAACTGGCAATGAAGATTTAGACACAAGCTGGAAACGAGGTCCAGCAACTCTCGGGGGGCGGAGCTTACCAGACTTCTTTCTTCTTCCAAGATTGCCAGCACTTTCCATGGGCTCAGGTAGGCTCTAAAGGGACCTAAAAAAAAAGGGGGGGGAAAGGTTAGTTAGGGATTCAGCTACCATTTAAACTATTTGTTTTTTCAGTATACTTCTCCTTTAAATTTGTATGTCCCTTTACTTTTTGCTATTCAACAGGTGCTGCATAGATCTGTGAATTACAACGTGTATATTTTTTTGGCTGTTTATGATGAAAATATTACTTTCCTGGAGACTCCATAAGGTCCAGTGCACAGGCATTAAATAGACACTGCTTACCTTAATGAATCCCCAGATGCCCCCAGAAGGTCCTTCATTGTGTGCTGCATGCACCCTAGGGTCATCAGGCTCCTCTGGGAATGTAATAGAAGATCCAATCCCTGCTGCAGGAGCTTGCAGAGTAACAGGATTAGTTAGAACTGTGGGATGAAAAGGTAAATTAAGTATATGCGGCCATTAAACAGATATTCATTAACAATGACTAGCTGTATTATGGCAAGACAACCTCATCAGAGAGGAAACATACTAAAATAATTGTTTATTGATGACAAAATAAAAATACAGTTAAAGGGAAATGCAGACAGAACGCCAATAAAACCTAGAAACAGGCATGCTAAGGCTCAGTACAGGTCACTAAATTGCTCAGTTTCCATGAGGCATCCAAAATCATAGCAGGCATACAGTAATGAATTCAGAGGACAAAGTAGGATATATCAACATATTTTAAAGAGGCCATTCTTTCTAAAAGATGTTTTGATGATGGTGGACTTGTCCTTTAACTTTTGCAGCATTCAGGAGAGAAAGATCGGAGAATGGCAAATTACGGCCATAACGGTAGCGTTCACCTGGAATAAGCAAAAGCTGCAGAAGAGAGTAAAGAGAGATTGCCCAGCAAATGTTCTTCTAAAAGTAGTATTGAGCATTGTAATTGCAATTGTAATTGTCTTTTACCTGGCTACTTTTTCATGCCACCCGGCTGGAAAAAAATTTCTTGAGATAACAATTGTGATTTATTAAAGAATAGAGATGTAGGTTTAATAGGTGTGCCAATAGGTCAGTAAAAACTCCTGCCAAAACTGCCCGGTCAAGACCCTTTTTTTACACTTGCAAAATTATTTTAGCATGTGTTAACTAGCTTTTGCAAGATCCCCAAGGCTGCAAAAGGGTGGCACAGCAAACCTGCAACGCACACTGTATGCGGCTCACATATGCTTGTGCTGCCATGTTACATTTGGGTTACCTTCAGATGTTTTAAAACTACAACTCCCTGCATTCTGCAACCAAGGAATGCTGGGAGTCATAGTTTTAAAACATCTAGTGGGACGATGTTAGACATCCCTGAGCTATACAATTAGCATGATGCAAGGCTGTTCAGTATTCCCATTAGAATATGAAGAAGGCTGTATTTGTTTCAATGTAGTAGTAGTTGAAAATAATTAATAATAATTAACTAGTAAAAATAGTGCATATTTAATTTTCCCCACCACCAAATTTCCCCGTCCCTCCCCATCCGGCTACTTTTTCATGCCACCCAGCTGGGGAAAAAATCTGGGGAAAACACTCTAATTGGAACAGTTTCTAGGTTTGCATACAAACTGTGATTTTTGGGGTGGACGTGCCCTTTAAGAAACACTTAACTTATCAAGCATGCCAAAGACTGCACTAAAGACTCAACCAAATTATTTCAAGTGGAACACATAGGTTGATTTTATCAGTCTGATTTACTACCAGTGTTATTTTGGTTAATCGAGTCGTAATTTTCAACACAACAAATCGCTTCTTACTGTTTTTTTGGTCAAATCAATAAGTGATTGTACATGTTGGTAAATCATATTTGATCCTGCAGTCTTTTTTAGACCGCAAGACTGATCTGACCAAAATACTGTAGTGCAGGCACTTCTGCAACAGCCGACTTCCGATTTTTGCAGACCATATACTTAGAGAATTACACAACTGTTTGCAAATCAAAAAGCACATAACACAACCTACATATAAAGCAAAAAAAAAAATATGGTTCTAAACAAAAGTTACAGAGAAAACAATTAATTTGAAATGACAAGAGGAAAAAGTTAAATAGAGTACAACCTGTGACAGGGGCTGCAGAAAATGACGGCATCAAAGGTGTCTGTGGTGCTCGCCCAGCGTGACCTTTAGTGATATCATAAGTAGAAGACATAGAAAATCCAGTGACAGGAGGACCTGTGGGTGGTGCTGTAAGTGTAGGTCCAGGAGTGGAGCTCAGAAGAGGAGTAGAGACTGGTGGTGGGGCAGAGAATGCTGGTAGAGGACTATTAAAACCTGCAGGTACTGAAGAGTTCATAGGAGGACTGTGCACCCCAGAGACAGGAAGGGGAGATGCATATGTGAGAGGAACAGATGTTCTCAGTGGGGGAACCGGAGAAAAAAAATTGGGCTGTGTGAAAGACTGAACTGGAGAAAACGGTGGTGCAGCCAGAGGGCTGGATAAAACTGTTAATAGGAAAAATGCAAGTATTATTCATACAGATACCTTAAATATCAATTAGCTTTAAAAAAAAAAAAAAAAAAAGTGGATTAACATGCAGCTAAAATTATTAAAAATTACTTGAAAGTCCAGGGCTGCATGCATGGGATATTTTTATCATTGAAAGTTAGGAGGGCGGAGTTGTCAGTGGCTGCGTTTGCTTGTAACTTTGGAGATACAGCACTGGACTTGGAAGTAAAAACAGGCAGTGGGGGTAGTAATTCCTACCTCCCTGGGAATGATACATTTAGGCTCATTCATCCAGTGCGCTATTGGAAGGAGTTAAACTTTAACTCCTTCATTGTGCTGGCTGCACAGGTATTGCAAGACACACCCAGGTCCAATTCAATATAACATGTGCACTGTTTTTTGCATGAAATTGCAATGCAAGCCAATAGCTGTGTGTACTGTTCCTTTAAGTGTTTGCAGTATATGAAGCAGAGCTTTTTAATATCTTCAAAAGCAAAACCATCAAATATCTGTTTAATAGACAAAGTATAATAGCAGGGAGGCGCACTCGAGAGATATAACTCATCCGAGTGCGCCTCCTGCTATTATACTTCTTCTAAGGAATTTACTGCGAGTGGTTGAGCAGTTTAGGGGAAGCAGCACGTTGAAGGTTTACAGTACTTTGGGTGTGCGAGGATAAACATTATACGCTAAATATCTATTTAACCTTAACAGGTTCAACATGCAAGCAGTTTACAATACGAGAGCACCACTTTTTACGTTACTTTGGTTCACCCAGAGAACCAATGCAGTATAAAATTGACAGGGTTCGATCACACTAAACACGTTTGCAGTAACGCATTCGTTGGGGGAAAAAAGCAATTCACATAGGAATCCCATAATTGCATTCACACTACTGCGTTTTTATGTTGTGCTTGCTGCGATAATGCACGCAATGAAAATCTATAAGGAAGAAGATAAATAAAAAAGCCCAGTATATGCTTTGTTATGGCATTTAAAAAAATATACAAAAGTGGTACCGCAGACACATAAAAACGCATTGCAAAAAACTATATGAATTGTGATTTTTTTTCAATGCGTTTTTCATTGTGTAGTGTAAACATTGCCTAATAAATCTTACTAGAGCCCTTTCTACCTTTCCTTTTGTATCTGAAGGCTACTTGCCCATCTAGACTCTAGGCTCTCCAGGGCAGGGACCCATCATGTCCTATGGTTAAAAGATTTTAATTTTACTTGCACACTTAGTTTTTCCCCCTTTTAAATATTCAAATGTATTGTAATACTGCACAGCATAAGTGGCGCTATATAAATAAGTTATACATAGTTACATACATACAATGGATAGATTCCGACAGCAGGTTTTTTTTGTGTTTTAAATAAACAAAACCCTGCCATTTGCAGGTTAGCTGATAAAGCCTATTCTGAATGTCAGGTTTTTTTTTGCAGTTTTTCTGTTATCTTATACAAAGAAAAACCAATAATAAAGCAGTATAAACTTCTAGAATCATACATGGGCAAGTGCAAGTTGTTATTTATTATTTAATAAAACAAAACAAAAACAATGGAATAATGCCCATTCTTATTACAATCCCCTGGCATTCTTGTCCTATAGTTCTCTCAGGGACAATGCGCGGGGCTGGGCCGAGGGACAGGCTGCAGCAAGAGAAACGAAGGATGTCGGGTAATAAAAAAAGTTTGGGAGGCTTTCGTAAAGAAACAAAGGATAGTAGGGGCGGAGTGGGGCTAGGGGTAGAACCTTGGGGAATCGTTATAATCGAAATAAAGCTTTTTTTTTGTGTGGACACCATTGTTTTAAATCAAGCAAGTGACAGGTAGGTTAGTGGTAATAAACACGTCGACAAGACAAGTACGTAAGTGCATGGGAAAGAGAGAAGGGGTCCCTACTACGATTCGCAAGCGTAGGCTAAAATATACGTGGTAAGATAGCAAGACCTGGCTGTAGTATTAAGTCTTACAGGGAAGTAGGGTATATGAGCGAAGGATTTTGTAGTCTGGGAGTTAAGTGCAACAAATAAGAAGGAAATGATGGAACTCATGGGATTAGAGTCTTAGACATAGCTGGCTTGGGGTGACACATGGGTGCGTGTGTGGCCTGCATAACGCGCGATGTGACTCTTACAGCGCAAGAGAACCATTCGGTTGGTTTCTAATCTACTGACTATTACACCGATTTTGTTTTTAAGCAAGTAGAAGTGTGAAACACACTTTTGGGTATCTGTTAAGTATTTGATGTTGCGTTGGTGAGGTCGTCGAGTCAATGAGGGCTGAATGTTTACGTCTGTGATCTAGAGGGAAAAAGGTGGGGAAAACTTCACGGGCGAGAAGACAACACAGTACAAAAAAACCGGAAGCGCGAAATGCTGAGACTAGTGCATAGTGAAGGCTAGTTTTTCAGCTGGCGGATGGTAGCGAGTTGAGATATGTCTGGGGTGAAGCTCATTATAACTAGTAAGGTTGCAGCGCAAAGACGCGCATGGGAATTGTAGACAAAAAGAATTGGGAAATTATATAGGCTATGCAAACAAATAAGAGGATGGGGTGTGTGAGGACAGGCGAGCATAGACAGGATTTCTACAATGTCAAAATATCTCCCTAGGCCAGCTAAAGGCGGGATTCCAGACATGTGGGTCAATGTCCATACTCGCTGCGGCACGCGTGAAGCAAAGGCGATAACAACTGCCAGGGTTTGAAGAGGCAGAGACTGGAATGACGGGAGCCAGGAGGGAGAGATGCAAAGGAAGGATGTGCGAAGTCATTAAAAAATGCGAAGCCGTGTGTAAAATCTAACAATCGGATGGAACCGGGGGACAAATTGACACAGATGATAAATAGTAGAACTCCGGCAGGCGTTAACGTGTTCTATCGATAAAAATAATCAATAATATAGCATGATCAGGTTTCACTTTGACCGATTCAAAGTAGGTGCAAAAAGGCCAAAGCTGCGTCAATAACAATAGGGAACTCACTTTGGGTTGATTGTGTGTCGGATGTTAACTCCAGTGGCCCCTGAAGCAGATGGTGGTTAACGGTTAATTTTAGGCAGTTATAATTATATATTTTAGAATAAAAACAATGGTAGGTGGCAGGGGAAAGGAGTGAAAATCAATTGGTCAGCATGTTTTAAAATGTAGGATCTGGGGAAGGATGGGGAAAGGAGGAAAGGAAAAGAGGGGGGGGAGAAGGAAAGAAGGAAAGGGGAAGGGGGGGAAGCGGGGGGGGAAAGGATAGGAAAATAGGGGGTAAAATAGAAAGGGAAAAATAGAAGATTCGATCCAAGCAAGTGTGGTACAACAAAGTGAACCTCGGGCGTGACAGTCAAAAGGGATTTATAGCGGGTACCAAAATTATAGGAGGCTCAAAAAAATATTCCCCGAAGGGTTGTTTGGAGGGTGGTTGTAGAAAAATACCTTAAGATAACTGGCCTCGTTGGGTACTCGGGAGAAAAGCCAAGCAGGGGAGGATGTGGGTCGGAGGGAGGGGAAGGTACAGCTAGGGGGAATACCTCAGGGATTGTTGTCAGCAAAGTGAAGAAGGCTGTGGGTGGGTGTAAACATTGGTAGTGGGAATGAAAATCTGTGAAGGTAAAGGAATAGCAGCTGTTGAGAAAAAGAATTCGCAAAACAAGACAAGGAGCAAAGGGCTGGAACAATGCAGTTTCAAAGTGGCCGGACGTCCTCGTAACGCAGCGGGACCAGCAATGCAATCGATACATCAAGGGGTGATACACTCAAGCAGGGGCGCGTGGTAAAGAACATGGGGCAGCCGCTTATACTGGTGCTAAGTCGTGTGAAAAATCAAAACCCTGGTCCGTGGCTCGAGTACCGCGTGCCGACGGGGGCAGGGGGAGCCCTGGTGAATTGCATCTTTGTGGGTATAGGGGTTATTGTAGTTGTGGAAGTGGCATACATGAAGGGTACTACAAATAGGTTGCAAGGTGGGACGGGGGGAGTGATAGAGGTGGTGGGTGCCTTAACTATGGAAGGTGCCGGAAGAGGTGTGGCCCCAATTAAAAAGTGGTGAGTAAAGTTGGGTTAAAAACAGATGCGTCGACAGGCTGTGCATTGGGATCCATAAAAATACTGACATGACGCGAATTAGCAGTGTCAAGGTTTATTACAGGGAATTAGGTGTCTATCTTCCTGGCGCCGTCCAATGGGAAATGAGTAAACTTGACATGATTCTGTTAATCGAAGGGAATGCTAATAATGAAAGGAAAAAATGCCAATACACGAGTACTTTATTACCATTAACGGCGCATGATTGTTCTTGTGAAATAAATCCGGTATTTTTATTTGTTGAAGGAGAGGGAGGGAAGGGAGGGAAAAAAGAGCAAAACTTGCACTACGGGTACTTGCTACTGATCGAGGGGAAACAGTGCACAGATTCAATCAATGCTTAGGTTGTCCGGCTACACGAAGATAAATATTTTTCAAAAAGGATCGTAGAACTAGATACTCCCCAACAACCTCACGTCGGTTATGCAATTGTTCAGTTGTCTAAGAGGCATTGATGGTGAGCTGGATAATTCAAGGTTTGCAGTAGGTGGTAAATAGTATTTTCTAAGGCCACTCGAGATTTATACAGGAACGATCGGAACGAACCAAACGGGCGGGCCGAAGTGGGGGGAGGACAAGATGCTGTTGGGAATTGATACCGTGTAGCCAACGCGCGTGGCAGAGGATGTCGATTAGAGAAGTAAAGCACCCCGTTGGTAGTTATGTGCTGTGGTTTCTTGACACTACTTGATTGCTAGTCATGGGGCGTGACTGTACTGCTCGAAGATTTGTGCAGCAGCGATCCTGTTACCAATGTCAGTACCGGCGTAAATGAAATGGTCCCGGATGTTCACATATGACAGGGCCATAAATGAGTGTTGGAGGAGACCAGGTTCAGTGGAAATGGAGTCTGGGTTGAAATGCATGGAGGACTACAGATGTGTGGGTCACTGAACAGCCCGACCGGACGCGACTGCGACAAGGAGGGTGTATGAACTGCATCAATTTTTTGCGGCCGATAAATCACAGGCAACCATGTAAATGGAACCTATTATTCTGGCGCAAACTGCGGTCCCAATCAAGATCCGTCCCGGGGGGAATTTGGTGCAACAGAATCCGCCAGGACCGAAGGGGGGGGGGAAACGTGGGGAACCGGGTACAGGATGTGCCCTAAAATACAACGGGCCGACTTATACGGCTTAACACGAACGTGATAACACAAAAAGAAAAAGGAAAAACCCCCTTTTAGGCATCATCAAAAATTATTTTAGTTTTTTTATAAAAGTGCGGTTTGCGTAAAAGCCTGGCCGGGAGTGCCTATGGATCACTGCGTCTGGACATTCTTTGTCGATATTGGTGGAAATAAGTGAATGAAATGGCACCGGAAAGGGGGGTTCAATGTTAACAGAGAGGGGAAATTGGTGGACAGAGGGTGGTGGGCCAAAAATAAGGTGAGAAGTGTTGGGAGGGAGGTGCGCCGGGGGGCCAAGGCCTTTTACAAAGAAAACTGAGGCTGATTCGGTGAGGCGTTATAAACGTGTGACCGGTTTTGTATTTCCCTTTAACGTTTGTGGAGATTGGGTAAATTAGATTATGTATGTTTTCAAATTCGTAGCTATTCATGCACTCAACAATAATTTATGTTGGTGGCGCGGGAATCATGGAAGAAGGGGTTATGCAGTGGGTATTTTTGAGTTAAAGGTATATGTGTTTGTTTGAACAAAACAAATTTTAAAAGGTGGGCTAAAGCTGTTATGTGGGGGAATGGCCCTGCACCATTGGTTTATTGGTGGGTAACTAGTGTCTTCGCACTCGATTGAATTGAGCAGAGCGCAGTGGCATATGAATATGGGAAAATCGTTAAAGATTTAGGGGCATATTGGGAGCTTGGAAGTATTAATAGAGTGCTGTGGTTGTTTTGGGTTAATAACTATTGCGAGGGGGGGAAGTGGCAACTATTCTGAGGGGTTACAACAATGGTGGGAACAGGGTCTGATAAAGGGTTGAGAAAACTTCTTGACAAGCCCTGCACCCAACCATTGGTGGTATGATGAGCAAACGACGTAGAATAGGTGTGTAGATGAAAGGAAAAAACGGAGGGGAAGAAGGTGGGAAGGGGAGAAGGAAAAGAAAAGGGGTCACAAGCGAGTCTGATCGTGTTGGTTGAGTGGGCTAGTTTGTGAATTAATGATGGGTTGTTTGTGTGTGGAACCACTGCAGGAACAAATAAGTTCGAAGGGATACGTGGGAGGGAAGGGAAAGCTGTGCAGGAAGTAGTTTAAACTATTGTAAATGGCTGAGCCGAGGTTTTGCATCGTTCCTACTATCATGGAAAAGTGGTCTTGTCACTTCCACATCCCATTGTACACCATGAATTATATGGCGAAAAAACCGGGTTTGATTGGGAATGCTAATTTATGACTGTCATGACGCGGGGTTATAATAACTAGATTCCCCATGGGGGTTTTGGCAATGATTTCGGCTACTTTTGAAAGCAGTTTGTTATTTTTTCACACTCAAACAATCCAATGCTAAAAAATAGCCAAACAAAACGGTTCTAGGGCGAAAACGGTACACCACAGCCGCCTTGTGATTGTCTGAAGTTAACGAACAACTACAGGCGTGAAGGTTGGTTGTTTCCAGTATAATAGAAAAGTGGTAAGGTTCATGCGGGTGAGTACATGGGAATTGTTGTAGTAGTAACAAAACTGTAACAGAAGTTGCAGCTTTAAATGTCTAAAAAATAAGCTGGTACATAGCTTGAGTCGGATATTTTTTTTGTGCGTGTTGGTCGCGCGCGGGAGTTGAAGGCATAGTCGGCCTCCTTGTGTTGTGGGTTACTTGGTAGACCAATGTCATCTGGGTGTGGCGCAAAAAAAAAAGAGGGAGAAAAGAAGAGGGAAGGAGCCCGCTGAAATGTGGCATGGGCGGGGAGAGGAGAACGGATGGTGAAATTAGATACAGGTGAGGGGTTAGGCTTGTCATGTGTTTGAAGGAAGTGAGGCCTTTTTAGGGTAACTGTCCATCTATGGGGCGTTTTTGTTGATGCTGGAAATTGTTTGGTAGGTTGTCCTACATTTGATTTTGTCTCTCAAATTGAAAGTTGAGGTTAAAAAGCAATGTTGAGAAAATAACTAGGTGACGGGAAAGGATAAATTGGATATAGGCCAATGTAACCCGGGTATCGGAAAGAATGTCGGTATGTTATCCGATGGCCAAATTGTTACCATCACGGTCGAGGGTAAGTCGCTGCTTGGTAAGTTGTATGTTAGTGTAATATTTGACATAGAATTATTCATGTTTGACTGTCAGGGTTGTGTTATAGCAAAATTTCCAATTGGGATAATATTCTTGAAAGTGCCATTTTTAGTTTGGGGGGGTGTTTCCACCTGCTCCCTACCCATAATATTCATGGTGGATAATATTGGTCAAACCATGCTCGTACGTGTACTTACTATCTGCCCATCAAAGGAGAGGGGGGAGGAAAAAGGGGGAAAAATGCAATTTAAGAAAACCGTGGGTGGTCGAGAGTTGGAAATGCTCATATTCTGGGGCAGAGCATAGTGTCGGGTATGAAATGCATATAATACGGGTATCAAAAAAATAGTATATCCCAGATGTTTTGCAACAACAAATGAGCGCTCACATCGTCATGGGATCCTTGGCTTATTGTGAATCTGGGAGTTGTAGCTTTTAAGACCAAATCTGGATAACTAACAGTGTGTGGTCCCTATCGTGGGTCTCAGATCAACATAGAAAGCAATGGAGGGTCAGGGGATAGGATTAAAGAAAGGGGGGTAAAAAAGTGGAGGAAAAACTAGGAAAAAAGACCCAGTGGGGTGTCGGAGGAAAGCGAGAATAGGAAGGTTGATGGAGCAGCTGGGAGGAGGGTCCCGTATTGGTTCAATAAAGTGTTGGGTAGCGGAGGATAAGGGCCCGGATTGTGATACAAGAAAGGTAAAGACAAAAGTTGGGGGAGTAACCATGGGTAGAGAGTGGGGACACCATGGTATGGTAGAAGTTGGGGACAGTAGAGGCCCATGGTGGGTCCGAGTGGGTAGTATACAGTGAATATTATGAGTGTATCATTGTACATATACCAGGGATCTACTACCTGTGTGGGTATAAATGTTTGAAAAAATATAACTCCCAACATTCACTACGCCCTTACAATATCGAATTTTCAGGAGTGCGGGAGTTGTGATTTCACACATTTGGAGTTGAAGACCCCTGCTATAAATTTTAGTGGTATGGTTGGTTTGTTTCTTTAGACTTTTAAGACTAAAAGCAGGTCGGGTTGGTGTCGGGTCCGAAAGCATCGGGCCGGGTGCGGGTCTGGAAAATTAACCCACGCAGGACTCTAGGGAAGCCCTCTCCCCCCACTCCCTCCAGATCCAATCTGGCTGCCCTTCTACTAGCATAAAACCCTTTTAATATAATGTTCCTCTGGCTTTCCCACTCCCACCATGGCTGGGGTGGGCAAGCCAGAGGAACAGAATATTAAACGTAAAATTTTGGGTGAATGCCCTTTAAATACCAATATTGAGTTTACCCTCACGCTGCTGGTCTGGCCCCTTTCTGCTGTTTCCAGTTAGTAGAGAGGGGGAAAGATAGCTGTGGGAGCTGAAGTTGAATCGTAAAGATTCTTTTTGGTATTAAGCAGTTGGGGGGGGCAAGGCAGAGGAACATTATATTAAAGTATACATTTTGGGTGGACATGCCCTTTAAATAACAATAAGTGAGTGTGTGACCGTCTCTGCTCAACCTCCAGATACTGTACTAAAAACAGCTGATCACAGACGCTAGCAATACCAGGCCTGACAGCCGTTTAGAAAAGCTGTACTGCTGTATGGAAAAGAAAAAAAAAGTAAATTGCAGTACTGTCTGGCACCTGTGACCTGCTGTTTAAAAACACTGTACAGGGTTGCCAACCATCATGCCCCCTTAGTTCCTAGCCACCCCCCCCCCATGAATAATAAGGAAATACAAAATCACTCTATACCTCCTCAGCAATGCTATGGAGAGCAATAATGTCTTTACTTACACCATGTTTCTGCAGAGTTAAAGCATGACAGCCTCTGCATACATTCCATCTAACTGATCATACTAACCCTCTACATACTCCAAAGCACAGGTGTTGCTTGTGTAAAGGATCCAAGCGTATGCCATGTATAGGGTCTCTAGCTATCACACAGCCATTTCAAACCACTAAATGAGGTAAAAAAAATAAATAATATTATTTAAAACCCAAAGAATTATTCTTTGGAGGGTTGTGTCACTGTTTTTTTTAAAGAATTTTAATTGCATCAGGACATCTCAGAGAGGTAGCGTTTGAGTGCAGCACATTGGACTTTAAATAAGAACTGCTTTACCTCCTTGAGATGTATGAATGTAATTAACTGCCTTACAAACAAGTGCACAGAGCTACTACAGGTCTAATGTACACATTAGCCCTGTAACCTAAGTACACATGCAATAAATTCTTACAACACTTCATGTCCCTGTACTGGCTGGCCAAGAAGCAGACAATGTTCAGCTGCACAAAGGAGGACTGGGGGTGCTAAGGGTGAGAGGTGAGAGAGATAAACCAAGGAAAACTCTTTCAGCCACAGCTCTCACAGGGTAGGATCACATGGAGCAACTAAATTCCTTTTAAAGTGCCGCCTAGTATTTTTTTGGAAAGATCCTGCAATAAGGCAAGGACCATTAAATGAAGGCTTTACCCACCAAATATTAAATAAGGGCAAGTCAGCCCTAAAATGAAAACTTGCATATAGGTAATTACCCCCCCAAACACCCTAAATGTAATAGTTTGAAATCTGAAATCTGCACAAGTTTTCTGTTACCCCTGTTTCTGCTTCCTGGTCCTTTCAGTTAGTAACTGTCAGTTATGGATTTGACAATTGACATCACAGCCAATGACGAATGTTAATCCCCTGTCTGCCTCTTCTGAGCATGCTCAGGCTCAGTACAGGTTTCTAAACTGTTCAGTTTCCATGAGGCCTCCAGAAGCATGACAGCATAAAGTAATGAATTCATAGGACAAAGTATGATATAGCAACATGTTTTAAAGAGGCCATTCTTTCTAAAAGATGTTCTTATGAGGGGTGAGTCCTTTAAGACCGACACAACATGTCGATATTTCTACCTGGCACAACTATCAAAATATCTGTTGTGGACAAAAACAGCCACCAAACATATATTTCCACACACCAATTGTATAGACTATAAAAGTCCACACGATTAGGCAAATATACCGGCATGTCAATCAAATTTTTGCCCGATTTGATGAAGGTTGGACTGACATTGGTCGTTTACAAGGCGGATAAAGTGCTGATATTGTCAAAAAAAAAATAAAAAATATTGCCTATGTCTGCCTAGCCAAGAATATACGTTACCTTCCAGGAAGAAGCTCTGCAATAAGTTTTCCACCGATAAAGCTGGTTGTTTTTCATGAATAACACCACTCCTACGTAAACTGTCTATTCTTTCCTGGGCACCCTAAAAAAAATTAAAAAAAGAGGGGGAATAAAAACCCATATGAAACCATTGTATTGTAAGATGTAGAATACTAGACTATGTAACATGCAGGTGAAGTTAAAGGCATGTCCATCACTTCAGCACAACATAACAATTTTGGCGGTGTTATTGTTTTAGACTGGGCAAGTCCAGTCTAAAACAATAACACTTCCTGGCTGCGGCGATTGGGGTCACATGACGCCTTTACTGACAGCGGCAACACAAGTGAAGCGGCTATCAATCACAGAGCAGGTGAGGTGCGGTGAGTAACCGGGTCAGGTAGAGACTTCAGGGGCATCTTTGGAATATTTAGTAATCGAAAGCTAGGTTTGGGGGGATAAACATTTATAGCTAGACTTATTTTTGACTGGACATGATCTTTAATTACATTTTTAGATTTAGATGTATGGCTTGTAGGTGGGGAGAATCATCGTGGACCTTAACCAGCTGCCTTAATGGATTAGCATTTTAATAATGTATGTAATATGAATTTGCAATTGCTTATTTCTTGGGCCTATATTTAGTTTTCTATGAACTGTGTACAATTAATTTATTAATGATTTGTGTGATTCTGTGAAGATAAACATTAATGAACTTTAAGGGCATAAAGTGATTGAGTGCTACTTAATGGGGTCTGGAAGATCACTCTGGATCTCTAATTCTAGTTTAATAATACGATTTACCTGCCTGAATGGCGGACTGCCCTCCTAGCAAATAGTTTTTGTACTTTTTAAGCTATTTATTGTACTCTTATTAAAGCTCCTTACAAGCTCGCACATGGGCAGATGAGGCAACATTTGCGCTGAGAACCCACAAAGAAGGACAAGATGTGGAGGTAACTTGCGGCTAATTATATCAGTCTTCGGTAACTCAAACCAAGTAACTATTGCAAAGAGCGTTTTAGGGGTGGGTAATTAAGTATGATTATTCGTATAAGGGGAGGACAACCCCTTGAAATAAATAATGCAATGTAAAAGGCACTCCAACTATATTATGTAAAAAAATTCTCCCAAAGGCTGATACACGTCATGCAGCCAGCAACAAACTAGTGGCCAATTTATGTTGATCTGCTGGGTCAGACAACCATGATGCCCAGCCAGATGGCCACGCGCATACGATTATCGTCGGTACAGTAAATGATTTCAGAGGCTAATATGATAGAATTTGGTATTGCTCATTCGGTAACCAATATTTATTCATGAAGCCCATGATTAATAAAAAATATTTTCCTTAATGACTTAATTTTAAACCAGATATATTTGGTATTGTCTCTGCATAGCATTTAACTAAATGATGCGGTAATTTTACTGCAAATGTTTATTCTCTAAATCTAAATGAAATGTACCTTCAATCCGGCAGCATATCCAACCGGCTGGGGAGCAATGTTGGACTGGCCATCCTCCCCAGTATTATTGCCATTCCAAACACCTCTTGAAAAGCATCACGTACGGCAGCGACTTTTACTTCTTTATTGGAAGTGACCACAATATCCATTTCCCCCCCTGAACCTGTAATAAATAACAACAAACTTACAATAAGTTTTAGTTTATTGCTGTCAAAGATACTTATGTGCCAAGGCTGCACATCACTCTCTGCCGTCGATTAGCAAGTATATAGTAAATTTGCATGGTTTTTAAGAAATTTTCAGGGAGATTCAATAAAAGTTCTTATCGTTTAAAATGGTGCTAATTTTGCCCCAACCAATCAGATATTATTTGACATTTGAAAGCTAACATCTAATTGGTTGGGGCAAAATTAGCACCATTTTTAACAATAAGAACTTTATTGAATAACCCTGTATTTTTTTGTAGAGTCCATGTCCACATGGAGGATGCCACCAAGAACACAGGTTTCACTTCTGTATATCAAATCTCAGTATTTAAATTAATACCGAGGCTGATGCAATAAAGGAGGAATAGTTTGCCCATGCTATAAATGTGCTGCAACCAACCACATGTTTACTTTGTGTGATAATGCAATAATATCTGATTGGTTGCTGAAGTTTAATAGCATGGACAAACTTTTCCACCTTTTATTGCATCAGCCCCACTGTATTTATTGCAAAAACTAAAAATGTATTCCATATGTTTGAAAACCAATGTTTGTATCCTAAAACCACAGAACTTGGACATCACTAACTTACGAATATAGGGGGCCATGCCAGGGTCCAGAGTAGTGATCACGACTCTACAGAGTGCTTCGTTTTATCCAGTACAGATTTGACCATAGGATTTCCAGCTACTCCCTGTAATTACGAACATCACAATTGCAATTATAATAGAGATTTTTTATTTTTAGGTACCCCACAGTAAATGTTAAGCATATTAGAAGGAATTCCATGACCATACAACTCATAAGTTAAAGGATAAGTTATACTGAAAAAACAAATACATTTTTAAATGGTAGCTGAATCCCTAACTAACCTTTCCCCCCCCTCTATTTTTTTTTTTTAGGTCCCTTCAGAGCCTACCTGACCCCATGGAAGTGCTGCCGATCTTGGAAGAAGAAAGAATCGGTAAGCTCCGCCCCCAGAGGTTGCTGCACCTCGTTTCCAGCTTGTGTCTAAATCTTCAGTGGCAGTTAGTCCGTGCATGCGCGTGATGAAGGACCCTGCATGCGCGTGATGTTAGGACCGTGCATGCGCGTGACGTCACTCGCGGCGTGTGCATGCACGGACCTAACTGGCAATGAAGATTTAACACAAGCTGGAAACGGTCCAGCAACTCCCGGGGGGCGAGCTTACCAACTTCTTTCTTCTTCCAAGATTGCCAGCACTTTCCATGGGCTCAGGTAGGCTCTGAAGGGACCTAAAAAAAAAGGGGGGGGAAAGGTTAGTTGGGATTCAGCTACCATTTAAACTTATTTGTTTTTTCAGTATACTTCTCCTTTAAATTTTTATGTCCCTTTACTTTTTGCTATTCACAGGTGTGCATAGATCTGTGAATTACAACGTGTATATTTTTTTGGCTGTTTATGATGAAAATATTACTTTCCTGGAGACTCCATAAGGTCCAGTGCACAGGCATTAAATAGACACTGCTTACCTTAATGAATCCCCAGATGCCCCGAAGGTCCTTCATTGTGTGCTGCTGCACCCTAGGGTCATCAGCTCCTCTGGGAATGTAAGAATCCAATCCCTGCTGCAGGAGCTTGCAGAGTAACAGGATTAGTTAGAACTGGGATGAAAAGGTAAATTAAGTAATTCGGCCATTAAACAGATATTCATTAACAATCTAGCTGTATTATGGCAAGCAACCTCATCAAGAGAAACATACTAAAATAATTGTTTATTGATGACAAAATAAAAATACAGTTAAAGGGAATGCAACAGAACGCCAATAAAACCTAGAAACAGGCATGCTAAGCTCATTACAGGTCACTAAATTGCTCAGTTTCCATGAGCATCCAAAATCATAGCAGGCATACAGTAATGAATTCAGAGGACAAGTAGTATTATCAACATATTTAAAGAGCCATTCTTTCTAAAAGATGTTTTGATGAGGGTGACTTTGCCTTTAACTTTTGCAGCATTCAGAGAGAAAGATCGGAGAATGGCAAATTACGGCCATAACGGTAGCTTCACCTGAAATAGCAAAAGCTGCAGAAGAGAGTAAAGAGAGATTGCCCACAAATGTTCTTCTAAAGTGTATTGAGCATTGTAATTGCAATTGTAATTGTCTTTTACCTGGCTACTTTTTCATGCCACCCGGCTGGAAAAAATTTCTTGAGATAACAATTGTGATTTATTAAGAATGAGATGTAGGTTTAATAGGTGTGCCAATAGGTCAGTAACACTCCTGCCAAAACTGCCCGGTCAAGCCCCTTTTTTACACTTGCAAAATTATTTTAGCATGTGTTAACTAGCTTTTGCAAGATCCCCAAGGCTGCAAAAGGGTGGCACAGCAAACCTGCAACGCACACTGTATGCGGCTCACATATGCTTGTGCTGCCATGTTACATTTGGGTTACCTTCAATGTTTTAAAACTACAACTCCCTGCATTCTGCAACCAAGGAATGCTGGGAGTCATAGTTTAAAACATCTAGTGGGACGATGTTAGACATCCCTGAGCTATACAATTAGCATGATGCAAGGCTGTTCAGTATTCCCATTAGAATATGAAGAAGGCTGTATTTGTTTCAATGTAGTAGTATTGTTAAAATAATAATAATATTAACTAGTAAAATATTGCATATTTAATTTTCCCACCACCAAATTTCCCCGTCCCTCCCCATCCGCTACTTTTTCATGCCACCCAGCTGGGAAAAAATCTGGGGAAAACACTCTAATTGGAACAGTTTTCATGTTGCATACAACTGTGATTTTTGGGTGGACATGCCCTTTAAGAAACACTTAACTTATCAAGCATGCCAAAGACTCACTAAGACTCAACCAAATTATTTCAAGTGGAACACATAGGTTGATTTTATCAGTCTGATTTACTACCAGTGTTATTTTGGTTAATCGAGTCGTAATTTTCAACACACAAATCGCTCTTACTGTTTTTTTGGTCAAATCAATAAGTGATTGTACATGTTGGTAAATCATATTTGATCCTGCAGTCTTTTTTAGACCGCAAGACTGATCTGACCAAAAACTGTAGTGCGGCACTTCGCAACAGCCGACTTCCATTTTTGCAGACCATATACTTAGAGAATACACAACTGTTTGCAAATCAAAAAGCAATAACACAACCTACATATAAAAAAAAAAAAATATGGTTCTAAACAAAAGTTACAGAGAAAACAATTAATTTGAAATGACAAGAGGAAAAAGTTAAATAGAGTACAACCTGTGACAGGGGCTGCAGAAAATGACGGCATCAAAGGTGTCTGTGGTGCTCGCCCAGCGTGACCTTTAGTGATATCATGTAGAGACATAGAAAATCCAGTGACAGGAGGACCTGTGGGTGGTGCTGATAAGTGTAGGTCCAGGAGTGGAGCTCAGAAAGGAGTAGAGACTGGTGGTGGGGCAGAGAATGCTGGTAGAGGACTATTAAAACCTGCAGGTACTGAAGAGTTCATAGGAGGACTGTGCACCCCAGAGACAGAAGGGGAGATGCATATGTGAAGGAACAGATGTTCTCAGTGGGGGAACCGGGAAAAAAAATTGGGCTGTGTGAAAGACTGAACTGGGAGAAACGGTGGTGCACCAGAGGGCTGGATAAAACTGTTAATAGGAAAAATGCAAGTATTATTCATACAGATACCTTAAATATCAATTAGCTTTAAAAAAAAAAAAAAAAAAAGTGGATTAACATGCAGCTAAAATTATTAAAATTACTTGAAAGTCCAGGGCTGCATGCATGGGATATTTTTATCATTGAAAGTTAGGAGGGCGTTGTCAGTGGCTGCGTTTGCTTGTAACTTGGAGATACAGCACTGGACTTGGAAGTAAAAACGCAGTGGGGGTAGTAATTCCTACCTCCCTGGGAATGATACATTTAGGCTCATTCATCCAGTGCGCTATTGGAAGGAGTTAAACTTTAACTCCTTCATTGTGCTGCTGCACAGTATTGCAAACAACCCCAGGTCCAATTCAATATAACATGTGCACTGTTTTTGTGCATGAAATTGCAATGCAAGCCAATAGCTGTGTGTACTGTTCCTTTAAGTGTTTGCAGTATATGAAGCAGAGCTTTTTAATATCTTCAAAAGCAAAACCTCAAATATCTGTTTAATAGACAGTAAAATAGCAGGGAGGCGCACTCTGATGAGATATAACTCATCCGAGTGCGCCTCCCTGCTATTATACTTCTTCTAGGAATTTACTGCAGTGGTTGAGCAGTTTGGGGAAGCAGCACTGTTGAAGGTTTACAGTACTTTGGTGTGCGAGGATAAACATATATACGCTAAATATCTATTTAACCTTAACAGGTTCAACATGCAAGCAGTTTACAATACGAGAGCACCACTTTTTACGTTACTTTGGTTCACCCAGAGAACCAATGCAGTATAAAATTGACAGGGTTCGATCACACAACACGTTTGCAGTAACGCATTCGTTGGGGAAAAGAAGCAATTTCACATAGGAATCCCATAATTGCATTCACACTACTGCGTTTTTATGTTGTGCTTGCTGCGATAATGCAGCAATGAAATCTATAAGGAAGAAAATAATAAAAGCCCAGTATATGCTTTGTTATGGCATTTAAAAAAATATACAAAGTGGTACCGCAGACACATAAAAACGCATTGCAAAAACTATATGAATTTTGATTTTTTTTCAATGCGTTTTTCATTGTGTAGTGTAAACATTGCCTAATAATCTTACTAGAGCCCTTTCTACCTTTCCTTTTATATCTGAAGGCTACTTGCCCATCTAGACTCTAGGCTCTCCAGGGCAGGGACCCATCATGTCCTATGGTTAAAAGCTTTTAATTTTACTTCCACACTTAAGCTAGGTACACACCTAGCGATTTTTCCTCCTGACCGACCGTTCGATACTTTCGAACGTCGGCCAGGAGGAAGGACTGTCGGTCGCGGCAAAAGCAGCCGCGTCCGATGTCACCGCGACGATCGTGCGGTCCATAAGAGGACCGCACGATCGGACGAGGTTTTCCACCCTGTCCGATCGTCTTTCGTCCGATTCGGACAACGGTCATCGGACATGGGCACATTCGGATTCGATAATTTCGGTCCATCGACCGACTCACTGAACTTCGGTCGATCGGACCGAAATATCTAATCGTGTGTACCCAGCTTTAGTTTTTCCCCCTTTTTAATATTCAAATGTATTGTAATACTGCACAGCATAAGTGGCGCTATATAAATAAAGTTATACATAGTTACATACATACAATGGATAGATTCGACAGCAGTTTTTTTGTTGTTTTTAAATAAACAAAACCCTGCCAATTTGCAGGTTAGCTGATAAAGCCTATTCTTGAATGTCAGGTTTTTTTTTGCAGTTTTTCTGTTATCTTATACAAGAAAAACCAATAATAAAGCAGTATAAACTTCTAGAACATACATGGGCAAGTGCAAGTTGTGTATTTAGTATCTCAATAAAACAAAACAAAAACAATGGAATAATGCCCATTCTTATTACAATTATAAAAGTACAATATCCAATAGACTTTAAATATTAAAATAAGAAGGTATTAACAGTTAAGAATGGCAAGCTTGCCCTTTAGGTAGTCTAAAGGAGGTTTCTTTTATGTTTGTTTTCCTTTAATTTTTGTTGTACATTTGCAAATCACTTTCTACTTAAAAGACTTTATCATTTCTACAGGCAGCAAATGTGGGATTGTTTTGGCAACAATAAGGTTTTATGTATGAATAGTTCCCAGTTAGTACATTGGACAATACCAATACAGAACAGGGATTAATAGGGGTGTAATTTGGACATCTTTAACAGCTGAGGGCCAAAGGTTGCCAATTTATATAACAGTATATATATGCTGGAATGTGTACTTGCATTGTGGCTTGACTGTATTGTGATTATTAAAAGTATGTTACCATGTATTAAGTAAATAATTGGGGGTCAGAATCCCAATGTTTAAGACAATATCTAAATAAACATGAACATTAATACCTGGTGGAAGTGGGGTTGAGATTGCTGTAGTATTTCCTGCAACTGATGTTCCTGCAGTAGTTGGAGGAGGAGTGCTCGGAGGTGTTGTTTCAATGCCACTCTCTTCCATCATTTTCTACAGTGGAACACTAAAATTACAAGTCATTCAGATTATAATAAAAGCAATCTCTTTTGCACACCTGTACAATGAACCCTGTTCTGATGGCATCAGTCAAGCCTACTTCAGTTATATATGAAGAGAGTACAAAAATTATTTGCAAAAATGGGTATATATAAAAGACAGAAGGGGTTTAGAAGTAAATGTTAAGTATGTATTGAAAATAGTTTTTTTTACCACTACAAATTTTATTGTTAAAAACAGATCTTTTTAATGCACAAATCAATGCTCATCTATAACTTTATAAGTAAGAAGCATTAACCCATCACAAGGCACTAATTTAGCAACCCAGATCGCTACTTCATTCTTGTCTGTTTCTGTATTTAGAAAAATCCTCCAAAAGGTACAATTTTGCACTGCACCCCCACTATGATCTGGCCAGAAATACATATTATTAATAATAATTACATTTCTAAACATAAAACGGCATAAAAATGTTGTTTAAAAAGAAGTATAGTCAAGATCTATTTCTGCTCCTTGGTGCATGTTTTGCTTTCATATGCAAATATGCTTTGATGTGTACCTATTTCTACACATTTTTATAGATTAGAAAACTGTAAAAAATAAAGATTAAATGAATCATGCTTCTTCCAGTATAAATTTTGGAAAATTAACTTATGATAATTGATAAATTATAATGCATGCAGGATCACAAAAATTGACCTAGAATCACATGCATGCAATCTTTGGTTCATCTAATTACAGTAACATCTAGGATTTTATTATAGGGCAAGAAATAAAAAAAAAAAAAAAAAAAAAAAAAGACACTGATAAAGCTACAAGTGAAATGCAAATAAGGAATCAAATGTAACATAGAAAGACTAAAAAAAAGGTTGCAATGGCCAAAAGTGACAATATGTGGACACTGGACAGCCTACTCTCTACCATGGTTTCTTCATCTATGTCAGGGATGTCAAACTTGCGCCCCTTTAGATGTTTGAAAAAAACAACTCCCAGCATTCCCTGCTGCAGTGCAAGTTTGAAACCCACAATCTATGTGCTTGTTACAGGCTAAATGCAACCACTATGAAAGCAATAGCCTAAACATGCTATATAGCTACAAAACACTATTTTTTGTATTAAAGGGGAAGTAAAGTGCAAATACATATACTCTTAAGAAAAAAGAGCTGGATTTTTCCATCCTAAAGGCTGCCTAGAACTGCCCATTCTACATTTTTTCTGAGTATAAATAAATGCAACCGAAACACAGACTTCCTATTTGCAGGACCCCTAATAGAGACAACAAAGGGTATGAAATCAACTGATTTTTCAAAATGGGAGAGAATATGTAGAATAACTAGGTAGGCATTACACAAACTAATTTTACAATTATTTTCCACTGACCTTTCCCTTTAAATGTATGTTGTTAATAAAACTGCTTAGAAAAGATAACATGGCAACAAGAAAATAAACAGAAATCTCTCTTCCCCATAGCAGATATTGGGGTTTACAATGGTCAGTCAAACACAAGGGAAAACAGTAAATGTAGATGGTTTTCCTTTAAATCAGTTTTTGGACATATTAGTTGAACAGGTTAGCTAAGCAATTATAATAAGAAACTACATTTCCCAGAATGCTTTGTAAAAGGACCACAATGTGCCACGTCAAAGTAACAGATTTGGCATCACATGTCACTTCTATCGGTTTCCTTGGATTCCAACCCCTCTTCAGCTCATGGTAAAGGCTCCCACCATCCTATAACAAGCGGGGAGTCAGTAATAGTTCAATAGGTTCCATTTATATTTCCCACAAGGCACTGCAGGTGTTCCCTAGT
This sequence comes from Hymenochirus boettgeri, assembly GCA_019447015.1. Lineage (NCBI taxonomy): Eukaryota > Metazoa > Chordata > Amphibia > Anura > Pipidae > Hymenochirus > Hymenochirus boettgeri. Next base: position 322,593,044 of record CM033469.1, read on the forward strand.
GACCGCTCCCCCCCACCCCTTCAGTGTCTACTTACCTGGGAGCTGGACAGGAGTTCCTGACACCTAGGAACCAAGTAGCCACAGTTTCCAATTAACAACACCGACCGCTAAAAGTCCTTAAGGCGCCCGACATAGAGTGTGTCTGTTTATTTAATGCTGACTTCAACGCTGCCACGTAACCCGGACTGAGGCGTGGCTGGGCCGCTGAGTGACGGAATGACGTTTGTGGGCGTGGTCGTGTCGTGTTTCACCGGATGGCTGGGTGTTGTTATGGTTACTGTGAAAAAAGGCGTCCTTGCAATGTTGATGTTATTATGGAGAGTAGATGATTATAAATTGGGACCGGATTAAAGGTAAACAGGGCCCCCTTCAAAATTTATTGTTGCTTTCCCCACTCGCATTTTGTTTATCTCCCTTTTGCTTTATACAGATTTTAATTTCTATTTCACTCTCCTGGTTCTAGGGGGGTGAACATGCCTTTTAAATGCGGAACTGAAACTGTTATGGCCAAGCCAAGCTCTTAGTGGGCCCTCTTGCCAGCTGCCTAGGTTGCCTTAACAGTAATCCAGCATATATATATATTCCTTTATCCCTTATATAAATAAATTTATATTTTTACAGAGATTGCATTGAGTTTTTAGGAGCAACTAATTAGGTGGGGTTTATAACACTATTGCACATAGGAAAGGTCTATATGTATGTGTGTAATTATTACTATTTAATTTTAATCACCATAACAAATAACACTATACAAAGTGTAGTACTGCTACCTACTACTGAATTATAAAACAAATGATATACAATTAATAAAGTATACTTACTTTACTGGACATCCCTAAGTTCGAATGGAAAAGTCAAAATGGTAGGTTTAGCCACACCTCTTGAATTTCTACAGGATCTCCATGTAGACACTAAAAGGAAGTGGAATTTTACTAACATCCAATGAGGTTCTGATCTTCCACTGTTAGCAAATCAAAAAATTCTCTTAGGCATTGTACATGACAAGACAGGAAGTGTAAGGAAGTTTTTGTATTATACCCAATTATGCGCTCTTTGTAAAACATGTGACAGTCTTAGCCAATTAGAAAATTATTCACACTCACATTTACCCCCCCCTCCCCTCTCCATAGAAAGTATTGAGACAATCCAGTTTCTTTTTGCTAGACAGCAAGTGATGTCTGTATATGATTAATTGACTTTGCATGTCTCTGAAACTACCCAGCATTCTTACAGAAATTGCCAGTTTTTCCCAATATTAATATATTAAACATGAGGCTGTCAGGTACCTTCTGTTATAAAAAGGTTGTATTTCATTTTATACTATATGGGGAGTTTTTAGCTCCATTAAAAACATCTCTCCATAATCTTTATAGCCAATCACTATCCTGTGTTGTCCTGACCCCATAGTGATCATCAATGCGGAACTTGCTGTAGTAAATACTTATAAGTATGAACATAGCATGTTTATCTAGATCCTCTGTAGGGTCTCAGGTTTCCCGATAGTGCTGTTTGGTTTAAACTGCACATTGTAACAGAAATGCCTGGGTCTTTTCTCTGACCTGCAGGTTTATTCCATTGACATTCTATGTATTATAGCTGTCAGATAGGTGGTTGGATGTGTGACTCCTTTTGCCTGAAGGGACCTGAATAATCCTTCCCTAAACCAATAGTGTTATTGCAATGGAAGTAAGGGGAGGGCAGATGAAACACTTGCATGTTCAAACCTTTGGATAGGAATCACTAAAGCATGGGCTTTTAATGTCTGTGGGTCAGTGAAAGGGCTTTATTCCAGGATGTATGAAAAATAAAATTTCCAGCATTCTGTGCAGCCAGGGAATGCTGGTAATTTTAGTTTTTAAACATGAAATGTTCAACACACATGCTCTTTATCATTACACTGTATTGCATCTTAATACATTCATTAGCCAATGGACATAAAGAAGAAACTTACTGCTAACAGAGAATGCTGGAAATTGTAGATTTCAAACATGTGAAAGGTCCCAAGTTCAACACCCCTTTCAACGATCTTCCAATAATTTCCCAATCAGGCCAGTTAAAAAAAAATTGCAATACTAGGATAAAGAAAGTAGGGCTGTCCAGTCATTTATAATTTACAAGGGGTAATCCCTCTTTATTCCAGTTACACCAACACACAACATTTCGGCCGCTAGGCCTGATAAAGGCCTAGCGGCCGAAACTTGTGTGTTGTGGTGTAACTGCATAAAGAGGATTACCCCTTTGCAAATTATAAATGACTGGACAGCCTACTTTCTTTATTCTTTAGTATTGTATATCTGGCAGGGAGGTGGCCAGAAGGGATTGGACGCCTGGGAGGTACCTCGAGTATTTCTTCTTGAAAAAAAAAAATTGTCCGACTGGCAATCCAATCGTACGACCCGCAGATTGTAACGCAGACACGTTACACACAGACTAGAACACATATTAAACAGACACACTTTAGCACACACATATACAGCGAGAGGCTAGGTGGATAAAAGATTGGACACATTAGCCCCCAAAGGTCTTAAAGGGCATGTCCACCCCCAAAACTATAATCCCCCCAACTACTGGCCCCACCATGTAGTGTAGTTTAATCCTTACCTAACATCCCAGCCCATAGGGTTCTCCTGTAGTCCCCCCCCAAAGTCCCAAAAACTGCCCACCAGGAGGCTAGCAGAGTCCATATAGGACCTGCCTCCTACCTGGCCTCAGGTAGATTTTTGCCATGCGTACTGCAGCCCTTCTCCCCCTCCCTCTCCCTCCCTCTCCCGATTCCCTCCCCCTAGCATTTAACCCTTTTGTATAGGCTTCCCACTGGTCCCCCGCCCCAACCGCATCATTTTTATTTTAAAAAGCCTCCAAACTCTTACTTACCTCTCCTCTTTCCTCCGCTGAGTGAGCTGCCGGCAGCCGGCTCCTGATTGGCTGCAGCTCAGCCAATCACAGACGCGGCTGCCGGTCCCGCCCCTCTGCTTGCATTTCTCACAAGCAGAGGGCCGGAGCGCGGCGGAGGAAGAGGGGAGGTAAGTAAGATTTTGGGAGCTTTCTTAAAATAAAATAATGCGGTTGGGGCTGGGGGACCAGGGGGAAGCCTATATTAAAAGTATTGATTTAAGGGTGGACATACCCTTTAATGAAAATTGGTCGTTTAAGCCTTTTTTATAAGAGTGATTCATGTTCACTTCCCCCTTTTTTCAGATTTTGAGTCTAAAGCTAGCGTGAACATTGTGGCTACACAAAAAATACACAAAAGTGTATATGAATCACTTAACGTACACCTGTTTCATGAAAGAAAGGGGAAATAATTGTTACAATTTGAAATACACAAAATATACAAAGATGGGATAGTATACATCCATTATAAAGTGCAACTAGTGACCAATTTAATATAGTACACATATAAAATAGAAGCCTAGTGCACACCCAATTCTATTTGCTTATATGTTTATTCCCTTTATGATGCTGCCTAAAAACGCCTGCCATTCTCTGGATAAATGAAAGCAATTAGTTCAATAACTTGGCCAACATATTTTAAGCTCAGCCACCACTTAAAGGTTTGCTTTTTCAGCTGGGTCCTACTCTATCAGTACTTGCCTTTTATGAGCTGAAAGTCCTTGCTGCACTGTGGCTAGCTTCCTTTGGACTAACTCTCCTGCTATAAGTACTTTACTCACCTGAGCACATGACCCTAACTTGGGTGGAGTACACTTTCCCAGAGGCTTGGTCAAACCCCCATTGTAACACACAAAATATATAAAGATGGGATAGTATACATCCCATGTATACTAGGTAAGGTAAGTAACGATCGGGGGAGTTCAGGGGCGTAGGGGATGCGATCGCACCAGGGTCCTTGGCCAAGAAGGGGCCCCATTTTGTGCTAAGGTTACAAAACTACCAGTCTGTGTGCCAACTGTTTTACCAGTGGTCTGTATACAAAGCATTTTTACCATTGTCTGTGTGCAAGCATTTAACCAGTGTCTGGCTCTGTGCAGTGCCAGTTTCCCAACCAGTTTATCAATGTCTGCCTGCCAAGCATTTAACCAGTTTTTGTGCCAACTATTTTACCAGTGGTTATATACAAAGCATTTTACCAGTGATTATTTGGTTTGCAGTGCCAATTTGTGTTTGCGGCGGTGTTGGGGGGCCCATGTCCAAATTTTGTATCAGGGCCCATAAGTCTGTAGCTACGCCACTGGTGGAGTTTCTGTAAAAAAACTAATATAGGGGTTGGGGGAGGGAGCCCTACAGTACACCAAAGGGATTTATGCTAGGGGGAGGGGGGGGGCTGCAGGAGGAGAGACAGGAGGCAGAGTCCTATATGGACTCTGCCAGGCTCCTGGTGGCCAGTTTTTGGGACTTTGGAGGGGCATTGCAGGGCAGCCATTTGGAGCAGGGATGTACGGTAAGGATTTTATTACACTACAGAGTGGGGCAAGTAGTGGGTTAAATTATAGTTTTGGGAGTGGACATGCACTTTAATAGATTGATGCACCTATCAGCATGAAGGGGTGGGGTTTGTTACATTTTTATTGTATGCTTGATAAAGGAGCATGATTGCTCCGAAACATGTTGCATGCAATAAAGAAAATTTCTGCAGTATAAACCTGCTATTTTCTTTATACTGTTATATCCTATACCACTGAGGACAGGTGGAGTGTGATCTGAGCCTGTGATGATATACAGCATGCATGACTTCAATCTAGTACTTGTTTTGCTCGAGCTCAGTTCCCCAGCACCCGCCTGACTATCTTACTCTCTGTGAGGGCAAGCATGCGCGGTAATCCCTATGAGGCAGCATTGAGAGAGGGAATTTCCCACCATGCAGTTCACATACTAACTGTCACCATTTCAGCAACAGCAAAACTATACATAACAGAAAAGACTAAGATGCTAAGGCACTTGATTGACAGCTTTAATGTAAGATGTTTCATACTGGATATCAAAAGAAATAGCAGACAGATCAACAAAAATAAATTGTACAGTGATAGTTAGGAAGAATAATAATTTCCTGTAATGGCCAATTTTAAAAAAACTACTTTCCCAGTGTACATATCCTTTAATATTGGGCCTCTTGCATACATACTTCTATGCCAGTACAAGAAAGGTTTTAAAGAGAAAGACTTTATACTATTATTAGAATACTATATGAGACACACTGAACCTACTGCATTGTGGGTGTGGGGGATGTAAGCGATTGTTGCTCCCCATTCATCTCCCCCATTATTTTTAAACATGGTAGTGGAACAAAAGCACCTATCACTAATAGTACTTAGAATTTTCCAAATGTCGCTTTATAAGAGAGATACAATATCCGATTGTCTCAATATGTCATGGATGTTGTTCATTTCAGTCAACCCAACCTGCTGCTTTTATTCCTAACTGCAATTTTCTACTTCCTGTTACAATACATGCATGAAAAATGTCTTGGGTTTTGCCATAAAAACACATAAAACTAATATTTTAGTGCAGATGCTTTGTATAATTAATATCGCTCAGTAATGCTTTGATGACATGAGTTCTGTACCTAGAGGGGGTTATATAGGGCATTTCATCCCCAGAATGAAGATGTATACACATAATAAAGAGACTCTCAGACCCACTTTTCTCTATACTTTTATACCTTTAACAAAGATATTTCTAACCTTACTTACACAACCATATCCCTCATAAGCTGCTGAATGTGTAATTTATGTGCCACGCAGCAGCAGATGAGGCAGTTTCACGTATGGCCATCAGTCATTGGCCATGATGTAAGTGTTATTTTGACTGGCAGTCAGACCCAAAAGCTGCAGATGAGGGATTGTACTGTGTAAGGTTAGAAGCATCTTTAGTAAAGGTAAGGACGGACATGCCCTTTATGCACAACTCTGACATTTTCTAAGAGAGTATTACTGAAAACTGTTAATTAAAATGATTGGTCCCTATGGCTCAGAGCAATTTACTCTCACCTGCTTTTTCTCTTGCATGTAAACATGCAGATTTATAAACACAGATGATGCTCAGAATTTATTTTGTCTTAAGATATATTGCTTTCTTATAGATCAAAGTTAAGCAAGCAAAAGGAATATTTTATAATAGAAAACAGAAGGATGCTAATTTTGACTTGTTTGCTGTTAAATCTTGTTACATTTTCCCCTGACAATCAACATATTTTGCCTACTAGTAATCATTCAGATGTGTACTATGTAAATGTAGATAATGGACCCACATTACTGTGCAAAAAGGGCTTCTATTTAATTAAAGAACAACTAAACCTAATTTTTTCAACCCTCAACATGAAAGCTTTCCTCCTCAGAACAGTCATACATACAGGGAGATTCAATAAAAGTTCTTTTCATTTAAAATGGTGCTAATTTTGCCCCAACCAATCAGAACTTATGTAACATTTGAAAGCTAACATCTGATTGGTTGGGGCAAAATTAGCACCATTTTAAATTATAAGAACTTTTATTGAATAACCCCTATAGTAAGATACTACTCCAGAAGTTGTGATGTATCTATCTACTGTAAGTACCATTTACAAAATCTGTATGGATAAAACAGTCTGTCGCTATTGAATCCTTCCCACAAAGCTAGCTGATCATCTCTGCTATACTAAGTACTTTGTGGATCTGCTTCTTTGCTTTAAGGGTGCAAAAGTCTTGGGACAGATGATTATATACTTAACTATGCGTGTTTCCTATAATAAAACTTATCTCTTACTGTTGACTGTGGTCTGTGGATTTAGCATGATGCATATATATCCTTTTATACTGTTGCTCCCAAACCAATTTTAAACATACATTTAATTGATGTTCTTATGGCTGTCATTTCCCATTGTAGTATTAATTAAAGGATACCCCCCCCCTGCTCCTTGTCTGCCTGGATGAGGATGAGGAACTGGGTTCTTGTTCGAACTGCAGCTGTACTTACCTATCCTGCTTACATTTTCACTATGTGGCCAATAGCAAGATCTGCAGTACATCTTCTCATTGGCCTTGCTTCTGATAGATCGATGGAGGTTATTTAGTACAATGGTTAGATGGTTTATCTGTTGTATTCAATTAGATCAACTGGACTTGAAATGTAGTCCTTGAAGACGTTTCGCTAGTCATCCGACTGGCTTTCTCAATTCAGAATGACTTGTACAAGAATCTGTGGCAATTATGTACCCTGGAAATCCCAATAGACATATCACAGCCAGTGTTTAGGGTGTGATTAGATAGTGGCTAAGAGGTGTTATAGGAACGCCAGAGTAAGGTGTTAAAACAGCATTGTACATGGCAGACAGTTGGTGTCGAACCCCCCCACCTCTATTTAGCTTGGTTTCTTTATTTCACATAAATGGCCTCCTTAACACCTCTCTTGAACCAGTCACGTTCCTTCGCCAGTATGTTAACATTACAATCTTCAAAGGTATGTCCTTTATCCTTAAGATGCAGATACACGGCTGAGTCCTGACCCGAGGAATTGGCTCTTCTGTGCTGGGCAATACGTTGATGCAGTTGCTGTTTGGTCATCAACGTATGGCCCAGCACAGAAGAGTCTTGTACAAGTCATTCTGAATTGAGAAAGCCAGTCGGATGACTAGCGAAACGTCTTCAAGAACTACATTTCAAGTCCAGTTGATCTAATTGAATACAACAGATATACCATGACCTGGATGAATGAGAACCTTTACAAGCAGGTTAGATGGTTATTTAGTAAAATATACCTGTATATTGCTATGCTAGGCTCAGGGACCTTTTGTATAGGTGTGTTTGTTCACACTAGAGTCAAGGGTTTGTATTTTTAACTGTGTTTTTTCCTATGTTTGTGGGAGGGGGCTGTTCAATAAGACTGTACTGCTCTTCAGTCCTCCTTTGGAACCTAATTGGTGCACCGTCTCAAGAAATTGATGCATCATAAATTCAGTGCTACAAACTACTTCCTGTCTTGGATATAGTTTTAGTACCCTTGCCAGTTTTTTATGAATAACACTTCTTGGGCACAATGTTTAATAGCTATCATTTGCTGCACTAGCCAGGAGTCATCTACACCCACCCTGGAACTGCCACAAAAAGGGTGAATAAATACCACACCTTTATGCTCAATATTGTTTAAAAAAATAGAGTGATCAGGATAAATTTGGCATTAATAATGATTTAGTGTTAGTGTCAGTTATCCAGCAAAAATATTCAGCTGTAAAACACTGTGCTAAAAATAAAGGTTTTTCTATGCAAAGTTATGAGCAGAAACATAATTTGTATAACTGGAATACTGCTAGAATGTGTACTTTTTGGGAAATGTATGGCTTTATGCTACACCACACTCCTCCTGGGATTGTCTTACCGCAGACTGCACTGATCTTTATTGTAAAAAAGTGCAAAAGGACTCTCCAATCTTTGAAAAAGTGCAAGCGTTTATTCACCCATTCATGAGATATCTTCATTGGAGAGTCCTTTTTCACTTTTTTATGGTATAATGCTATTGTTTTTATAGTACATAATACATTATTATGTATTGTTCACAATGTATATTTATGTATACTTATGGAAACCTATGGTATGTACATGTGGTTCATAGGGATTTTCTAGCGTTTTTTAAATTTAAATATTATCAGAGAGATTCACTCAGAGGCACAGTTGCTTTGGGCAAATCTTCCGTTGCAGATTTACCAGAGGCTACACAGCTCTGGGCGAACCTCTCCCGCACGTAAGTATTTAATGCCAGCTAATAGCTGGGGTTAGTTATTGTGACTTTAACCCCTTAAAAGTGTGCTGCGCACCTCCGTAAATTACCCTATATTTGTTTCAGTCCATTTACAATCCTAATGCATGAAATTCAAATTTAACCACTAGATGGCAGTATGCACTATTTAAGTACGTTTATTAATGGTAATATACAATATTTCTATTCAAAAAAAGCCATACCACTATAAAGCCCTGCTACACAACGAAGATTAGGAAAAGCCATTTGCACTGAAACAACTAATCAGCTTCCTACTAACCTTAATCCCACATCCACAGAGCCTGTTAAAACCTCAGCTCACAGAAACTAACTATATACCAGGCACTAGATAGATAGAGACTACACACTGTACTCTAAAGACTGAGTGCCCACAGCTTAGAAATCAAATTTGGCTGACACAGACAAACATACAAACCATGCACAACACAGGTAGGGCTCCAGTCTCCAGATAGGAATGATGCCAAGGTAACATACAAACCAAGGGAGGACAGACTGTGCCAGCCCTGTGACCAGGGAACCTTAGAGGATGAGACCCACTTCCTTCTACACTGCCCTTAATACAAATATGGGAAACCCATTTCAAGATGCAGTTTGAATTACCCCATCTCTTTAGAAGAATATCTGTTCAACTAGATCAACTGGACTTGAAGTTTAGTTCTTGAAGACGTTTCGCTAGTCATCCGACTGGCTTTCTCAATTCAGAATGACTTGTACAAGAATCTGTGGCAATTATGTACCCTGGAAAATCCCAATTAGCATATCACAGCCAGGTGTTAAGGGCGTGATTGCATAGTGGCTAAGAGGTGTTATAGGAACGCCCAGAGTAAGGTGTTAAAACAGCATTGTACATGGCAGACAGTTGGTGTCACCTTTATTCTTTCACTTTCTAGCTTCCATTTTATGAAAAGACACGTAAAAGATAAACAGGGTTATTCAATAAATGTTCTTATCGTTAAAAATGGTTCCAGTTTTTCCCCAACCAATCAGATGTTAGCTGAATAGCTGAATAGATTCAAGAGAGAAAAAAAATTCTCCCTCTTTTCAAGGCACTGGTAAGGTCTCATTTGGAATATGCGGTGCAGCTTTGGAATCCCATATACAAAAGGGACATATTCGGAAGAAGTGCAGAGAAGGGCAACTATAATAATAAAGGGAATAGAGGGGCTTGACTATGCAGGCAGATTAGGCAAGTTAGGGCTGTTTACATTGGAGAAGCGACGTTTGCGTGGGGATATAATTTATACAAATATATTAATGGGCCATACAATAAACTCTCTGGTGCATTGTTCACTAATAGGTGATTTCAGAGGTCTCAAGGACATCCTTTAAGATTGGAAGAAAAGAAGTTTCATCTTTATGTTAGAAAAGGTTTCTTTACAGTGAGAACGGTGAAACTGTGGAATTGTCTTCCCCTTTTTAGCTGTTTTTTTTCCCTTCCTCTGGGTCAACTGTTAGGTATGGTGAAAAGGTTGGACTTGATGGCCGTATGTCTTTATTCAACCTCAATTACTATGTTACATGATTTGAACTGCTTTATATATCTAATTCTAAAATACCAGTAGATGGTTTCTACATTTTAAAAGCAAGCATAATTCACATTGTTAGCAGAACATCACATTTGCTGCATAAGGATAGTGTTAATTTTTTTCTGATCTGTAGGGGGAGCTTAGTGCACATATATGCATATGCACATTGTAAGCTCTAATTCAGCGATGGCGAACCTTTTAAAGACTGGGAGGGAGATCCAATAAAGGAAGTCCCGTTACTTACCTTAAACGAGATTACGTCAGTTATTGCATCGCGGGATCGGGCTAAGGTAAGGAGCGGGACTTTAATTTCTTCAGGTTAACGTGGGTTTTAGATGGAAATGGGCCATATTGTATCTCCCCCTGAGTGCCCAAAACCCAATTATATATTACATAGTGCCAACACAAGGTTTTAACAAACAAAACAGATAGAATTGATTATATATTAACATTGAATGTGGTTTGCACAATACATTTTGATACACTGATGCAGTGTGTTCCTCTCACTTTGATTTGAGGTTGGATCAACCCCAGGGTAGGGTGTGTGTGGAGAATTGCACCTATTAATTATTGGCAATTGCCAGCCTTGGTGTGATAGAGTGAATCTATACATGTTTGTATCTCTCTTGTTACCCAGAAAGGCCATGTCTCTCTGCCTTTCTGGTAACAAACTCTGGTGAATTCTGCTGTGTATGAGTGCCTACAGAAAGGGCTCTGAGTGCCACCTCTGGCACTCGTGCCATAGGTCTGCCACCACTTCTCTAAATCCTTACTCAAGCAAAATCATTTGTACCACGAAATGCTATGCCAGAACTTATCTGTCTTCTATATTAACACATTGAATAAAAATGTGTTGCATTTTCTCTGACTTTTAGCATTATCATTGTTATTTATTGTTAACCATATTGTTTATTGTTTAGAATTGCATATATTCACCATTCATCCTGCTTTCCCATGTGTTAAGCAGGGTACACACATGAATGAGAAAGTGACGATTCCTTTGTATCTGATGGAATCGCCCCTTTCTCGGCAATGTGTGTGTCCTGTGAACAAGCGTTCCCGACTCCATTAAACATACACCGTAGGGATGGCTTGTTACATTTGAAAAATTTCCCACGCTAAATTATTGGGAGTAGGTGATGTTTGTGGGAAATGTGTTAGCACCGAATGTACTCCCTGTGATGTATATAGGGAGAAAGCTCAGGGCTGTGTGTTGCCTGATCTTTGAAAATGAAAATTTTCACAGATTGATAGAAAATATGCTTCCCCAATAAAAGGGGAGAAGTTTCCTGTAAAACATTGTTCTTTTGAGTCAACACTTTCTTTTCAATAATTCATATTTGCATTTGCACTTCAAAAAAGTGTTTGTTTAGATCCATTTGTTTTATGTAAGATTTTGGCGACCACTAAAGACTGCAGAAAGATATGCAACTTTACTATACGACATACAATAGTTCACAAAGGCATTTACTGATGGAACTGTATAGGCACTGCAGTTTTTATATAATGTGATCATTTGAATTTATTATATGCTATAAAACTTTTGTAGACTTTTTACTTAAGTTCCACATGTATCCCCCAATATGGTGGTGGCAGCATCATGCTCTGGGGGGTACTTCTCTTCAGCAGGGACAGGTAAGCTGGTCAGAGTTGATGGGAAGATGGATGGAGCCAAATACAGGGCAATCTTGGATTAAAACCTCTTAGAGTCAGCAAAAGACTTGAGGCGGAGGTTCACCTTCCAGCAGGACAACGACCCTAAACATAAAGCCAGGGCAACAATGGAATGGTTTAAAACAAAACATATCCATGTGTTAGAATGGCCCAGTCAAAGTCCAGATCTAAATCCAATCGAGAATCTGTGGCAAGATCTGAAAACTGCTGTTCACAAACGCTGTCCATCTAATCTGACTGAGCTGGAGCTGTTTTGCAAAGAAGAATGGGCAAGGATTTCAGTCTCTAGATGTGCAAAGCTGGTAGAGACATACCCTAAAAGACTGGCAGCTGTAATTGCAGCAAAAGGTGGTTCTACAAAGTATTGACTCGGGGCTGAATAATTATGCACACCCCATTGCAGTTATTGATTTGTTAAAAATGTTTGGAATCATGTATGATTTTCGTTCCACTTCTCACGTGTACACCACTTTGTATTGGTCTTTCATGTGGAATTCCAATAAAATTGATTCATGTTTGTAGCAGTAATGTGACAAAATGTGGAAAACTTCAAGGGCGCCGAATACTTTTGCCAACCACTGTATCTGTTGTATTCAGTTAGATCAACTGGACAACTTTAGTCTTTGAAGATGTTTCGCTAGTTGAGGCTGAAATCGGCCATGGGTAAGGTGTCAAAACAACATTGTACATGGCAGATAGTTGGTGTTGACCCCCCTACCTCTATTCAGGCTTGGTTCCTTTATTTTCAGGGCTGAGTCCTGACCCGAGGAATTGTCTCTTCTGTGCTGGGCCATACGTTTGTGCAGTTGCTGTTTGGCTTCCCTCGCATACAAATCAGAGCACTCTTCACTGCACTACGTATATGATGTCGCTTTTCTTGTGCTTCGGCATTTGGGCTTTCGAATGTATTGCTGCCTCAGTGTGTTGTTTGGTTTATAGCAGACAGGGATACAGTGTGTTTTGAAAATTCTTCTTTATTTCTCAGAAACCAATGCTACATATGTGATAACCATTCCTAAGCACGCGTGTTTCAGTGTTAAATAAAATTCTTGTTTCACACCGCTACAGTCCTGTGTTATTGCTACTACACTTTACTACTTGTATATGTGATGACCATGTTCTTTCTTCTGTCTTGCTTTCCCCCTTCACTGTTGGTATTCATGTTCTTTTATTTCCTTCTTTGACAAAGGCCCAGTCTGGATATCCACAAGTTTTAAGGGCTCCTCTGAGATGTTTAATTTTTTTAGCCTTCACCTCTGTGCTAGTGGGGATGTTCTCTGCTCTGTGTTGCAGGGTTCTCATGACACACCTTTGAATATTGTAATGCCATCATCTTGGCAAAGGAGTAGGACTGGTTCAAGAGAGGTGTCAAGGAGGCCATTTATTTGAAAATTAAGAAACCAAGCCTGAATAGAGGTGAGGGGGGGGGGGTCAACTGTCTGCCATATAGAATGCTGTTTTGACACCTTTCCCTGGGCAGTTTCAAAAAAACCTCTCAGCCTCAATGCAATCAATACCTTGCATTCAGAAGGTCCCTAACACCTGACTGTGATATGCTAATTGGGACTTTCCAGGGTACTTAATTGCCAACAGATTCTTGTACAAGTCATTTTGAATTGAGAAAGCCAGTTGGATGACTAGCAAAATGTCTTCAAGATCTAAACTTTAAGTCCAGTTGATCTAACTGAATACACCAGATTTTCCATGGCCTGGATGAATGAGAACCTTCACAAGCATATTGAGTGTATAGTAATAATATAATAATATAACAGTATAAATAATAATAATAATATAATATAATTATAATAATATAAATTCCTGGCAGTGTAAATAAATACAGTATATGCAGTAAATGCATAAACAGCCTACAGCCAATAATAATACCCAATTCTCTTTTGCAAACAATTTTCAAATGGGTGTTTATTTAAAGTCATAAAAGTAATAAAGTATTTGTACCAAAACCTTATTTTACTCATGTCTGACATGGCCGTTTTTTTCTAGATGGATCTTTGCCATTTTAAAATTGTGTTAGTGATATTCCATATGTTTCTGAACAAATGTAGCATGCAAGGCACCAAACAGTTGCTATTTCATATCTCTCAACAGTTGCAAAAAAAAGTCTATTAAAATGATTCTTTCACGGTTGTTAATTGGTTTAATATAGCTTGCCATTAAGGTCAGTTGTTATTTGTTAATAAGGCTGTATTACGTTTACAACAATGATGAAAACGTTACAGACAGATAGTACATTTACAATAGAAGAAAAAACTACCCTACATTATAGAGACATTCTCCAGGATGAATGAAATTGATACTTGTCTGGAAAGGAAAGAACAGTTTTATATTCTTTGTCATGCAATGATACGAATGGGGACATCAGGCATTTTTATATTTAACTTTGTTTTTCTTTTTTTTTTTTTTTCTTTTTTTTTATAATACAATGGCACTTAACATTGTTTTGCTGATAGCAAAGATAAATGACTGAGATCTAACTGAAATCCCAGGAACAATGTTGTTTGGGTTATGAATGCTGATGGTCTGCTAAAACTTTGACATATTTGACCCCATACACTGCAAAAAGATACAAAAACAAGACCACAGAGGGAATCCAAACATTTAGGAAGCCTGGTAATTTGTATAATTTATAGGGTTTGCAGATTGTTCTTTGTAAAGAAATAGTTTAGTAGAATGGCATTTCTAGAGAACAATGTAAAAAAGAGTGCACTCCTTTATTTAAAAGCTAGCTAGCTAACCAGTTTACATTTTATAATAAATTAAACCTTCTAAAGTAAGGTATACCGTATATACTCGAGTATAAGCCGAGGTTTTCAGGTTCTAAAATTAGCCTGAAAATGTAAGCTTGGCTTATACTCGGGTCAAGTTCCTCCCAGGAAGCAGCAAGTGTTAACTTTCCTTGGCAGCAGGGCCTTTTGGGCTGGGTAAACTGTGCAATTGCCCAGGGCCCTGACATCTTTAAGGGGCCCCACAGGGAGGGATTCCTGCATGGCACCGCTTTCAAATTTTTCTCTGCCCGGCTGTCACGATCCCCTAGCACCAGCTGCTGCTCTCTGTGTGCCTGTGCGTCCATTCCATACACAGTGTGTTAGCTGCCTAGTTCACTGAACACTTCTATGCTTTAGGTCTGCTGCCCACTCCTGGTCTCCGTCCTGGCAGCAATGCAGGGGGCCATTTTTATGGGTTTTTCTGTCCATCACGATCCCCTAGGAGATTAAACGATCTGCTGTAGTAAGACACTGACTTCCCCTTTCAGAGCTGCCGGTAATAGCAACATTGTTTCATCTATTCACCTTGCTAATCAGCACTTGTAATAGATGAAACAATGTTGCTATTACTGGCAGCTCTGAAAGGGGAAGTCAGTGTCTTACTACAGCAGATCGTTTTAACCTCCTAGGGGACCGTGATGGACAGAAAAACCCATAAAATGGCCCCCTGCATTGCTGCCAGGACGGAGACCAGGAATGGCAGCAGACCTAAACATAGAAGTGTTCAGTGAACTAGGCAGCTAACACACAGTGTATGGAATGGACGCACAGGCACACAGAGAGCAGCAGCTGGTGCAGCCAGGAGAGACTCTGCTAGGTCCATAACATGGCATATTTGGTACCGATCGCTGTATGGAATTACCGGTAACCTCTCCCTACAGCTGTGGGTAAGAAGCCAGGACAGGGCTCGGTTAGGGAGCGGGGGCTCTGCAATGTCACTTTTTGATAGACTGGTTATACATTGCTAGCTGGGAAATTACAGGAGGACGTGCCCCTAGTTTGCCCACCTGCCCATGCCACTAGACCCAGGCTTCCTTAATGGCAGAGTCATAAAGTGTTTGACTTTCTTTCTTCTGCTGTCCATTTAAAGGGCAACTTAAGCCTCAAAAAAATACAGAATCAGAAGGCAATAATGGTCATAATTTCTACCCTCGGCTTATACTCGAGTCAATCAGTTTTTACTTATTTTTCAGGTAAAAATAGGTACCTCGGCTTATACTCGGGTTGGCTTATACTCGAGTATATACGGTATTTAAAACACAATGCCAGCTATAGCCTAGAAAAGAGTAACTGGCATGCTTGGCTACAATGAGTGTGTTCCTTATTGCAGAGCTCAGTGAATTTGTGTTGTACCGTCATAGGATGGCACCTTTCAATGAGTCAGTCAGTGACATTAATTTCCTTTTAGATATTCGATAGTTATAGTGAACTTTATTTGGAAGCTGATGAGACCCAAACATTCCCTGAAATATCCTCAGCATAAAAACAGTGTCAGAATGGGATGTCCTGCAGGTATATTTGTCAGGTTTCGAAATAATTTTGTCTGTATAGGATATGTACTTGTATTTGTGTAGTAAAGTGGTTTTTAAAGTGTATGAGGCTGATGTAAAAAAGGTGAACATTTTTGCCCATGCTAATAATCAGCAGCAATCAATCAGATATTATCTAAGTGCAGTGACCTATTAAAAAAAGTAAAGAAAAAAAACAACATCTGATTGGTCGCTGCAAATTAATAGCATGTGCAAACTTTTGCAGCTTATATTGCATCAGCCCCATAGACTTTAAAAAGCACTTAACTACACAAATACATACCCTGTATCGACAAAATTATTTGAACACCTGGCAATTACACCTATAGGAACACCGTTTAACAACCTATGTATTATGTAGACTCCTAAATATTACATTTTAATTAATATAATAATTGATGATTTGTCATTTCTGAAAATGTCTGTACACATTGTAAATTTAATATCTGATACCAACATTAAAATGATTTATAAAAAGGAAAATAAAAAAGCCTACACTTCGAATCCTATAGCATTTATTATAATGATGTGTAATCCTCTAAATTGCTTGCGTTACTGTAGGTGGTGTATTTTATGGACAACTTATTTTGCTATCAGTTACGATTTTCTCAACTCCCACCCCACCCAGTGTCGGACTGGACTGTTGGGGCCCACCAGGAAATCTGAGACTAGGGGCCCACTAGGAGGAGTTTAGGGGCCCACCTAACATTTCATATCCCTATTATCACTCATTTACATATCTATCTTACTCCTACTGACTCCTATTGTTTACTAAAATGCATTACTTACTGACCCTTTGGCTCTGTGTTTAAAGTTTAGCAGTTTTCTCAGGTTTTTTGGGTGAAAGTGCTGTGGGCCCACCGGGGGATTCCCCTGTAACCCTGTGAGCCAGTCCAACACTGACCCCACCTACGTCCTGTACTCCTATTACTGAAAGATCATCCTTTTAGTATGCTTGTCTTTCCCTGATACTCATTTTTTATTACTGTCCTATCAGGAATTCTAAATTACAAGCAGTTCTTTAATTTAAAAGTATGCTCCCTGATCTCCAGCATCATATATCCCACTATGGAGGAACTTTTCTGGATTTATTAATTAAAGTCTTTGCTCAATGTGTTTTTAGACATCTTGTGGGCCATCATCAGTAAACATTCTCATAACCACCCATAACTTTTAACAGTAAGTACACTCCCCAAATCACCTACAACACTTATTAAGATCCATTGGGGAAGGGCACTTACTTATATATATATTATAGGGCACTATATATATAATAGGGTAGACACACAGGTACTCACTTCATGCTTTATTTCTCTTGCCCTGGTGCAACCAATCTGGTAATATAAAAAAGGTGAAATATTCACTGTGCACTCCAGGGTCCTGCAAACATTAATTTATTGGAACATGCAAAGGCAACATTTCGGCCCTTTGTCTTGGGCCATTCTCAAGGCTTGAGAAAGGCCCAAGACAAATGGCTGAAACGTTGCCTTTGCATGTTCCAGTAAATTAATGTTTGCAAGACCCTGGAGAACACAGTGAATTTTTCATCTCTTTTATATATGTATATGGAAAACATACACACAATGGAAATTATGTGTGTGTATGTTTTGTTATGTGTGCATATAGTGGATTTAGAATCTTTACACAGGTATATTTTAAACTGTTACTCAGCCACCAGCTTCCAGAGGAACCAAATAGGATAATCCTGCAGGTCTGAGAGTAGACCCAGGCAATCCTGCCACACTGTGTGGTTGAAGCTAAACATTCTAGGTTAGTACTTATTTTAGTATTCACCACGGCAAGTAGTGATGGTACCTCATATATTATAACAGAAGGTACCTCACAGCATCATGTTATTATAATAGATTTGCCCTAATAATCTAATGTATAAACAAACATTTCTCATTCCCAGTTTACCTAAAGAAATGGATTTATCCTTTATTTACTCTTTTATACAGATCTAATTGAAAAAAAATTGCTTCAGAGCAATATTTAATAACTGATAACTGCTTTTTATTTCAGTATTACAGTAAATCCTTCGTATACCTGCCTGGCTTTACCACTAAGCAAAAGGCTAAGGACTTGCAAGCGAGCACCTTTATCCCAACCATATATAGTGGCTGCCAATTCAAATTGTTCTAGCCAATCAGTCGACTCTCTAGTTACCCCATCAAATGGATCAGATTTAAAAATAGGTTTGGCAATTGGGCCTGGTAGAGCTAATTGGGGAATTTCTTCTGCAGGTACAAGGACAGGAGGATTTAAATTAATACTATCAGTAGCAGCCTCCATAGCTTAATACAGAGAACAAACATACATAGAAAACAGGGAGAATAAATGGTATTACCAGCACCGCTGCCACCAATTTGTACCAGATCACTGCTTTATGGAAGGATTATGGGTAACATGGCACACAGTGTGTTACTCGGGTTGTCTGGTACAAAGCAGACAGTGCACATAAACCGGTTCCCCACATAACATATGCAGTAATCAGGGGTGTCCTTGTCTATGGTGCACCACTTTGAATATTAACCAGGCCTGTATATTGTGTGTCCTTGTAAGTTGGTGTATACTTATCTTTTGCCTCAGAGTTTGTATCCAATAAGGTAAATTGTCTTTCCAATAATCTGTCAATAATCTGTCCCCCCAACAGGTGGTAACAGGATCTTATACACAGGATCTTGTGTTGCAAGCTATCCAAAGCACACATCACAATCTACTTTCACTTTCTCTCCTCCTAGCCATAGAGCACAGGGATGTCTTGTCTTTTATCACTCACTGATACCACCTGCAGGCTGGAAGTGGTATATAAGGAGCCTTGGTGTATATGTCCATTACAATTCACATCACATCCGGTGTAGCAGACAGAAACTTTTTTTGGATTACACTTCCTTTCACATGGAGCAGACCCTTTCTGCATGGTTTAACCTCCCATTTTGACCATACCATGTTCTAATAGGGATCTCAGCTCTGTTTATGTATTTTGTATATTTTGTGTTGTACCTAATATAAGTCAGTGCAATATTTTATATAGATTTATTGATGGTCATTTAAATGGTAATAGTGAGATAGTACACACATACATATACACCTTTCCTATATGTAATATCATATACCACCTCCTCATTGGTAGCTCCTAAAAACTCAATGCAATCTCCTATGGAGATATAAATATATTTATATAATATAAGGGATATATATTAAGAAGAAAAAGCTTCAGTGCACACAAAGGTCTTTTTCAAAATATATAAAGTGCTTTTCTTTATAAACGCATACTGGCAACGTTTCGGTCCAATGTCAAGCCAGACTAGTCTAGACAGGTCCTAGTGCTTTTATTTATAAATAAAAGCACTTTATATGTTTTGAAAAAGACCTTTGTGTGCACTGAAGCACACATATACATATACTCCATGTGTTTCTGTTTGCTATCACAAAAGTGTATTTCATGTCTGAGTTCCATACAAATTGCCATACACCTTATGAAATTTAATAATAGCTTTGTTATTCTGTATCATATACCGTATATACTCGAGTATAAACCGAGTTTTTCAGGCTGAAAAATCAGCCTGAAAACTCGGACTCGGTTTATACTCGAGTCAACCGCTTACCTGGGCATTCCGGCAGCCGCGCGATCTTTTTCTGCACTGGTGCGCCACTGGTGCGTCACTGCCCGGCGCCAAGCCGGAATGCCGATACCGTACCTGCCAGGAAGCCCTTGGATGGAGGAAGAGCCCACAAGAGAAGAGCCCACAGGAGAAGGGCCCACAGGGAGAAGAGTCGTCCACAGGGAGAAGAGTCCACAGGGAGAAGAGTCCACAGGGAGAAGAGTCCACAGGAGTCCACAGGGAGAAGAGCCCACAGGTACAAACTGAACTGAGGGGGAGGGGGGCATTCAAGATGTTTGGGAACTACAACTCCCAGCATGCTTTATTAGCTGGGAGTTGTAGTTTCCAAACATCTTGAATGCCAAGTGAGGGTGGCATTCAAGATGTTTGGAAACTACAACTCCCAGCTAATAAAGCATGCTAGGAGTTGTAGTTTCCAAACATCTTGAATGCCACCCTCACTTGGCATTCAAGATGTTTGGAAACTACAACTCCCAGCATGCTTTATTAGCTGGGAGTTGTAATTTCCAAACATCTTGAATGCCAAGTTTCTACCCTCGGTTTATACTCGGGTCAATAACTTTTATTAGGATTTTTAGCTGAAATTGGGTACCTCGGTTTATACTCGGGTCGGTTTATGCTCGAGTATATACGGTACACATTTATCAAATTGTCAGCAGCTGTGCAAAAAAGCATTGTATCCATATTACACACGTCATCATTGCACATTAAACACCTTTGTGTTGACATGTTAAAAAAATTCAAATAGTGATACTTTAACAAAATGAGCTTAAGATAGTTTGACGGTAACATTTTATTTCCACATTAATTTTACAAGATCACATATATGGATTTGCTGTATCATCATTTTTAAATATACAGTTATATAGACGAAGCTGCATATTGTTAAGGCGTAATAGAATAGAGTTATTGTCACCTCTCTCTTTCAGCCACAGCTGTCCAATAAATCAGTCCAATGTATTTGCATGGCACAGCAAAGTCTGTTATTTACACTTGTGTTGTAAACCAGATTTCCAATATTTCCTGGACTGTGTTAAGTCGTTGCATCAGTAAAATCTGAAAGAGGTGCTTTTTGCTAATGATTTGTTTATTCACTAAACTTGTCTACACATGATAAATAAAAACAATTCTTTTATTAAAAAATGGCTGAACAAGAATGTATACAAAATTTTTCATTTCAAACTGAAGAAAGCAAGTGGTATTCCATTGGAAAAGGAAAATTCTTTGCGCCGTCTCACCTCAAACATTTGCTCACAAATACACACAAACTAAAATAACTAGGTAGCAATGATAGTTATTATATTAGCCAGGCTATATTTACCACAGTGTTTAGGTCATGGCCTAGGATCCAGGGCTGGTGGATCAAAAGACTTAAAATTATTGTAAATGAAAAAATGTCCAGATCATTTCTGGACTGGTATCAGTGGCTGGGTTTCCAGTAGTAAAGGAATTCTAACACAAAGAACTTTTTCTGTGGTGATGAGGTTAACAAAACAGGAATACCCTGTTGGACTGGGATAGGTTAATAAATCCCTAAATCTATGTACACAGATAATTGTTGACCCAAAGGGCTGAGCAATTCAGCTGAAAATGATTTAGTTATGTTAAGTGATCTGTCCTGCTGGGTCTCTAAACTATTTTCGGACTTTGCGTGAGGTCTCGAGTTTGTTCCTCATTCCCTTTCCATAGAACAAAACAGTTTGCAAAACAGCCTGTCTGTAGGGGAATAGAAGATGTATATTGTTGAACTGATTATCTAAAGATCAGTCTAACAATCTTTTTTTTTTACTTTATGGTTGTTGCTCAACCTCTTAGGGCCTAACCAATGGGGAAAAACGTTTTGCAAGAAGCATTTTTTTCTTTTTGCATTGGATAGATCCCAGACTGAGTTGGAGGTGGAACTTAGACAATACAGTTGCCCTTTAATGTGAATTTTCCTTGAAATAAAATTTGCAATGACCTATTTACACACAAACAGAACAAATCAAACTGGTAAAAAATGTAAATGTAGGTACACTGTACTAAAAAAATAGTGGTATACATAATAACATTATAAGCGATATGCAAAAGACCTGCTTTAGCATGTAGCCTCTATACAGACTAATAAAAAAGGTGCCTTTCTCAGAATGTCTGTACAGAGATTAATCTGTTGTCCTACAGTAGATTCAAAAATATTATACAGATGATACTATTTATTTTATATATATTACATTACATATTACCACTTGCCTATAGAACTCAATTAAATACTGTTTAGGAAAACACTCACAAGTCCACTTACACATCCGTTCAGAAAAGGTAAATACTATGGATTTAGGTGATCAATACAATTGCTGATATGCACCCGTGTTTAATACTTTGAATATATTAAAACTTGTAGATGTTATATTGTGATTGTAACCAAACCTTCCCAAAGTTAAAGTTGTTTTAATTTTCATGTACACATGTTTATACATGTCTACACATGTTAAAAAGCATCAGTGAATAGCAAATAAAAATCTGTCTGGATGGTTCTACCAATGTACCACTTGGTACTCATTGCTATCACCTTCTATGCTGTTTTAATAATAATGGGTGCCATCTATCCTGTAGATTAAAATCAGTAGTAACTAGAAATCTGCTGTGATTTTTCCTGCCACCGGGTTTATGGAACAAAGTTAAAGCGATACTATACTGAAAAAATTACTTTGCCTCATCTTAATCTATAATTGAAGACATGTAAGTAGCACTTACTCTAAGGTGTGTATGTTGCTGCATGCCTTCAATCCAGCACATATTTTGTTTAGGAGCAGTATCCCCCCTCCCTCTTTTAACCACTCCCACTTTCACCCAACCTGACTTTTTTCCCACAAACCAACTGTCGAGCCTGCACACAGCATTCCAACTGTCAATATCTGTCACCATTCCATCTACAGCAAAGCTACTCACAGTAAAATAGTTTTTGAGAACAAGGAACTTGATTGACAGCTAAAATATAATAAGTTTTAGATTGGATATCTAAAGAAATAGCGGGCAAATCAACAAAAAAACGATACAGTGGTGTTTGGGAAGAATTATAGTTTCCAGTTATGGTCAATTTAAGATTTATATTTTTCAGTATAGATGCCCTTTAAGTTTCATAGGGGAATCGGTTGAAACCCAAAATTTTGATGTCTAAAAAAAATGTCAGTTCCCCCTGAAAGTAGATTCAGGATGAAACTACAGTAAATCCCCATTTGTAAAATTTACAGCATCAATAATGCCATGCAAAATACACGTGTAGTTGTTTTGTTATAAAATATTTTTCAGGAACGTATTAGACAATGAATGAATGAAATCATAAAGAAAAGTAACATTTAACACACAGCATGAAATAATGTTTAACGTTAGTTGCCCGGTTGTTTTCTGTGTAGTGTATCTATTATATGAAAGCGTAACAGTTAAATCTTTACCATAATTTCAGCTTTGATCATTGTTTACCGACTTCCAATTAACCACAGGCACATTGCAGTCAGTGTAAAGTTATATATACAAATATTTCACTTAATTTTCTCTTATAAACAGAGAAATTAGAAAACACAAGCACCTAAAAATAGAGCATTTATAGAAATGTGCCTGCATATCATTGTTTTTCTTTTATATTACAACCTATTGAAAATATTAAGCTTACTGATATAGAGCAACTGAAATATTAATTAAATGTGTCTCTGTTGAGTCTCTGGTTGGTGAGTAACACAGGGTCACTCCTTTCTTCTTGTTGCATAGTCCATCAGAGGCCTTTGTCAATAGGTAAACATTCAGTTCACATGCCTTGTGACAAATACACTTAACACAGGAAGAAGAATCTGCACTAGGCATTGTTTTTTTTTTTTTTTAAAGGAGCACATAGTTCTTAAATATTAGGTTCAGTTCATTGCTGCTTGGTAGATTGGTCTTGTTATTCCTTGGTAGTCTCATCCTTAGTGGATGAAGCACTATCTCGAACTGGTAGCAAGTCATAATGGCATGGAATGTGGCTGTTCTTTGGAAGGTCGTAGAGATCTTGACTTACTTTCCCATTGTTACAAAAAGCTCCTTGAACAATGCTCACAGTGGGTTCTAAAATAAAGGAAAAATAAATGAAATAAATGAAAACCTAAATTAATTACACCTAAATTTTATAGAAAAATGCATTTAATTTCCATTTACTTAGAGGAATTAAAGTCCAATAATAAGTTTAGGTGATTTTGCAAGTAATTAGAACCCAAACTGTAAAATGTTTTACTTTTATAATAAATAAATACATGCCTTAAAGTCTGATCATTGATGCTGGTCTTTTGTTTTCCATGGTTCTTTATGCTTTGAGATGCATAGATTGTAAGCTTTTCAGGACAGGGCCTGATGTGAATATATTAATGTAATTGTAAAGTCACAGAGGATGTTGGCGCTATATAAATACATAATATGTCTAGCAACTAAATGAGAACTTGGCCAGATGGGGTTTGTTACCAGCAGCAAGTGAGCTTGGAAAGAGATTTGAACATCGAAAATCTCGGTTTTTTTATAGTGGTTCAGGTGTTCATTACACTGAGAATCACCAGAAAATCATTTATTATTAGGCTCTATTTCTTTATGCATAGTTGGTCTGTTACAGGCAGTCTTGTCTTAATTAGAAATCCAATGAATATTATACAATGTAAAAATGAAAATCACAAAGTGTTTTGTTTAGAGCAGGCAAAGGCATTAATGAAGCTCAGTATATCACACTTAAGAAACACTTTATGTCTATTTTATTCATAAAAAAAAAATCAAGATTAACTTCATGCAAGCACATGTTCAGAATACAAGAACATAGGTAATTGTGCCTACAAATGTCCATTGCAAGCTATCAGAAAGTTTTAATAAAAGCAGAAATGAATTGTGAAAAGGGCTAGTCTTTATAGATAAGTGCTATCAGGTAAGTCTGGCTACATGACACACAGCTCAAATATTATCATCATAGAGGCCAATAGCAGGCACTGAATAACGTTGTGTTGCTTTACATTGACACCTGCAAGACCCTGACAATGAAAATTTGAGGGAAATGCAGAAAGATAAATAAATGAAAATCTACAAGTTTCTAATTTCACAGTGCTTGGCTGTGCTTGCTGTTATTATATTGATGCAAAAATAAACATTCTGTCTCAGTGTAAGCATGACTGATCAAGCCCTGATTTAAAATAAAGCCAGGAGATATAATGGTTGGATGTTTCACACGACCCCAATAGAAACTTCAACACAGCACTAATAATTTTGAAAGCGCATTATAAATTTAATGTATTGTGCACATAGATTAAGGCTTTTGTCCATAAAGACATCTAAACAATTGCAGTTAAGTGATTATACAGTATGGTTAAGGATAAAATAGAATCTAAATATACCAATACTTATCTTATATTCCTTAGAGTTTGTGGTACACAGGTTAGTTTGAGTACCACCTTATCATTGGTTAAAATAAATTAAAGACTTCACAGCTTCTTTGCCATATTCTAAGCACTTCTCGTTGCTGTCATGAAAATGATCAGCGCCTGTTTCCTACATCTAAACCAGACTCCCTAGTGTATAGCCTAATTTTCAGTTGACCAATGACCATAATATTCAAAATACTGGGGCAGGAACAAGGATTTGTAAGCACAGTGCACAGAAGATATCAGTGGGTTACACCACATAATTCAGTTGTTTTCTAAGAAAGCAAACAAGTTACAGAAAGACTTGCAATGTAAAAAAGCAGCCTTAGCGTATCACTCAAAACATTATTAAAGAATACCTTACCCTTTTGGGGAAAGACTTTGAAAAAGGACATGCTGAAATAAAAAGCAATACATAGAATGACTCTACAGAAAAAAAAACTGTAGATACAAAAATGGGCTTGTGTCAAAGCTGGACAAATTATTTTTTGACTAATGGAGCCAGTCAGACAACTCTAGGAGGCAATTAACTTTTTTAGGAAGTCAGTGCCATAGACTACGACAATAGTGAAACCCTAATCGAGGAAACAGCTCCTGGGATTTGTCCAACCCAGGATTATATATTATTATTATTAATTTTATTGATAAGTCTACTGTTCCTTACTAACCTAAATATCAAATGTCTGATTGCCCCTATGGGTACCTGTAATATAACCATCTTTATCATTGTTTTTACATAAGCCTTTAGTGCATTTGAAAAGAGGGGGACCAAACCACTCAGTTTTGTTTCCCCAGGTGGTTTAAGGAATAGTATTGTCAATGGGAGACAACATTTTACAATTATGTTGATTCATTTTGAAGGCTAATAGCAGTATCAAACATGTGCAAATTGCATAGGACACTTGGAAATGGTCAAAACATCCAATAGTCAAAAACAAATTTTGCAAGTTCTGCCTAAATAAAGGACTTTAAATCTGAAAATTTGGATTTTTAAATATCCATAATTTAATCATCATCCATAATCAGCTAAATACTTACATATTAATTTGCTGTTACTATTTTAATTTGTACATATTTAATTTACTTTAAATTAATTATATCAACTAACTTGTTACAGCAAAAAAAGTATCCTTTAAGACACTTTCACTCTCCCTGAATAATATTGTTGCTGTGATTAAATGGTCAGAGACACTGCTTAACTGTGCCCTCAACAGTCAATACATCTATATTTATACAACTCCAGCTAGAACTGACTGCAGCAGTATCTGATAACTACCTTTGATTAATATAGTACTTACCAACTTCATAAACATTCTTGTTTGCCATGCTTGTATTGCTGATCTCAGCATACGCTGAGTCTCTTCGAGCTGGAGACTTCATCTCCACATAACCACACTCTGTGTTTTTTGGAAGAAGAACAGGTGGATCTTTGATAGTTGCATAAGGATTCTCAGTGCTGCTCAGTGAACAGCTACTTATGCTATAGGCTGAATTTTTTAGCAGTCCTGTAAACAAGACAGGAAGTGTATTGTTTATAAGAAAATATTTAGTTCTTTTGATTATAAATGTTGAGTAACCCACAAATTGGCTACTTTTAATCCAAACCCTAATTACTCTTTATATTTGTAGTTACCCGAGTTATTTTTACATACCATGATTATTTGTATTTCGCATGAAATTGAATACAAAGCCTTGGCTGGTATTTATAAAGGCACGGTATAGCTTTTTACAAGAGCAATCGTACAATTTTGGTCCTACAATTACGATTCTATGATTGCCTATACAAACCCATATTACTGGTATTGTACTACTGACGGGTATTGTACAGCCGTATGGTCTTTAATATACAACCATGGACGAACTGTTATGTTAACATGCGGTTAACTTTCACTATACTGTGGGTTTTGGTCCTTTATTTTCAAAAAAATCTAATAGGTCAGTAAAATTTACCTTGAACTCCCTGGTAACTGAAAGTGACATTATCCAAAAACAATAGATATGCAGTCTGAGACAGCAATATTAAACTGCCCATACAAAATATCCAACTGCCACTATGGATGCTAGAAATGTCCCAACCAGCTGTATTTTGCATGCACATTCATTATACTTCACTCAGCTGCATTATCATGGTCCCTAAACCCATTGTAAAGAAACTGTGGCATAATTAAATGGTAAAACTGTGAAAGTATTAAGTTTGCATTTATTACCATTTTCATTCAGATAGCCTCCTTGCTTCCAGTCTGCTGGCAAGGTACCCGTATAATCGATAGTGTGTGATCGCTTCCCAGGATCCAGGCTTTTAGGATTCACGAAAAGATGGCTGCTTTTTGACTAAAAAGTAGAAAGAAACAAACCTGATGATTGTATTGACTTCAATCAGAATATAATTTGCAGTTGGTGCCAATGATTATTTCAATACAAGTCTAAATTTCAGAAATAGCCCACTGTACAGTAACTTTACTCCCGATTTATGTATTACTAGACTACAGATTTACAGAACAATCCAATTACTATAGCAGTAATGTCCAAACTGTGGCCCTTTAAAGTGACCTGGATTGCCACTCCTAAAACTGACAGGTTTGCTTGGGAAGTAATGACATAAACAAGCATAGATGTCATATTGCTATTATGGATGTCTGTTAAATAAATAAGATCTAAGTAACTATTGAAAAAGTTATTGGTTACCTTGGAAACCATCATTCTGTCCATGCTATTAACTTGAGGTCCAGTAGTACACTGGCTCAGCGTGTGGTAACTTGGATTAGAAAAATACTGACTGTTGCCATTTCCTCCATTATTGTGTGGGAGAGTGTCTGTAAAAATGAATTACAGTATCTTGATAATCTTGTCACTCTTATAAACATTTTTATCAGGCAGTTTGGTCATATCATTCTACTTTCTGATTATGTATAGAGATCCTGGTACCCTATTAGTGTGAATCTGTTGAGTTTCAATTGAAGTTGGTAGTTATACAGACTAATAATTCAGCTATCCAAAAGGCCTGGTCCATATATACACCGGACAATTTGACAAGTAACTTGTATCACTAAATTGATCAAAGTTGTGGTTGCCTTGGTCAATCTTTCTTTGGCCATACACAATTTGACTAATCGATTCTGCCAAAACACAACTTGCCCAGTGCAATCAACTTCAGGCAGTTTATCAATTGAAAGCGTGAGAAGGCAAGTTGGAAACTCTTTATCGGAACAGGGACTAAAGCTGGGTACACACCTTTCAATCTTTCCTCCTGACCGACTGTTTGGCACTTCCTATCAGTTGGCCAGGAGGGAGAACTGTCGGTCACGGCAGTAGTGGCCGACAATTTGCCGGGACCAAGCGCGCAGCCCATAGAGGACATGAACGAGCGTGGTGTGCGGACGAGTCTGATCATCTGATTCGGATGAACGGGTGGTTGGTAGTGACCGAAAACCCAAGCAATTATTTCAACCCGATTGACCGATACACTAAACTATTGGTCGATTGGGCCGAAATATTGCAGGGTGTGTACCCAGCTTAAGACAATGCTTAGTACTGCATCAAGCAGTAAGCCTTCAGTACTCTTCTAATGATCGTCAAACATATTTTGGCATAGTTTAAAAAGAGTCTTGTGGTCTCTTTTCTAGTTTTGAGTGCTAAATATCAGACTAGAGTTTGTCACCCTACAACAAAAATATTATCAGCCTTGGACCTTCCTAAGGTCCTACCATATGTGATGTGGCCTATGTTGTGAAAGCCAGGACACCACAATAACATAGAAATTATGGTGTCCTGTTCTCACTATGGGGGGGATGCAATATATTTCACTATCGCAACCTACGTGTAATTGCGATTGCGAAAACGCTAGCGGTAAGTTGGGACCTTTTGCATGTATTTTAAAGACCCCATTGAAGAGGCGTAAATTGTCACACAAAAAACTAGCGCAAAAACTGGTGCAAAATTTGGAAGTGCAGGTGCAGGCAGTGCAAAACTTTCTCTAGCATGTTAGTACATGGGTTAGCGTGATTTTAACGCTTATTTTCTAGTTTGCGCGGGATATTGCATCTCCCTGTCTGTGCTTTGCATTTTCCTAGTGAGCAAACGAGCAAATAAGAAAATGCAGACACACGCAATGACATATTTGTCTTATCCTTTGCCTAATTGAAAAATTATTTGTTGACCAATAGTAACAACTCTTATACACTTCCTTGGAAAATTAATGTCTGACCCAGGAGCCAAATAGCAACATAAATGCAATTTCAAATAATGCATGCCTTTCTTACATTGTCTTAAATGAGTGAAAAAAGACAATAATGTGAAAGGGACAGGAGACAAGAAAAAAATAGTAAACTAGTAAAAAGAGAAAAATATTAAGGGGCTTATGTACCAAGAGGTGCAAAAGTTTGTCCATGACATTCATCCTAACTGTAGGAAACCAGTAAAAAGCTAACATCTGGTACATAAGGTGAGTTAATTGGAGCTCTATAAATGTAAAGCTCTGTAATCATGTGCATCACACATTCCACAGAGAGCCTATAGTGCATGCTGCATACCTGCAATGGTGTAGTCTGGGCTTAGAACTCGTACAGCTGGTGTGTAGGCCACAGAAGGCATTGTTGTGTCTTTTCCTTTCTGCTTTTGTCTGTAGACAATGAATAGTGCCAGCAAAAAAAGCACAACAAAAACAAGAACAATGATCCCAGCAATGGCGCCAATCTGGTAAGAATCGGCTGGGATGGCAGCACTTGTCCGACTCAGGCTGTTTAGGTTTCCCACAATGATCATTACAGCTATATGAGTAAAGACAAAAAGTGAGTTGTAAATTTGGCACTGGCACTTTTTTTGCACTGAACTGTACATTTACATGGCAGTTTGTATATTAAAGGGCTGGTTCACCTCTCAAATTAATATATATATACCCAAAGCCACGATAGTTAGAAATCTGACAGATGTAAGGTTAACCTGCTGTGGACTGAAATGTTTTTTTTCCTCCACCTCTCAAAAGGTTTCTGCTTTCTCTGCAAGCTTTTTTACTGGTTCATGCATGCTTGTAGGCAGCTAGGGATATAATATTCAGTCATTAGCTGGGATTTCAGTTGCCACATCCATGACTGAGCTGCTAATATGAAGAACCAGGAAGCAGAAAGAGGTGTAACAGAACATTGGGCAGCATTTTAGGCTAGTCTTTATCACTCAGCTTTCAACTATTGCAGATTTGGGGTTTGGGAGTGATTCACTTATACAATGTTTTTCATGTTTTTCACAGATATACGTTGAATGATAGAACTAAACTTTGCATTGTAACACATTGGTATCATCTTTGTAGATTGAAATTGTAACCCTTTAGCTGTTGTGCTACATAATGCCAGCTGTCGTCTGGCAGAAAACTGAGTTACGGTTTACAACAGCTGTAAGGCAATAAACCCTTCTCAAATGTAAAACAATGTTTCATTCAGTTTCTGAGGGATCTAAGTCATTACTTACTAGTTTGACTAATCTGCTGTATAAACCTTATAATCTAATTATGCAATATTTTATATGCAGTAAAATATCTAAATAGGAAAATAAATATGCAATTTGAAGGACATGTCCATCCTAAGAATGAAAATCTATATTTACCTCCCTTACTCCATCCCACCCCAAAACCCAAGATTGTTATACTGTAGTTACTTACCTACTCAAGGACCTTGAAGCCCATAATACTTGCATTTCCCCCCGTAAGAAAGCCAGCATCTCACAGATGGCAGCTTTCTTCTGTTTTTCATGGAGTTTGTGATTTAGTTAATATTAATGGTGTCCTTAATGCTGAGAAATACAGAAACGTATCCATCATGCAATACCATCAGGTATACCATCAGTCTAATTGGCTCTGGATATAGGGTGAGGCCACACTAGCACGTGTTTCACACTCGCGATTGCGCCCACGATTTACGCTAAAATGGAAATCGCGATAACACGAAAATTAACGCAATTTGCGATGCGCATGCGATTGCACGTCCGTGTTTTGGTCCACGTTCACCATTTTTGGTGCGTTAACGCATGCGTTTCCATAACGCAAACCGCTAAAAACGCATGCGCAAAACGCACAAGAATCGCGCACACAATCACGTGCGATAACGCTCGCGATTTTGTGCGCGATTCCTGTGGGTTGTAGTGTGGTTTCAGCCTTACAGTATACTGCAGCAGGAGAACAACCCAAAATGTTCAGACAATGTTATTAAGGAGTCCTGAAAGTGATGGTAAAGTTCGCACAGAGCTCTGATCTCATCAAATGTATCTGGGATTACATCCACAGAAGATTTGTGGTTAGTATTACAGGATTCTTGGAACAAATTACCTGCGGGGTTCCTTTACATACAAATTGCAAAATAATAGATCCTTGTCAAATGCCTTTAAAATATATATATATATATATATATATATTGTTGTACCTTGGTCACATCTTGCACCCTTCCAGCCAGGGCTACAGTAGCACGTTCCAGTAATGTGGTCACATGTTGAATTGTTAAGGCATTCACAAACCTGCCGACAGCCATATCCATAGGATGCTGATGGACATTCTGATAGAGGTACAAAAGATAAGATGTCACTTTCCTAGCACATAAAATAGAGCATTAAGATTTGAATTACAAATGCATTAGGCTACATTAACAAATATGTCATCGACAGGAGACAAATTGAGTAACCTGGAAGGGATATCATATAGTCCTCTACAATAAAAATAAAAGTCAACATTCCAGAAATTTGTAACACTGCTTTTTGGATACTAACTTTGTTCACAGTATTTTCCCATAAATCCTGTACGACAGGTACATTGCCCAGTTATATGGTCACAATCAGCACCATTCTGACACTGGCATATCTGTGTGCACTCCCTTCCATAATACCCTAGAGGGCACCCTGCGGAAACAATAATGTGCATGTAAATTAAATAAATTAATGACATATATCACAATTTTTTATTAGAAAAAATAATTCTAATTCTAAACACATCTACGGTAACTACATTATAACATATCATTGTGTGCTATAATGGGGTACTTAAATAAATAAACAAAAACAAAACCAGGTGAGATGCAAACATACTGTACTGTACATTGTACACCTTACCATGAATTAATAGAAGGTACCTTGTACCTTTATATGTTCAGCAACTTCTAATAAACTTTACTTTTATGGTAAACTATCGATTACATGGATAATAAAATAAAACTTTTAATTCCCATGTTTGTTTATGTTGTGTTCTCCTTAAATTAATATTAATGGGGATCCTTTCCTTAAAGGATCCTTTCTCTCAAAGTGAAGTGAAGCCCGGGAGGTTAAGGAGCTATGCCTTACCTCCCGAACTTCAATCAATATTGCAGGGTCCGGGAACGAAGATACCAAAGACCTTAC
Source organism: Hymenochirus boettgeri (assembly GCA_019447015.1). Classification (NCBI taxonomy): domain Eukaryota; kingdom Metazoa; phylum Chordata; class Amphibia; order Anura; family Pipidae; genus Hymenochirus; species Hymenochirus boettgeri. Next base: position 322,625,667 of record CM033469.1, read on the forward strand.
CTTTTACCGATCCACCGCAGCCCAGCTGGAATCTCCGACCGCTTCCTCTTCTGTACAGCTATAGCGCACATGCGCATAATGCGCGCTTAGCTGTACAGAGAATGAAACGGTTGAGATTCCAGCTGGGCTGCGTGGATCACGTCAAAAGGTAAGGTCTTTGGTATCTTTGTTCCCGGACCCTGCAATATTGATTGAAGATCGGGAGGTAAGGCATAGCTCCTTAACCTCCTGGGCTTCAACCAATATATTAAAGGAATAGTTCACTTTGAGAGTGAACTATTCCTTTAATTGCAGATTTCATCTCACACATCTCACAAACCATTAGCAAGCTACCACACTGTAGATTGCTTATTAATTGTATTCCATGTGTGCTGCCACGCCGACCATTCGGCACCCAGTAGTTAATGAAGACAGTGGTGTGCGAAGTATGTAAGTCCTTAAAGCAATAGGAAGCACATTACCTGATGATCTCTCAGTGTTGCCCACATTGCTATAATTGTCTCCATAATTGGGTTTAATGTTATGTTATCCATGTTGTCCAGAATTACTGTGGGCTAAAAATATTGAATTTTTCTAAGCATTGGGTTATTTATCTAATGGCATTTAAAGGGGAGTGCCGTTTCCTGCCTTAAGGTGGGTATACGCGTAGCAATATTATCAGGGCAAATAATAATAAAAAATGGAATGATTCTGCTGGTGTGATTTATTCATCGGACACCACACACCAAGCTTCTCCTTTAAGTAAAATTAAAATATGTACACAAGCAGGGTTATTCAATAAAAGTTCTTATCGTTTAAAATGGTGCAAACTTTGCCCCAACCAATCAGATGTAAGCTTTCAAATGTTAAATAAGATCTGATTGGTTTGGGCAAAATTAGCACCAATTTAAACGACAAGAACTTTTATTGAATCTCCCTGTATATGACTTAACTCGTACACTTTCATATATTTCCTCATTATATTAATCTTAATTATATTATAAATATTTCATTTGTTTACTAAATTAATGCAAATTGGCCCCATAGTCAATGACACTAGTAGGACTTTTAAGAATTGTCAACAATTTTTTTGCAAATTTAGTATCTTACCCAGAGCTGCAATAGCAGCTCTGGGTAAATGAGCCTGTGTGTAGCTAATAGATACACACAACAGATGGCGGCTCCCGCTCTCCCGGATCCTCCTTGCTGGTCCTTTCCCCCTTAGTTGCGTGCCAGCTAGCACTGGAGTGTCTCTCCTCCACACAAATCTGTTCTCTCTATAACATAGAAAAAGTGTGCTGCTGCACTGCATAGGAACATACGGCAACTCACCAGTCCAATTTCGTAAAAACTCAGCTTTATTTCTTCATTTAAAATGAAGCTGGGAACGGTGGAAGATGTCTGATGCGTTTCAGGCTGTCAAGCCCTTAATCAATGCCGTATGTTCCTATGCAGTGCAGCAGCACACTTTTTCTATGTTGTAGCTAATAGATACCCAAACCTTGCTTCTGATTACTAGGGATGAGCACAGCCTGCAATGTTACTTACTCTGAGTACAATACAGACCAGTCCAGCCAGGAGAACATTTGCACTCTCCATCATAGGCACTGCAGTAGGCTCCATTGTGGCAGTTACAGGTGTGGATGCAGTTAGGGCCCCAGTGACCAGGAGGACAAGCTAAAATATCAAAAGGTAACAACTTAAATTTAAAATACAACATGTGAAAATTCAGAAATCATCTACATGTAGGACTGTCCTTTATTTCTAGCATGGTAGCAATAATCATATTTAAATCAAACAGAGCTTCCATTGGCCAGTTTGGAATATGTTTAACAAAGTATTTAAGATCAGAAAATAACAACACAAAGGACAGAAACTTGAATGTTTCTTGCTGGAAAAATTCCTCTTCCCCCATTTATTTTGGGTGTCTTTACTGCTATAAATAACACTATTATAGTGTAAATTAACAGACTACTAAACTGTAAAAAAATACTTTTAAAAAGGATTAATCATTACTACCACACCCAATATCTATTGTTACCATCTGCCAGGTTAGTGCCCTGGGCTTTCTTGTATTAAAGATTGTGTTGAAGCATCAACGAAGCCTAGCAAAAGCAATTTTCTTCATGTGGTTGCTTTTTACAGAAACAATATTGGGAGGTAGGAATTACCAATCCTGTCTTCCTGCCCTCCCAGCCCTGGTACTTTTCATTTTAACTTTTTTTTAAAACTTTATATGCACTATATTTCTCCGTTAAGATTTAATTCTGTGCACATTCATCCAGTACTCACTTCCTGTATATGGATCAAACCATAGTTCTGACAGGTATAATAGTGTATAATACTTCTAATTCTTCAACAATACGCATCAAAATTTCCTGTACAATACAGGCTTAAGGGGTTTGTTTTTAATGCCTATGTTAATGATAAAGGTTCGTAAACACGTGCGATCGCAGATGCCAACCCGCGACGATGTGTAAGAACGCCCGTTTCGGGCAATAATCGGCCCCTGTATAGGCACTTTATCGGCTGAAACGACTGCTCACTGCGGTTTGGGCAACAATCTCCGAATGAACGGCCGTTTCGGCCGATAAAGTGCCCATACATGGGCCGACAATCGCTCGAAACGGGCATTCGGAAACGGCGTGTGTAGCGGGTCGGCACCCGCGATCGCACGTGTGTAAGAACCTTTAGAGGATGTCCCTCATACTGTGTAAGCCACTGCGTATCTTATATTTACATAATAATGGGGGGTAGGGGAGTTCTTACACATGAATTCACCTTCCCTAGTAGGGCCAGAGGTCTAAACCACCAATTTAACCAATTATGACTAAAGAAAAAAAAAACAAAGCTCATGTATTAACTAGTGCCAACATTCTTTAATCTAATGCTGGATTATTACCCCCACCCCTCTCCAGTTGTTACTTGTCCACAATTAACAGTTCTTATCTCACAACCTTTATGCCTATTGTATTAAAGGAGCAAAATCAAAAATCTCTCAAAAAAAACCCTGGGTCTTGATTCTTTATTTGTTAGTGACAATTCATTAATAAGACTATGCTAAGTATAGTAGTAGTATTATTGCATTGTTCAAATTAACTAACACAAGACATTTTAACCTTTAAAGTCCAACTTACGCTGTGAGCAATCACTGCCAATCCAGCCAGGGTAGCACTGGCATGTCCCATCTATTGGATTGCACGTGCCATTATTGGTACATGTGCAGACTCCTCCACAGTTCTTTCCATAACGTCCACTGGGACAAACTATTTGAGAAAAAGTCAGAAACAATCTTCAGTTAATGTTTAACCACTATAGTGTAACAAGTTAAGAAGGTTAAACAGGCTACAGTGCCATAGTATGATAATATTATTGTGTTTGAAGCTGACGATGAAATTGACTATGAAACACAATTGATCTATTTTTTTGTTGAAATTTTAGAAAAATTGTATCCCAGTGAGTAGTTTTTGGTAAAAGTGACAGATTATGTCATAGAGTGATATTATGGCTATGTGTATTCGCCATTGCACATACAGAAATAATGGGAGCTACTAATTTATTGCCTATGCCTATGTTGGCTGAATTAAACAGTGTATTTCTTTCCTTTATATTGTAGAAATTAGACTGAATATACTTTTCTTCATATTACAGAAGTCAAAAGAAATTTTGCAATATTCCTGTCTTTAAATTACTCTAATGGTTTGTTTCTCTTTAATAATGTTTAGTGTGATCTAAAGACGGGATTTGGGGTGGCTGTGTGGGTTTGGTAAAGTCACAAATGCAGCTGCCACAGGCCATTTAATATTGTGCCTAAACTCCCACAGGGGGTGAGACCAAATGGAATTTATCCACAAATTCCATTTTAAATCCACGCTGTGTTGTGGTGGATTTGTGGTTGTGGCTCTCTGCAAATTCCTATGTTTTTTTCAGGTGCTCTGTGTGTATGAAGATTTGTCTGAATATTTAAGGTTGCATCTTTGAAATCATTTGCAATATAAAGTTTACACTCTATAGTTGTGGGGAGCAGCATTTCTCAACCAGGGGTCCCTGAGAGGTTGGTAGGGGTTTGACAAGACAAAGTGACAGAAACTGTACAGATGTGATGGATGTGGCTAAATACAAATTAATGTACTTTCTACTTTGATGAACTGATGACAGAGAGAGAAAGAGATAAATATATAATATTTTATCCATTGGCTCACCTACATATGAAAATAGTTTTAAGGGTTCCCCATAGATAGAAAGGTTGAGAAACACATGTCTGTAGTAATGTTTCTGATACTGTATATGGTTATTTCCTATAATTGACAATTTAAAAGCAAAAAACGTGTTTCCTCCAGCTAAATATTGTAAGAAAACAAGGAAAATGTAGTATACAATATGACAAATAGAGTCTGTTATGAGAAAACAAACAGGACTGGCCCTAATATGAACTTTCATGAAGTGTACTATATGTTGATGTTCTCACCTTCATTGCATAGAGAACCCATGAATCCTGCTAGACAGTCACACTGTCCAGTAACATGGTGGCACGGGCCATTGCTATGGACACAATGAGGACATGTTTGGCTACAGCGATGGCCATAGAATCCTGGAGAACAAACTGCAAGAATAATGTTATTTAATGAATGAATCACAGACTGTATATTGCATATCACTTTTCAAATCTGAAAACCTGGGCCGACCAAGATGCCAATGGCAGTGGAGTAATTATACTGTCGTAAAATATATCAACAATGTGCTAATGTGGACTGGAACAGAAATCTTCCATAAAGAAAGGTGGTGCTGCACAAGGTCAAAATTAATCACCAATGGCAACAATAGATAAAGGTGGAGAAGAGTGGTGGGAGCCACCTGGAATGCTCATTTGTCTACATAATAATAGGGAAATTTTTCATTCATATGCATTCCTGAGCATTAGAACTTTCTTACTACTGACATACACAGAGGCATTATCTACATAGTTAAATGTATTCTCAGGAAACTTTAGTTAAGGAACTTTTATTGCTCTAGGAATAAGGGGGTGCAGATCTGTCAGAGATAATATTAATCACATACAGGCTCATTTACCCAGAGCCGCTACCGTGATTCAATATCGCGTTTGCCGGGATTTACTGGGATTTACCCATTGTGGGATTTTAACAGCAGCCTATTTGCTGGCGTTAAAATCTTGCGCTAAAACTAGCGCAAACGCGATGTTAAATCACGAGCATCGGATGCGCAGGTGATTTTTGAGTAATATGGATTTAAAGTTGCGCTAAACGGTAGCGAACCTTTTAGCGTGACTTTACCTCCATATATTTGCCCAGCGAGTCTGGGTAAATGAGGCCCATATTGTTTACTGATCAGCAGTAATCGTTTTCAAATTCTATGTTAACAAGGAAAGCTCTTTACTTGATCACGAATGTTGGAATTATGTCTGAAGTTCAATTCAAAAGAATTAGGCCTTACTTCTCTGACATGTTGACCCTCGGTATCCAGGAGCGCACTCACATATTCCATCATCAGGTGAACAGGAAGCACCATTTTTACAGTTGCAAAATAAAGAACAGTTTGGACCCCAGTGTCCTCCAGCACAAACACTGTCACAGTGCATCCCTGTAATAATCATTAGAACATAAATACATATTAAAGGGTAGGTAAATATCAATCACTACAATATTATTTAATTTAGAGTATTAATACATGTTATCTTTATCCTATGATTGCCAAGCTATCCAGTCATTCATCACCAGTATTAATTAGACAAATCCTTGTAGTGCAATTCTTATTGGATTTTCAGACAGTAGCCCACAGTGCAAAGTTAATGTCTGTTGCAGCACACCTGTGTTCATAACGTTGGAACAATGTGTAATTACCCGTAAATGTACAATATCTAATATAGTTTACAGTACACCTTGTTGTGTATATTGTAATACAATTTGAATTCAGTAAAGATACAGTATATTGACTATTTAATTTGTGTTAAAGTATATATATTTTCATCACAACAATGAACAATGAAAGCATGGCTAATAGAAATACATTTAACATTAAAATTGTAACAACTGACTATCTCATGACACGAGTGTCAGTGTCACAAGAGTGTCAGTGTCAGTACAGTGTTGACAAACACTGTATAGAGCTCAGTGAGTGACCAATAAGGTGTAAGCTGACACATTTGTCAATAAAGGTACACTGAAGCCATACTTATCCGATCCTATTACTTTGAGTAGAATACAGATACAGTATACAGAATTTAGACCACCAACATTAAAATGTTTAAGGGCTAGACCCCACTAGGCTATTTTGATATGCGCTGTGTTAACGCAATGCTCAGTGCACACCAATAGAAGGTATCAGGGATGGCCCCACTATCTTTGCTGCCCTGTGCTGCTGACCCTTTTAGCGGCGCATGCGATCAACATTTTTGGTGCACATCACATGAGCTGCGATAGGGATACATCAAAGGAATCGCAGCACATGCGCAGGGTAGCACAAATGAATCGCACAACATTGCGATTTCGCTGCGTCGCACAATTCTTGTATGCTGCCTAGTGGAGCCTAGCCCTAAGGCTAATCTAAGAACTATTAAAAACTATTGAAAACTATTGTCTCCAAAAATGTTAGGTTAACAAAATATAAAATGTTAGATATTTTATCTCCACAACTTAAAATGAATTAACTTGAAAATCTCGGTTTAGTGTTCCTTTAAGTAAAATAATGCTGTGCTGACTTTAAAACAAGCCCTGGATCACAGCTCTACATGCATCCTGTAATAAGCAATGCAGCTGAAAATGTTCATTTTATTTTGCTTTCAGTAGATAGAGTAATCCCGCCAGCTTGCTGTGCATTCCAGATCTACTTCTGGGACAGAGTCCTGCTTAATTCATGGCATTTCATTTTAATTGTTAATATAGTGTCCTATAACTGTTGAATAATACGAGCACTTCATTAGACAGAGTGCGTCCATGGCAATTTGTTTTTTAATTTATAAATGGCCCTTGAATCAGTACTCAAAGGACTGCTAAGAAAAGGTGTGCGGTATGTCTATTTGGATGACATGCTGCACCATCTAATAACCTAAACATTTAAAGGGTATGTACACTGTAAAAACCTTTAGGTTAGTGGAAAGCTGTGGCTTTAAAACTAAAGTTGTCTCATTTTTTTTTGTTCTATCCCCCCCTTAGATCCTACCTATACTGCTTGAATCTTGCTGGCTTCCTACTCCTGTGTAATGGCATCTGGAGCTCTGCCCCCATGAGATCTCCTGCTTCCTTGGTCACAAAAGGTAATTTCCGGTCATAACACTCGCTTGCGTGGGCACACAATACGTGTGCGTGTCTTAATGACGTCACTCAAGCACGTGGTTCAACTGGTTTAGTTGTTAGACAACTTTAGTTTTAAAGCCACATCTTTCCACTAATGTAAAGTTTTTTTTACAGTGTACATACCCTTTAAGTGATGGGGGTTGATAACATGTATAGTATTATCAATATATTTTGTGTTTTAGTTGCATTAATGATCTGCTCAACCCAAAATGTTTAAGATGATATTTCCTACTTATGCGTTTGCTTCAATTCATTTAATGCCTGGCCTTAATTGGCAGGTATGTATGGAGGCCATAGTATTAAGTGGAACCATGCAGACACACATCTAGTGCATCTACCAAGTATAGCACCCATTTTAAAAAAATGTAAAGGATTCCTTGCTTTGTTCAACTTTCTGTTATTGTAAACCCATATAAAAGGAAATAAGGTGATAATCTGAAGGTAGGAGTAAACTTTAAAATGAACTCTCAGTTATGGATTAAAAATTCCTCTATTTGCTATATATAGATGAATGAAACTGGCGAGTTTCTTTCTGATAGTGGTTCCGTGGAACCTATTAAACTTCTAAAAATCCAATTGAATCTGAATTTTTTTAACATTTGCGATAGACATCTTTTAGTTTTTTAATAGCATTTTTTTATTTTCAAATGGAATTTTCGAAGTTTCGAAAAAGTTCTGAGTTTCTAAAATTTCAAAAAAAATTGTTGAGTCCATTCGAAACCGGCATTTCCAAATCAAGTCCAAGTTTGTTTCTAAACTGAGATTCTTCACTACTTGCAATACATTTTACTTTATGCACCAGGAGTAATGAATAAAATGGAGATCTGTAGGAGGAGTAATATATTCTATTATACCGGTCTGCCTTGAATGGTAAAAGTCCCCATAACATTTTTGTGTTTGTTCTGTGTTAACAATCAAAGCTGCCTGACAAATGAATAGGTTAATTGTTTCTTTGTATGCACAAAACAAAGCCAACATTTTACAAATCCTCATATTTGGATAATTTGCTGAAAAATAAAATGCTTGTGTTGACTGATTATAGGGAAAATTGAAAACTTGTAAAACTTAAATTTTCTTTTTTTCCTAAGTTACTTGTTAAACTCTTGTGAAAAACTGATTATGAACTGATTTTGTCGTGTACTGATGTCGATAAGGAGATTTGTGAAGGAATGCTTTGCCAGGCTCCAGGACAAAGAGCTCTTTGATGGGTGGCGCAAGTTGCTAGGCAATTATTGAAGGCTTATGACAAAACTTCACTAAACAGCTCAGAAGAAATCCTCATGTCTAAAATGCCTGCTGCATGACTCAGTAGGACTTTTGCATTCAAGGTTTATACTCCAAAGTAGAAAATAAAATACACTTCACCAACCCTGCACGCAACAAATTCTACCCAGCACATGAACACTATATAATGTTGAGAGTTTTAGCAGTGTGCAAATGCGTTTCTGGTCCTCAGATCTAAGTAATATTCATTAATTTAATGAATGTTGCTGATTGAAGAAAAAAAGCTATAATTTTTTTTAATTGTGTAAAAATTCTCAAGCAGTATAACGGTGTGCCACAGTTACCAAGATCAGGGATTGGTAATAGATGTTTCTCTAGTAAGTTTTTTTTTACTATAAAACATTGCCAAAGAAATTTTATACTTTTTGTGAGGCTTGACAGTCTCATAGCAGGTATAGCATCACATTAAGTATTTTTAAATTTCCTAGAAGTCACTCCTACCCTTACTTGCATAATGAGAAAGGAAATATCCTACTTGATCACTAAAATCTATATATAGATAGATATATAAGTAAACAGTAAAAGTATCTATTGACTACTTTATAAAGATCAGAGCTTTCCTTCTCTCTGTCAAGTCAATTTCTCTTTGACCTCACTCTTCTTGCCCTCATCTACAAGGCTGATGCAGGAGACACTGATAACTGAAGGTGGAAGTAAGCTCTGGTCTATGATACAAAGGGCAGAATCTTTATAAAGTATGCAATGTTAATATGTTTACAAATGACTTAGTTACTACCTCAGGGTATTGTACAACTCAACATTTGTTAATTAATTAATGAACGTTCGCCGTAAAATTATGATAATGGCCATACATTTATGGGAGCTGTCGTACATTACCGATAACTTTGCGGAATGGCTAACTTTCAATAGCGCACATTTAAAAATATGGCCCAATAGGCGTTAAGTTTCGCACAAAACTTAACTTAGCCTTTATTGAATAGGCTTTGCCATGTGATTTCCAAAAAGTTTGGGAAATGGCATGGCCAGTAGTAAATTAGAATAGTTCATTGGGTAGCATGGGATTTGCACAAATTCGCCCAATTAGAGGCTGATATAGCATTGTCCCATTGGTTCTTGTTGATCCAGGGATTCTTTCTGATTGTTATTTAGAGCCAGGAAGTATTTTTTTTCCCTTCCCAGCAGGTCAAGTGTTAGGTGGGGCTCATAAGTAAACTTGGACTGGATGGAATACTATATTACTATGTTACTATGTATTAAAAGTATATTCATGTACTTTAGGAACAGAAAGAATTTTTTTTATTAAAGATAAGTGGTACATTCAGCAAGATAATGAAATATGTGTTTGTACACATTACAAGCCTTGTAATAATGCTTAAGACCGACTTTTACCTGGTCCTAATCACACACATAATGTATCTATGGCTTTACTGCATAGTTCTGCATAAGTTATAGTGGCTCTCTGTACATTTCCTTAATACAGTTATATGAGAACAAAACTTGTTCTGAGTGCAAAACGTATCCAGCAACCTGAATATGACCTGTTTTTTTTTAAAATAATTAATAACCTTTCAAGTTTCCCATGGAGATGAGAACTGACAACATAGCTTATCAGAAATTCTTGCTAGCCTAGTCAATGGAAAACAGAGAGGAGCTGGCAGTCAAGTTCCTGTCTATATTTTATCATAGGTTTTAAAGATCTTTAGAGGTCAGGTTAATCTAGTAGGGATTTCCATTGCATAGCATTTCAAAAAACTGTAAATAAATAAATATATATATATATATATATATATATATATATATATACACACACACACACACACACAAGAAAAAAGCATAGGTGCCTTTGACTTTCCAAATGTGTATCAAACGCATTCTGCATTTTGTTTGTGCTTACCTGCCCATCCTGCAAGGCATCGGCAATACCCTGTAGCCGGGTGACAGCCGTCTGCATGGCTACAATCACAGCGTTCTGTGCAGTTCATTCCATAGGTGCCATCCTTAACATGGAAAATAACAAAATAACTGATCAGATATCTGAAAGATTGTTTAATGGAACATCTTTGTTATACACATTGCAATGGGTTAATGTTCATATTACATAAGACTGCAACTGGCAGAGCAAATGACTTGAAAAAAAGTACAAAGAATAGAGAACATCTCCCACCGAGAAACTAAAATGGTGCAAAATTGTATATTTACCTGACATGGAAGTTCACATTTTATCCCCCTCCAGCCTGGTGCGCAAGTGCAAGTTCCATCCAATGGATTACAGGCCCCGCCATTCAGACACTGGCAAGTAAGGTTGCAACCAAGACCCCAAAATCCTCTAGGGCAGTTGATAGAACAATCTACCCCATGCCAACCTAATGAGAGAGAATTTTTATTAAACATTCATGGTTCCTATTTTTATATGTGTTTTACACACTTGGGACATAGCTAGAATTACTGCACAAAGACCCTGGGGAGGGACCATTGGTACAAAGTATTATACCTTTCCCTTACAGGACAAAAATAAAATGTACTCTAACATGCAGATGTAGAAGCATATGACTGGATGGAGAATGAGCAGATACAGACAACCGTGACACTGGTATGGGGGGGGGGGGGGCACAACCTGAAATATTGTACTGACACAATACCTGCTTTGCATGTACATGAGCCATCTACTGGGGAGCATACAGCATTGTTCTTGCAGTTGCACAGAGAAGAACAGTTGCTACCATAGTAACCAAGTGGACAAGGTGCTGAGCAGTCTGCTCCCTGAAAAAAAGTCATCATACACTTTCTTTAGATAATTATCATGCAGAGTATAAAGAAATATCTGCGTGTTTAACATCTTCATACACATTGAAAGACAAATTATGTTATTGGAGGCAAATCAAGTTGCTTGTATAGTATAAATCTAGTATCAAAGATATTGAAATTCACATTGTCACTGTATTAATAGTATTTGTATTTTTGGACTTTGCAGTTTAACTGGATTCTTTAACTAGTACATTGCTCTGATTGTTAAAACAAAATCAAGTTTTGTGCCTGAACTGGACAAGGTTTTAAGTGCACTTGGTAGAACGCTGTAGTCTATTGTATCCCCCATAACACTTTAAATGTGAGTATAAATTTAAAGCCGATGTTAAAAAAGCTTGTTTAAAAGGGACATTCCAAACTGCATCCCTTGATTGACATTCAGACAAATGTGGATGTCTTACTGTAGACACACTTGTTTACACTAAAGCCAATAAACACATTTCTCACGCATCTAGATAAGACATTAAAATTTAGACCCTTGAATGACATTTTAACCAAACCGGATCTCATGTCATGCTGCCCAATCTCTCATATAAAGACAGTGGTTTACACTTTACGTGTCTCACCTTTTATACAATAATCTGTTTCCTATTAACACCATCCATGCTCTCACAATACAGACTGATCTATTACAAAACACACGAGGAGGAAACAGAGGAGATTAAGGGCTGATTTACCGTAAAACCTGGGGCACAGATGCATTTCCCGGTCACGCTATCACAGTCTGCCCCATTCTGGCAGCTGCAGATCTGCTGACAGGACTCTCCATAGAAGCCCAGGGAACAAGTCTCGTTGCAGTAGAGACCAGACCAGCCAGACTTACAGGAACATTCCCCAGACATAGGATGACAGCTGGAAAGAGAGGATGAAAGAGACAAAAGACTAAATATGACACCGATTACAATGTTAATGGCAGTAAGTGTTAAGAGGAGCCTTGCTGATTGTTACCAGCCTAATCTCTGGTAGTTACTGTTACATAAAATCATCAGTACACCATTTTTCATTATGATCATTTAAAAACAGTAACTTAAGGAGAGTCAATAAAAGTTCTTATCGTTAAAAATTTTACCCCAACCAATAAGATGTTAGCTTTCAAATGTTAAATAAGATCTGATTATCTAATGAAAGGGAAAAAGGAGCAGGAAACCTGTACAGATTATACTGTATATTAATTGGAATCTGGGATCTGAGCTCAGTGATTCTCCTATTGTGGAGAAAAAGTAAATTGAGGCTTTCTATGTGGCTTTCTATGTCTGCAGTTCCCATATGGGAGGGGGTGGTAATGTAGAATCTTGGGAAGGCTGTAAAATATAGGATTGTAAGGGCACGGCCACACTGCAATGCAAACGCAATCGCACACGGAATCGCATGTGATTTTATGTGCGATTTCGTTGCGTTTGCGCATGCATTTTTTCATTAAGTATTGAAAAGCACATGCGATTTAAAATGGGGAACGCAAATCGCAATCGCAACGCACCCGAAAACGAGCAAAAAAAATGCAGCAATGTGGCCTAGCCCTAAGCGGATGCTGAGAGTTGTAAATATGGCAAAAGGGTTTGTTTACACAGTGCACTTTCACTTGTCAGCTAAATGTTTCAGCCTCTAGTATACATGTAAACGTGATCATCATTTGGGTTAAATATTTGGGCATATTTAGAAAAAGTCAGCAGCCCATGTACCTGAAACAGCAGCAGCACTGAGTCTGCAGTCAGGACAGCTGCTGCTACATAACAAACTGACACGATCAGCTGTGCAGCAAGAAACATGTTAAAGAGGCCAACACAATAGGACACTTGTCCCACTTCTCCTGGCTGAATCCTCCTTCCCACTACAAGGCCGTTTTTAAGAACCAAATCAAATGTCCTGTCAATGGGAAGGCTGTTTTATGAGGATCTTTTGCCAGGCACAGCAGTAAAGTCTACTCAATGCGTCCCTTGGTATTAACATTCTGTATGGGCGGTACAATATATAACAGAAATTGGAACCACAGGAAAAATTGAGGCTTTCTGTGTCTGCAGTTTCCATATGCTATAACACTTTCCTTGTGTCAATATGAATGAACCAGAGGCCTGCAATGTGTTATGCTGCAGATCATCCACAAAATCACTATTTCAATAATATCAAGATAATTGGGCTTGTATAATAAGAGGTGCAAACGAATTTCAGTACTGATTAATCTGTAGCAACCAATCAGATTTGCTTTAATTTCAATGAACTAGTAAAAAAGGTCTGTTAGTTTGCTGCTGATTAATAGTACAGGCAAACGCTTGTACCCCCTCTTAGTAAAAAAGCATATGTTTAGTATATCTATAAAATAAGGGGTAAAGAAGCCCTAGTGTCCCTGCTAGCACCCGTGGAATTACCCAGAGCAGGATTATCCACAAGGCAACCCAAGGCACTTGCCTAGGGCCCAGGAAACTTCTGGGGGCCCAGCTTCAGAAGCAGTAACAATATTATAGTCTATACAATATATGTAGCGAAAAAGGGGGCCCTAAATAATGGCACAATCTCAATCCATCGCAGGAATTACCCAAGGTATATATATATATATACCATTCCAAAATATAGCAGCACACCTCCAGTACGTATGTATATGTTGGTGCAGATCTCCAAAGCTGGGAGCTGTATCCACAATTTTTATCCAAAGCAAAGACAAAGGAGCAGCACTCAATTTTTGCAATGATTTCTATATTTCATATAATCAAATATTCTCATAATAGCAACGTTTCGGGTCCATATTACCCTTCATCAGGCTTGAGAACAGGACAAATAATTATTAATTACACTATTTATAGGTAATAGACAGGATATGACATTATACATTGATCATAGTGGCCCTTTTAACCCCTTTTTCCCCCTTAACTCTTTATATACACTAATGAACACATTCTGTGAATATTGCCCTGGACCAAGTACATTAAAAGTCTACACAAACAGATATAAATTATAATCCCTATTTAATCCATTAGGGTATAGGGAATCCAACATCTTGATCCACCAAACTTCCCTACACTTCAGTCGGTGTTCCCTATTCCCAACATAATTCAAGGGTATGGATTCCAATACACTGAACTTCATTTCAGTGGCCAAGTGTCCTTTGTCCATATATACAAATGGTAATAGATAAAGAGACCATGAGTGAAAACATAATAAGGATAGTGTCTCCCAATGTCCTGGCAAGTTATGATAATAATGTCCTACATACCCATTTTGATCCTGAATGCTGGTAATGTCACAAAAATAAATAAAACAGAGAACCCACTATATCCAGCACTAACTCAACATTATGTGGATTTTAGACTCATTTTAGCAGTGTATCTGCTTTTCCTCTTTATATTTTGCTTAACTAACTTAGTTGGTTAATTATAGAATTATAAGCAATGCTATGCTTTCTTCTATCCATAGATCTATCTGTCTGTCTATATATCGAGCTATATATCTATCTACAGTATCTATCTATCTATCTATCTATCTATCTATCTATCTATCTATCTATCTATCTATCTATCTATCTATCTATCTATCTATCTACAGTATCTATCTATCTATCTATCTATCTATCTATCTATCTATCTATCTATCTACAGTATCTATCTATCTATCTATCTATCTATCTATCTATCTATCTATCTATCTATCTGTCTGTCTGTCTGTCTGTCTATCTATCTATCTACAGTATCTATTTATCTATCTATCTATCTATCTATCTATCTATCTATCTTTCTATCTATCTTTCTATCTATCCTATAATCAAGCATCATATATCCCCACGTGCAGTAGTGTTTTTACTTTACCAGATACATTTAGATAGGCTGAGGCCACACTGCAACGCACAGGAATCGAGCACACAATCGCAATTCTTGTGCATTTGCGCGTGCGTTTTGCCGTTTTCCATTATGGAAACGCATGCGTTAACGCACCAAAAATGGTGAACGCATGCGTTACCAAAAAGCAAACTGCAACGCGAAAATTCCCATGATTTCCATTTAAGCAAAAATCGTGGGTGCAATCACGAGCGCAAAACGCGCTAGTGTGGCCTAGCCCATAGTGATAGTTAAATAAGTATAACTGTACGCTTTCTGTTTTAACATAGAACTGGATTTGTTTATGACATGCACCTTGAAAGGGTAATTCTGGTTTATTTCCAAGGTTACATATGGTTAGATATGGTACTTCTCTAAATGTAATTTATATTTGAGCAAGTGATTGTCAGTGTTAATAGACAATGGTAAGCGTGGATATCACTTTTCCTATATTATTTCTACCTCCCCAAATATCCCTTGATTCCATTAGACAACTGGTAGACATGTTGGCTTACATGTGCAGACATATACAACAAGATCAGTAGACAGCAAGTCCTTACATGTTTTGTGGTATTTATAGGGCAATGCCAAAAATGTCTGCAGTTCCATCTGAGACTGTTTATAAGTGTAGCCAAATCAGGATGCATTGCCATAGTAAGCAGTGTTGTAACTACAAGGGATGCAGGGGGCCCCCAATTAATTTATTTTCCTCTTACGGATACATATTGTGCTATCTGAATTAAAGGGCAATTATGACCACCCAAGCACTCTCCCCCCACCCCTCTCCCAATGATAGGATAGCCAGCTTCTAAAAGGCCCAGGGTGGAGGACCATGCAGTTTAGGTCCTTATCTTGGGTTGTCTTAACTGGGGGGGGGGGGATATTGGGGGAGGGAAATAGGTTAGCTCAGATGTATTTTTTACAATAATTTGTCATTTTGTCTTTTGCCATCCAGTTTGGGACATAAGTACATAGATCCCTGTGTACACACATTAGTTTGGTAACCCAAGTGGTAGTTTGGTGTCTGTTCCAGAAGACATTCTAACATGCATGGTGGCTGTCCATGACATTGTTTAGCGATCCATCCTGATCACTAAAGGTGTTTTATCAGATGCTCATAGATTAAGTATAATAGAAGAATACAAATACCCTAAAATAAACTTATGTGCATCATGTACACAACAAAATATTCCTAAAATATAATGAGATAATGAATATAAAAAAATACAATAAAAAATAATTACGTATTTTCAAAGTGGATAAATCCCAGTTTGTGTGACAATGTGAGTAGATATGCCTCTGAATGGTGAAAGGGCTTACAGACCTGTGTGACACCAGACAACGATCCTATTTAATACAACAAAAACAGAAGGCTTTTCTGTACTACAATGAACTAATCAGGCATGATATGTAAATATCAGCCTCTATCCCTGTTAATTTGTTTCTGGTACAGCAATGCTTGAGGGTATGATGTTGGAATTAGTAGTCAGTCTGAAATGATCTAGCAGAGCATTAACTATTGCCCTTGCAAATGATTAATCTGCAACGTCAATAAGTCAAATGATTTTGACATTTGGGAATTATTTGTTTTGCTCACACTTTATTCAGTTTAGTGAAGCCTTGACAGCATTGTCTGCTAAAACTGCACTCAGTATCCTAACTCTTTGCTTATTTCAGAGAAAAGTGTCCAGTGCATTGTCCATATTTAGCTTAATATATTAATGCTTGCCTTTATTTTTAATCTGGGTCCCAACAAAAAAAAAAAACAAGAAAACAAAGACAAAGGGGCCGCTTAAATATAAGCGGCAAATATATGGAGTTAAAGTCATGCTAACCTGTTCGCTACCGGTTAGTGTGACTTAAATTGCATATTAGTGCTGGATGAGCATTCGACGCTCACAATTTAATATTGCATTTGCGCTAGTTTTATCTCCGGATTTTAATGCCAGCTAATTCCCACATTAGCAATCGTGATATTGAATCTCAATCAGGACATTTACCCAAAGCGATAGCGACTCTGGGTAAATGAGCCTGTAAGTCTTTTTAGCTACTGACATCACTTTAGCTTCTTTCAAAACCCTGTTCTCTGTTTGTTTCCTGCAACTGCTAAAAAAAATAGTTACTCTCAAAGTAATGCCTGCATTAAAGTTTATAGTTGACTATAGTGGACGCAGTGCTGTCAGGTAGGACGGTTTGTATCTAGGGGACACAATACACCGAAAAAAACATTTTAGCCATCTTTGTCCAAGATACACTATATGATTAAGTACCAATACTGCAGTTAGGGCAAATCTTGACTCTTGATACAAACCATTCATCCCTCACCTTTGCGTATTTATTAAATTACAGGGACACTTTTTGTCACATTTCATCCCGTATGTCCCATCGGAGCACAGTCTTGTCTCACATTGTTCACCAATGTAACCAGGTTCACAGAGACATGCACCACTAATGTGGTAACATTTCCCATCATTCAAACACTGGCAGGTCTTGGAGCAGTTCATTCCATATAAGCCAACAGGGCATTCATCTTGACATCTGTAAACAAACAAAGTGTTTAATGCTAGGCCCCACTCTAATCGACTTTCCTGTCCATTTCCATTTCTCATCTTTATCACTATGATGTAAATGCATGCTGACTGCACAGAAAATGGTAATCACATGTGTTGGGTCTATCCTTTAATATTCATTATCCTTCAATATCCAATATGTTTATAATGTAGTGCAGAAAAAGCTAGTACCGTATTCCAATTCAGTCGTGCAAAGTATATACAAGGGGTATATTATATTTTTTATCAACTAAATATGGCATCTAGTTAATAATTTTTAATGACATAAAATATAATAAAACTAAATATACTGATGCATCAAAAAAAACTTACCAGCTTTAATAATATAAATATAAAATAATGAGCATGTTTTTAAAGGGCATGTCCACCCCCTTTTCTAAATTTTTTATATATTTTAGGGCTTCCTCCCCCAGCCCCAACCGCATTATTATTATTTTCAGAAAGTCCCCCGATCTTTACTTACATTTCCTTCATCCTCCGCCACACTGCCCGGCCTTCTGCTTGCATGAAACTGCAAGTAGGGGGCCGGACCGATAGCCGTGTCTGTGATTGGCTGAGAGGCAGCCAATCATGGGAGGAAGCCCTAAAATATAGAGAGGAGGGCTGCTCTGAGCAAGCCAAAAACCTCTGAGAGGAAGCCTCAGAGGCGGAAATAATTTCCCTCCCTGCACTGCTCCTGGTGGTCAGTTTTTTGGACTTTGGAGGGACATTACAGGAGAACTATTTGGAGCTGGGATATAAGGTAAGGGTTTTACAACACTACACAGTGGGGCCAGTAGTGGAGGAAATTATAGTTTTGGGGGTGGACATGCCCTTTAACTATTGGATCATGCCAATTGTATAATAATACAGTAATTATTCATTCCCAGTACCGGTAGAAATTATAGGCATCTCTTTAATCAGTATAAACTTTGTTGAAACCAATGAGTATTTAGTAGTAAATTATGTTTCCCCCCCTTTTTTTTATCCCTCTGTAGATTCAATAGCATGTTTAACACAATTTCACCAAAATGCTTGAGGGTGGGTTATTACATGAGAATTAGGATTGCATCTTTTTAAAAAAGCAAAATATAGATAGCAGACATCTGTTGTCTCTGGTGTATAACCTGCCATACTTAAGTATGCTAATGGACTCCAGTTATGGAATTGCTAGTTCCAGCTGCATGGTGCAGTTCCTGCTTTTACACCTCAGATCATCTATACCATTAGTTCTGAGTAAAGAACACACTTGCAGTTTATACTGGCATAACTGTAGGGTTGGTTTTCCTGGGTTTTTATGGCAAAATAGAGTGCCAACACAATCTGTCAAAAGCTACCATTTATTATGCCAGGTATATTATATCTGTGTATAACAGGCTTATGCTGTCAGGTTGTCCAGAACAACAGTAGGTTGTTCTGTACAACATCAGGCAAGATTTATTCATTCTGCTCATAGAACATTCAATCCAAATATGAATTTTCATCATACAACTCTACAGCAGTGTATTAAGGTTAATGGTTCCAATCTGAATGTTTAAAGTATGGATTTAAACTGTATAAAAAGAATTATTCTTTCATAATAAAAGTGCCCCCTAGCAATGGCTAAACTTATTACACTGAGAAGGCACAATAGGGGGTTTCCTCACCTCTCTCCATTGTATCCAGGACTGCAATGACATTGACCTGTGGCAGAGTCACATGATCCACCATTGTGGCATTGGCATTCCAGTGAACAGTTCCTCCCATAGCGGCCCTCAGGGCAAGGCTGGCCACAGACTGTGCCCTAAATTGAAACAGAGCAGGATATACAGAAATATAATCAGCGTACTGTGGCTGCAAACTAATTAAAATACACACCTGATCTAGTTAATTACTAGACACTTTGCCCCACAGCTACAGATCAGCTCACACACAGTTCCTGCCAGCTCACAACAAAAAGGAAATACACGGTATTTGTATTCTCTTTGCATAACAAAGTACAGCCTTAAGGTTAGTACACACGTGCGATCGCGGGTCCCGACCCGCAACAAACGTTGTGTACAAATCTTCGTTTAGGCCGAAAATCGTCCCGTGTATGGGCCCTTTATCGGGCGAAACAGGCGTTCGGTCGGGGATCGGCGAACGACCGACTTGGCGGATCTCCGAATGTACATCCATTTGGGCCGATAAAGGGCCCACACACGGGGCAATTATCAGCCGAAATCAACATCCGTACACATTGTGCATTGCGGGTCAGGACCCGCAATCGCACGTGTGTATGAACCTTAACTTTATTTCAAAGTTGGCTGTATGACTAGTGCACCATAGCTTCAGATTACCACTTAAAATACAATCAGGAGATTCAATAAAAGTTCTTCAGGGAGATTCAATGAAAGTTCTTATTGTTTAAAATGGTGCTAATTTTGCCCCAAGCAATCAGATCTTATTTAACATTTGAAAGCTAACATCTGATTGGCTGGGGCAAAATTAGCACCATTTTAAACGATAAGAACTTTTGTTGAATAACCCTGCTTATCGTTTAAAATGGTGCTAATTTTGCCCCAACCAATCAGATGTTAGCTTTCAAATGTTAAATAAGATCTGATTGGTTGAGGCAAAATTAGCACCATTTTAAATGATAAGAACTTTTATTGAATCTCCCTTAATATGGATTATGTGGAAGACTGAAAGTTAGCTGTGGCTGGACTAGGGTCATATTTATAAAAATGCAAAATGCTGATACCGTGTCTCATTAAATTTTCACCTATCACCCCCAGCTAATGTTAAGAATATGCGCATAAGATCATGTCATTAATTATTTATTCAAATTAGTTCCATGGTGTAAATCAGTAGAATAACAATCAAACGACATTGCAGTGCAAATTTCACAAATGTGTCCATGCGCAGACCTATAAATTACCGTGATTGGTTGCATACTATCATATTATTATACAGACTTTAGAGGAGTGTTATCTTCATGCATACATTTAATACTTCTGTTAGTCTAATGCACAGCTGATTACTGGATCGCTATATCCAGATGAATTAGGGCATTTTGCCTCAAACAAACTAATTCCCAAAAGAATTCCTAATAAATCTGGTCCTTTCTTCATTTTAATCATGTTACCCATGTCACCCCAGCCCCCTTCTATTCATCCACTAATTCACATGGGTGCAGTAGGTCATATTGCAGACCTGCACATGGATTAAGTCTACTGCTTAAAATTCAAATGTCATTTGGCTCACTCAGTTGCATGACTTGTCTAGAAGCTTAAAAACAACATAGGTCACTTTGGCTAAAAATCAGTTCAAATGAGTCTGATAAACTGTCTGAAAGGACACGTCTTAAAGTTTAAATAAGCGACATTAACTTAATACTGGGCTAATCATTAAAACATACAAAAATACAAAATGCATGTCAGCATTTGCAGTTACTGTACCAATGTAAACACACCTAAATAATAACAAGGCCAATATTTGCAATGTTCTGTCAATCAAATGAGGTCACCACAATGTTTGCAAAAAGAAAAATGAAACCATCTGCAATTGAAGTTGATTTATAAACATAATCATCTCCTCATCTGCTAAATGACACCAAGACGGCAAATCCTGGAGGCAGTGAAAAGATTAGTAAAGCTCTCTGATCCACTGTGTCACCTAATTAATTTTACAAAAGGTCATTGAACATGATTGTGAAAAAGTTATTGACTAAATAAGTTAATTATTTTTTATTGATTCCCTTGTGGATGTTGGACAAAACAAGCATAATTAGGGCATGTGACTTACCATCCACCCTGCAGGACAGGAGCATTCTCCGGTTACATGATGACAGACTCCACCATTTTGACATGGGCATCTTTCCTCACACTGTGGTCCATGTTTGCCAGGAGGACACAGGCCCTCACAGCTGAAGGTTTCAAAAATTCATTGATTATAAAATATTTTTATTTACAAAAGTTTATTGTTTAGTTGTTAATAACAATTGTAGGGGTCACTGATCTGCCCCTAAGTCTTAAAGGGTAACTGTGGTCCAAAAATGACTTGAGGTAAATTAACAGGGATTGATTCCCTGAGGATTTTTGCAATTTACTTTCATTATTTATTTTACATACTTTTGAAGATATTTACATTTATATGTGTGATATGGGTGCAGCATCACCAGATCCCATGCACTTCCTGCTTCCTGTTCTGAAACAATGTGACAGTCCCTCTTCCCTGTGTGCCCTCCTCCTTGTGGGCCCCATGGCCCCTACCCTTGCAGCCCCCTTGGCCTATTCCCTTTTAGCCCCTCATGGCCCCTTCTACTTGTAGGCCCTGTGGCCCTTCACCTTGCATGCCCAACCTGGTCCCTTTCCTTGCACCCCCTTGGCCCTCTGTGGCCCCTCCCAATTGCAGGCCCCACAGCCCCTCCCCTTGCAGCCCCACCCTTCCTTTGCAGCCCCCTTGGGCCTTTCCCTTGCAGCCTCCTGTGCCCCCCCCACTCATGGGCCCTGTGCCCCCCCACTTACGGTCCATGTGGCCTCTCCCCTTACAGACCCATCCTGGCCCCTTTGCTTGCAGTCCCCTTGGGCCTTTCCCTAGCACCCTTCTGTGGTCCCTCCCACACATGGGCTCTGTGGTCCTGCCCACTTGTGGACCCTGCGGTACCACCCACTCATGGGCCCTGTGGACCCACCCACAGCTCTGTGGCCCTTCCCCTTGCAGACCCATCCTGACCCCTTCCCTTGCAGGCTCCTTGGGCCTTTGCCTTTCAGCCTCCTGTGGCCCCTCTACCTCATGGGCTCCCCATTGCCCCTTCCCCTACTTGCACCTCAGACTAATACCCCCCTAATGAAAACTGTGTAAAAACAGCCTTTTCAGCAGAGAAAGAATCAGCAGTTTTAAACTTTAATTCTTTCTCAAAGGGCTGTTTTTACACAGTCTTCTGTAGGGGCGGAATTAGTATGAGGTGAAAGTGGGGGAGGGGCTGGGGCTACGGGCCTGTGAGTGGGCAGGGCCACAGTGCCCACGAGTGGCAGGGGCTGCAAGGGAAGGGGCCAGGTTGGGTCTAAAAGGGGAGGGACCACAGAGCTGCAAAAGAGAGATGCAAAAGTTTGCTAATCGTAATTGAAGTAAAAGAAATTGAAAAGGTTAGACGTTAGGACCTTCCAGACTGGGGTTACCTTGACGTGGTTGGAAGGCTTTTCATTCATGTGATCACAGTAATGTATACTAAAACCCCTTTATTTATAAAGTATGCCAGTGTGCAGATAATATGATATTGTATGGGGCCTAGGAATGTGCATTGATTATCTTTTCTGTTTGTACCCATGAGTGGGAAGGGCCAGCAAGTAGGCACGGCCGCCGAGAGGTCATTCGGGAAAAAATGAAAATTTCCCTCGGCGGCACTAGACTCCCTATAGAGGAGTCTGCCGTGCCCGAGGGAAACACACAGTCCTGAGTGTTCTCCCTATGATGTGTATAGGGAGAACGCTCAGGAGTGTGTGTATGCAGATCTTTGAAAGATGGCCGACAGGATCTAGTAGATCATGTCTGTCATCTTTCAAAAATCTGTAGTGTGTGTACCTAGCTTTAGTCTTGAGGATGCCCACTGGGACAGAGCGTCATTGGCTGCATCACAAGCCTGAAAATTTTTTTCTCTTTAAAGTGTCGATAGGTAGAGGAAAGGACAGAGAATGGTTGCAGATCTGTAAAATATACATTTTTGGGGGGTGGAGCTTCTTACACAGCAGATCATGTACTTACTGTAGACTCAGACATACAAGGAACTGTAATATTGCAAGCCTATAACTTATGATCCAGAGCAGTAAAAGACATTATTTTGAGCTTGTTTAAAAGGTATGAGAGCTCTTTTAAAAATTTAAATTGTACGAAGACCACAGTAACCCTTTAAAGACAAGTACTGAGAGGGGGGATATTACTGCTAGATAGCAGACTTCTCAATCTAATATGCTTTAAATACAGGTAAATGTCCCTGTAGAATGAAATACCATTAACATTCTGTGCTATAATCCCGCTGCAAGTGGTATGAATGGATAAATGAAAACAATTAGTTTAATAACATGGTAAAATCATTATAATCACAGCAGGGCTGGATTTACTCCTCAGGAGCCTGTAGGCCCAAAGAGCCTGGCGCCCTTAGCCCCACCCCTAAACACAGACCACACTCCTAAACCACACACATTTCCTCTTTTTTGGGGGAAGAAAATAGACTATAAAGGGGTTGGATTGGTGGTAGGAGATTGACAGCTGCCTCTCCAAACTCAGACGCCCCTAGGCGCGTGCCTAATGTTAAATCTGGCCCTGAATCACAGCTACCACTCCAAGGTTTAGCAGAAGCTATTGTTAAAACACCCACAGTCCATTCCTCACCAGGCAAAAAACAGTACAGGCACTTCTAATTGCATTATTATTTAACATAACAGTTTTAAATTTAGAAAAATGTAGATTTGCTGATACTTACAAAGCCCCAGTATAACCAGGAGGACATCTACATTCACCAGTTACATGGTCACAGGTTGCTCCATTTTGGCATTGGCACTTTTGATGACAGTCATTTCCATAGGTCTCTTGGTCACAGCGTTCCTCACATCGCCATCCCTTAAAGCCAGAAGCACAGTGGCATGCTCCAGTTATAGGGTTACATAAGGCTCCATTTTTGCACTGGCATCGACTGCTGCAATGTGGTCCCCAGTGGTCAACATCACAAGCTGTTGACCAATAAAATCTACATTGAGTTTGAATAATGAACAATGAGGCAGTTTGTCAAAATTGCAACAAAAAAAAGGAGGGGGGATGGGTAAGGTTGTGTACACATGTTCTGATATTTTGGGCCGATCAGGCCAAAATATCATAAGTAAATATCAGGTGTGACCACCAACCAGTGATATATGGTCACTGAGGAAGTATTATAGTCAAAATACCCCTATGCTAATTGGCTGGAAAATTCCAGGCAAATTATGTAACTTCACTGCTGGCTATTGCAGTCCCATGACAGCCCAGCCTGGGAGCTCAGTGTGATTGTGAGTTTCACTGGAGGATAAGGATTCCAAGTTGTCAGAAGGATTTCTCAGAAAAGTGAATACTTTGCATGCGTCTACCTGAAAATCACCCATTAGTTTACATCTAAAGGCCATGTCCACCCCCAAAACTAAAATTAAACCCACTTCTAGCCCCACTGTGTAGTTTAAAAAAATCCTTACCTTACATCTCTGCTCCATATGGCTCTGTGATTAATAAATGCGAGCGCCAAGCGATGCATAATACCCAGTTGGATTTGCTTAAGCCAAAAAAAATAAGGGAGCAGTCTTGTAATCTTAGATTTATCACGACATTGGGTAAACAATGGACCTATGTTAAGCAGCTAATGTTGTGCCATTGGCCCATTTTGCAGAATGTCCCAATTTTGACACACTTTGTCGCAGTGTACCCCTAACTGACGGCTAGAAGGGGAAATAACTTAGATGGCGTTTTGACAAGCAGTCATTACACCAAGAGCACACATAGTCTGGGCAGAGGTGTTAAACTGAAAGGTTCGCTCCCTTGTGTAGGGTGCTTCTCTTGCAGATTCATGTACAGAGCACCCTTTTTTCATGATTCGCAACAAAGTATCAGATACCCCATAAAATAATATATAAACTGTAACACTTCTACCGTTATTTATGTTTTATCATGCAGTTGCCCACTAATTTATGTTGGGAGCACTTTTCGAAAATGACTGTCGGAGCACTTTTCGAATATAAGAATGGCACAAAAGCATCTAGAAAAAGGTAAAGGCATTTCTGCAGTGGCGGAGCACTTTTTGAAACAACACAACGCAACAACAAGAATTCTTAAATGTTTCAGAATTGAGAGGATACATCAACATATTAGAGGAGGAGACTACCACACACATCTTCAAAGGGATGTCAATTGGATCTTCCAATTGAAAAGCTTGACACCACTTGAGATTGATTTTGGAGCTTACATTTGAACACTGTTTGCGGCCGCATGCCTCTCCCTTTCCTCTATGAATAGATAGTGCCTTTCATGATATTTCTGGCTTATGGTTTCTAAGAAGAAAGTGTGGGGTCCCCACTCTTTCCTTATAGTGATGGATTTATGCTCTGAAACTGTTATATATTCCTTTTCTACCTTGAAAACTGTCATTTATCTATTATTATTTTTTGAAATATGGACAAGAACGGCTTTTAGTCCTACTGTGAAGGTTTAGATCTAGCACTGTAACAATACTGTAATAAACCATGGATTTGTTTTGTATATAGAATTGCATTGGTATTGCTAATATTGTTGCAAAATGTTTTTGGTGGTTGTAACAGTTTAATCGTAAGGGGATTTAGTATCTGTGATATTTATTGAATATGGGTACTGGTAGAGGGAGTTTGTTTAGCTTGTGGGGTTAGCATATGATGTAATATGCGCCTGTCGCGAGACTAGCGTGGGACATAATACCTATGTTACATTTGACGTCCTGACGCTGCTGACATTGGTAGGGAGGTACTGTTGCCCCTTGTAGGTATAAAAGACTCGCTGGTACCAATGTAAGTAGACCGCAGCAGAAGCTTTGGCGAAACGCGTCTGGCCTCTTTCCCCCCCCCCCCCCCCCCCCAGGACCTCCTTCCCCTCGCTGCACTTGCACTATGTATGTTCTGCTGACTATGCTGGGTACAAAATTTGGCAGCCCTTAAGCTATTGACTGCCTATACACTCGCTTAGACTGGTGAACTGACTGACTTGGACAAAACCCAGGACCTACTTAATAAGTATACCAATGTAATGTTATGCTGTTTACCTGCTGGGACACACACACTTAATAAGAGTTAGAGGAACCCGGGGCTATGGGATTTGTTTGTACTGTATTATATATATTTCTAAATGATTTTAATGTTGCTAATATTCCCCAGTATTTACAGTATTTACTAAAATAAAGGGATTTTATATTAGTAGTTCCCATATGAGTGATCGGTTTATATTGGATCTATTTTTCTCTTCTTTTTTGTGTAAAAAGGTTTCTGTCTCCTCCTGGTCCTCCGGGAGGTACTGTGACATGCACTCCCCCCCACCCCCAACCTCCGCAGCGTCTGTGATTGGCTGCCTCTCATCCAATCACAGAGGTGGCTGCTGAACCGGCCCATGCTTGCAACTTCCAGCAAGCAGAGGGCCGAGATCAGAGCAATATTTCTGCTGCTTTTTTAACAAAACAAACATGGCAGTTGGGGGTGGGCTAGGTTGCCCTACACTACACCAAAAAAAATTTTTCTGGGTGGACATGCCCATTAATCCAGCCGAACAGAAATTGTTTACATTTTATATTAATGACAATCAAATTCAGAAGAAAAAAAAAAGACTTTAAGAGTAATGGTATTGGAATGACTGAAAGGACTGATGTTTTAAATGCACAAAAATGATTACTGGAATATACAGTTTCTTTATTCTGGATATTATGTCTTGATTATAGATGAGTCCAATTTTCAAAATGAACCTGGTTTAATTTTTGGAACTGGCAATTTTCAAAAATCAATGATCCAAAGGAATTTATCGAAAATTTCGGAAGTTCAAAAATCAAATGTTGAAAATCCCGCCAAAAGTTAGGAAATGCAGTTGAAATAATTCCACTTTAATTAGGGATTTGAATTGGATTTCAGAATTTCAATAAGTTCCTAGGAAGCGCTGGTGGAATGAAACTTTCCAGTTTTGTTAACCTCTATTCTTAATATAAGGTTGATTCTAAGTTCAATCATCAAACCGATCTAATGTTGGGCTATATTATATCACATGTCCTTATATATCCTTATACACTGTAGGAACATTATTACTCCTTATATTATCATCTTACTTGCTGACATTTCTGCACTATGCTCTGGTCTGCACCATTATATTTTGCAAATAAATAGAGGCAGTTGTCCGAATATTGTGGAAACCTTGACAGGTAAGTAGGTTAACTTATGGCCGGCATTAGTCTAACAAACTGCAATTCAGCAAGGTTTGACAAGAATAAGGGATTGTGAAATTAAATAAAACATATTTTTTCAGGTTAGCTCTTGTTAGTAATTTGATAGCTTTGTGCCCTTTAGATCCAATGGCAAATGGATTTGCAAGCTTCTCCGCAAAGAGAGGCTTTTATGCATTGGCTGCCTCTCAAGGCAGGGTAGGCAATTTGTGGTGAGAAGTTACCGTGGGAGCTGATGGAGTAAAGTGTAGGCACACAGAGTTGTCAAAAAAGGGCTTTTGTTCTCCTTTAATTTTTAAAGGTCTAGGACTCTCGATAAACAAATGTATTATCCATAATGTATTATTTATGCCATTCTCATTTGAAATTTAGGAGAAATCAGGATAATGGAAGCTGGTAATTTTAAAATAAAAATCAGGTGATTTACTGCATCACTAATTCACAAATACAGATTTTGACCAGTTTGTGTTTGTGCATTTCTTGGGAATGTTAATTACAGGGGTGATTCACCATGAAGCTAAGCTGAGATTTTTACTAATGAGCATGCAGGGAGCGTTTATTCAGCAACACTAACTAATCTCTGGGGGAGTGCTAAACTTCCAGGCTGCATAGCTGGAACTGGGCGTGGGCAAGCATCAAGCTACTTAAATAATAGAAATGTAGTTAATAATAATATGTTATGTTCATATTATATGTTATAATATGTAAGTTAGTGTCCAGGGAGTTGTTGGTGTATGTATGTAAGTGTATGGGCACTATCCGTGCGGTTCCTTCGATTTTTAAAGGAGCCGTAGAATAACGGTTGTTATTCTACGATAACCATCATTATCCTACGATATTGGCACCATAGATTTACGATAGCGATATCAGAGAATTACGATCGATATCGTAAAAAACGATAATGATGTTTGATAAATGTGGCCCTTAGGGTGATCTCATTTGTTCTTGTAAATGATGTATAACATAAAATTCATTTGCAGTAGATAAAGCAGCATTCAAACACCCTGGATTGGTTTCTTATACTCTGGCGACTATAATATTTGATGTAAAGTATAAACATTATTGCGCAATACAATATTTTACCCATATTATCAAAATCTTAGTAAGCAGCTGACCTTGTTAATGTACAGTAAGAAAGTTTGTTTGTGCTCTTCTTTTCCATGACTGTTCTGAACAATTAGAACATTACCGAGCCCATGCTTTTTCTAGCATGGAGCCATAAAACACTGCACATGTATCAAGTCATCTGCCAAACCTGGCTTGCATTAAAAATGTCTCTTGGAAGAGAAATATCCTCAACTGTGTACCAGGCTTCATGATGTGGGTAAGTTCTAAAACGCACAATAATACATACATGGTGAAATTCTCATTTCAGAGCCTTCAACGTCAGCCACACAGCCTAAATTCCAAAGCTATAAAATTTGGTGTTTTCTTTGGAAAATGACTTTCCACCTGGCATGTACAGTAATGGCAATGGAAAAAGTGAAAGCATTATTTATGCTACATCATTGCTTAGAGATTGTACAAACACTGTATTGCTTCCTTTTATTTTCTTCTATGTTACATACAAAGCAAAGTCAATAGAACTTTAATTACCTAAATTAAGAAACTCTAACAATAGAGTAATTTGTCCCATAAATAGTGCTGAGAAAATGAAAAATAAGCCCCTATATCTTTTGATATTGCTTTTTTGGTTAGAAGCTAAATGTAATTTTATGTGTATGGTAGCGTATTGTATTGTATGTCCATTACATGCACCAAATCACAGATTCCTTCAGTCCAAGTAGAAGAAACCCCAGACTTAGGGGATGATGGACAGTGAGTCAAAGTGCCAAAAGACTGCTCCATAATAAACCCTAATTCCATTTAACACAGTTGAATGGTTAACCATTGTATGCTAATGCATTGAAATGTACATTAATTATCTCTTCTGCCGCTTCCATCACAATGTTATATGAAGTATAAATATATGAAATGTTACATTAAAATTAACAGATGGAATGTTATATATGGGGGGTTATTCAATAAAAGTTCTTATCGTTTAAAATGATGCTAATTTTGCCCCAACCAATCAGAACTTATGTAACATTTGAAAGCTAACATCTGATTGGTTGGGGCAAAATTAGCACCATTTTAAACGATAAGAACTTTTATTGAATAACCCCCATGGTTTTGTTTCTGAGATGTTCCATACAAAAAAATGATGACTGTGCTAATCCCTGCATCCTGTTGAATTATTAGGATGAAATTAAACAAAATATAAATGGGATCAGCCAATCAAATGTTTAGAATAGGGCAAATAAGGCCAAATCCTTTTTTCCTCTGAAAGGAAATAAGTAATGGAACTTCCTGATAAGCTAAAAGAAAGCTTCCATAAGGACCTTACAAGTGCTGTATCTACAAATTTAATTTCAATGGACAGAATTTTAACTGTTTTGATAATTTGTACATGATACATATGCCCTCATATGTACAATTCATGAAAGATAAAAATGTCCATCAAAATAGTCACCAAAACACTGCACCTTACTACAAGTTACAACAATAGCACTTAAGAGGTAGGTAGATGATACTGCTGGTAAATGTTTGTTTTTTTGTGAGTATTCTTCAGTGTTTACAGTACGGATACTTTACATGTCTCACACAAAGATTAAAATGTTACTTTTGGGCAAAAAGATTGGCCAAGATTTAATTCTTTGTAAATGAATCTATCAATACTGATAAACTACTGAGTTACATATAGTAGGGAGCAAATACGTTTCCTTATTCGTCATGGAGACAGTCTGACCATTCACATGCCAAACACTTAAAAGGGCTTTATCTCTTTGATTTAAAGGACTCTTAACTCTTGGGTGGTCTTCCCATTCCTAGATCATTTGATCTTAAATTAACAGTCATCACATGACCTAACTGGAGGATTTCCGTCTTTATCCCAGGATTTCCAGACCCTTGTAACGTTATATTATGAAAATGCCTCTAATCATGTCATTATTATTAATTGACACTATTTGTCCTAAAATATTGATTGTATTTTTGTTAACCTAATTAAAACAATGTTTATAGACACACAATGATATTTTTATTATGGCTAAACACAGACACACATATCGATTAGATAGGATTTCATTTGATCTTCAAGCTAAACCAGCTTTGTGCAGCTCATGAATTGCAACAGTCTGTAGATTGCACTTGAAAGTGGCTGGAATCCTATAGTTAGCATACATTGAGTGTGAACTTGCTTAAATGCTGCTTCACACCTCTTTATGATTTTATTTTACAGTCTCTTGCAGTAAACATTAGGATCGAAATAAAACCTTAAGACACAGGAAATATATTTTTGACCAGCCTAGTCTGAGGAACTGAAAATGACCGCCAGACAGGATAGCTGCTTCAGCTGTTCCAAATAAAATATTAAAACCACCTGGCTGTGGGCAGCAGATGACTCACTCATGGCAATGCTGCTGAGATGGGGAACTGGCACTGTGGGTGTGATTTTATACTGGCATTACATTTACATTCTTACTTGCTAATTTCTATTTTCATATGATCAAGTCCTATTCAAAACACCCACTAATAACAGTGACCTCACAATTACACTGCCTTGTATTGTTTATTAAGATAATTAAGATTGTATTGAATTCTCAAAGATATTGTTAGTTGCAAAGAAACTGAAATTTGCCAGGGGCCAAGGCCTAAGGACAATGTCTCATGTGGCTGTACCCAACATGGCCTTCCTACAAAAATTATACAGGTAAACAGGCAAGTGACACCCTCCAAGTTATTCCCTCCATTAAACAGATTAGCTTTTCTTTGTTTTGCCAAAGCACAAGTCCAATTTCCATACACCAATAGCACAAGTCCAATTTCCATACACATTCTGCTTTCCATGTTATAGTAAAGCTAGACTGCTTATTAAAGGGACACTATACTGAAAAAATGCCTCACCTTAATCTATAATTGAATACATGTAAGTAACACATTAATGCGGTAGACCAAAACATCAAATTTACAAGGGAAGAGGTACAAAACAACAAACTGGCTTTCTTGGACTACTTGGTAGAAGTCAGGGAGAATGGTAAACTGGAAGTAGAGGTTTACAGAAAACCAACACACACAGATCAGTATTTGATGTTTGACTCCCACCACCCTTTAGATCACAAGCTGGGGGTCATCAGAACCCTGCAACACAGAGCTGAGAACATCCCCACTAGCACAGAGGCGAAGGCTAAAGAAATGAAACATCTCAGAGGAGCCCTTAAAACTTGTGGATATCCATACTGGGCCTTTGTCAAAAGAAGCAGAAGGAAAGAAAAGAACACGAATACCAACAGTGAAGGGGAAAAGCAAGACAGGAGAAAGAACATGGTCATCCCATATGTAGCAGGGGTCTCCGAGAAATTAAGAAGAGTTTTCAAAAAACACCGTATCCCTGTCTGCTTTAAACCGAACAACACGCTGAGGCAGCAATTGGTACATCCGAAAGACCCAATACCAAAACACAAGAAAAGCGACATCATATATGCAGTGCAGTGCAGTGAAGAATGCTCTGATTTGTATGTGGGGGAGACCAAATAGCAGCTGCATCAACGTATGGCCCAGCACAGAAGAGCCAATTCCTCGGGTCAGGACTCAGCCGTGTACCTGCATCTTAAGGATAAATTACATACCTTTGAAGACTGTAATGTTAACATATTGGCAAAGGAACGTGACTGGTTCAAGAGAGGTGTTAAGGAGGCCATTTATGTGAAAATAAAGAAACCAAGCCTAAATAGAGGTGGGGGGGTTCGACACCATCTGTCTGCCATGTACAATGCTGTTTTGACACCTTACTCTGGGCGTTCCTATAACACATCTTAGCCACTATCTAATCACGCCCTTAACACCTGGCTGTGATATGCTAATTGGGATTTTCCAGGGTACATAATTGCCACATATTCTTGTACAAGTCATTCTGAATTGAGAAAGCCAGTCGGATGACTAGTGAAACGTCTTCAAGAACTAAACTTCAAGTCCAGTTGATCTAATTGAATACAACAGATGTAAGTAGCACTTACTCTAATTTGCGTGTGTTGCTGCATGCCTTCAATCCAGCACACATTCTGTTTAGGAGCAGTATCCCCCCTTCCTCTTTTAACCACTCCCACTTCCATCCGACCTGACTTTTTCCCCACAAACCATCTGTCAAGCCTGCACACAGCATTCCAACTGTCAAAACTCTGTCACCATTCCAGCTACAGTAAAACTACTCCCAGAAAAATATTTTTTGAGAGCAAGGAACTTGATTGACAGCTGAAATATAAGAAGTTTTAGATTGGATATCTAAAGAAATAGGGGGCAGATCAACCACAAAATGGTACAGAGGATGTTGGGAAGAATTATAGTTTCCAGTTATGGTGAATTTAAAATAACCCTTTTTTTCGGTATAGATGCCTTTAATGAAAATATACCCCATGGGTGTGGTGCTGGGTACTATTGCATGTGTGGCCTTAAGCTCTTTTCCTGGCTGGGACATTTTTCTGCTATCTGAATACTGTGTTTATATTTTCCATTTGGTTTTGTAGTGAGAAATGTCTATGATTTTAAAGAATGTTTCATGTAAGAAAAACGCCACACTGCATAAGCTGTTTGCCTGTCTGTCCATATAGACGTGTGCAGACAGTTCTCCTCTTATATCAGCGTCTGTTCTATGGATCTCCAATGTGGTTTAATGGTTTTGAGCAAAACATAAACAGGATCATTAAATAAGTTCAACTTCATATTCAGTCAAGGACAGGTACATAGATGTCTAATTCTTGTCTGCTGTGTTCATGGCTATGTGTATTGCTGCCATACACTAGTACACTTACCTGTTGGTATTCATTTAATGTTGCAACATCCATCTGGTCAGATCATTTTGAGACAGACCACAGACATAGTGATAATATTTGCCAATACCCACAATCAGGCAATCACCCATATGAGGTCTCCACCATCAAATTCATAGATTAGTCTCTGGGCCTCCAAGAAAAAAAATCTTTGCTACTGTAGCTTTAATTGAATTCAAAATATGCTTGTAAAAGACAACACTGAGAATCAAGCGTATTTCGTATTACAATATTACTGTATTTACTTCAAATACTTGCCTGAATGCAAGAACTAATCTGAAATGGGACTTTATTATAAATCATGAGCACTTAGATGTTGAATCTTTTGTTTTGCCGTCCTTCATTTACTCCACTGTGTGTTTTGCTACCCTATGGCAACCCTTCACTTGGGCTACGTGTCCTGTTTGGAAGAAAAAGCTGTATTCAAGAAACTAGGCTAGTCGGCTATTTTGTAAAGGCTTTCTGAGCCATGAAGAGCACAGACAATAGAAATGTGCAGTGTATTTTCTTCCTAATCTTTTTAATGTAAAGAATCACCCATTTCCCCAGGCAAAGTTTCTTTTCAAAGCATTTCACTATACATGGAAAAAAAGAATTACATGCTAGCAGCCACGGTCTTATTTGTTTACCTGGTTTTGCATTGGCCAAAATATTCCTACTGCTGAAAAATAGGGAAAGAGTAAAATAGAGGATCTATTTGTCTACCTATCTATATGTCTGTCTGTCTACCTATCTATCTTACATTCCCCTTGATGTGATGTCAGCAAAATCTTTTATTACAGGAAATTACCTTTACTTATACTCGTATTCTTCCTCCTATTAGTCCAAAGTGATATAAAGTAGATCATTGCACATATTTCTGGGTAAAAGACAGCGTGACTGATGCTAAAAAAAAGGTGCAAGTGCTAATAATCTGCAGCCTACCAATCAGATGTAATCTGTAATCCAATAAAAAGCTACCATTTGATTGATTGCTGCAAATTAATAGGACGCACAACCAAGGAATGCTGGGAGTGTTTTCAAACATATTTTTAAACATCATCAATTCAATAAAAGTTCTTATCGTTAAAAATAGTGCTAATTTTGCCCCAACCAATCAGATGTTAGCTTTTAAATGTTAATATCTGATTGGTTGGGGCAAATTCAGCACCAGTTTAACGATTACTTAACTTAATACTTTTATTGACTCTCCCTGCAGATTTTTACACATCTTAATGGATGCAAGCTTGACATCCCTGCATTAAGGCATTAATGGTCATATGCATACAAACTATTATTGCAGGAAAATCAGCATATACAGCATCTAAACTCCCATGTTTACTTGTTTACTTTATATTTGGTAGGGATAATATTCCTGTATTCCAGACGGGGCTGCCAGTACAATCCCTTCTGCTGCTTCTTTGCACCGAAAAGGCATGGAAGATAGGCAGAAGGCTGATGAGGGAATTAGGACTGGTACATTTAGGTACATTTAGGAAAATACATTTGAAATGTTTTGATCTTGTGAAGGTCAGGGTTTTAGGGGGCAATTAAGCCATACACAAAATTTTGTTTTGGTGGTGAATATACCCTTTTATACAGTATATAAGAAAATATAACAAAAGATTTGTATATAGGAGCTTACATCTACAGCACCTATATAAAGCACAGAAGTATCAAGCCCCTTGTCTGAACATGTTTATAGTTTAAAACCCATGGTCACATACACAATGCCTATCTTCCATACAAAAAACCCAGAAACAATCTCTGGGATGGAGGTCAGTGCCAGAGTTCCTACGTAAACAGCTGAACTGTCTTCACTATATCTTGTCTACAGATCACACCCACTCCACACTTGGCATCAATAATCCCACAGCTGTGACCAAAGGGTTTCAACACTTTGAAGCTTTGGAAAATGTTTATCTTCTTACTTATTCTTAAGAGACAAACTGTGAGGGTTAATTTCACCAAAATTGGTTAAGACAATTCATCCAAACTCCTTGCAGATGTAAACAAGGGTAGAACAGAACCCTGAGTTCTAACCACTGAGCCACTGTGCTCCCCCACATACTTTAATTTTTGGTCCTTCTTTCCTGGCCAGCTGCTTCAATTATTTAAGGAATATTCACGAACAAATGATATGGAAATCCAATCATATATAGAAAGGTGATCCTATATTTATTAAGAAAATGAAGTGCAGAGCAAACATAGCATGACATTTTGGCCCAAGGGCCTTTCTCAAGTTCTTAAGGGTAATACCAATGTGCTAGTATTTATACAAAAATACATATGGACATATATTAGAAGTCCATTATCATATCATACAATATTTTCGACCAACTATATTGTATGGTGTGGATGCCAACGGCCACAGCCGATCAGGTATGCTGGCAAATCACGGCCAATTATGCAGTTCTCTATGGGAACAGTGATTAGTCTTGGCCGACGGATCACTAGTGGGAATTTGTACCTAGTGGTGAACTGTACCTAGAAGTACAATTAATATTAATGACACACCGCTATTCCCAACTCCTCAGGTGTATTTTCTGGGAGTAATACTAAACTCAGATCTTTCTTTCCAACCCCATATTAACACAATAGCCAACTCCTGTCTGCTTCAACTCAATAATATCTCTTGCATTCGTCCTTTATTTTCACAAGATGCTACCAAAATTCTAGTACAGACCCCCAACCCGCACACGCTACCTAACCCGTCCCACACCTGCAGCTTTCTATACAAACCTCCCCTGCAACCAATTCCAACTCACTGAGAAGTCAGTTGAACCCATGGGTCTCTTCATGACATTCCAAGTTTCTTATGCGGTTCAATTGCATGCTCCTGCTGGTATTATATACAGTATTTCTGTGTGCAGTTTGAAATCAGATTAGGGTGGTAAAGATAAACCAATACAGAACTATATATTAGTGTAATGTATTGTGCTTTTACGCAAACCTTTGTAAATTGGAACATAAAAAGTACAGTCAATCTATTAAAAAGCACTGGTTGCTGATTAGTCAATGGTGCTTCTTAAACTCAAATTCACAGTAGGCTTAGATCAGTTCAGATGGAACATACCTGCTAAGAATAACAGGAGTATCAGTAATCATTTCTTCCATTTTGTTTGTCTAATTGAAATATCGTTATAGTATTGTATTCAGTCTCTCTTATTGATGTACTAAATTAGGAAGACTACCTAAAACAATTCAAGACACAATGGCTTTATCGATAGGGTCCAATGTGTACTGTAGGTGTATGCCAGCAGAAAGTTAATTCAACCAAAAAATAAAGCGCTCTAGAACTCGAGGGACTTTTCAGTGTTTTATTGTGACTAATATGACACACCGCTATTCCCAACTCCTCAGGTGTATTTTCTGGGAGTAACACTAAACTCAGATCTTTCTTTCCAACCCCATATTAACACAATAGCCAACTCCTGTCTGCTTCAACTCAATAAAATCTCTTGCATTCGTCCTTTATTTTCACAAGATGCTACCAAAATTCTAGTACAGACCCCCAACCCGCGCACCTACTAACCCGTCCCACACCGCAGCTTTCTATACAAACCTCCCCTGCAACCAATTCCAACTCACTGAGAAGTCAGTTGAACATGGGTCCTCTTCATGACATTCCAAGTTTCTTATGCGGTTCAATTGCATGCTCCTGCTGGTTTTATATACAGTATTTCTGTGTGCAGTTTGAAATCAGATTAGGGTGGTAAAAATAAACCAATACAGAACTATATATTAGTGTAATGTATTGTGCTATTACGCAAACCTTTGTAAATTGGAACATAAAAAGTACAGTCAATCTATTAAAAAGCACTGGTTGCTGATTGTCAATGGTGCTTCTTAAACTCAAATTCACAGTAGGCTTAGATCAGTTCAGATGGAACATCCTGCTAAGAATAAACAGAGTATCAGTATCATTTCTTCCATTTTGTTGTCTAATTGAAATCGTTATAGTATTGTATTCAGTCTCTCTTATTGTTTACTAAATTAGGAAGACTACCTAAACAATTCAAGACACAATGGCTTTATCGATAGGGTCCAATGTGTACTGTAGGTGTATGCCAGCAGAAAGTTAATTCAACCAAAAAATAAAGCGCTCTAGAACTCGAGGGACTAATATGATAAAGACGTATATTAAAATAACAACAGCACGTAAAGACAATAAACTAACCAGAAAGCATAAGACGTCTTCAGGGTAATTTACTGGTAGCGCAACGCTCCTTTTAGCCCTTTACGTCACGCTAAACGATTTACGATTGGTTAGCACAATGTTATGTCTCGCTTTGCGGCTGCGTGAGTACTGGAAGCAATTTACTAGAGGCTGTGCGGCTCTTTGTGCGTAAGTATTTTAACGGTAGCTAATAGCTGGTGTTAAATATTTACATGCGGGTGCGATTCACCCAGAGTTGAACAGCCCCTGGTAAATCTGGAACGGGAGATTTGCCCAGAGAGCTTGCACCTTTGGGGAATCTCCCTACTCTTGTATCTAAAATAGCTCTCTCCATACTAGGATGGAAAGTGGAATGGAAAATTGGTCCTATTTGTGAAGTTTATGACTTTTACTAAACATGGTATTTACTGTTTTCCTATATCATCTCTGGGCAGTTTACTGCCTCTCGTCCACATAAAGTAAGAAAAGAAGAGGGGACCGCATACAGAGAGAATTCCTTGCCTCATATTGTGGAAATAGTACAGTGTTTTGATTGCAGTTAGGATCTCTGCTATAGGTCTGCCCTTTGGTAATATCTACAGTACTCATTTTATGAACATTGTTCCTTATTGTACAGTGCAGGATTATATAGCAGTTGGGAAAAACAACACCATTCTTTGCTACAGTCAATGTGCCAAAGTCCTAACACAATGTTCAACTTATTCCCAGACAGGCAAGAACAGCTGGAGACTTACCACTAGAGCAGTTGGGTCCTCCCCATCCTGGCTCACACTGACAGGTGTTGGGAGCAATACAACGACCATGGACACATTTATCAGCACAGTGAGCTGTCAAAGAGAGTG
Source organism: Hymenochirus boettgeri (assembly GCA_019447015.1). NCBI lineage: Eukaryota > Metazoa > Chordata > Amphibia > Anura > Pipidae > Hymenochirus > Hymenochirus boettgeri. Next base: position 322,664,151 of record CM033469.1, read on the forward strand.
AGAGATCAGACAATGGGAGCTGAGTAAACAATATTGGACTGGGCACAGCTGTCCAGCTGGCTTAGCCTCTCTTCCAATGAACACAAACAGTTTAACAGCCTGGGCATGTTTACAAACAAAGTGTCCATGTATACTTTTAACAAATTTCCTTTTACAATACTAATCAGTGGTTTAAAACTCTGGATTATTCTTTTTATTAGCACTCGTGTATATAAAATACAGAATCCAGCAGCTGCAGTTGACCATGAATGGGGATCAAGATTTGCACAGTTTAAAAATTCAAACTCAACAAAAACAAAACTGTTACATAGAAAGGTATGAGTGGAATAACTGCTTCACCACACCTACCTCTCCAGAATGGTTGGGGGGACTAGGGATTAGGAATAAACCCTAATAAAGTGAGAAATCCAATAGAGGTAATCAGGGGTTAAAAACTTTTGAAACAAATAAAACCAGAATATTCCCTTTAATCAGTATATACACATACAATAATCTATATAGACATAACATAGATCCCAAAAAAAGAACAAACGTGTGAGGAATCCCATATAAATAAGTAGGTCACTGGCCCACTTTAGGACCGAGTGCTCCAATAGTCCAATATAATGTCCGTAAATAACAAGATGTAAAGTGCAAACAGTACCTTAATAATCACGCCCATCCACAGCACACCACAGTGTGCTCAGCCCTCCCTCCTGGCTGAAGGAGGATTGAGTACACTGTGAGGATTGAGTACAGTGTGGTGTGCTGTGGACGGGCGTGATTATTAAGGTACTGTTTGCACTTTACTTCTTGTTATTAAAGGGTATCTCCACACGTATTTTTAAGATTTGGGAATCCAGTTCTATTGAAGAACGGGAGGTAAAGGAGCTGTGCCTTACCTTCCGTTCTTCAATAGAACAGGAGCTCCCCCGGCGTGTAGTTTGACAGGTCCAGACGGACCTTGTCTTCTATGTGCATGCGCAATCTATGTGCATAGAATACAAGGTCCGTCTGGACCGGTCAGACTAAGTGCCGGGGGAGCGAGCGAGCAGGTAAGTTTCTTACCTTCTCTTCTGGCTCCTGTTTGTTCTATTGAAGAACGGAAGGTAAGGCACACCTCCTTTACCTCCCCTTCTTCAATAGAACTGGATTCCCAAATCTTAAAAATATGTGTGGAGATACCCTTTCACGGACATTAAATTGGACTATTGGAGCACTCGGTCCTAAAGTGGGCCTGTGACCTACTTATTTATATGGGGTTCCTCACACATGTTTGAAACTTTTTGTGGGATCTATGTTATGTCTAACATAAGATTATTGTATGTGTATATATTGATTAAAGGGAATATTCCGGTTTTATTTATTTCAAAAGTTTTTAACCCCTGATTACTTCTGTTGGATTTCTCAGTTTAGGATAAAGCTGTTGCTTTTTTCCTTGTATTGCAAGGTACGGGACCTACCTTGTTGGTAAAGGGGTGTTTGGCACCACTACAGCTGATGTTTGTATATATATAAGCCCTAATAAATGCTGCCCTTCTCAGAAGTTTTGTATGAAGTTTTCTGTGGGGGTAAATGGAGCTGCTAGCATATGCAGTTTATGGCAGCCTTGTAAAGGTGCCATTTGTGAGATAATCTAATGGTTGAAATTCTTCACATGATCTGCAAGGTTGGGGAACAGGGAAGCATGGCAGGGAAGTGGAGCAGAATGATGGTCAGCATGTTAGTGATACTAGGATTGGCTGGTCAAGGGCTAAGAGGAAAAGAATAAGGGAAGGGTTTACATTGACTGTCAGGGGACCAGCTGAAGACTTCAATGGATGGCCTGTCATGGGGTGGTTAACTGCATGCTGGAGGTTTCTACAAGGTGAGGGTGAAGGCAATGGTCCATTTGGAAGGCAAAAAAGCAAGTCAGGGGGCAAGTGGGCTTTTTGCATCCAAGTCACGCATTGGTGTGAGTTTTGGGGTGTGCAAGGATTTTGATGGTGTTAAAAATTAATATAGTTAAATGAGTTGACACATTAACTGCCATTTCAATAGACAGTGTGTAGTAGTCCATGTTGGAAAAAGTGGCCATTTTGAGGACATGCTGAAAGTAATGCTGAAATATGTTGGTGTCTTCTTGTTAGCTTGTAAGCAAATGCTTATTACCAAATTCATTGGTCAGAGATTTGTGTGGCGTTGTTAGCAGTTACAAGAAAAATTATCGTTGCTATGGAAAGAGTGTAATAGAATTCCAGTCTTTAAAGGGACAGTTCGGTTGAAATGATTAATATTTGTTAAATTGTTAGTTTGTGTAATGCCATCTTAGTTATTCTACATATTCTCTCCCAAGTTGAAAAATCAGTTGATTTCATACTCTTTGCTGTTCCCTGCTGTTGACATTAGTGAGATGCCATTTTAGGTTCTAACTGTCCTTCTTCTTCCCAGGATGCGCCACATACTTGGAATGTTCCTAACAGTAATTTCTACTGATTGGCTGTTGGATGGGTCAAACATGCTCAGATCTCTACTGAGCAACTGAATCAACCCAGGCGATGGGTCAAGGGCAAGACCATAACGCTGTCTACTAGGGTTCCTGAAAACAGGAAGTCAGTATTTTGGTTGCATTTATTTATACACAGACACAATGATGAATGAGCAGATAAGGTCATTGGGATGAAAAAATACTGCTCTGAAAAGCATATGTATTTGCACTGAACTTCCCCTTTAATTGGGTTTTTGGTGTGAAAGTCATGGGGCCCTCTACAGGTGGTTTTTCCAAGTCTTGTTCTTTTTAGGTCAATTACCATTGTGTGTATGATTTGCCTATTAAATGTTTTATAAGTCAATATAGGATGGTGACAAAACATTCTGTTGATGTTTACATTCATTTAGCTTCATGCTAACAGACCTTGATGTAATGTTAGTAACCCCTTTTAACATACAATTATGCAAAGTATGCATTTAGTCCAATTCCAATATGGAAACCCATGTTAATTGATATCCAATTCTAGTTGAAAGGTTATGGGATTGTATAGTGACAAATGCAATATTTCAAAACTAGCTTGCCATGATAGGTTAATGTTTTGGTGAAAAGGGGCAATTATGCCATAGCTGCAAGCTGTTCAAATTGTGCTTTTGCACATCTGGTTTGGAGTATCTGGCTGGTGCCCACATTGTTCTCCTATTGTTGAAAAATTGCATTTTAATAGCCATGTATATTAAAACCAGCACAGTCATGGACTGTGGTTTCTCTCCATGACTAAGATCCTTTACCATGTAATTCATAAACAGCAATTGTTGCAAACAAGATTGTAACAGAAAACAAAGCTAAACTAAAAATTGCTCTAGGGATTAGTCTTCCTATCCTCCTAAATCCTGATTAAGCAGCAGTTCCTGTTCTGGAACACTAAGTAGTTATTGAAAGTTGGAGTGAGAAGAATTGGTATTATACAAGGGCAGGATTTAGAAAAGAGGATGTTTGGGCATCATGGAAGACTATGACCCCAAACTGGAAATTACAACTCGGGTACGAGCTACTGATTTGCTATAGATGAAAAATCTTTAAGCATGGACTTGTTCTTTCCATGGGTTTTATGGTTCTTTATAACATCGATATATACACAGTTAAGCAACCAAACTAGAAGCCTTATATTCAGGGAATATTATATTTTAACTAATAGTGAACAGTCTAAATTTTAATTCACTGATGATGTTAATCTGGAAAAACTCTGATACATGTCAAGAAACAAAAATACTAAAGCACTAAACACTAAAACTAGTTATAGCTGAATTGATTCCCAGGACGGATTTCTATATTTACATCATAAACTTATCATAAATCTCATAATTCCTCTTTTACCTATTCCCCTCTGCAAACGCCAGTTGGAACATTTGGTCTCCTAAACTATAAATTTGCAGAACTGGTGGTTGTTTTGTGACAAACATATGCATCTTTTTTTACATATGCCATCATACCGTCCCTTCTCTCATCATATTGTTGTAAAGTATTATCCTTTCACCCTGCAAATGATTGGCTATTTATAGCTCAATTAGTATATTTTTATTGTTTATAACATTTTGTTTTCATCATATTTACTAGAAACTAGGACCGTTAGGGCAAAAAGAGAGAGAGGGTTATTCACGTATAATGCTTCTAAGATTATTGTTGATATAATAACTTTGCTATGGCAAAGTAGGCATTTATAATACAATACCTCAAATTCTACATCAGCTTTTAAATATTACAGAATGCTAGTAACATGCAGAGTTTATGTACTGAGAGGCACAAAGGTTTGCCTGTGCTATTTATCTTCAGCAAAGCAGTAAACTAGGGAAAGGCTAGCATTTGATTGGTTGTTGCAGATCAAGAGAAAACAGTTTAGTATTACATAAGCCTTTGTAAAAACTATCAGAGGGTAACTGCATATTGTTAAACGAACAGCACTTAAACAGTGAATGTATAATGAATTCCTTCAACTTATTATTTATTCACATTATTAGAAAATGTGAAAATCTTTAAAAAAAATCTAGATGGACTTTCTTTAATTCTTTTTGCCCCTTTAAGAAGCTAATAAACCATGAAGTATTTTGTTTGAACAGCTGCTTATACAGTAATAGTAACTCTGCCAAAATCAAGTCACACAACTGTTTACTGAGAATTTGCTCTGAAACTAGATCTGAAAATTGTGCCTTCCATATTTAATGGAAAGCCATTTGTCTCATCTAACGCTCATGATGTAGTCCCAAATCAGTCATTTACTAACACAAGTTCAGATGATGCTAACAAAGGGCCATGTTGAAATGAGGGGGATTCCTTTCAGGCACGTCTTCCCTTATTTACCCCATTATTTTATCTATCAGAAGGAAAGGGTTGTCTTTATGCACTTAGTGAAGGTGATCAATTGTACATGGTGGGGGGCGTAATCTTAGCTTCTCCAATGACACATGGCCATGGTGATCAACATGTATGAATAACATGAGAACACGTGTCTTGTGAATTACAGCTCCATTTAATCAATTAATCTCATGTTACTGTTCCTTTTATTTGCATGGTCGTGGGAAAAATAATTTTAGTTATTACAATCTTTCAAAGGGCATAACTGTCTTTATCAGGAGAGGATCATTTACTATCTAATATGGAACAATTGCACAAAACTCCAAAGGTTTATTTCCTGGTGAAAACTGAACATCTACGGGAGGGTAAATTTCAGTATTTCCAAGTCTAAAATAAAGTCTAACAGTAGAAACATGTAATTGGCATGGAGGACGTGTACCAATAGTTAAAGGAAACTCTGTCCATGGGAGCCAAACCATGTGATTTGTTGTTGAAAAAAACATGTTTGTTTTTTTCAAAAAATAACCCACAATAACCCACAATGTAGCTTGTGCATAATTACTACATATACCTACCCAAGACTAACAACTAGACTGCACTGCTGGTGTTCAACGTGCTTTCTAATAAGCCTATTAAAGTACAAATGTAAAGTGAGTCAATATACATTTCTTACAAGTTTACACAAGCTACATGACAGAATTTGGAAGAGGGGCCTGGTACATACATGATAATGTGATTGAATTGCTCGGGATTTAAGGACATTTTTTCAGCTAGCAATCTTTTATGTCTGATGTTTTCCTTATTGCAACTATTGGTAAGTTGTTCATTCTTCATATTGCATCATAAATCAATTAAGCCAAATATTGGCTGATAAACCATTACTACCGTGCAAATTACTAAATGTTATATCCATCAATGAGACAGACCCAGGGGTGAGCCAAGATCACTACATGTGTACCAGGTCTTAGGCAAAATAAGCCATAGCGCTACAACTATTGGTTATACTGTTACAGGATTATTTGCTAATTGGATAGGTTTTGCAGTACAGAAATGGAAATAGAATTATAGTAAAAATATGGTACAGAGCAAATTCAAAAATGTTATTTAATTGTATTGTATTATGGGTGGGAGGGTTTTACAAAGAAAAGGAATGCCTAAACTTTTTTTCATTTACATGAAAGGTAACAAAAATAATATTATAAATAATAAAATTAAAAAAAAAAACTCTATCATGTCATCATTACACTAGTACACATTATAATTTGTATCATATGCTTACCAAGAGCACATAAGTGCCATAAAAATGCCTCCCAAACAAACATACAATAAAGCAGCATTAGTGCATCATTGGGTCAAGGTCCTATCCCATCAAGAATCTCAAACACCTATTGCGTCTAACGTGGGGGCATTTTTCAAACCAACATTTTCGAAAATCAATATTAAGGCTAAATAGTACTTTATACACAAACCCGGAGATATTTAGTGTGAATAAAAGAGCATATCAACCCTCAAATGTAAAATTATATGTAAGTAAATAACACCCCAAAACTACAATAGATAGAAAGCTGACAGATGTAGAGGGAGCCTTTAATACAGCAAAATGTTCTTCTCCCCCTTCCAACTGCCTCTAAAAAGTTCCCACCCCGTTTTTTTTACAAGCTTGTACATGCTTAGAGAAGGCAACTAGGGGAATAGAATTCAGTCATTGGCTGTGATGTCATCTTTTACAGGTTAGTCTCACATTTCTCAGCTTTCTAACTTGCCGTTTTGGGGGTTAGTTACCTATATACAATTTTTCATTTGTGGGGGGGACTTGCCCTTAAAAATTAGTATTTCAATGTTATCCTCTAAAGAAAAATTCAGAAGTTACAGTATCTCTTGTTCACTCCCTGATGATTACATAACTAGGAATCCAAAGAATAATCCTAAAAGATGTCCACTATACCACCTACCTGTATTTAATTATTATTTTGATATTAATTACACTGCATAACTGTCACTGACTGGTTACAGTGCCCTGTCAACATTAAGTTTGGATCAAATTCATTAACCAGATATTGTGTTAAAAGAATAACATAACTTGGGCAAACTACTTAGTAACTTGCTAACAAACACTTTTATTAAATGTAAAATTAAAAAAAACATTTTAATGAAAGAAACGTTGTAGAGGAGATTCATGTAATAAAGCAGGCTACTTACGAACACACATTTCTCTGCTTTCATAAAACCCAGGACAGCACTGAGACTTGCGCCTGTACATTGTCTTCTCTCCCCTCCTGTATGCAGTACGGTAACTGATTCTGTTGGATAATGACTTACAATATCATACACCGTATATATATGAAACAAAGCAATGCCTAGCAGTGGTGTGTTTTACATGTACATTTTATGTTGTTAATGTAATATTCTGCTTGACTATCCGCAAATATTTTGGGCCTGGGTACAAAACTGATGTTAAAGTCACGCTAACCTATTTAATATAGGTAAGTGCGACTTTAACAGATTTTTTTCTGAAAGGGAACCCTGCAGCTGCCACAACTGTTTTCAATATTCCGATAGCACGGGTTTTTTCACTAAAAGAACTTCATTCACCTAGAGCCACTATTGGTATTTTGAATTCCTGCTCATAGTGATAGCAGCTCTCAGTAAATGAGGCCCTTACCGTATTTTTTAAAGCAGTAACAATGTAAAGAAAAAAAAGAAAAATATTGAAACTGGCATATGTTGAACCACTTAAAGCATGGATAGCAAGTTCTTAATAGACAGAGCACATTCACAAACATACAACAAGCCGTGTCTCACTTCTCCATTTGCTGTGGCTGCTGGGGGAAATTTACCTGTGGGTACTAGGGGTCAGATACCATAATCTACCTTAGCTGAGTGACTCCAAGCCTGGGGAATTAAACCTGCAACTTCATGTTATGTACTTTCTCTTGCTAAAAGCAAAGCTTTATACCACTATCCCAATAGAGCTATCATATAGGAAATGGTACATTAAGAAACTTTATAATAATAACAAACACAAAGTCTGGAGATTTGAACCACATAACCGCATGATCTGATGAGTCACCACTGCATTTGCAAATAATATGGGTTTATTTTGCTATGAACAGAATAAACAAAGAATATCACCAAAAGAACTGACTATTTTGTATTGCCCCAGGAAGGCTGTATGCAATTCATGCTGGCAGGAAAATAAAAAGCAGGGTAACAAGCAGCTTTTAAAGTCTTATCATGGACTTCCATATTGTTGTGGAGTCATCTGTATAGAAAATACTGTGTGCATAGACAGTGAATACTGGGGGTAAGGGTGCCTGGCCCACATGTGCCCATGCGTTTAAGGCTCTTTGAAGACTACACGGGCTGTGAGTTACACTGGCAACAACATGGAAGCCTTCTCATTTACAGGATCTGCTTCTCATATGTTCTAAATGCAACTTACTAGAGCAGAGTCTTGCAATGTATAAGTGTTCTGCAGAGAAAAACATTCACATTAGGATTGAAATAATTAAGTTTCGTTCTCTTTTGAGTTAAAATGTAATTAAAATGTGACTTCATTTTTACTCCTTTAGGTATTTTGATTCATTTTAATTTTGGTTGAAATATGAAATAACTTTTTGTTAAAATAAAAGAAAACGTTTGTAATCTTTTCATATAGTTTCATTTTACAGAACACAGGAAGGAAGAACAGTTGCACGAAATGTCGCCCTCTTACATGGCAGTTACTTTTGGAATAGACCTGATTACTGTTTCAAGCATTTTCTAAATAAAAATGTACATTTACACATCAGCATTGTTGAAACCATTCTCTAATTATTGACAAATCATTATTTTTAAATGATTAGAAAAGATGTAAAATGAACTTACCTGTGTCGTGTGCATTTGAACCAGTTTAGTATGTCTGTACAACTGGTGTAATAAACCTGGTCATATGGGTGAGCATAGGATTCCTGAACAGTAACAGAATAGCTAAGAAGGAATAGAAAGGAAGGTTATCTGACTATTATTTAAGTGGTTTGTAAAAGTCTCTTTCTTCCCTCTGCAGGGAATAAAATTGTAAACATGATGCAAATTTGAATGCACGATTAGTTTTATTTGATAAACTTATCGACTGAGTATTAAATGTGTTATGAGCTAACATTCTGTCACAGTTATTGCATAGTCCCAGAATTTAATAGACTTCCTAGGCTTTGATCCAAGTCAGATGAAGGCAATGCCAAAGCTTAATAAATTCTCTAGCCTCTCAAGGTGTTGTGGATACACCCAACTACTATGGGTCGTGCTAGGCAGCTGAGCAGAAGGGATGTGAAAGTACTGACTGTGACAAAATAGGGAAATGTTTAGTATATAATACTGTACATCTAAATGCTTACAAATGTTTCTAAAAGCAATAAATAGAGGCTTAGAAAACAAAGTCAACAACTGATATAGAAGAGACAAGAAAGTGAGGAGCAAATGCAATTAGTGGTGCAAAGGTTTAATTGCAGTAACCTGGTCAATAGGAGGTGAACCCTTTTAGGTTATGCTCTACCCAGTAGTTTAGCGATGCCTAACATGTATTCTCTTGGGTATTATCGTGACCCACAGCATGCAGATTACCTGACCGCAATGTACTAAATCTTGCTAAATGTTTAGTAGTGACAGGGTAAGTATATAAAAACACAAGTAACACAAAGAAAAAACTTACAGAAAAAATGGTGTTATCGCATGATAATACATATGCGTTATCATGCAATTCACAGCACATTGAAGTGAACAAACCCAAATTAAAGTAAAAATATGGAAAATCTGGGAGTACCGGTAGATCTTTAAGCTGAAGAGGAAGGTACAGCAAATGGTGCAGCAGGACCCTTACCCTCCAATATCCCACAAGGCGGTAATTAATTGTGTCTTGTACTGCATTGCTGGAACGTGGAAGGTGAATTGTGCCTTGATGCACCAATTAAAGTTTTCATTAAAGGGGAACTGTGGTCACAAAATGAGTCACACATTAAATTCCATTTTATATCCAGGAATATTTCACATTGCCACCGATTGCAGGAATGTGGGTATTGCTGAATAGGTTGGACTAGATGGGCATATGTCTTTAATTAACCTTTAAATACTATACTATACTATGAAACCCAGGGGTGAGGGCCTAGCAGAGATCATAATTCTCCTTGAAGTGTTGTGGAAGCATTTACCATTAAACCAGGTGAATAAACTCGTTTACTAGAACTGAAATAAAGGCAGACACCTGACTTACAAATGGCCCCTGAAGTCTGGAATTTAGCAGATTTTCATTCACAGTCCTGCTTTCCTTGCATCCTACTTAGTGCCCTGGAATAGGGTTTGTACTTGTGTTCAAATCTGACTGGCCATAGAAGAATGTACCAAGTATTGATAATATTAATGTGTTTATGGTCACTTTACAGGTGTTCCCTAAGTACTTAATTGTAGCCCTGGACTGCCTGTGCTACTATCCAAAACACTGCCCTTCTACTAGTCAGCATCTAAGCTGTGTGATCGCAGGCAAAACCTGCAGTGAATTTGCCAAAGGTGAATATGCAGAGAAAGTGTAAAATCTGTTACTATGGCGGGAGACACTACTTGGAAGCGATGAGAAAATGAAAATGATGCGTGACCCATATCCACACACATGTTATTATTTATAAACTTTTTCACACTTATTAACTCATGGGAAAAAGAACAGATGGAAAATAATAGGATAAGTCATGGTCTTTCTGTTACAGCTGGTTCCACCAGCAAGATGGAAGATTTAAAGGACAAATTTAGGAAATGGATTTTACTGCAACAAAACAGGAAAAACGTTTTCAAAACATCCGCCACATATGTTATACGTTACAACGTATATATGGTCAACACAGAGACATATAGTTTATTTATAGCTTTAGGTCCCATTCACAATGGGTTGTCTTCATGAGGAAACAATACAGTGACCTTTCCCACCTCATGTATGACCTTGTTTGGTCAGTACTGTTAAATATATTAGAAATGCACTTGCTAAATTAAAATAAGATTCCCATTTACAAATGTCCCCAAAAAGCTTGGGGACATATGGGACAGTCCTGAGCCTTCTTTGATTAAGCCATACCTATAATAACACAGTGTGTGATTAATAAATACAATAGATAGAAAATAATAACCAGAGGTTCTAAGATATTAACTGGTTGGTAAAATAATGAGTGAAAGTGCTAGCTTGCTTCCGAACACAATAAATGAATAGAATGCTTACCTTTCCCAGTGACTGCAAACATTTGGATCATCGAGATTTAAAGAAAAAGACGTATCAATCCACTGGCACAGAATTAAAGGAAACATTCCCAAACATCTCAACAAATGAATCATCTTTCTGCATAGAAAAAAATCCTGGAAAAAAAAAACATGTTTAGTATAAAGTATATGTTAATTCTCTGCAAAGTAAAAAACATGGATTGTTTCATTTACGCAACACACTCTGTAGGTGTAGGAGCAGAATATTTATATATTTTAAGTGTTGTTTGCATTAAAGAACTAAACGTGAATATGAAACTGCCCTATTTGGGGGCACATTGAACCCTTTGCTCTATAGCATCTATAGTGAAAAAAATATATTGCCCCATTGCAAAGTAAACTCATGTACTCTGTGCTGCCTTTCTCCTACCTCTGTCAGTGACTTTGTTTTTCCATGGTGTCAGAGCTCTCTGCAGCACTCCCCCCTTTCCCTCTGTTACCTCCTCCATGTCTCAATTCTGGCTAACTGACAAGCTTATCATGTGCAGTAGGAGTTCAACATCCTGAAAATACACCCACGCACAGTGGCCAAAAGAAAGCAAGCTGTCCTGGAGACACAGATCTCTCCTTTTCCCCATATATATCTCTTTGAGATATATATATATCTAGAAAATTTTAGTATAATGTAGTGTACACCCCCAAAAACCCCTTTAGGCTATACTTACATTTAAGATATTCACCTTTAAAATCCCCGATCCACCTGTGCGGCTCCCTGATGTCACGACCAATGGCTGACGGCCATTACCAGTGGAGCCTCCACTGCTGCTGATTGAATATGTAAAGGGCATGCTGCAGCAGTGGAGGAACAAGCACCGGTGGATTTGGGATTTTAAAGGTGAATATCTGTCTCTCTGTGTTTGTGTGTGTGAGTGTCTGCCTGTGTGTGTTTACATGTCTGATTCAGTGCCTGTGTGTTTGTCAGCCTGTCTGTGTTTGCCTGTCTTTGTGAGTGTCTTTCTGTCTGCATGTGTTTGCCTGTCTATGTGAGTGCCCGTGTTGGCTTGCCTCTCCTTCTGTGTGTTTGCCTATGTGAGTGTCTGCCTCTTTGTGTATGTTTCGCTGTCTGTTAGAGTGCTGTGTGTTTGGGCACCCCTGGTATAAGCGATAGTACAATTGTAAAAATATGGCCCATAGATTCTAGATTTTCTCACTTCCTTACGCATTTCTATCCAACAACTTTAGCATTTATCTTTTATAACTTATCCTTAATTGGTGATTAAAATAACACTACATTTATTTAAAGGGTATTTGTAGTGGAAAGCGGGAGAATAGCATGATAATACCAAAGGTGGGAGTCTTACAGTTTACTAATAAATACATTTCCCATGTAATAATAAATACATTTCTCATGTAATGAGGATCTTATTTGCTGTATTTTGAATCAAGTGCTAAAGGACCATGTAGAGTCCGAGATACGTTGTGTGGCACAAACCAATAAATTGTTGAGAGAAATTGTTGTTAGCCTGTGGGTATAGGGGTCAGCTCCCATAATTCACCTTATCTGGACACACTCAGCTTAGTGTATGCAGTACACTTCACATTAAGTTGCAGCCTTGCTTCCTAGAAGCTGACAGTCAATCATGTTACAGCTCAAAGATCATCCCTCCCTCTAACACAGAACAGAGGTTTCAGTGCAGTTTTTGTGTTAGCATATTTAAATAGTTCTTTTCCTAAAAATTATAAATTCCTTAGCTTTTCATTCAAAAAAGAAAAGTAATCTTTGCAGTTTATTTCTTAGTTAGCATGCATTTAAGAAACAGATTATTAACATTTTAGTAAAAAGGAAAAGTAAGTCTTGGTGAATTGAACCTGCAACCTTATGTACTCTTGCGAGAAGCAAAGCTTTCTACTACTACCCCAACAGAGCCTTTATATTTAAAGATTGTACATGTGTAAACTTTATATTTTCCTGGAAAAATAATGGACACAAACAAAAAAAGCAGTAAACTCAGTCAGTTAACTATTTTGTATTATTACATAAGTAAGTGAGGGGATTTGAACCTGTGACCTCACGTGCTGTGTGTTCTAAAATCATAATATTTATATGCTACACAACCAGAACTTCCATAAAGAATACAGGTAAGTTAATAAACTTATTTTGCTAGAAACAGAAGCAAAAAAAAAGACAAAGCAGTAAAATTAGCAATTTTGTATTGTTTCAGGCTATCAGCAATGCACACAGGCTGAAAAATCAAGTGCAAACTTAAGAAACTGGGGCGGCCTCAATTTTTCCCTGCAGCAGCAGAGACAGCCCAGCCCCCCACCCTCCCACAATGCTAGGAACAGACACTGGTTGTGAGCGAGGGGAACTTTAATAAATAAAATTCAAATCTCCAAGTGTGGGGGCTGCTACTGATAACAATTGGGCCGCATTGGGCTCCAGGCAGTTTGTTGGGCACCACTGCTCTTTGCTCACGTTTCCCATTATATTTTGCAGCTGGCGATATAAGCACCATTTTGAACACGTAAGGAGGTGCTACCAGCAGATAAGTGTGGGGGGGAGGGGAGAAGCAACACCCACCAGTACATCCATTTAAAGAAAATTGCTAAGGTTAAAATATAGGAGTTTAGCCTCATTACAAAAGGAATCACCAAAATGTAATTTATTATTTGACTTTCATTCTCCTATAAAAGATATCTTCACCCCCAAACCTCCAAAGAATATTGTAGGGTACCCCAACCCAAAATGCCAACTTTACATCTTCTAAAACAGCCTCTAAATTTACTTAACCATCTTTGGTACTTTGGTTGCTGCCTCTTCTGCTACTTCTGGGAACAGAAGAGCAGAAGGGGCCAGAACAGCAGCTGGATCTGTGATTGGCAGAGACTCAATCACAGAGACGGCTGACGGTCAACAGAGGGAGCTAAGGAAATGAGATCGCGTAAGTACATTTCTGGGGTGAATTAGATGATTTGAAGCTAGCGGTTAGGGTGGGGGTGTTTGCCTTGCTTCTTAGGAAACTAAGAGAGAACAATGCAGCTGCCGAGGGATCCAGAGTTGGGAGGAAGGGAGGGGAAAGAGTTCCACTGCGCATGCCGGCGTCCTCTTAAAGGAGCAGAAAGTAACACTACATAGTGGGGCCTACAGAGGGGTGGGCATGCCCTTAATAAAATCATTTGAAATTATTGACTATTTTGTGTAGATCAATAGAATAAAACATTTAATCACTAATGCTCCTTTTCTTCATGTTTCCAATGATCTTTTGCTGATAGTGATGTAAGACCCATTCACATCAATAGCTCTGGTTCTAAATAAGGATTTGCCACAAAGGGAGGTGCTACCAGAATTAAAGGACATTGGGGGGAAATGGACTAGTAGCTCCCACAAACACATACATTTTAGGCAACTTAGGCATTTCTCAGGTTAAATAAAGCAGTTTAATTTTTATTATAAAAGGAAATCACCTAAATTTAATTTCTTATTAGACTAAATATTAAAGCAACCATGACTTTTTAGGTTTTTGTATATGGTTTTAAAACTATGTAGATTAACACTTTGATATTATTGACTATTTTGTGTAAATCAGTAAAATAAAATGCCCAATTGTGTATCTTGCACATAGATGGGTAATGTATAAACTGTTGGCCTAGAAAAAAACATTTGTGCATGGATAGAGAATTGGTTATTGGATCGCAAACAGAGAGTGGTGGTTAATGGGGCTACATCTATGTGGGATAAAGTTCTAAGTAGAGTGCCTCAGGGTACCGTACTGGGGCCACTTCTTTTTAATCTGTTTATAAATGACTTAGAAGGGGGCATTGGGAGCAAGGTCTCGTTGTTTGCTGATGACACTAAACTATGCAGAGCTTTGGAAATTTCAAATGATGTGCAATAGCTGCAGCCCGACCTAGATAGATTATCAAAATGGGCAGCAGAATGGCAGATGAGATTCAATGTTGATAAATGTAAGGTGATGCATTTAGGGTTTAACGATCCTTGTGCCACCTACACCATAAATAACTCTGTGTTAAAGGATCTGTAATGGGAAATGATTTGGGGGTTCTGGTAGATAACAGCCTAAGCTGCAGCAAACAAAGCCACACAGCAGCAGCTAGAGCTAGCAAGATATTGTCTTGTATAAAGAGGGGAATAGATTCAAGAGAGAAAAATATTATTCTCCCTCTTTACAAGGCACTGGTAAGGCCTCATTAGAAATATGCAATGCAGTTTTGGAATCCCATTTACAAAAGGGACATCTTTAGATGAAGCACTTCAGAGAAGGGCAACTAAAATAAAATATATTAATGGGCCATAGAGTAAACTCTCTGGTGCATTGTTCACTAATAAGTCATATCAGAGGACTTGTGGACATCCTTTAAGATTAGAATTAGAAGAAAAGAAGTTTCATCTTCAGGTTAGGAAAGGTTTATTTACAGTGAGAACTGTGAAACTGTTTTTCAGCAGATGTGATAATGGCAGGTTCATTGAATAGCTTTAAAAGTGGGCTAGACAAGTTTCTAAAACTAAAAATATATGGAGAATTACTGGTATTAATACTGTACATATACAGTAGTTCTGGTTCTGAGTCAGGAAGGAATTTCCCCCCCTTATTTGCTGTTTTTTTTGCCTTCCTCTGGATCAACTATTAGGTAGGGTTAAAAAGGAGGGTGAAAAGGTAGCACTTGATGGACCTGTGTCTTTATTCAACCTTAATGACTATTTAACTATGTAATAAAAAACATAAGGCCAAACTGAAAGATACATACATACAAATAATTCCAATTTAAACACTGTCCTCAAAGTCTACTGAGTTTACAATGCAGTTCCAGGCACCACCTGTGAAAAATGGACTTGTTACCCATAGATCTTTATTCTCAATGGGCTACTACACATTTAGGGGGGTTCATAATGTGACATGCTTAGCTCCTTTACCTCCCATTTTTTCATTAATTTGAAATAGGTATAGAACAAAGTGAGTCCTGCACCTTCCAATCTAAAAATCAATAGATTCTTTATTGAGATGTAATAGGAGACAAGTCAGACTAGAAGGAGTATGACGCATTTTTGGCATGGGCCCTTCCTCATCGGCATAGAGGAAGGGCGCATGCCCGAAAGGTGTCCTAATAAATATATCTATTGCTTTTTAAATTGGAAGGTGCAGGGGTCACTTTGTTCTATATTTGATTGGATTTGGGTCTATACATGAGCCCTTAAGAGTCTGGGCACTACTGTTTCTATTCTCTCCTATCCTGGAAGAAGGAAGTCTCACAAGTGCTGAGAATATGGCAGAATGGTCCCTTTGCTACTTTCTATTTTAATGTGAAATGGGGGATGTACATGTTTTTACTGAACATGCCCACTAAGTTGGCTGTGCATTTGGGATGGTACTTCCTGATGGTACTTTACGATGAAAACTTGATCAAGAAGAACACCACCATGCACCGAGGTAAGACTTAGCTATCTATCTTTGGTAGATTTTAGGGTACATTTTTGCTTGATATCTACTCAAGATAAAATGGCTTCAGATGGGATTGGGATTTCCAACTGGTCTGATCCCCTTCTGATTGATAGACTGATATCACTAGGAGGTCTATTGCACAAGCACGGGTTGGTATTTGAGATCATCT